>JAENPR010000327.1:0-633443 GCA_018135685.1 Themeda triandra
ATTTCCCGCAGCAACACACGGTGAAATGTAGTTAAAACTAAAATTTCACGCATCAGTAGCTAAAACTGTATCTAAAGACGACAGCCAGAAGCTTAATCTGCATAGGAAAACTAACTTGCTTGGCCGGGCATGTGCTTGGTCTCTAACAATTCTGTTATCTGTCCACAGCCGGGCAGATTTTTTCGCTCAGGACAGCCAGCCAGATTTTACTGTCACGACTAGCTCGATGGACAAATATCAACTATGTGTGCAATGATGTCAAAAAAACTATGTGTGCACTAATTGTGTTTTGGCCTTTATTATGTTTCTATAATGTTCTGGACTACTGTTTTATCTATTATGTCATGTAGTGCCTTGGAAGATATGCAGAGTACGATAAAGTTTGGTTATGAATTCTACCATAAAAAAATGTACAAGATGTTAATTATACAATCATATTACACCCCTCGAATAGAATATCATACTCTATGATAACTGAACATGGAGGCGAATCATATTACTGCCTTCAGTTTTTGTTTAGCTGTGAGGCAAGAAGACCTTAAATTTCTCATTTTGATCTGCTATAGGCTGGTAGCAGATTGTTAAGTTTGCTTGGGCGGAAGGTCAGCCGGAGCGCTTAAAACGCTGGAAACATGAACTGTGCTGTAATTGTTGTTCTTGCTTAATGGAAAGGCCGGAGCCTAGGCTCTTATCCTCAAAAAAAAAAAAAAAAAAAAAAAATCATATTCTAAATTCGTAATATTTAGAATTCTGAACTTCCAAGAGTAGGAGGTCCAGGTCAAATTTGAGTAGCACTTCTCTCGTGCTGGCAGTCTGGCACGGAAATTAAACTCATGTTTTACCTCATAATATATGCACATGCATGGTGCCCGAACCCTTCCGTGTAAGAGGACAGAGACTAGGTCACCATTTGAAATGACAGCAAGGACGTTTTGGAGAGGTGGCATAGGTTTTGGACGTAAAGATTCGCATGATCAGATAATGGAACGATGAAGCTAAGCAAACGTCCACACCGTAACATCTGGAGCGTTAATTTCCAGCACCAGCTTCCAAAACAAAACAGCTGCTTGCTCATCAGTTGTTCTTGCATGCGCGGAGGAATTGCCGCGAGAGGATCGATATGGTCATCGCAGCGAGCTGACAGCCTGACATGCCATCGCATACACAGATAGCTAGCATTCCGGAATCCGGACACAGCGCACTTGTTTCAGATATGTAGGGCCATTCAACCTGGTATCGAGATCAACGATGTGAGAAGTGAGAGCACGCCTATATATACGCCCCACGACGAGCCAACGGGCAGTGCATCCCAAGCAAGAACATCGATCGAGCTCATTAGCAGTAAAATAGCGATGGCGAAGGCTAAGATTGCGGTAGTCATCGTCATCCTAGCTCTGCTTCAGGTCTCATGGGCCACAGCTCGGAAGCACGGTGGCGGCAGCGGCGGCAACCCTGCTGTGATGACGGTGAACGGTTTCCAAAAGGGCGAGGAGGGCGGAGGAGCGGCGGCATGTGATGGCCGCTTCCACAGCAACAACGACCTCATCGTGGCACTGTCCTCGCAGTGGTATGCGGGCGGGAAGAGGTGCCACAAGAAGATCCGCATCACGAGCGCGGACACCGGGCGCACTGTGGAGGCACTGGTCGTGGACGAGTGCGACTCGCGCCGTGGCTGCAAGAACAACATCGTGGATTCCTCTCGCGCTGTCTGGGAGAAGCTCGGGCTCGATACTGACGTCGGCGAGGCCCACGTCACCTGGTCCGACGCCTAAACTCACACGTCACATAGAGTTGATCTTGGATGGGCTCGTGGCGATGCACGGTGTGGAAATGCCGGCGTGAGCTTGCATTGTGCGCCCTACTGCTAGTTATTAATTATTACTCCGCATAGTATTCAATTTGCTAGACTCTCAGCTTGATAGTCGAGAGGTCCAATAAAAAGCTTCCTTTCATTTGGTGTGTATGTGTTTTGTACTAGCAAATATATATCCCAATAGGTACGTTGCAATAGGAGAAAAAGCTATTAGACCTTAATAGGAATTAATGATATGTTTTATCATTTTAAAAAATTTAAGTGCTATAATTTATTTTATGATGGCCATTATATATGTAATACTGGTATTATACGAGATGTCCTATTTAGTTTGTAACGACTAAAATACTTTCATTGTCCTAAATAAATTATATGTAGTTCTAGTTTTTATAGATATTCAGTTTTTGCTACACATCTAGATATACATTATGTCTAGATATATAGTAAAAAAACTATATATCATGAAAAGCTCCAACGACTTACAATTTGAAATATAAGGAGTACTCATATTACCCCACCTTGAAATCTAACACTTTGCTATTACATAATGTACACATAAATTCTAATAACCATAACATATTGCAAAGGGCAAGCATTCGTATTGAGGTATATAAAATTAGCAATATCATACTAAGACAAAATAAACCTTTTACAATAGTGCTTCTTATAGTTTGGCTGGACGGGTATGGACATTCATATACTGAAAGGGGACTGTGACATCATCATTTGGAATTGCACCAATAAATTCTAGTTCCACGAAGCAAATGACAAAATCATTTATAGATCCATCGTCCCCAGTATGATTTTGTGGATCTATCTTCTCACAATTTTCACTATTTGCATTTACACTGATGTTGTGGCAATATATAGGAAGAACTATGCTAGCACAAGCAAGTTTGAGGAGTCTACAAGCAGCCATGGTTAAATTATTAGAACTAGGTGGATTCCCCGTGCATTACCGTGGGAATTTAAGGTTAGTTTTGGCGACCTTCGATGAATGAAAAAGAGAAATAAAAATATGAGTTATTTAATAAGAACTGCAAACACATAAACCTCATGGGTCTTAAGGATCAACATAAGAAGGAAACACACTTTAACATCACTTTTTCAGCACCTTGGTTCATCGAGATCTTGGCTTTCTTGGAGCCATGCCTGTCGGCGAGCCGCTCTTGATTTTGAGGAAATGTGTTTTTATATAATTGAGTGATTGGTTGGATATTGTTGAATCATGCTTGTGGTACGGAAGCTCAGTTACCTTTAGGTAAATGAGAATATATATTTTAAGATATTTTTGTGACCGAGGAAACTCTGATAAAATAAGACTGTTCTAATATATATAGATATGCTAATCAATTGAAGAGAATGATGATACATAACGTAACACACTTAAGCAAACATATAACACTATGTATATAACTATATACTGTATATATGGATATACCTTATACCTACCTCTAAAAAAGAAGGGAAGGATTATGTACACAACTACACTTGCACACAGATGGCGGGTGCTGGTCGTACACGACGCCAATAGACAACATGGCGGCGGCTGGTAGGGTAGTAGTACGGGTTGTACGCTCCCACAACTTCAGCGACGGTTCCGGCTTGATGGAGTCGACACCACCACAGCGACGATGACCATCTCTACTCTCTAGCGATGGCCACGGAGTCAACTCCACCCAGGGCTTCCACCATCGCTATCTCGGCGTTGCCACCGAAAACAAAGCATGGCCGGCTCTGGATTTGACCACATGACGCTTCAGCGCCTATAGGATGCGGATGGAGGCGTTAATTTTTATAGGCGAAATGATATGTGGAGTTAGAGGTGGAAATAAATAAAAAGTCTTTTGAATCTCTCATTACTATCTGGTGCCGAGAACTGAAGAGATATAGGAGGGAGCAACAAATAGAAAGCTAGGAGGCCAGCAGTCAGAACAACGCTCCATTTCAACGTGTATCAGTTTTTGGATTGGAACTGAAAACGAATAGTTGCATGAACTGTGAACACACTTTTAAGATTCAGATATTTTCTTACCTAACATCTTGCTCAAATCAGCCAATTTTTCTACTACTCAATTCTCAATTCTAGTAGGAAAAAACTCTCTATTCTTTGCTTCTAAAATCTTATCAGACTGAATGAACCAAAAGAAAAAAATATATCAAAATAATATACAACAGCAGTACTAGTTGGCGGTGAGAAGGGGGTGGGGGAGCGGGGCAAAGTAACGGCCCAGGGAGGCCCATATAGTATCTCGTCTTGAGTTGAGCCACGAGTCCACTGGGAGCCGGCCTGCGCCTCGGGCTTGGCCCATGTAACCGAATCGGATCGCTTAAACTCGCTGTGTGGGTGGCAGGGCGGATCAGCGAATAACAAACAACTTTTCCCCAACTCTCTCTCGAGCGCCCGAGCTCTGTCGCTCGCAGCCGACGCCGTCGCCGGCTCGCCGCCGCGTTTCGCCGGCCAACCCTCCAATTTCCTGCTAGGATCGCCACATTTGGTATCAAAGCCTTACCTCCTCGCCACGGTTCCCGTAAAATCCCGTGCGATTCGTTCGATTCGTCGACGCGAGCGTTTCCGCCGCATCGATCGATTCCGGCGTGATCTAGCGGTTGGTCCGACGAGTTATCTCCACCACCACCACCACCACCACCACCTACCTCCACCAACATCGACCGCCGCACCTAGGGTTCCATCGGAGCTCCCACCGCCATACAATTTGAAATCCGCCGCCGCCGAGCTCGTGTTTCCTCGTCGCCACCCTGCGCGCGGACCCGCTCTATCCGTCCGCGTAGCCACTGCTGAGGCCAAGCTCAGCGATCTGGGCACGAAGATGAAGACGATGCTCGATCCGATGGAGGGCTTCAACAAAATGCATCCAGGCTGATAAAGTCGCCACCAAGCTTTCCACGGAGATTGGACTTCTGACGTGCCGCGTGTGGAGGCACCGGAGAAGAATTTACCTCCTGTGCCCTCCAATGTCCCGTGGCGCGAGGAAGAGGGATCGCCATGGGCCTCGCGTCGAAATGACTACACAGGGTCTGTGTGGCGGTACAATTGTCCTACCACCTCCCCGGCCAATGGTCGCATCATGTTCTCCTAATCACACCTCTCGAGATGCGCTTTATTCCTAGTGCGCCTAGCTTTAATCGTGGTCATATGCATGAGTATCAGGATAGGTTTAGGCTGCGTAAGGCCATTTTCCCAAGTTCAATGGTGCACACCCTAGGATTTGGAAGGAAAATGTGAGAAATACTTTAGCATGTTCAATGTGCCTGTTCATGTGTGTGAATTTGCTACAATACACTTTCTCAGGGGTGCAGAATTGTGGCTACAAACTTATGAAGCCCAACACCCCATTGGGTCATGGGCTGAGTTGTGTGTAGCAAGAGAGAGTAGTTTGGGAAGGATTTGCACCATGCTCATATGAATGACATCCTGCATATACACCCGACTCGATAACAAGAGTATTATGATAGGTTTGAGTCTGCTATGCATAAGGTCTTAGTTTACAACAAGTCCCTAGATGATGTGTTCTTTGTGAGCAACTTTGTTAAAGGCCTTTTTCCTGAAATTCGTGATGCAACTTAGACCGCATAAAACCAAAAACGGTTGATGCTGCTTTATCAACTGAGTTTTTAATGCAGGCTCAAATATTGAGTGAACAGCCCAGGTCTTCTCCCAGAGATCAACTAAGTCTTTCCATAGCCAGCAAGGAAAGCAGCCAGTTCACACTGAACCTGGAATTCTAGGAGTGCCTGAATCTTAAACATCCGCACCAAGATGGGATGACAAGCTGATTGCTCTCGTAGCTGCAGGAAGGTTTAGGGTTGTGCATGACATGTGGTGAAAAATGGAGCGCACAACATAAAAGCCCCGACAAGGTTTCCATTCATGTGCTCCAAGAAGTTTTGCAGGCCATTCCGAGGAAACATCAAGATGAGATCAAGGTGGAAGATGCTTCGACTCGATCCAGATTCGAGGAAGTATATCAATTGGTCCACTCATGCAAACCTGAGGGTGTCAGTGCGTAAAAACAGTCAAGCTTCATGGATTGGTGAAAGGACAGGAAATTTTGATTCTAATTGATTCCAGCAGTTCTTGTACATTCATTAGTGACAAGACAGCAAACTCCTTGCAGTGCACTCTATCTCCCGTTGCTGCAATTGAAGTTGGCGGAGCTAATGGGGCAAATAAGTTAACAAGTCAAAGATCAAGGTGCGTAGACCCGACATGGTGGGCTCGGGGTCACACCTTCCAGCATGATGCAAGAGTTCTTCCCTATCTTGTTATGATGTGGTCTTAGGCATGGACTGGCCGGAAAGCTACAGCCCCATGTGGATCCACTGGAGAAGAAAACCGGCCGCATTCAATCACTCCGGGGAAGCGAATTGCTCAAAGGGATGTCAAACATCAAGTACGTCATTCCCAAGTTAAGGCTAACAAGTTGAAAGGGCTCATCGTGAAAGGTGGAATTGCTCGGATAATTCACCTCTCGTCCAATCACCGAAACCGAGCAGGAGCAGCCCGTTCCATTGGTTGTCCAACAGTTTTTGGGTGGTCATGGCCATGTGTTCAAGGAACCCATTCCTTACCTCCTACAAGGGAATTTGATCATATACCTCTGGATTCCAGGAGTCAAGCCCCGCAATGTCAAGCCATACAAATACTCTCCTACACAAAAGGATGAGATTGAGAAACAAGTCACCGACATGTTATCAAATGGGATCATCAAACCCAGCCATAGCCCATTTGCTTCTCCCGTTTTATTAGTCAAGAAACAAGGATGGAACCCGGAGACCCGTGTGATTACGCTGAATAACATCACAAAGGAAGGATAAGTATCCTATGCCTGTAGTGGATGAACTTCTTGGATGAGCCTTTATGGTGCTGCCTTTTTCACCAAGTTGGACATGATCCGGTTACCATCAAATCGATTGCATGAGGCAGATGAACTAAAGACAGCCTTTAAAACTCATCATGGTCATTGGGAGTTCGTGAGTTATGCCTTTTGGCCTAACCAATGCACCAGCAAAAGTTTTCAGGCATTGATGAACACAGTATTTCAACATCTGTTCCTTTGGGAAAGGAGTGTTGTGTTTGTCGATGACATCCTTATTTATAGCAAGACATTGGATGAACATGCAGTTGTTGCAAGAAGTTCTCCAAATCTTGGAGAAGCATCAGTTGTACTTAAAAAGATCCAAATGCTCCTTTGTCTAACAGTCCCTTGAATATTTGGGCCACATAATCAGTGCAAAGGTGTGGCTACTGATCCTCAAAACTGCTGCTGTAGCTATGGCCGCACTACTGGATGTCGATGCTTAAGAGGCTTTCTTGGTTTATCTGGATACTATAGAAAATTTATCAAGCATTATGGGGTGATTAGTCGACCTCTCACTGATTTGCTTAAGAAGAATGTGGTGTTCCACTGGAATCCTGAGCTGCAGGTCAGTTTTGACACTCTGAAGCAAGCCCTGATCAGTGCTCCAGTTCTAGCACTACCTAATTTCTCTAAGGGATTCACTGTGGAAACTGATGCCTCTTCTCTGGGCATTGGTGCTGTTTTATCTCAAGATGGGCACCCACTTATATTAGCAAATCTTTAGGTCCCAAGGCTCAGGCAAGGTCCACATATGAAAAGGAGTGCATGGCCTTGATTATGGTAGTCACTAAGTGGAAACAGTATCTTCAGCATATGGAGTTCACTATATTGACTGATCATAAGAGTCTAATTCACTTGGGTGATCAGAGACTGCTGGAAGGAATGCAACAGAAAGCATTTATCAAACTTCTGGGACTCCAATACAAGATTTGCTATAAAAAAGGGCTTAGAGAACAAGGCAGCAGATGCCCTGTCTGCAAGATCATTCTCACCATCCGCTCCCGCCATTTCTTCGTGACTGAAAGTGGCTAGAGATCATCATGGAAGGGTATACTGTGGATAACAAACTAAGCACTATTAGCTGAGTTGGCAATCTCTGGCAGTAATGACAAGGGATATGCCTTGGTGGATGGGATAATCAAGTATAAAGGAAGAGTATGGTCGGGAAATCACAAAGAAGCTCATCAAGCTGTGCTGTTGGCTCTCCACTCCAAAGGCTTGTGGACATAGTGGCATCAATTCCACTTACCAAAAGGTGAAGTCCTTGTTTGCTTGGCCACACATGAAACAGGATGTTCAAGAGTTTGTCACTAAGTGTGAGGTATGTGCCCAAGCTAAATCTGAACATTGTAGATTGCCCGGTTTGCTTCAGCTTTTACCGTAGCTCCTTCCGCCGGCATATGATTAGCATGGACTTTATTGAAGGGTTACCCAAGTCCAAGAATTTTGATACCATTTCGGTAGTGATTGACAAGCTCACCAAGTATGCCCACTTTATCTGCTTATCACATCCTTACACCTGCTTCTTCGCAGGCTCAAGCTTTCATGTCAAACATTTATAAGTTACATGGCATGCCTTCAGGATTATATCCGATAGAGATAAGGTATTCACTAGTGGGTTTTGGCAAGAATTGTTCAATGCTTCACATACAACACTCAACATGTCTTCCTCCTACCATCCACAAACCGATGGTCAAACTGAAAGATTAAATCAATGTCCGGAGACCTACTTGAGATGCATGGTTCATTCCTGTCCTAGTAAATGGTCTCAAAGGGGTTGCCTTTAGCTGAATTTTGGTATAATTCTACATTCCATTCTGCTCATGGACTCACATTCATTTCTAAGCTCTATGGTCATGCCCCCAGACATTTTGGCATTTCTGTCAGTGATGTTATCTCCGATGAAGATCTCTCTGAGTGGTTGGAACAGAGGCAATCAGTTACCCAGCATATTAAGCAGAATCTAACTCGAGCTCAGCAACGTATGAAAGCCCAGGCTGACAAGCATCGAGTGGAAAGAACTTTGAATGTGAGTGATATGGTATATGTCAAGCTCCAGCCTTATGTGCAACAATCTGTGCAGCGCAGGGTCAACAACAAGTTGGGTTTCAAATACTTTGGGCCTTATGAGGTGCTCCAAAGAGTTGGTGCAGTGGCATATAAACTGCAACTACCTCCTGGCAGCAAAATTCATCCTGTGAAAGCTCTAGTTTGGTTTTTGGTAATTGATGAAACCTAGTGTACTAACCTTTGTCATGAGTGCTGGGAATATGAGCAAGGTGGTACAAACCAAGTGATGGAGCAAATGGATCAAGGTGGATGGTGACGGTCCAAAAGATGGTCAAGTGCTCATCCTTGAAATGGAAATGGAGAAAAGCGAAAATTGGCTCAAGGCAAAGGTATAAATCCATAGGGCCATTTTCGGTTTGCACTCAAGACACCATAGAGGGTGTGAGTTTTAGGATTGATAACCGTACTTATAAAGAGGGGAAATCTTTAATTGCAATGGTTATCTAGTGCCACTAAGTGTGAGTCTCATTTGCATATATTTAACGCTTAGTTAAGTGGAGAGATTAACCCTGAAAATTATTTGAGAAAAGCTAACTTAAGTTCCTAATGTATTTTGAAATATATGTATGAAGTTAGCACTTAAATATAGTTGAAAGGAAAAAGATTGAGAAGAACTGCTGCAGCTATCAGAATATCTTGTGCACGCAACTAAATTGCTAGTGAAGGGTGCTCTGTCTGAAGGCTTCTCTCAACAAGAATTTCCTGGTTCAACGGCTGAATTGCCGGCAAAGGGTGCTCTGTCTCATGGCCAATATCTTCAAAGAATTCACTCCTGTGAACGAGAAATTCTTGCATGAGCTTGTGGTGGCTAATTATAGACAGTTTACATGCTTGCATGCAAATGTGAACACGCTCAAGAAAAAGGAGGCTGCCATTGGCCTTTGCTATTTATGGCGTCATGAAAATGGAAGCATGCATGGGGTCAAGTGCTGAGCGGCGAAGCAAGAAGGCTTCGTGGAAATTTCAAATGCATGCTCTCACTCTTGCTTCGTGTGAAAGGGAGAAGGAGAGGATGCCGCCTGCTGCTGTTCCACTGCTGTGGCCGCACGACCATTTATTTGGAGACTGTCTCGGCTGCTCCATCTTTGACTTGGAGGGCCAGTTGCATGTGCAGAAGGATAGCCGCCGTTACAGCGTGTAGTAGGAGTGCTCGTCCATTTATTCCTGGTGCCACATGTCAGTTTCACAAGGCAGTGCTGCTGGTTTGCCATCCACCCGTTGGGACAGCGTCGTTGGCCTTCTCGCCCGTTGGAAGGCTGGTTGAGCTGAACCAGTTTGAGATAAATAGCAGCGCTCACACCTTCGTGCGGCCCTCTCTTTCCCCATTCCTGAAGAACCCTAGAACAGAGAAGAAAAAGCCTTCTTCCTCCTCTCTCACTCTTCATTGATTTGTGCTTCAATCCAGCGGAGAGACGAGCTCTAGTGACAAGATTCCAGAGCCCCGCCAATCTCCTCCTCCCTCTCCTCTCCCCGCTCAAGTGTGGTGCTTATTCTGAGAGGATTGAGGGAACCCTAGTGTGTGCATTTCGTGATTTGCATTTTGTGGCACTAGGTGATTCTTGTGATTGCAGGTTTCTTGTTACTCTTGGTGATTGCCGCCACCTTGACGGTTGGAGTTGGATTGATTGGTGAGGGGATTTGTGATTGTGTCCGCCCCCAATCAAGGTGAATTTGTGAGGGGTTGTTGTGGTTCCCCGCGGAGTGCCTAATTCCAACTCTAGTGGATTGCTCGTGTCATTGAGTTACCGCACTTGTGTGTGGGTTCTTGCGGTGCCTTGCGGGGCGTTGGCTTGAGGGCCACAACCGAGGAACCACCAAGGTGTTGGTCGACACAACGGGACTAGCTTGCCGGCAAGCATAAAGTGAACCTCGGGGAGAAAAATCAATTGTGTCATCTCTTGTCTCCGGTGCATTGGATTGATTGATATATATATTGTTGGGATTATTTATTGGTGATTGGCAACATCCTCTACTCTTCACCGTTGGTATAAAAGTCATTTTCCCCTCTCTTTCATACTTGCAATATATCAGGGTAGAGCAGCAAGTATAGTAAATTAGAGTAATTTGTTTATCTTGCTAGCTCTCTTTTAGTTAGAGTAGAGACATAGAATTTGTGTGCCATAGAGACTATAATTATTAGAATTGCAATATGCTGGCTTGCCTAACAATTAGAGCAGAGCAAAACCGCTTTTTATCGCCATTTGTGTTATTAATATTTTGCTCTAGTGTCTTGAAGATTTTTTAAATAGGCGCTATTCACCCCTCTAACCATACTAGGACCTTTCATCCCGTCATTCACGTTTCCCAGCTCAAGAAGGCTATTCCATCTTCAAAGGATGTGAAACCGATGATAATGACTTAAATCTGCTAATGTCTTTCATCAGTCTACCTACTGAACAGGTGCTGGAGCACAGACTGAATGTCGCCGGGTGGACAGGTTCTTCAAATGGACTTGGTTCAGCCTCAACAGTGCCCGAGTCATTGGGCGATCTGGGAATCTACTCCTCCATCACTGATGTCCAAGGCGGACCGTGCTCGCTAAGGCTGCGCGTCGACTACAGCGACGTCAGGCTTCTTCATCCAGGTCCGCCGACGTTTCTGCATCTTCTTCGCCGAGTGCTGCTGGTGATCACCGACGGCGCGGGCAAGATGAAGGGCGCTGGATGGGTCAAGCGTGTTGTTAAGAGGGGGAAATGTAACGGCCCATAGGAGGCCCATACAGATTCTGTCTGGCCGAGCCACGAGTCCACTTGGGCCGCCGGCCGCCCGGGCTTGGCCCATGTAACCACCGGATCGCTAAACTCGCTGTGTGGGTGGCAGGGCGGATCAGCGAATAACAAACAACTTTTCCCCAACTCTCTCGAGCGCCCGAGCTCTCGCCTCCTCTGCAGCCGGGCGCCGCCGCCAAGCTCGCTGCCGGCCAACCCTCCAATTCCCTGGCTAGGATCGCCACAGGCCGGTCCATACTAACAAAGATTTGCATGCTGCAATTTTGGCCGGCGTACCTATAGGCTTGAACGCTCTAGGAGCAGAGAGCTCCGAACATCAACAGTAGGACGCGGATATGCAGATGCACGCGCTAGACCGCCGTGTGGCGATGTCACGCTGAGCTGGTGAGGGCTAATGGCCAAGCAGGACGCCGTGACCGTGGGCCCGTGATGCCAGAAGTTGAATCCTCTGAAGACAAAAGGGCACAATATATCGTGGGCGAGTCTCCAGGAGAGGCTGATAGCAAATAGCAATCGATCGTCTGCTTAACAGCTTGTGTCCACGAGAACACAACTCCACGTTTATGCCAGGCAATAATGGGCTTTGGGGCTTCTTGGCCTCTAGCAAACGGAACAAGACGCATTGCCCTTGAGGCCGTGACTTACACACGAGCAGCAGCCAGCAGTGATGCTAACATTACAGGTTAGTTTGCCGTCACACGGGATTTGGAGAGAATAAATACTCTTTTCCCACAAGCCACGACACATCACAGCACATTCACGGTGTAGGAACCAAAAATCAGAGCGACTCATGTAGGATTACAACATTTTTGTAGGGCACATATGGAATTAGGAACTTTTTCAGTCATAGTTGTGTAGAGGCCCAAAGTTATCATATCTAGTAGACTACAGGTCACCACACAACATTTAAACTTTAATTTCTAATTTCCATACCAGCTCGGGAAAGACTGTTACAGCTCACGCCCCAACAGTAACCTTACTAAACAGGTCCAACCAACTTAAGCTAACGAAGAGAACTGAATCACCCAAAATTGCTAATTTTACGCCCAATTATTGACAGAAATCAACCAATCCATTCATAATGTTGTCATCAATCAATTTTTAAAAAGTCAAAATTCATTGTCATCTAGCTCAACAAAAGGCTGAGACCAAAAATTTCAATAGAATGTTCAAGAGCAGATATCATAAGCACAGGTTGCAAATCAACTGCATTCGTTTCACAAAATTACTCCTTGTGAGAAAGACAAAATTACTCCTTGCCAGAAAGAACTCGAGTTTCCCTGTTAAATGGAATCAACAGCACTCAAAGGGTATTCAGACAGGTGAGAATCGGAACCAATTTGTTCTAACATTTTAAGAGGCACCTTTGTCTGGTAACTCACAAGCAGCCATGCGATTCATTGACTTCACATGCCCGAGCATCTCGGCAACTGTTCTGCAGCGGCATTGCTTCCCTGGACGAATGACATCCCCATAGACAGCCATCTCAATTATATCTAGCTCGTGATCTGTTCCGAGATTGAGTAATGATACAATTCTAAATCAGACTGAATATACAAGAACACTTCACACATAAACATAAGTTTCAGATTGAGTGCACAATTAAGGTATATAAAAGTTAAAGATATAAACTAAACAAGGAGTTGAGATCAGAACAATGATCCAATCTGTTGAACCAATGGATTTGTTCCAGTCAGTGGAGCAGAAGCTGTCACACAAACTTTAGAAAAAAGATTCCTATCTGTCACAGGCTTAAAAATAGGCCACCCAGCTGGGCCAAGTGAGGCCAGGAGGCCCTGGCCGGCCGCACCCTGGCCAACCACGCCGCTATGGGTGTGCACGGCCAGGGAGAGGTGGCATCCACTGCGCAGACGATCTCCCCACCCAGAGAGTCCAAAACAGATGGGAATTAAAAGGAGATTTGGAAAGGACTCCTCTAGTTTGTTTGAGATCCAAGTCTTCTAGGGATTATAAATATAGGGGCCAATGTAACTGTTTCAATCTTAAACAGAAATACAGCAATTGCTCTCCCCTAACTCTCTCTTTCCTCTTCCTGCGCCTCTCCCCTCCCTGTGCCAGCGCTTGCCCCATCCCTAGCCGGCACTGCCGCCCCTGTGCTAGCAGCAGCAGCCGCCGCCGCCACCCCCTGCACCGGCAGCAGCCCCCGCCAGCCTTAGCAGCCATGCATCAGCATGCTTTTGGCCACAATGAAGCATAATCAAGGTCCTACTATTGGCATTTAAGATCTAATGGAAAGTACTAATGGCACTCAAATAGAAAAATAATCAAAGTTATGTGCCAATTTCATTAATAATCTAGATCACCCAATCAATAATGAGATCCCTTATTCATTACAATGAAGCTGCTGTAGTTCCAGGTAAAGAAAGAAAACAGGCATCACGCATCATACGAACTTAAACAGAAATACTACCATTTAGCATGGCTGACGTATTTTTAAATATTGAATATTTTAATTAAATGTTTCTACTCTGCCTCTATTACAATGTTTTCTTCTACCATAGTGCCATGTCTAAACTACATACCATATATTTCTCTGCCATCGACAGATTGAAATGCAAAACATAATTATAAATTAATATGCAATTTGTAGCCGAGACGAAGATATGCTAATGCTAGTATTGAAATTGTTGTTGTTTCTAGTCGTGCTCAATAGCAAGCCAATATTTCGAAACCACAATTGGAAAAAAAAAAAAATATTCACTTACCAGTAAACTTAATATCACAGGAAAACCCCGCATCTCTGCTTGCTCTACCCATGCTTTATCAGATTTCGAACGGTTCACCCTAGTCTGGAGGATCTGACAGTTCTCAACAGTGGATTCTCCTCCTAAAACAAATTATCAAACAACAACAATGCTGGTCACCGTTTGATGATGCTGCAGCAGTAAGGTACGGAGCAGTATTCATGTGAGACCATCCGCACATATTAGATGAAAATTATACATAAAAATAGCTATTTAGTAATTAGTAGTTAGGCCGGCTATTTCCCTAAAGATGCAATAAATGTACCTGGGATAAATTTCTTTCAATTGAAAAATGATTTCTTATGGATCCATCCCTATAAACTGATAGCCATATCCACTATTAATCAAGGATGAGTAAATGCGAACTAATTGCGTAAAAATGACAGGAGGACATATCATACCAATATATTGTCAGCCTTTGTTCTTTCCCAACCAGCTTTGTCTTTGGAATGCATGAATCTCATAAAAGCAAAAATTTCCAAAGATCCTAAGTCCTCATTTGGCAACCGGTCAGGTAAGATCGTTAATTTTTTAAGAACATTTTCATTTATATGATCTTTTAAGAAACAAACTTTTTTGTGTGTGAATCAAAATCTAGCTTACCAGGCAAACAGTTTCACAAAGTGCCACAAACGTTTCTTGAGAGAATCTAAATTTGAAATGTTTGTACGAGAATCTAGATTCGAAAAAATTCTACGAGAATCTGATCCCTAACCCTAAGTCTGAGACCGGGCTCACACAATTTAGTGAAGTGCAATTGTAGTGCCACTTCTATTCCATGTCGATTACAAAATGTCAAAGGGAGGCTAGAAAGGTGGCTCCAGAATTACAAGTCTTATTTTATCTGCTTCACCTTTAGGTTAAAAGGTTGGTGTCTGAAATTCAACAATAATATCAAAACAAAATGCAAAAACTAGATATGCATCTATCACAAGTCCACTTTAGAAATGTACCATTCTAAATGTAGAATTGAGTATAATGCAACCAAGTTGTGCAACTGACAATCACAAGCTAATCTACTGCCAGCAAAATGCATGTATGTCCTGCTGGGAGAATTAATGTTTTAATGAACAAGGTAATAGTAGCAGCAGAAAAATTTAAGTGAGAAGAGCTCAAATTCTCAGCAAAAAGCAACCAGACAAGATAGACTTGCATAAGTAGCAGCATTTATGTTACCATGCTTGCGGTGGAAGTGTGCATTGCTTCAATGCAGAGTATGTATGCCTAAGCAACTGACCTACTATGACACAAATGGATCTGCGATGATGAAATGTTGATCTAACCTTATGTAAATACATCACTTATTATTTTTAGTATTGCCCCACATTTTTTTGCATTGCAATCTACTTTGGTTTATTGCAGTTTTCCCTCATGATTTTTTTCTTCCCATTTGCATCTTGGTCTTACAGTGTCCAAGGAGAAAGATACTATCAGCATTGGTACAGAGAAAGTGGAAGTCAAGTCATTTCCTGCCCAAACGCTATCACACTCTGCCATCGCATTTTAAAGCTACTGTGCAAGAAACTGAGCCTCCATTTAGACAAGGGCTTCGCCATCCCTGTTGCATCTGGGGGATTAGGTAGGGCCGGAGGGGATTAAATCCCCAAAGGGATTGAGCAACACGAGAGAAATCCCCTCAATCCTCCCCAGCACAGGACACCCTGGAGGATTTTGTCAGCAGAGCAGAGCCTACGGGGAGAGGGAGACGGGGCGGAGGGGAGGAGGGAAGCAGACCTCTGGAGAAAGGGACGATGTGGTCGTACTCGTAGCAGAGGCAGCCGTGGCAGCCCCAGAAGCGGCGGCAGACGGCGTTGCCCACGGCGTCCAGCCGCCAGCGCTCCGGGTGCCGCCCCGCCAGCACCGCCGCCTTGCGCCAGCACGCCGTCCGGGTCTTCTCGTCGAAGGACCTCGGGCGCTCCTTCTCTGCCGCCGGAGCCGGAGATCTCCGGCCGCTCCCCTCGCCGTCGTTCTCCCGCCGGGGAGAGGAAGGGCCACCCATCCCACTTCCCACCCAGAGAATGGAGATTGGAAGTGGAGGAGCTCAAAATTGCAGCTTCTCTCAGGCCGAGGCGCCGAGTAGTCAGGCGCCGGCCCGTGGGCCTCCAGGCTGTTTTTTTGTGAATTGGGCCTCGAAGCCGTTTTCTTTGTGAATTGGGCCTCCAGGCCGTTCGGGCCTGGGGCGCGTGCGGCGCGGGAAAAGCCTTCGCGACGGAGGAAACGGAGCGATCAAAATACTTTTCTAAAAAAAATTAAAAACATGTTAAAAAACGGCACAAAAGATGTGTGTCCAGAAAGAAAAAGAAACTCAAGGTTTGGACGGAGGGCCAAAAGAAAACAAGGAGCGAACGTGACTTGTGACTGAGCTGAACTAAAATTTAGTGGTAAAATTTGCTGCCCTTAAGTACAGATACGCAGACTGAGATTTAAAATTTGACTTGAATTACATGAAACGATGTCAATTTCCAAACAAAATGGAACCTCACATTCCCTTAAATTTAGGTAAATGTAAACCTGCATTAAACTTTCATGTCCATACGAGTTCAAAATTGATATGAGTGTGGAGAATTTAAATTTTAACTTGAGTTATGTAAAACTTTATTTAAGGAGTATTCAATTTATGGATGATATATATATCCCTTTTGTTAAAATAATTTAAAAAGTTGTAGCGAGCATACACACTCAAAATATGCTTACATGCTAATTTTAGATTTTTCTAACCACTTCTAGGTATAATTCGAATTATTATTCTCGTTGTATTGTAATATAGAGATTGAAGATCGATTATTCTTACGAAACAATTAATTTTTTATCCATCTGCACGATAAGGGCTTGAGTAAACCATTTGAGCCCAAATATAATTTTTATGTAACTGCCTATTATTATTATTATTATTATTATTATTATTATTATTATTATTATTATTATTATTATTATTATTATTATTATTATTATTATTATTATTATTATTATTATTATTATTATTATTATTATTATTATTATTATTATTATTATTATTATTATTATTATTATTGGGGTACGTGTAGTTCAAGTTGATGAATTTTCTTTTGATAGACGTGTAAAATTTATTTTGACTATAAGAATAGTGAATCATTTCTAAAACTCCCTAACAATGTTGATGAACAATGTACAAATATATAAACATGTTGGCCAAGAGGTGTCTCTCTATGCCTAAAGAGTGCCATGAAGGGGCCTAATCTATAACTGTCATTAGCAGTTGATAATAATGTGATTTACAATAAATTGATCACTAATAATATAATTCTTAACAAATGGGTCGTCTGTTGCACCGGAGAAAGATCTCGGTTAGACAAAAGTTCTATATGATATAAGATAATAAAGACCTTTAGCCAAAATAACATGATATCAATGACCTTTTTGGAAAGAGGTATTGTCTTTTCCCAATTTGGTCAAATTAACGTTGCAGTCCACAAATATGGGTAGTATAGGATGAAGCGACTTCTGAGTGGCCATCTCATAAACTTATATGGTACTTCCTCTGTCCCACGAAAAAACATAATTTTTTATTTCTACTTTTTCTATTTGACCATTCATCTTATTTAATTTTTTATACAAATAATAAAATAAATAACATATTTTGAAAATATCTCTAGTGATAAAATAAGTTATAATAAAACAAATAATAGTTTTTAAAAATTTTCGAATAAAACGAACGATCAAACAGAAAAAGTAGAAGTTAAAGAATTGCATTTTTTCACGGGATGGAGGGAGTATGTTGAGTTTGGGTCTCAAAAGGACAAAGGTGCCAAATGCCAGGCAGAGCAGGGGGCTACAGGGACTTACGTTATGTCCAAAGAGTAGTGGTCGAATTAGACAACTTAAAACTATTGGGTCAACTAAAAGCTACTTATCGAAATCTATGCAAGTATCTACAAGTACAGTATGGTTTAGCTTGCTATCTTTAGCACAAAAGAGTGTTGCCTCTAGATTCCAATCAATCATATCAACTAACTTAGCAAGCTATATACTAGAAAGGTAAAAGGCATATCCTAAGGAATGAGATTAAGCGTGGAATAAGAGTGACGGAAGCGGCCCCGTCGTCGTCCTCTGGGCGACACGGGCGGCTCCCGAAACCCAGCGCCGCCAAGCCACCCCCGACGTTCCTCCCGGCCTTGCCGCCGCCCGAGCAGCTCGCCGGGAAGCCCGCGTGACTACAAGGAAGGCGGCGGCGGGGCTTTTCCCTCCCTCCCCCACTGTCTTCGGGACTGGGTGGATGGGCGGCGGCCGTCCGACGGCGGCAGCGGTGGGCCCTCAAGGCAGCGGCGGCGGGCCCTCTGGCGCCAGATCCAGGGCCTCTTGGTGTGGATCCGGCGGCCCTCCTGCTGATTCGCGCGAAGATGGGCTGGTGGAGGAGGTCTGCTGCGGTTTCGGCGGTGGTTGCAGCCGGCCATGGGCATGGCTGGTCGGGCACGCGGCCGGGCCGCTGGTTGGTTGCGCAGCCGGTCGGGGTGTGGTGCCATGGCGTGGCACACGGCCGGCTGGTGCGCGGCATCGACGTCCCTTTGGCGGCTCTGGTGGTGGTGGGCGGGCTGCTCGCGGGTGGCCGGTGATTGCTCGTCGTCCTCCGGCTGCGGCTCCCCCCCCCCCCCCCCGGGTGCTGCCTGGCTGCTTCCAGGTGGCCATGTCCGGCCTTTGCTGGTTGGCGGCCGCTCTGGCTGCTGTGGGGTGGGGGTGCTTGCTGGTGGAGGTGCAGATCTTCGGCGGCGCTGTGGTGGTGTGGCCGGCTGTGGTTTTTGGCAGGTCTGTGGTGCCGTGGCGGTGCTGCTGATTGTGCCGGACACAGTGGTGGCTGCTCCTCTCCGATGGGGACCGCCGACAGGGCGTCGCGGGGCTGCTGCTCTTTCGGGTGTGGGGGGCGGCGGAGGGGCTCCCTCCCCCTCTGCTCGTCCTCCACCTCCTCTTGATGGTGGTCGTTTCGCGGGGGTGGCTGGGGATGTGTCGGTGTTGGGGGACGGTCTTCGTCTATGCCATCCCTCCCCCATGCCTCCGACCGTTGTCGTGGGGCGGTCATTATGGAGATGGAGGCCACGGCGTCCGCGGGGGTGCTGGTTCGGGGCTTCGCTCCTGATCTGGCACCTTTGAGGGGTGGTGGTGCCTGCGACGGGAGCTTGGCCGATTGCGGTGGCCGGCGGCGGCTACGGTTTCGGCAAGCGGTTGGTGGAGGTTCACGGTGGTGGAGGGCTGGTGTTCGGCAGGGGACTTGGCAGGGTGCTGGCGCAGCTTTGCGGCTGCTTGCGTGGTCGGTGCGTCTAATCTGGTGAGAATTCTTCTGATGGCTGGCAGTGACGTCTTGGTGGCTTGTGGGGACCCGAGTTCTTGTCTGAGTCGGTGCTAGGATTGTTTTGGGCGAAAGCCTGGCGACGGCGACACTTGTGGGTGTCGTTCCCTTGTTGAGGGCGTCATGTTCTTAGCACATTCCATGGGTGAGAACCCAGTCCTCCATGGACGGACGATGGCGGCGCTTGGACGTCGTAACCTTCTTGAAGGCGTCGTTGTGGAATTCGACTCGGCCGGGGTGTCTTTGGGCAGTGCTAATTCGTCGTCTCCGTCAACGTGTTCGTGGTTGGAGCCGGTGGTGGTTTAGGCTTAGTTTGTTTCAGTTGTTTAGTCTTTTTAGGTTTTGTTGCTTTCTTTTGAGTTGGCGTTTTTGTGGAGCTGCTAGTGGTTTTAAGTGGACGCTTGTGTCGATGACCTAATCTGACCGAGTGCTAAGTGGTTTAGAGGCTTGATGTCGATGTCCCAATCCGACCAAGCGCGGAGTTGGGTTGAGTTGAGTTGGCGCTCTAAGAGCATGAGTTGAGTTGATTTTGGTATCTAGGTGTAACTTTGGTGTAGGGTACCCTCCAAAATTGTACGTGGTTTTTCACCCAGTTTCCACTTCAAAAACTGAACAGTGGCACTTGCCATCTTTTTTCTTTCTTCGTCTAATAAAAATCACGGCAAAACTTTTGCCGTCCTTTCTAAAAAAAAGATTAAGCGTGGAAATGTCAATTGAGTTGCAAACTCACGTAATGAGGATTTTTCTCTAGGTATCGAGAAGCTTCCCCTGTTCCTCATTGGATTACCTCAAGGATAGGATCCGCATTTCCATGGCCAGCGATGTGAGATCCGCTTCTGCATGGCCACCGAGGCGAGCTCCGCTTCTCCATGGCGAATAGGGCAAGATCCACTTCAGGCATGTTCTCAGCTCCGCAGGCGCACATGGGTCATCGCCGGCCACAGTGCCACCAAGTGTGGTGAAGTACTTGTTGCTCACTGCCATGGCTCGGCGACCCGGCCCCAACACTGCCAATGGACGTGAGGCTAGAGGAGACAGGTGGCGCGAGAGAATGACACGGACAGGTTGGGTCGGCGGACATGCGGGACTCCTACAGCCGTTTTCCTAAAAGCCACATTTGTACAACCAAAGGGCTTTAAGCTTCTTCGAAAGCTAAGTGAAAGCAACTTTTCAAAAATCCAAAGCTCACGACAGATTTTTCACAAGCCACAAATCAACCAAACACACACCTTAAACCCTTCTACAGTAGAGAGAAAATAAAAATATTTTCCTGCAGGTCAGATTTCAGTAACACTTCCCTCAGCTGATACAAAAATTAGACTCATCTTGTCTCGAGGAATTTATATATTTTAACCTTTTTTAATAAATATTTTAATATTAACCGTCCTAAAAAATTTTTTACATAGCCCTTTCGTCGCGCCACTCCCGGCGGAGTGACCAAATAACATAGTCACACCATATGCATTGGCGTGGTAGGATAGGCACATGTGACGACATTTCCGACATGGAAAAGTTTGTTGCGCCACCCTGTGTGACAATACAGTCTTGTGGCACCACCAGGATGGCATGACAAGACTATATTTTCAAAAAATCATAAGTCTTCAATACGATGTCGGATGAAGATGATTTTTATATGAAAATTATAGATCTCGATGAGATCTACAACTCTATGGTTTTGAGTTTTTTCTCATTTGATGAAGTTATAAAAAGCTCAAAATAATTATATAATGTTTAAGCACTAAAATGATTGTGTATTAGTGCTTGTCGCATTAGAAAAATATTATCTTTTTTGTACGGCTTCAAATGAAGATACCATTTATATAACAATTGTACCATTCAACAATGAAATCTACAATGTTGTTGTTTTGAGTTTTTATATTTAAGGTTGTTAAGATGCTCGACGAAATAATATAAGGCTTTGGAAGCATATTCATGTGACCAAATAACATAGTCGTGCCACTGAGAGTGGCATGACCAAAAGGGCTAACGAGTGCAAAATGTTTCTAGAACGATTAATATTAAAATATTTATTAAAAAGGCTAAATTCAAAAAATCCCTCTTGTCTCATGGTCTAAAAACAATCATCAACTGACAGCAAAGCATTTCTCATAAAAAAAATGACAGCAAGGACCAAAGTATCGAACTCCGTCTTGGCCTGAGACATTAGTGCCCACGGACCCGTTGGCCAGAGGTCCGATTCTCCACGGACGCAGCTTTCTCCCGCTCTGGATAGCAGCGTGGAGCCGTGGACGGTGGCGCTTTGTCGCCTCGCCGGGTGAAATATGGGATTGGTTAGGGATTTTTTTCAATACAATACAACAACGATTGCTTCGGTTGATCAGCTAGTGGAAGGATGAAGCAAACGTACGTCCACCGAAGCATAAACATCATATCGTCTGGAAGCTTAATTTCCAGCATCGGCTTCCAAAAGAAAACACATCGGCTAGCTGCTAGCTCATCAGTTGTTCATGCGCAGGAATTACCGAGAGGATATGGTAACATCCCAGCGAGCTGACAACTCTGACACACGCCAGTGGAATGATGAAGCAAACGTCCATCGAAGCATCTGGAGCGTTAATTTCCAGCATCAGCTTCCAAAGCAAAACATCGGTTGCTCATCAATTGTTCATGCGCAAGAATTACCGAGAGAATATGGTAACATCGCAGAGCGAGCTGAGAGCCTGACACAAACAATGACATACGGATCGTTAGCATTCCTGATAGACTGATAGTACAACGCAACGCACTTGTCTCAGATAGAGCCCGGCCAATTAACCTGGTATCGAGCTCAACGATCTGAGAAGTGTGAGAGCACGCCTACATATATACGCCCGCCGCTCTAGCCAAGGAGCAGTGCATCCCAGACACCCAAAGCATCTCGGTCGATCTTAGGAATTAACAGCTAGCAATGGCGAAAGTTAAGACTGCTGCTGTAGTCATCGCCATCCTAGTTCTGCTTCAGGTCTCATGGGCCACAGCCCACAAGCACAAGAAAAAGAAAGATGACGGCGGGAAAGGTGGCGGTGGCGGTGGTACCTCTGCCGTGATGACGGTGAACTCGTTCCAGAAGGGCGGCGATGGTGGAGGCCCGTCGGAGTGCGACAGCAAGTACCACAGCGACGACGACCTCATCGTGGCGCTGTCCACGCAGTGGTACGCGGGTGGGAAGAGGTGCCACAAGAAGATCCGCATCACGAGCAAGGACGGGAAAACCGTGGAGGCAAAGGTCGTGGACGAGTGCGACTCCAACCACGGATGCAAGAAGAACATCGTGGATGCCTCCCGCGGCGTCTGGAAGAAGTTCGGGCTCGATACTGACATCGGCGAGGTCAAGGTCACCTGGTCCGACGCCTGAATTCACACGCCACGCACCCAGTTGGATCTTGGATGGTCGCAGGGCGATGCGCGGTATGGAAATGCCGGCATGTGCGGGCGTCTGTGTCATACCTGTACTTACTATTATACTATACAAGTGTAACACCCTCCCGCTTCATAGTGGAGAGGTTGAGTAAAAGTTTGTTTTCACGAAGGGCTAGAGGAAACTGCTGCTTGGTATTGCGTGTGTTATGTATCCTTGTAAAATCTATTCGTCCCAATTATATATGTATTAATTCACGTCACGTCTTTGTGAGTTTGATTTGTTATGTACTAACTTGTAACAAGTGCAATGCGGGTCAAACTATTCGGCAAACAAAATTGGACCAAGCTGGGCCCAAAAGGAGGATAACAATAACATTGCCGTGGCTACCGCACGCGCCAAGGGAAGGTGGGGCGCCAGCCTCCCACGCGCGTAGCACGCCGGGGCACCGCCTCTGCCTCTTCCGCGTCACTTTCCATCAATAATGGCAAAGAGGATCCTCTACCATGGTTGGAATTCTCTAAAATTACTTAGATTCTAAGTTAGATTGTACATGCTATAAATACTTCAGAGTTGTTATCGGATTAAATTAATAATAGAAGGAGTAATTCCCATCTGCTTTCCCCCTCTTGCCGTCGCCGCTGCCCCCACCCGCACGCCGCTACGTTGCCGCCGCCTACCGCCGCCGCCGCCACCGATAGATGATATTTGGAGACCAGATCGATCCACACACCGCCACCATGTCGGAGAATGCCTCACTTCTACAACTCATGGAGAAATTCACCAAGGACCTCTTTACCAAGGTCGACGTCATCCAAGGCGAGATGAAAGACATGAACGAAAGGATGGGCAACCTCGAGAAAGGCCAGCTCCTCGATGACAAATCCAGATAACTCCAGGCAGATAGGGAACGCCTCGCAACAACGCTGGAGCTCGGAGCAAAGCAGACAATGATGGACGCCGGTCATGTAGACATCAAAAGGCAAGCTGAGAACCCTCAAGTCCAATTCATGCCAAAAAACGGCGCAAGAGTGGAGGCCAAAACCTTGTGCAGGGAGGAAGTCAAATCAGAAAGCAACAATAATTCCTTTGGCCTAGAAATCAAAACACACAAACTCTCTTCACTACTTATAATGGCAAAGAGGATCCACTACCATGTCTCAATCGGTATGAGCAAATCTTCCGGGACAAAATGCCAGAATATGAGAAAACATGCTACACATCTTATCAACTCACTGGCACAACACATCAATAGTATATGCGTCTTTCACAGTATCAGGAGGTGATAGATTTGGACTATTTTTCCCGATGTGTCAATGAGCAATTTGGGCCACCAACCAGACACAATCCACTAGGCGAATTGTCAGCGCTCCGCAAAATGGGAATGGTCGATGACTACACCGAATAGTTCTTGGTGCATGTAGCACACACTAGAAACCTAGGCGAACAACAAATCAACATCTACAACGTCGGTCTGTTGGAGCCGTTCAAAACAGACTTCGAACTCCTCAAACTGCAAGACATGGAAATAGCCATGTCACTCGCTAGGGCATATGAACGTTGTCCGAAGGTCATTGTAGAATCAAGCAAGGCGCCAGCAACACGTCCATCACGCCCCTTTCCACCAAAGGTACCTGCAACGCACCTTTCCCATACAACAACAACCACAACCCTAGCTGCAGCTACAACAAGTACACTTCCTCCAGCACCTCGCCCTTTCAAGTTCTTAACCCCAAAGGAGATGGCAAAAACACGCCGCATGGGTCTTTGTTTCAACTGTGATGAACACAATTCATCCGCATCCACGAATGCAAATACCTCTTTGAAATCACCACAGTAAACGACTACGCCGACAACGACAAAAATGAGAACGACAACACCCTCTTGATGATCATAGGAAAAACAAATTCTGAGGTACTAGGATCACCACCCTTTTAGCATACTAAATGGAGTTCTAGTGCATGCATCGGTTGACTCAGGTGAATCCCACAACATCATTGACATCAACGTAGCCCGTGCAATCGGACTATTAGAACAAGGCATCTCAACCAACATGCTCATACGCAACGGACAAGAGTTAAGGTGCCCTGTCGCAACCTTCAATACTCCATTCACTACACATGGCCACAACTTCAGCATCAACGCCCACCTCCTCGACATCGTCAATGACATCGACACTATCCTAGGACTTCTCCGACATGCACCTTGCCTTTATCAACAACGGCCACCGATCAATCATCCGTGCCTCCAATAGACGACATTCTCCTAAATCGGTTTCTGCTTTACCAACTCCTCCACCAATGGTCTGCATGGACAGAGCACCAGCTGCTCTAGCTTCACAGGGCAACACCCACCATGGCTCGCATTTCGGCACATGGACGCGCCCAGGGGCGGAGCCAGAAATAGATGTTAGGGGGGGCAACTTGAGGTAAGGGGGGCCATATCTTCATAAATGTGCTAATAAGCACTGAAAATTAGGAGCTAATGAAGCACTACTAGTGGAAATTAAGGCTGTTGGGGGGTGCCAGGCACCCCCTAGCCGCTCCCTCCCTCAACCACTGGACGCGCCAAATGGAAATGGGGGAGTCATTGTAACAAGTGCAACACGGGTGAAGCTATTTGGCAAAGAAATTGGGCCAAACTGGGCACAAAGGGAGGATGACAACAACATGGACGTGGCTAGGGTGCCGCCCGCGCCAATGGATGGAGGGGCACTCCGACGCACGCAATGCGCCAGGGCACCACCTTCGCCTCTTCCTCGTCACTTTCCATAAATAAAGTATTTTCTATAATTAGGAGATGTAAAAAAAAAAAAAGAAAGGGAACACATGAATTCTTTAGAAATATTTAGAGTAGTAGTTAGGTCGGATAGGCTATAAATACTTCAGAGTTGTAATCGGATCAAAATAATAATAGAAGGGGTAATTCCCATCTGCTCTCTCTCTCTCATTGTCGCCGCCACCACCACCCGTGGCGGCCGCCGCCACCCCCGGACCATCGCCCAGGGCTGCCACGTGCCCCCCTGTGCACGCCCTCTGATATAACTTCATTCCAAATTATAAGATGTTTAACTTTTTCAACCCCAAGTTTAACCACTCATCTTATTCAAAATTTTGTGCAAAATATTACATCTTTTTGTTGTAGTTTGCTTTATCAATAAAATATTTTCAACAATGACTTAATTTTGATAATATTTGCACAATTTTTTTAATAAGATGAGAGATTAAACTTAGGATAAAAAAGTCAAACGTATTATAATTTGGGATGAAGGGAGTATCAAATATCATGGGATGGACAATGAAAACCCTGAAAATCCTAGGTATGTAGGTTCCCCACCACGGCACGCCAACTGCCAAGCTACAAAGTTTGGCAACCACAAATATCCAAGTGACTGTTTTGGTTCATGAAAACATAAACACAACCACAAAGATTTGTAGTGCAAATTTGGAATCTCACCACAAAGCGTGACGGTTTTTTTGCGCCACAATTGCGTTATCGCCGCACTTGCAGCGTGGCGTGCATGGTGCACTGGCGGGCAACCAAACCGCCTCATTGACTGCACGACACTGGCATGTTTGGCCATGTCACGTTTACACAATGGGTTAATACCTGCCAATGGGTTAATCCATCCTTTACCCAACCCAATGCAATCTAACCCATAGCAAATTAACATGTTTGCACACTCTAAATTAAACTATCGGACCTAATCCAATCCATTATCTGGTAGAATTTGAGTAAAACATGAGGACCCACATCAAAAGCCTAATCTAAAACTTAAACCTCACATTCATTCATTAAATTATATCAAAATTGGTCTTTGATAAAATGCTAAATTTCTCAACTAAAATCTATCGTTCACACTAACTTTATTAAGACATTGTTTTTCGGGATTAACTAACTTTATTAAGACATGAAGCTCCTTTATTCTAGACAAGACATGATAATTTTTTACTGTCTGAGCCCGCAATTCTTGGCCCGGCCGTGGCTATTAGTGGATAGGACTAGATATAGTGAAATAAATCCAAAACAAATTATCAGCCCAAGAGACGGCGAGCTACGGCGTTGGGAGGAGATCAATCGGTCGATCGTGCCCGTCAATAGTTGCTTCATGTGATGGGTCAAGTTCATCAGCGTTTTTCTTGTGCGACATGACGAAGAAGACCCCAAAGTCCATTACATACCATTGCCGGGGTTGTCACTCAAAACATCACCATAGCAGCAGTCAGACTGACATGCAGCATTACCGCACGTTGGCCTCCGTTGGGCCTAGTGTGATGAGTTTTCTTAGTACAATGTTGCCCCCTATTGCTGCTGAGGCGGCCTAGCCATGACCACGTGCCAGGGCTCTAGCTTAGCTTTGAACGTGATGACTTGGACACTGGCCCTTAGGATGAAGGAGCCAATGACTTGGGTTAAGGATGACGTTCCCTATTACGATGAGGTTTGGCAACTCCCCAACTACGGTTGTCTGTCATGTGTAGCACTCAGGTACACCATGGTGAGCTTCAGTGATCCTGACATCGACTACTTCACAGTTTGTATGTGAGCAAGTACCACTACTCCATTGAGGGAGCACACGATGAGACGATATGGATGGTCGAGAACTCGAGATCAATGCGAGGAGCAAGACTATGCTATTTGTCGTTGATACAAAAGACAACAATGGTGGAGATCCTTTAGCGGCTAAATGTCGTTGGTTATCGATTGCATATTTTCTTCTATTGCAACGTACGGGCATATCGATTGCTTATTTTCTTCCGTTGCAACGCACGGGCATATTTGCTAGTTTAATTGATGAAGTTCAAAAAAAAATTGAAGTATTTCACACTAAAAATAGTGGGTGGCCCATCAACAGGACTGAGCCTAGTCTGAGCCCAGGGCAAAAAAACTGGCCTAGCATGGCCCATAGGATGTTTGTGGATACAATTTTCTAACCTAAGCGCTAAGGCCCTATTGTTGCTCAAAAAAAAAAAAAAAAAAAAAAAAAAAAAACTAAGGCCCTATTTCTTTCAGCATTTATCAGACTTGTGCCGGCTAAAAGCATTCATGATTTTTGGGAAAAGTATTCAAAGTGACATGAATTTATTTAGGGAATTTGGTGCTTCTACCTTATTTTGAACCTCAAAAATAATTTTAACCTTATTTTTTGAACTTTTTATCTTCCCCTTTGTTTTTTTCAAACGTAGGCACCGTGGACACCTACTATCTAACAACGTTGGTCATGGTTGGATTAAATGACCAAAAAAAAAAATGAAAAAGAAAAAGAAACGGTCAGCGAACGAGAACACATAAATTTCCCAACGAGAATCTGTACTCACTCTCTACTAATGGCTGGGTTCACAAAATATCGGGCCTCTCCTCACCCCGTCGCTGCTCCCGCGGCGTCGCGGCTCTAGGCAGCATTGCTGCCGGTGGCGGCGTGACAATTGGAGGCACCGCTAACTATGCAAGCAATTATGCTACCAATTATGCATGCAATTATGAAAAGTGTGATTTCAATGATTTCAGCTATGAAGTTCAAAGGATAACATTACGAAGGGGACACATTTCTACCTTGAAGGAAAACTAATAGGATCTTATTGGAAAAATTTTCATGTTTATGCATAGAACATGAACTTGTTGTTCTTGAAGAATAGAAGATGTTGAAGAATACATGACCAAAACATGTTTTGTATTTTTTTCATATATGTGGGGTTTTTACTTGAAGGTTTCTCATACAAGATATTTTAATGAAAACGATACGTGTGCAAGTAACCTGTAAATATGATGTACTCTTTTCTCCTAAAATGTTTTTCCATTGGGTTTACGGTTGGAATTTTAATGAGGCATGCCCATTTTTTTTAGATAAAGGATAATATTTGATACCCAGTTTCATCTACCAATAGGTAAAATGAGGCCAAATTATTACATCAGAGAAAACTAAAATAAAAGAAACTGACGGAGGAAAAAAAAAAACTATCCTAATACGGAACTCTAATAGTCCTACACGACAAATGACATGCTCCATGATGTTGACTCCACAAGACTATGACCACCAACATCGAGACAATGCCGCCACACACGTCTGTCAGACCTAATTAGGGTAATGAAAGATCGTTGGACACCGGTTACATTGAAGACACTGGATGTTGTATTCTGGCAACAACACGAAGCAGCTAGTGTATATGCAAAGAAGTCACCATCTCGTTGCCGGCACCAAAGTTGACAACCCAAGGAATCTTCCAAGAGCGATGTCTCCAGTGAGAAAATAACATCCGCAAATGCCATCATCGCCCCGCTAGAGAACTAAACATGGGTTTTCACCCAGGAAAATTCGCATGAAAGACGACGCCTCCAGCAAGGAAAGTGGCGCCCACAGGCGTCACCGTCGCCGAAACATGGTAGTACCGCCTTTTACACCATTGATTGCAGCCTCCGTCTTGATCTGTCCATCGTCGTACACGCCTAGGACGACTGCCACCATCGCACGAGTATGGCCGCTGATGCCTAGGCACACGACGGCTCTGGCTCCGTCGAACTCGCCTTCGGCGGCGGCGCGGCGAGACGCCGACCGAGTCGCGCGGAGGACGATCCAATTTTTGTGGACTACACCAGATCAGGTCGCGAAGGGCCAAATCGGACGAGCTGCAAACAGATCCGCTGCCTACGTAGGCAAGCGCCATCACCGGCCGCCCAGCTTCGCCCCTCCTCCGTCGTGCCAGAGACCGGGCGTCGCCGAGGCAAGACTCCACCGCCACCATCATCGTTTGCCGCTAGAGCCTCCCGGTGGCGTGCTCCGGCGACGGTGAGGTGGAGAGAAAGGGATGTGGGGAGGTGGCGGTGGCGGCGGCTAGGGTTTGGCCCCGAGCCATCCACGCGAGGGCGACGCAAGGCGCTCTATAGGCATGTACATATCAAGATAATTGTCCAAGAGGAAGTGTTTGTAAAACATAAGGATTCTAAGTTGAAAAGAAACTAGGAAGAATTATATATCTTATGTTCAGCATGTTGTGAACTATATATAATAGTTATATACATAAGGGGTCTATGTTATAACCGGGCGCCTCGGCTCGGTATATCTCCTCTCTGATGGAAGACTTGGCTTCGCTCAAGGGGGTGTCGACGGTGAAGCCTCCAGTACCACGAGCCACATGGGCTACACCGAGGTCAGGTTGGATCAAAATCAACACTGACACCGGGTTCGATCAGCACTCTTTCACTGGTCGCGCCGGAGTAGTCATCCCCGACCACACAGGGGCTGTTGTCGGGGGTGCTGCCCGGTGGCTCGACGACGTACAGGATGCCCTAACAGCGGAAGCTTTGGCTGCGAGGGAGGGCATGGAACTTGCAGTGGAGCTTGGCCTAGATCGTGTCATCCTTGAAGTGGATTGCCAGGGTTTAGCAAACCTGCTGAAGGATCCGAATGCCACCAGATCTTCTATTGGTGGATTATGCTTTGATATTTTGGAGCTAGGTAAAAGTTTCTTAGGTTTCGAGGTTAGTTGGGTGAGGAGGGATGCCAACTCGGTGGCACATCTTTGTGCTGTGACGGTGTCATTAACCGAGCGCTCCTTTTTTTGGCTTGATTGTATTCCGGACTGGCTAGTTCAACTAGCAGCCGCAGATTGTAATTTTGTCGAGAATGAATGAAAGCTCCATTACTCAAAAAAAAGGGGTCTATGTTATAATCATCAATATCCGAAATATCCAAAGGATAAATAATAGTTTTTCTATCTTGTGTCTATGTACTCTTATATTTTCCATCTTTTCATCGTGGTGTTCAAAAGAGACGGAGAGAGACAGATTTTGGTTTACCACATTTAGAAACAATACGCGGTGAACAATTAACGCCATATATTAACGAACATGTCAGGATCAAAAAAAAAAAAAAAAACGAACATGTGATTTTTGGAAACTGTTAGACTGATAGGAACACCTTAACCTTATATGACAAGTCTCCTACACCATGCAAGTAGTTTTATTCTGCCACTCTAGCCACCTAGGTAGCATGCCTTGAGAGTAGCAATAATTGACACAAACGACACACACATCAGCCGTCGTCTCGTCCTCTAGACGCAGGTACAATCACAAACACAATTACAGTCACAATCACAGACTCCACACGTACGTGACAAACAACACAAGCCCCTGTCGTCGCCCGCCCCTTGCTGGCGGCCGGTAGGCATGACCACCGGCGGCCGCCCTCACGCGACCGACGGCAGTCTTCATGCATCTGACCAGATGACTGGAACCTCGCCGAGGTCCATGTCGAGCCCGAGCTTCTTCCAGACGGCCTTGGATGTGTCGACGATGTTGGTCTTGCAGCCGTGATGGGAGTCACACTCGTCCACGACTGTTGCCTCCACGATGCGCCCGTTCTGCACGCTGGTGATGCGGATCTTCTTGAAGCACCTCTTCCCACCCGCATACCACCCCGTGGACAGCGCTGCGATCAGGTCGTCGTCGCTGTGGTACTTGCTGTCGCACTCCGACGGGCCTCCGCCGTCCTCGCCCTTCTCGAACCCGTTCCACGTCATCGTCGCGTGCGTGCCATGGGGATTCACGGCCGGGGACGAGCCTCCGTTGTCCCTGTGGCCCAGCAGGCCGACCGAGTCCCGCGCGCTGCCGCACGAAACCTGCACCAGAACAAGCAAGGCCAGGACGACGGCAAGCATAGCGTTCGCCATTGCTAACAACTCTACCCCGTTCGTAAGCTGTAGCTAGCTAGCCTTGCTCTTGCACTTGCCGTGGTTCTTCAGGAGCACCTCGAGCGGTTTAAGTAGGTGCGAGCGCGGTGGAGCCACGATGCACTTGTGTGGACGTGTCAATCGCATCGTCGTTGTTTGAGGACTGAGATGCAACAAATCAGTTTTCTTTGAACACAACTAGGATACTCTTTGGTAGTCTCGATACGAGACGGGGATAGGTCCGTGGTAAATCGATGGTTTTGGATTTCATAGTGTGGCTCGGTAATATCCAAGGTGCCCAATATGTGACATCCAATGAAAAAGAGAACACTAGAAGCCTAGAACCAATATTAATATAGGAGGAACGGGAATGCATGACGGCAGCAACAATGTCCATAGCGTCAGAAATAATTTAGCAGTAATCACTACCGGATTCGCGTTTTTTGCCGATGGCCGGCCGCCATCGGCGAAGCCACTTTTGCCATCGGCAAAAAGTTTGCCGATGGTAAAGGTCGTGGCCATCGGCAAAACGCCATCGGCAAAAATCTCATCGGCAAAGCCGGCTATGCCGATGGCCACCGACATTGCCATCGGAAACCGTTTGCCGATGGCCACGTCGCCATCGGAAAAAGCCGCCACGTCACCGACGCGCCGTCAGTCGACGTGGTCTCCCGGCCATCGGCAAAGATTTTTTTTTTTTTTTTTGAAATTTTTTTGCCGATGGCCAAGGCCGTCGGCATTAAGTTTGCCGATGGCCGAGGCCATCGGCAAAAAAAAATTTCAAAAAAAAAATAAAAACGGATTTGCCGATGGCCATGGCCATCGGCAAAGTTATGGCAATCGGCCATCGGCAACCCGGGATTAGCTGAATCATAACCCCGGGTTTGCCGATGGCTAGCCATCGGCAAACCTGGAAATTTTTTTTTTTTTTTTCTGTTTTCTTTCCATTTATATTACAATTTAGCACATGCATCACATATATATCAATTAACCCACATATATAGCATATAATCCACATATATAGCAACGAAATACGGTTTTAAGCATTGATACATGTCCAGGCCATCCCCTTGGGTCACAAACATATCACAAGTCTCCAAACATATCCGGGCCACAAGCAAAAGAGTCATACATGTCACAAGTCATCCATACATATCTCACAAGCTACAAGACTAAACCTAGCTAGTGGCGCCATCCCCTTGGGTCCCGGAGCCCCCAGCAGCATCCTCCCACGCAGGCCAACTCGGCTGCTCTGGGGCCGCGGCGTACTGCCAGTGGCCGACGTGCTGCGGAGGGAGCACGGCGAGGGACGGAGTGCCCCGGTGCGGAGGGAAGGCGGGCAGCCCGGAGTGCGGGTGCTGCGGCCACGAGTACCCCTGCGGCGGTGGAGGACCCCAGTACGTCTGCGTGGGGAAGCCCTGGTACGGTGGCGTGGGGAAGCTCTGGTACTGTGGAGAAGCTCCTGGTGGGCTTGGAGTCGGGTTCGAACCCGCCGACGGTGCCTGCACAAAGAACTTGTGATCACATGTGAAGTTGTCTGGGTTTTGGCGATCCGACGTTACAACTTGCTCGAAACATTTTGAAATTTTTACCACAGACTCCGCATGCCATGGCCACACAACTCATCAAGTTTTGTCAATTTTCGACTTCGTTTGGATTTTATATAATTTAAAAACACTTTCCGTGCACGTCACTCCCCACATTACGACGGCAAAATGGTCGTAATTTCATGCGAGCTGCTGGATACGGCCTCAACATACTCCGAGCATCATGAATACCATGTTTCGGATCAAAAAGTTCTATTATTTCATGTACCTGCAGTTCAAAACTGGAGTTGCTTGGGAAAATTGCAAAGCAACAGAAATAATTCACGAAATATAGCAAAAAAACTCCAAATGGTCCCAATTTTTGCGGGTAGGTTGTATTTGAGGTAGTAAGGCACCAGAAAAAAACTGGAAGCAAAACTCAAAAAAAAAATACAAACTTTGCCGACGGCCTGGGAAGGTCGTCGGCAAAATAAATTTGCCGATGGCCGGCCATCGGCAAAGCGCGTGGGCCCGGCGGCTGCCGAGGCTGCCACGTGGCCGTGGTTTGCCGATGGCCGTGGCCATCGGCAAACTGGGCTGTTTGCCGATGGCTGGACGGCCCGGCCATCGGCAAACGGCACGGCGTCGGCCGGCCCACGACGGCGTCGTCGGTGGGCCAATTTTGCCGATGGCCGGGCTTTGCCGATGGGCCGGCCATCGGCATAAATGGGCCTTTGCCGATGGCGTTTGTTTGCCGATGGCCTGGCCACCGGCAAACTACAGGTTTGCCCATGGTCGTAGTTTGCCGATGGCTGGGCCGTCGGCAAACTGATTTTTGCCGATGGGCGCACTTTACCATCGGCAAAGTCGGTTGTTTGCCGATGGCGGACCACTTTGCCATCGGCAAAGCTGGCCGCCATCGGCAAAAAAGCCGATTCCGGTAGTGAATAGCAAATCTCGTCGTTAGATATACGTAACCGTATGGCACCTTTCGCGAAAGTTCCAAACCCCTTCGGAATAAGGCAAGTTGTGTCCATGAAGGGACATATCAACACCCTCTGGGGCTGTATAAATATGTAATCCTGTTTATTCGAGATCAAGGATCATTTGTTCTTTTCATTCATTCATTTATATTCACAACGTTCTAGTTTTATGGGTTCGTATATCTCTTTTTTCCCCTCATCCCTTCACTACAAAAGAAATGATCTTTACAACCACTACTTCTTCACATCGGATTTGTCACGGACTGGAGGAGGTATTGTAGCATCACTACTGGTTTTGCAGTTATCAACTAATATTGATGTTTTTTTAATGAAAGGCATTCGTTCGGCTTTATTGAAAGCTTATCGGATGCCACGATCGGGTCTTAACCTCTGAACCTCGCAACTCTATCAAAATACCTCTACTCAGATTACCTACCTTAACTCGACGAGTAACTAACCCCGGCGAGGCAAACCCAAGTTTAACACTTCTGAAACTTTACTCCCAACTTATTACAGTTTTGCCAAGCAGCGAATAAGCATTACAGGATCACATGACAAATGAAAGCTTGCAGACTTCTGAATCTTCGTCTTCACTCAAGTTCCGCCACCCTTGCCGTTAGCAGTGAAATCGTCTCTTCCATCCTTGGCTTCATCTTCGCCTTGAGCAGAGGAGTCCATGACTTGGGAACGTCAGTGTTCTATAGATCGCCACCGTAGGAGAAGCTATCACCTTCTTGTTGAACACAACATCATTCCTAATCTTCCATAATGTCCATAGAGCCCCTGCACAAAGGTAGAAATGCATCTTTTTCGCTATATCTCTGTAATCTCTAATCAAGTCTTGTACAAAATCAGAGCAAGCAATCGGGGATCTAAACCACCCGAGATTATCTCTTAGGAATGACCAAAGGAACACAACTGGGGGACATTGAAACAAAATATGGTCGGCTGTTTCCAGCTCCCCACATATTATGCACTCGGGATCCCCGCCCATTTCTTTTGACTTGATCCTATCATGTATGGCCATCCACAAGAAGATTTTCACTTTTAGAGGCAAGTTACTTTTCCAGATAAACATTACTTCAATACCTCTAACTCCCCCCCCCCCCCCCAGGTAACTCTTTATATTGCGATTTAGTCGAGTATTTTCCAGATTGTTCTAGTGCCCAGGAAGTCTTATCTCTCCCCTCTGATAACTCTACACCATGTAACAAACTTAGCAGCTCCTGCCATTCATCTCTGATTGACCCCACTAATTGTCTTCTAAATTGTATCTCCCACTCTCCTTCAGCCCATAACTCTGCTACACTAGCTTCTTGCTTTACTGCAATCTAATATAGATTGTGGAATCCTATCTCTAGAGGGGCTCCCCCTAACCAAACATCATGCCAGAAGCTAGTTTGACACCCACTTTGTACCTGCATAACTCTGCCTTTCTGATATTCACATCTCAGATCCAGCAGGGACCTCCAAAACTATGACCCAAACCTACTCTTAATCTGTAAATGCTTCTGTCCCCAAGGTATTGTTTCTCAACAAAGTACAACACAGTCCAGTATCACCTCTTTCTAACTTGTCTATCCATTTCACCATGAGACACTTATTCAAACTAATATTAATGTTACCAATCATAACCCGTAGAGATTCCTTGGGAAACTATCACAACCGGTTTGTTACACATGTATACTTATATAATATTAATTAAAGAAACGAGTTTGACTAACACCGCATATTTTTTTCATTGGTAAAGATATTGTATCTAGTGTTCCAAAATAACAACTTTGACATGTCATCTATACCGGAGTTCTCGCATGCCAAAGATAGCTCACCAGCGTCACTAGCCATCCGCCTATCGTGTGTGTATTCCCTCGCACTGCTCCTAGTTCCCGCATGTGTGTCCTTTGGCAAACTCGGATCCGTTCCCGTGGTGCTCAGCACGCTGGAGCATGCAGGAAACATTGTGTGACGGTAGCGACTCTCTGACCCCAAGGATTCATAGGATGCACATGAGTTCGGCAGGGGTGATGAAGCCATTGCTGTTGGCGTCGAACACCATAAACGTGTGGCGAGGTCCTCGACAACATTGTCGGAGGCAAATTGTGAGTTCTAGTTTAATGTATACTTGTTAAATAGAAATAAGAAACACCACCAGATCATCATGGAAATGAAACCCAACACGCAAAGAGTGCATCATTAGTTTTGGAAATGCAAAACTATAAATTATATTTTGGAAATGATAGAGGTAAAATAACCTCATACTAGAAAGACTGCGCAGCTTTGCTGCGCATCCTTTATATCAACCAGCGTGTAGTAGCCCAATATTATTGTCTTTTGTATTATTCTGCGTAATTTGAGAATATTAAGTATGTGGCTTTAGTAAGAGAAATATGTTAATATTAATTAATACCATATAAACTTGTATATTTCTTTTGGGTCAAGGCTCCTTCAATTTGACCATTTGCTGTAGAAGTAGAACTGAGAGGACTCTAGTAATTTTTGTTGTTCTACATTGATAAATTAATATTTGCAGCTATCTAGTTGTTCATCGAAATGACATGAAGATGGAGATTCTTTTCTTAGAAAATAGAAAATATGTATTGTTGCCTAATCAGTAAAGTTATCATGTCATTTTTATTATTTTGTTTTGCTTATCCTTAGGTTTTATAAAGTACACAATTTTTAGCCTACGCTGGAATTGACCGGATTAACATTTTTTTTTTTTTGTTTTTGATAAATATATAAGCGATTTATGTATAAAAAGGAAAAAATAAACAGAAAAAAGGAAAATGGATTTTTCTTCACCGGAAACCCAAACACTTTTACTTTTGCTCCCTAAGTGGGTTTTTACTTGAAGGTTTCTCACAAAAGATTTTTAATGAGCCAATATGTGTGCAATGTAATTTGCCAATACGATGTACGCTTTTCTCCTAAACTGTTTTTTCCATTGGGTTTTTGGTTGGAGTTTTTAATGAGGCATGTAATATCAACATATCATGATAATCACGCCAAAGATGAAGTGTTGTAAATCATAAAGATTATAACTTGAACTGGAAATGAGGAGGAATTTTATAATCCCCCTGTCCCTAAATAATTATTGTCGTTAGTGTATGTGTCGCAAGTTTGACTCGATTTATAGAAAATAGGCTCAACATTTTGGTCTCCTAATAAATTTATTAAAAAACTAGATTCAAAGACCTTTCCAACGATAATAATTATATACCATAAGTATTAATATATTTTATTTAGTCAAACTTGTTTCTTGGGAAGCTCAAGTGACATATATTTTATTAGGACAGAGGGATTATCTTAGTCTATTTTCTTAAACCTATTGTGAACTATATATACATGAAAGATATAATCATCAATATTCAAAGGAAGAAGAATAGTTGTTCTATCTTTGTTGATGTATTCTTCTATTTTCATCTATTGTGCTGTGTTCACAAGAGACGGAGAGAGACAGTTTTTGACTGATGTCAACGTGGTTTGCAACATTTAGAAACAACTGCGTGGTGAACAATTCTATATATTGTGGTGTGTTCAAGAGAGAGAGAGAGAGAGAGAGAGAGAGAGAGAGAGAGAGAGAGAGAGAGAGAGTTTGACTGATGTCAACGTGGTTTGCAAGAGTGGTGAACAAACAACGCGATATGAACAAGCATGCTGTGTTTTTTAGAAACTGAGACTGACAGGAACTACCTTACTCTTACATGACAAGTTTCGTACACCATGCAAGTAATTTTATTCTGCCACTCTAGCTACCTTGGTAGCATGCCTCGAGAGTAGCAATAATTGACACAAACGACACACACATCAACTGTACCGTCCTCTCATCCTCTAGACGCAGGTACAATCACAGACTCCAAACATACATGACAAACAACGCAAGCCCCTGTCGTCGCCCTCGCCTTGCTGGCGGCAGGCCGACATGATCACCGGCCGCCCTCATGCGACCGATCGCTGTTTTCATGCATCAGACCAGATGACCGGGACCTCGCCGAGGTCCATGTCGAGGCCGAGCTTCTTCCAGACAGCCTTAGACGAGTCGACGATGTTGGTCTTGCAGCCGTGGTGGGAGTCGCACTCGTCCACGACCGTGGCCTCCACAGTCCGCCCGTTCTGCACGCTCGTGATGCGGATCTTCTTGTGGCACCTCTTCCCTCCCGCATACCACCCTGTGGACAGCGCCGTGATCAGGTCGTTGTCGCTGTGGAACTTGCCATCGCACTCCGACGGGTCCCCGCCGTCCTCGCCCTTCTGGAACCCGTTCCACGTCATCGTCGCGTGCGTGCCATGGGGATTCACGGCCGGGGACGAGCCGCCGTTGTCCTTGCTGTGGCCCAGCAGGCCGACAGAGTCCCGCGCGACGCTGCACGAAACCTGCACCAGAACAAGCACGGCCAGGACGACGACAAGCTTAGCGTTCGCCATTACTAACAACTCTACCCCCTTCTTAAGCTGTAGGCTGTAGCTATAGCCTTGCACTTGCACTTGCCGTGTGGTCTGTCTGGTGTGGGGCTGGAGCGATTTAAGTAGGCGCGAGCGTGCGGTGGAGCCACGATGCACTTGTGTGTCCAAGTGCCAATCGCATCGTCGTTGTTTGAGGACTGAGATGCGAGAAATCCGTCTTCTTTGAACACAACTACGATACTCTTTGGTACTGTCGATACCAGACGGGGACAGCTGGTCCTTGGTAAATCGATGGTTTTGGATTACATGGTGTCGCTCATGTTATTACAGCGGTAACATCGGCCAATATGTGACTTCCAATGAAAAGAGAGAACAATAGAAGCCACGTACTAATCACTATAAATATTGGAACGGGCATGCATGACGGCAGTAACGATGTCAGTATTGTCGGAAATAATTAATTTAGCAGTAATCGCAAATCTCGTCATTAGCTGTACGTAACCGTATGCACCCTTTCGCGAAAGTTCCAAACCACTTGGAAATAACGCAAGTTGTCCATGAAGGGGCATGTCAACATCCTTTAGGGCTAGGTGATCGAGTTTAATCGAGATCAAGGCGGGTCATTTGTTCTTTCCAATCATTCATTTACATTCACAACATTCTAGTTTTATGGGTCGATCATATCTCTTTTCCCCCCTCACCCGTTCACTACAAAAGAAATGATCTTTACAATGTACGACTTCTTCACATCTGATTTGACCGAAGGAGTGACTGTAGCATCACTACGGTTTTGCGGTTATAAACTGATATTGATGCTACCAATCGGAGCCCGTAGGTAGAGATGCCTTGGTAAACTGTCACAACTGCTTTAATTTGTTACACATGAACTATTTATATATAATATAATATTATAAAAAGAAACGGATTTCACTAACTTAACGCCACATATGTTTTCACTGGTGGTACACACAAAAGTAAACGTCAGCTCAGTGCCTATGGCTAAGAACCGTGAAATTATTTCCACTGGAGAGCAACTCTAAGAGAAAAGCTATCTGTGACGTGAAATCACCATATCTGATAGGAAAAGAGAGTAGCCATCTGCCTACCTTTCCTCGCGCCGCTTGCAGACCCCCGCATGTGTGTCCTTTTGCAAACTCGGATCGGTTCCAATGGTGGTCAGCACGCTGGATCATGCAACAACATTGTGCGATGGTTCTTTTAAAGCATCAGCAGGAGACTCCTCTACCTATATTTTTTCTTTTTCATCAAATAACAAAAGCTACAACAGGGAAACAACAAAAACAGCGGGGAAGCAAGGAGGGAGTTGTACAAGGAGGGCGCTGAAGAGGGGAGATGAAAGGAAGAACAACAGAGAGGAGTACAAATACAAGGCAACATGCCCAAAGAAAAAAGAAAGAAAGAGAAAAAGCACTATGTAAATGTCTTGCAGCCATGCTGAAAGTTGGTCCTTCTTCCTCAATTTGGACTTGATACAAACCAGGCCAAGCTACACTTCGATAACGACTTCCAAGACTGGAAACTGCAGGTGCCATGATAAAACGTGATGCTATTTCCCAGATGCGCAGGTTGCATAGGACGTACACGGGCTTGGTAGGGGTGATGAAGCCATTGTTGTTGGCGTCAAACACCATGAACGTATGGTGAGGTCCTCCTCAACAACATCAGCGGAGGACGACTGTGCGTTCTAGTTTAGTGTATACTTGATAAATAGAAATAAAATAAAATTCAACCAATCTTATGAAGAGAGCATGTCGTAAAGATGATTAAGCACCACACGAAGAGATCACCAGAGCAACTCCAGCAATAGCCCTCATTTCTGATTTAGGTGCCCACCTCCATTTTTGATGGCTCAGTAAATTTCATTTATTCCAGTAGCAGCACCCAAACAGAGCCCCCAAATTCGATATTAGGACACAACAACATGGAGGTCCCTCACGTCAATGAGACAAACCGCCCTTCTTGCTCACCACACATGGAAGGCGGAGGTGCGGAGCGAGCAGGTGCCCGACCGCATCCGTGCATTGTCCCCAAGGACGAGGTTACACTGGGCATGGCGTGCTCCTTCTCCTCCAACATGGTGCGGCAGAAGCGGACGACAGAGCAATGCCTGGCCTAGCTCGCATCGGGTGGAGCCACCATTGGCTGCACTGGCAGGGGACGGGCTCCTGCGAGGGCTTGGGCCGATGTGCCGGGGGGCAGCCACGGGAGTGGAGGGAAGGGGCTCCAGTGGGAGCGTTGTGCTGACCTAGGACCGAGAGGAGGGCTGGCGGCCGAGGGAGCTTCAAGCAAGGGGTCACGCCGGGAGAGGTTCGCCAGGTCATGCGGGCAAGTGCCATTGATGCTTCCTGCTCGTAGGTAGATGGGAAGGGGCTCGTGGGAGGCCTGCGTGCGAGAAGGTCGTACATCATCGGGGAGGAAGCCGTCCTCGGCAAAGGGGAGGCACGACGATGGCCATGCTCGCGGTTTCCAGACGGCGCAAAGAGGAATTCCTAGTTGGGAGCCGTGGTGTGACCGAACAAATTTGTTGGCTCCAGGGTGAAATCTGTTGGCCCAACAAATTTCATGTCGGTAGTAGGGGTCCGCTGGAGTTGGAATTTTTGCTTAAGACCCCACAGCTATAGGGGCTCAAGCAGAGGCCTTGCTGGAGATTCTCTCATGAAAATGAAACCCAACACTTTAAGCACGTGCATCATTGGTTTTGGAAATGCAAAACTGTAAATTATATTTTGTTTGGGAAACGATAGAGATAAATTAATTTCACGTTCGGGAAATGATAGTTGTTGACAACGCTATCTTTATAAGTTTAAGTGTTTCTCTTATGAGAACCATATGTTTAACAAAGTCCACATCAAAGTTGCTTCTACTATCACTAAATAATTAAACGTTCTACTATATTTCTGACAAATAGAATTCAGGTATGTATGAAGTTCTTAAGTGGATTATGAAAATCGATATATTTCCTAAAGGATACAAATCTCAACAAATGGAAAATGAAATATCATACCAAGTTTTAATAGGTATGAGGTAGAACTTATTTGTAAGTGAATATTGAAGCCTCAAGAAGACATGTCCAAGAAGGGATATAGTCAATTAATGACTATATAGTGAATAACACAATCCGTATATAGGAGGACGTAGTCAAATGAATGACTACATAGTGAATTACACAATCTATATATAATAAAAGGTATTGTGTGTATCACTAATAATCTCTAGTGCCAACTAGGATATCCTTGAAGGAATTAATCAATTTAGTATTACCAAACAATTTTTAAAAAGGGCACTATTAATAGAAGTGAACATAGACCCAAGAGAAGACAAATGATGAGGAATATTAACACCATGAATTTGTCTTATATGACACTCAAAAAGTGCAAAATTAAGAATGAAGTTGCCATATCTTCTAAATATCACAGAAGACAAGTATACATTGGTGATATTAGCAATTAAATTGTCCCCTAAATACCAAATGCAAGAATATATTTACTATTTGGCGGTACACTTAGAATCTTGGAGACTTGTAGAACATCACGAATGAGATTTGAGGTATTATATATGACATTATAACTCATTTACCCCTATAATAGTCATAATGAATTTAGCAGCCCAGAAAGATCAATTTTATTTGTATTGCACAACTAATAAGTGGTCATTTATGCATCAAGCATATTGCTCAAATTTATTCATTTCACAATACACATAAGGACTGCAAGCCATGTTTTTGAAAGACAAAGCATCGTGGTGTCTATTATCCGCATACAATTATGAAAAGTATGAGTGATTTGAGCAATGAAGTTCAAAGGATGACTCTATGTGGAGGATCATATTTGTTTACATCTACCTCGAAGGCAAACAAGCTTTGGTAGAATGTTGATTGACATGTGTTCATGAAGAGTAGAAGATGCTAAAGAATATTTATGACAAAAGGTTAAGTGTTGTATTATTTAGTTCCCTAAGTGGGTTTTTACTTGAAGGTTTCTCACAAAAGATTTTTAGTGAGCTAATATGTGTGCAATGTAATTTGCCAATATGATGTACTCTTTTCTCCCAAACTGTTTTTTCCATTAGGTTTTCAGTTGGAGTTTTTAATGAGACATGTAATGCCAACATATCATGATAATCATGCCAAAGATGAAGTGTTGTAAATCATAAAGATTTTAACTTGAAAAGGAAATGAGGAGGAATTTTATACTCTCTCCGTGCCTAAATAACTATTGTCGTTAGTGTATTTGTCGTAAGGGGTGCAACACTTCTATCTTCTAATAAATTTATTAAAAAACTAGATTCAAACATCTTTACAATGATTTATATACCATAGATATTAATATATTTTATTTAGTCAAAGTTGTTTCTCTGGAATGTCAAGTGACATATATTTCATTAGGACGGAGGGATTATCTTAATCTATTTTCTTAAGCCTTTGTATATATACATAGAAGCTCGACATTATAATCATCAATAATCAATATTCGAAGGTTGAAGAATAGTTGTTCTATCTTTGTCGATGTATTCTTCCATTTTCATCTATTGTGCTTTGTTCACAAGAGACGGAGAGAGACAGTTTTTGACTGATGACAACGTGGTTTGCAACACTGAGTGGTGAACAATTCTATTTTCATCTAATATTGTGCTGTGTTCACAAGAGATGGAGGGAGAGTTTTTGACTGATGTCAACGTGGATTGCAACATTTAGAAACAACCGAGTGGTGAACAAAATTCTATTGTCATCAATGTTGTGTTCACAAGAGACGGATAGAGACAGTCTTTGACTGATGTCAACGCGTGGTTTGCAACATTTAGAAACAACTGAGTGGTGAACAATCACCTCGATATGAGCAAGCATGTGGTTTTTAGAAATTGAGACACTGACCGGAACACCATAATCTACATGACAAGTTGCGTACACCATGCAAGTGGTTTTATTCTGCCACTCTAGCTATCTTGGTAGCATGCCTCGAGAGTAGCAATAATGACACAAACGACACACACATCAACTGTACCGTCCTCTCGTCATCTAGACGCAGGTACAATCACAGACTCCACACATACGTGACAAACAACGCAAGGCCCTGTCGTCGTCCTCGCCTTGCTGGCGGCCGGCCGACATGATCACCGGCCGCCCTCATGCGACCGATGGCTGTTTTCATGCATCAGACCAGATGACCGGGACCTCGCCGAGGTCCATGTTGAGGCCGAGCTTCTTCCAGGCAGCCTTGGACGAGTCGACGATGTTGGTCTTGCAGCCGCGGTGGGAGTCGCACTCGTCCACGACCGTGGCCTCCACAGTCCGGCCGTTCTGCACGCTCGTGATGCGGATCTTCTTGTGGCACCTCTTCCCTCCCGCATACCACCCTGTGGACAGCGCCGTGATCAGGTCGTTGTCGCTGTGGAACTTGCCATCGCACTCCGACGGGTCCCCGCCGTCCTCGCCCTTCTGGAACCCGTTCCACGTCATCGTCGCGTGCGTGCCATGGGGATTCACGGCCGGGGACGAACCGCCGTTGTCCTTGCTGTGGCCCAGCAGGCCGACAGAGTCCCGCGCGACGCCGCACGAAACCTGCACCAGAACAAGCACGGCCAGGACGACGGCAAGCTTAGCGTTCGCCATTGCTAACAACTCTACCCCCTTCTTAAGCTGTAGCTATAGCCTTGCACTTGCACTTGCCGTGTGGTCTGTCAGGTGTGCGGCAGGAGCAGTTTAAGTAGGCGCGAGCGTGCGGTGGAGCCAAGTTGCTCTTGTGTCCAAGTGTCATTCGCACCGTCGTTTGAGGACTGAGATGCAACAAATCCGTCTTCTTTGAACACAACTACGATACTCATTTGGTACTCTCGATACCAGACGGAGACAACTGGTCCGTGGTAAATCGATGGTTTTGGATTTCATGGTGTCGCTTATGTTATTACAGCGGTAATATCCAAGGGGGCCAATATGAGTTCCTCCAATAAAAAGAGAGAAACAATAGAAGCCACTAATAAACACTATTAAAATTGCAACGGGTATGCATGACGGCAGCAATGATGTTCGTTGTCAGAAATAATTCACCAGTAATCGCAAATCTCGTCATTAGCAGTACGTAACCGTATGGAACCTTTCGCGAAAGTTCCAAACTCCCTGGGAATATGGCAAGTTGTCCATGAAGGGGCGTGTCAACACCCCTGGGGCTGTATACATATGTAAATATGTAATCCTTTTTATTCGAGATCAAGGCGGGCCGTTTGTTCTTTTCAATCATTACGTTCTAGTTGTATGCTGTATATCATATTTTTTCCACTGACCCCTTCACTGCAAAAGAAATAATTTTTACAACTACTACTTCTCCGCATCTAATTTGGCCGAAGGAGTGATTGTAGCATCACTACGGTTTTGCGGTTATAAACTGATACTGATGCTACCAAATACCAATCATAACCTGTACAGAGGCCTTGTTAAACTATCACAACTGCTTTGTTACACATGTACAATTTTTATATCTATTACCTAATAATAAAGTACCAAAATTTCAGTCTGCCTCCGGTCTTTCTGTCCGCCTCTTGGACAGCGATACGGACATGAAGAAGGCAAGCCTCGCGTAAGTAAAAAAATAAACCCCCTGTGTGAGCAATAAATCAATGTGTTAGTTTCATGAAGCCATAAATAGCTCTACCCCCGCCCCCCCACGTCCTCAAAAAAAAAAAATGGTTTGCATGTCCACATGCAATGCAAAGCTAAATCGGCCGACATTGACTAAACAAAAATGTCGCCTTATACCAACTTTCAAGTAATTCAGCGCAAAAAAAAATAGATTCAACATTTATATATTTTTTATTTAATTGTATTATTATATGTTTTCATGACTCTCTCCTTCAATTATATTGTGTGTATGTGTAACTCAGTCTTGAAAAGTCCAGATTACTAAACAAAACTATCGTCTTACGCTAGCTCTCAGGTAATTCTACGCCAGCTCTATCTCTTTCTCTATTAAAAACACATTGTTGAAATTTGGAACACAAAAAAACATTCAGATTAAATGTTTATATATCTTTTATTTAATACTATTATATATTTTCATGACTCTTGATGGGATAAACCAAATTGACAAAAGTAAATACTCAGCATGTGTGTATATGTATTATATAATATAACAAAAAAACTTTCTTAGTACATAACTCTGATTTTTCTTATAAAGATGAAGATAAATAGTAATATAATATTGTGGGTTTCGAAGTTTGATATTTACTTAATAGAAACAAATATTTCTATCAAGTTGCTGGTTTTAATTAGAAATAAACTTTTAATATGTCATGAATTAATCTGCACCAATGTTGGGTGTGGTGTGTGAACATTGGCTTCCGAATGGTTCTAAATTCCACACTCGTGGCATAGCCGCTGTTTGTTGGGCCATCTGAAAAATGTGTAATGCTATGTATTTTGAAGGAAAAGTTATAACCAATCCTGCCACTATTATTTGCTTTGCTTGTTCACTTATGGGTTACTGGGCAAAGTTGTTTCTCAAAGGTGATAAGGAGATAATGATGAAAGGGGTGAACACGATATTGGCAATCACTACAAGACCGGTGCCCAAGAAAAAGCAGGACTTGTGATTGTTGCAGCAACCACTCACAACATCGAAAGTAACAACTATAAAAATTAAGTTATTGTGGCCGCTGCAGTTATGCAAAAAAATAAGACAAACAAGTTAAATATTTGATAGTTTTTTCTCCCGTTGCAACGCACGGGCATGTTTGCTAGTATAGTATTATAAAAGAAACGGTTTTTCACTAACGCCACATGTTTTCTCACTGGTGGTACACACAAAAGTAAACACCAGCTCACTGCCTATGCCTAGAGCATCGCCAAGAGTTTGGCAAATATTAGTTAGTAAATCTTGTGATTTGCCAACTCCCAAAATAAAATGCCAAGTCAAAAAACAACCCCTCTCCAAGAGTTTGGCAAATTTGACTCTCCAAATCCAAAATTGTGGTCCCACATGAATTTTTTTTTTGGGGCTTTTGATCTGCGTGTCGCATCCAGGCCGGTCACAGCACGTCCTGGTCGCCACCGATGCTTGATCGCGGTCAGGACCCAGGTGCATGTGTTTCCCATCTTTAATTCATCTAAAAATCGGATTCGTTCGTTGCCCAGACCTGGTTTGTCCCCTTGTTTGATCACTGCAATTCGGCAGATATGAAGACGCAGCTGCTCGCAAACCGGCTAGGCTTTTCCTCCTCCCAGCTCCTCCTACCATGATTATCGAGGGCAAAAGCACATGATGACAACTTGACTGTTATCGTGACCATCAGGACTACAACAAGACCATGACCGTGACCATCAGATAGTAGATGAACGAGACCGTAAACATGAGATCGACGACTACCCTAGCAGAAACATGAGATCGACCACCTTGACCGATGACTACCCACAGCACGGCAGCCATGCCCTAGCAGAAAAGGAGGGAACAACGTACCTCAACGCTGGACGCCTGGTTTCGGGTCGAAGAGATTCAAAGAATGGCGGTGGCGGCGATGTGGCTTTGCGTCGAAGGGGTACGAGTGCGAAAGAACAGCGGTTGCGGCCTGGCTTCTCTTCACGCGGACGAAGGAGAGGTGCGGCCTTTTATTCGCGCGCGCGGGCAAGCAGGATATCGCGATGCCAAGTGAACGCCGCGCGCGCATATATGCGCGTGGAGAGGGGTCAAATGCCAAGTTAATAGATTTGCCAAGTCTATTTGCCAAACTGTTGGAGCCCATTTTTCTCATTTTGCCAAATTTCCAAGGATGCCAAGTCAATTTGCCAAACTCTTGGAGATGCTCTAAGAACCACGAAAATGTCTACCGGGTGGTCTGTATATATAACACGACCACTAGTAGTCCTAAGAGCATCTCCAAGGGTTAGGCAATTGGAGTTTGGCATTTGAGGCAATTTGCAACTCTCCAAATGAAAATGGCAAGGCTAAAAAGTTGTGATCTCCAAGGGTTATGCATTTGCACTTGGTATTTGAGGGAATTTTGGGCATGCGAGAGGGACATGCGGCGAAAAAAGTCGCGGAAGGGGGCGAGAGAAACGTGGACCGAGATATGCCAAGCCGGACTGCCTTGGCATATATGCCAACTCTTGAGCTCTATTTGCCAAGTTAAGGAAAATGCAAAGGCCAAATGCAAAACCATTGGAGGGGAGTTTTTAAGAGTTTTGGCAAATTGGTAAATGCAAAGACTAATTGCATAACTCTTGGAGATGCTCTAATATATTTACTGGAGGCTAGAAATCTGGTTTTTCTATTGGTGGTCATCCTATTTTTAGATATCTAGTTGTATTAAGAACAACTCCAAGGGAAAAGCTCTCTGTGTCGTGGAATCTCCATATGTGAGAGGAAAAGAGAGTCCAAAAGGTATTGTATCTCATGCTCCAAAATAACAACAATGAGTCATCTATACCATCACATACTAGATATAGCTCACCGGCGTCGCTATACCCTGCGTGTATTCCCTCGAGCCACATGCAGATCCCGCGTGTGTGTCCTTTTGCAAACTCGGACAGGTTCCTGTGGTGTCCATCACGTTGGATCATGTGGCAACTTTGTGCGATGGTTATGCACACGAGTTGGGCAGTCTGATAATCACTACCAGAAAACTGAGATTTCGTGAGGTGGTAGTTTTTCATGAGAGTGTGAAAAACACTTTTCATGAGGGTGATTTAAGTCCCGCCACGAAAACTAAATTTCATGAGAGTGCTACACAAACCGTCATGAAAAGCAGTTGTTTTCATGAGAGTACTTAAATACCTCCATGAAAATGGCTATCCCGCCAAGAAATTGTCTCATTTTCATGAGAGTGATCATTTTCATGAGAGTCAATCCACCGTCATGAAATATGGGTTGCTAGTTTTTAGTAGAAAAATAATTGCTTAAAACACTAGAAATTGAAGAACATGAACAAAAAATTTCTCCTTTTAATCTGTAGCGAAATTTTATAACTAGTCTTTCTCTCTCATGCTAACTCCAAATGAGGTGATTCTTTTTCCTAAATGTTTCTAAAATCATGCTCTATCAAATTTTTATATTCTTATAACTATTATATTTTTCACCTTTTGATGTGAATTTGGATTTTAAAAAATAGCAACTTCAAATAACATTTTGATGTACTAAATAAGTTCAGCTCAAAAAGTCATTAAAATAAAAACTGTAGAGCTAATCAAGACCTATAATGTTTATTTAGGTCATTATTTCATTCAAAACGAAGTTATAAAAACTTGTAGTTGACAACTTTCTCATTTGAAATCATTTTGATATGGAAAACTAAATTTGATTTTTTTTAAGATTTAAAATTCAATTATTTAAATTATTCAAATAAAGTCGGATGGAGAAATGATCAAAACAAAAACTACAGATCTACATGAGTTGGTTTTTACATGAACCTGTGGTGAGTTCCTCCTTAGCAGCATTGGCGGAGGCAGAATGTGAGTTCTAGTTTATGTTAAATAGAAATAAAATAAAACACCACCAATATTATGAAGATATCAAGTCGTAAATATGGTTATGTACCTCACGAAGAGATCATCATGAAAATGAAACCCAACACATAAAGCGCATCCATCATTGGTTTGGAAATGCAAATCTATAAATTGTATTTTGTTTGGCAAATGATAGAGATAGAATAATCTCACATTGTGGGAAAATAGTTAGTAGTTGTTGACAATGCTACCCTTGTGTAAATGTTTCCTTTGCGAGAACCATATGAAAAACAATGTCCACGTCAAAAGTCGCTTGTACACTCACTAAGAATAATTAAATGTTCTACTATATGTCTGATGACAAATAGAATTCAGGTGTATATGCAGTTATTAAGTGGATTCTAAAAATCTATATGGTTCCTAAAGGATAGAAATTGCAAAATACGAAAAAAGAAATTTCATACCAAGTATTTGTAAACGATATAGTGTGTGATCCTCATGCAACTGATATCGAAAGTGATGGGCACAAGCCCTATTAACATCTCTTTTAGGAAGGTTTTGGTGGATAATAAACTTTTAGACGGCTTAATCTAAGTAGCAAGGATATCAAATGTTGACTGGCTTAACATTCTATGGAGCCTAACTAAATCCGGGTTATTTTCAGTTCGATCAATGTATCCACCTCATTGATTCACAACCACCTTCTCATCATAAGAAGATTTGGAAGATAAAAATTCCTCTAAAAATTAAAATCTATCTTTGGTACCTACAAAGGGATGTCACTCTAACTAAAGACAATCTCGCTAGGAAAACTGGAGAGGAAGCCGAATATATTTACTGCAATAGGAATGAGACCATCCAACACTTATTCCTTGATTGCCCTAGTGCAAAAATGATGTGAAGGATTATCTTCTTTGCTACTGGTTTGAACCAACCAATATCTATCAACCATATGTTTGGTACCGGGCTTATGAATCAAAATAAGAGGGTCAAGCTTGATATGGGTTTCGGTGGCTGCCTTTGCTTGGGTGTTGGCATTTCTTAGCGCAATCACCAAGTAAGGAGGTTTTAAGTCCATCCCAGGTAACAGCACCAGAATGCCAATTGGTATTTGTTAACGCACACAGAGAAATCCGCAAGCGCACGGATACCGTTGTAGCTTTCACCCAAGAGTATTCCGGGTATCGTATTTATCCTCGGGAAGCAAAGGGTAAAGAAGTTGATAATTAACCATCATACATCTACTAACTAATATACCAACTAGACTAATGAGGGGGTAAAAGATATGATCGGGTTTTTAGATAAAAGACACACACAGGAGAACCCTAAAAAGATAGCGGAGCGCGAGACTAGCTAAGTTTGGGAGGTCTACGGGAGATGCCAGGATTCCTATTTTCTTCTCCATTACCGTGGTTCTATTCTAGTCTATACCAAAGGGATACCTAAGCGGAGGTCAACATAGCGGTTACACCAAGACACTTTGGAGCAATTTGTTCCTTTCCGGTTCTCGAAGAGCCGGGAAGGGTTAACGGGTCGAGCAGCCAAAAGCTCTACGAAAACACCAGCCCGAACGTGGTGGAATACAAAGGGCTGGTCGGAGCTGTCACCCCGGGGCTACCACAACTATCCGTGGGGCTGGGTGCATTCTCCGGTAACTCGCTAACCCGAGACACCGCGCTGCGCTAGCGGTTACGTACTCTAGTCACGATCTATAACTAGAGCAATCGGTCGACCAGAGAACCCATGCCAAGGTATAAACACTACACTAACCAAGCTTAGCTAAAGAACTAAGACATGACAAGATAACCAAATGAATAATTCAGTAATGTTAAGAAGATATATAAGAAAACACTTGAGTCTTACAGAGAACCGATACAAGGTTGACCGAATCTCTGAGGACTCTTCCGGAACTTGAACTCTCTCCCTCACTCCCAACTAGGCTAGCACTACTACTACATCTTGGAAATGGTAAAGTGGAGCTCTTCCTTGTGGTGTGTGTTTAGGAGGGGGAATGGCCCTCCTTTTATAGGTGAGGTGGAGGGGGCTCTTTGGAAAGAGCCATCCCTACATGGAAGGGACCAAACCGACCTCAAAGAGGCGGTTTCCCACTTTCCATGTACGAATCACCACCGCCTTGACGTTTGGGCTGTCGAACTAGAGCTACTGAGGACAAAATTGGGCTCTGTGCAAGCCCGGCCCAGCGTACGCGTCGGGCGCGCCCGCACACCGGGTCCGGCGCCAACCGGCCCAATTTTGGTGGACGTGCTCCTCTCGGCCTCCCGAGTTGGCCCATGTTGGGGATTTGAGGAGTTCGGCTCAATTTGATGTAGTTTTGCTTTACTCTCCTCGCGTCGGGCTCTGGTTTGTCCGGGGCTGGGCCCCTCTTCCTAACTCCTCTGTTTTGCTTGAGCCAAGTCATATTTTTAGTGTATTTTTATATAAGCCCTGCAAAACAAGTGAGACACCAAAACTCGTGGAATCGGTTAGTCGTAAGCCCTATATCTAAGTTTTGGTAAACATTTTATTTGTAAGTTGGCGGTAAAAAGCATGCAATAATTAGCGCCAACAAGTTCCCCCACACTTATTCTTTGCTCGTCCTCGAGCAAAGCTGAAAGGAACTATGGAACATGACTTCAAAGATATGATGCTAGCATAAAAGATATTCCATGTCATTTCTCATACCGTGGATTTCAAAGTGTCTACCATGTCGCCTTGAGCGGTTGAAAAGTGGAACGGCTTTGACACCAAGTCATCACTTTAATTCTATGGAGCATACTTGGAGGGTTTTTTATAAATTTTTGCAAATAAAAACAAATAGCTCAAACTTCTCCTCAAATGGTACTCTCAAATCGCTCAATGTGTATGATTCCTCACCAAAGGCAATTGATATATATGCCTTTCTTCATGACCTACCTCTAAAGCTGAGAGTGGAGTTTTGGATAGGTATGAAAGTGGGCATACTTGAATCACATATATTGCCAAGTCAAAAACCGGACCAGACGAAGATACAAGACATACACCTTGATCGAGATGTGCAAGTGTGTGGGATGTGGAAATGGTTCCTATATTTGTGGTATTTTTGGAGCTCCATGCATCATGACAATCTGTCTTTATTGGTGGATGATGAGTTGAAGGAGTATGGGCTATAAAAAAGAAGTATATAAATTTATTTTTTTCTTTTTTTTCTTCTTTTTTTTCTTCTTTTTTTGAACGGGGATCTAAGATTTCCGTTTGTCTACAAGATTGGAATGTCCTAAAAACTTATTTCTCCCCTTTTTTCTCTCTCTTTTTTTCTCTCTTTTTTCTTTTCTCTCTTTTTTTTCTTTTCTCTCTTTTTTTTTCTCTCTCTCTTAATTTTTCAACTAAGAACATAGCCCATAACTTATTGACTGGAAAAAAGAGAAGGGAGAGATGTCATGATGGAGTGCATGGAGAATTTTTTGGCAACCAACAAAAAGGGGTGCGCGATCCTCAGGGTAAGGGTCGGCATTTTTATTTGGTGGAAATGGTGCGCAACTCTCAGTGTGAGAATTGGCATTTTGGCGAAAGGGGTGCATGTTGTGCGCAACTCTTAGTGTAAGAGTCAGCAATTATTTAGTGGGTGCAAGTGAATCTCGATCGTGGGTGCATGACCATAATCTAACATCGGTCACAACAATCTGACCTGACTCAATGATCAAACAAGTAGCATATGACTAGGGTTTTGTATGTAAAGCATGTCATATGGCCTTGGTAGGAATTTCATAGCCATTGAGGAGAAGCATTGCTATGAGTTTTGTGCTTTATCAAAACAAAAATCTCCAAGAGCTCACACGAGAAAAGAAAGGATTACTTTAGTCGTACCATATCACACCTCACAACAACCTAGTTGACAAGTTTTTCTAATAAAGATGTATCCACAAGTAACAAGTGTATGAACTAGGAATAACGTTTATACCGGCCTATCTTTATAAAGTCAAGCTCATAGTTTAGCAAGATTTTATTTCACAAATTAAGTTTGACATGTGTAGCATTTTTAAACAAGATCAAACTTATAGGAGCAAAACATGGGTGAGGAATAGGAGTGCAAACCAGCGTGTCCGAGTGTTAGCGTGGACGAGTCGGGTCCCCCACACTTGGATTTTTATGTCTTTTGACAATAAATTACATGATGCATCCCCTTGCAACGTGTTGCAATACCCATATTTCTAGACATTGTTCATCCTCCATTTCTGAAATTGTTAGTGGAAAAGAATACCCGAAGGAAACTTTGTCTAGCACCAAGATTTTTTTTGTTGTTGGAAGATAGGGAGAGGTTATTATTTTAAAACATGATAAGCAAAGAAAAAATTATTTTATTATCAAAAGGTTTTTTATAAATTTTCAAAATAAGTTGAAAACAATTTTATTATGCACTTTGAAGGTAAAATTGTTTTTGTTTTTATGCAAAGAATATTTTGGTGGAAAGGTAAACATGCGAGTTCAAAATCAAAAGTTGTTTGGAAATCAAATATGAGATAACTACCGATTTACCTTCGGCAAGGGCTCACCATTTTAAGTCCGTTGAGCAAGGACTTCTCCATTGACACTTGAACTTGAATTTGCATCATCTCATCCCGGAGATCGATGAGAATGCTAGACTCCTTGTTTTTGCCATGCCATCAGGATCTTCATGTGGTTTTGGCCTGGCGGTTTTACTATTTTTTTCTTTTGACCAAGGTTTCATTCAAAGTTCACCGAGTAACATTTTGATCACCTCCATTTTGAATTTATCTCAAAGACTTACCCATGTGGATTTGAGAAATTGCTGCAGGGGTTAGTCCAGGCATACAACCAAAGTCTATTCTAGTAAGTTGGTTCAATTAAACAAACTTGACTCCAGGCCTAGTTTGATTAAGGTAGGCAAATTAACCTAAGCACCATGCTTAATTTTAAAAGCCTATGAAGCATGATCGATCAATACTCCCAAACCAAAGCATACTAGAATAGAGAAAGATAGCATGAATATGAGGAACATGAGATTGATTCAAACGGGTGTACGAACATTGAATGATGAATTGGAGAACCACTTTTATATATGCAGGTCAATGCAAGCGAGGTGAATGAATGTGATCAAAACAAACATGCCATGGTTTTGAAGGAAAATTAAACGAGTGAAATGCATGCAAATCTAGGCTTTAGCTTTTTCCCGTAGCGCGGACCATCTAACGATATCATCACACCAATTGGCGAACCAATATATGAAGTCGGGATGGTCCCGTTTAACATCCGTCTACTACGAGGCTAGACTAGGAGCATCGAATAGGAAGATAACAATAGAAATTGTTATCAACCTAGACTAGGCATGGCGCCCGAATACAGCTCAAAGACTAGGAGCCACCCAAAGAAAGCACTAGATGTATGATGAATTAAGAAAACATGCAGTGATGAAAATAAATTTGGAAGGTATAAAATTTTTTTGGTTGGTTCTCACAAACCTTGATTGATTCATCACTCACAATTTATGATTGAATTGTGAGTGATGCAATGTAGTCGTTCCGTCACCTGTGATGGGATTGTGATCTCTGGACGGTGACTTTCAGTTCATCTGCATAGAGTTAGTGTGTACACAATATATGCCTATCTATAAGATGGCAGGGTGGAAGAATGATTTTTCATGAAAGAGCGGCACCCTGGGCTCGTGATTTTTTTTTTAATACCCACAAAAGCTAGTGGCAACTAGGTTAGCAGATATCAAGATAAAGATCAAAATCTTTATGCCTATTGCTTCCCCGGCAACGGCGCCAGAAAGCTTGTTGGCATTTCTTAGCGCAATCACTAAGTAAGGAGGTTTTAAGTCCATCCCAGGTAACAGCACCAGAATGCCAATTGGTATTTGTTAACGCACACAGAGAAATCCGCAAGCACACGGATACCATTGTAGCTTTCACCCAAGAGTATTCCAGGGTATCGTATTTATCCTCAGGGAAGCAAAGGGTAAAGAAGTTGATAATTAACCATCATACATCTGCTAACTAATATACCAAGACTAATGAGGGGGTAAAAGATATGATCGGGTTTTTAGATAAAAGACACACACAGGAGAACCCTAAAAAGATAGCAGAGCAGACTAGCTAAGCTGGGAGGTCTACGGGGAGATGCCGGGATTCCAATTTTCTTCTCCATTACTGTGGTTCTATTCTAGTCTATACCAAAGGGATACCTAAGCGGAGGTCAACATAGCGGTTACACCAGGACACTTTGGAGCAGCTGTTCCTTTCCGGTTCTCGAAGAGACTGGGAAGGGGTAACCGGGGTCAGGCAGCCAAAAGCTCTACGAAAACACCAGCCCGAACGTGGTGGAATACAAAGGCCTGGTCGGAGCTGTCACCCCCGGGGCTACCACAACTATCCGTGGGGCTGGGTGCATTCTCCGATAACTCGCTAACCCAGACACCGTGCCTGCCCTAGCAGTTACGTACTCTAGTCACGATCTATAACTAGAGCACTCGGTCGACCAGAGAACCCATGCCAAGGTATAAACACTACACTAACCAAGCTTAGCTAAAGAACTAAGGCATGACAAGATAACCAAATGAATAATTCAGTAATGTTAAGAAGATATATAAGAAAACACTTGAGTCTTACAGAGGACCGATACAAGGTTGACCGAACCTCTGAGGACTCTTCCGGAACTTGAACTCTCTCCCTCACTCCCAACTAGGCTAGCACTACTACTACATCTTGGAAATGGTAAAGTGGAGCTCTTCCTTGTGGTGTGTGTTTAGGAGGGGAATGGCCCTCCTTTTATAGGTGAGGTGGAGGGTGCTCTTTGGAAAAGAGCCAACCCTACATGGAAGGGACCAAACCGACCTCAAAGAGGCGGTTTCCCACTTTCCATGTACAAAATCACCACTGCCTTGACGTTTGGGCTGTCGAACTGGAGCTACAGGACAAAATTGGGCCAGAGCGGGGCCCAGCCAGGCGCGCGCGCCGGGCGCGCCCGCACTGGTCCGGCGCCAACCGGCCCAATTTTGGTGGACGTGCTCCTCTCGGCCTCCCGAGTTGGCCCATGTTGGGGATTTGAGGAGCTCGGCTCAATTTGATGTAGTTTTGCTTTACTCTCCTCACGTCTGGGCTCTGGTTTGTCTGGCAGCTGGGCCCCTCTTCCTAACTCCTCTGTTTTGCTTGAGCCAAGTCATATTTTTAGTGTATTTTCATATAAGCCCTGCAAAACAAGTGAGACACCAAAACTCGTGGAATCGGTTAGTCGTAAGCCCTATATCTAAATTTTGGTAAACATTTTATTTGTAAGTTGGCGGTAAAAAGCATGCAATAAGGAGCGCCAACACTGGGGAATCTGGAGATTCCAGAATGATGTTATTTTTAACAGAATGAAAACTAACTCTATCATGCAGGTTATTTTCAGGGGAGCATATTGGTTATGCTTCTGGGCTCAGCTGCAATGTGATGAGCAAGCCAAGGACGCCCTCTCGATGATGAGCAAGAAATTAGAGATGATTGTTTTAGAGATTTCACATAGAAGGTGGAAGCATTTATACCGTTTGATTAGTTCCTGGTCTATGTTTATGACTTTGGCTTTCTTTCTTTTGTGGTCCACAACTTTGTAATAACTGGCTGTGTACATCCAAGAATGTAGAGGCCGGATATTGTATTATCCTTTATCTAAAAAAATTATAAACGATATTAAAACCTCAAGAAGAGCATGTCCTAGTAGGGCTAGTTATTGAATGACTATATAGTGAATAACACAATCTATATATAAGAGCATATGGTCAATTGAAAGACAACATAGTGAATGACACAATTTATATATATGAAAAAGGTATTGTGTATATCACTTATAATCTCAACTGCCCACTAGAATATCCTCGCAGGAATTAATCAATTAAGTATTTACCAAACATTTTCAAAAAATAACACTATTAATCTCAGAAGGGGAATATAGACCCAGGTGAAGACAAATGATGAGGAACAATAACACCATGAATTTGTCTTATAGAACACTCAAAAAGTGCAAAGCTAGCAATGAAGTGGTCATATCTTCTGAATATCAGAGAAGGTACAAGTATATTGGTGATATTGACAATTAAATTATCCCCTAAATTTGGGATGGAGGGAGTATATAATTCGTTCTCCTTTCCTTTTCAATTTAAAATATTTATGTTTTACAAGACTTCATCTTTGGTGCGATTATCATGATATGTTGACATTACATGCCTCATTAAAACTGCAAAACAAAACCAATGGAAAAAACAATTTATGAGAAAAGAGTACATCATATTCGCAAATTACATTGCACACATATTGTCTCATTAAAAATCTTGTGTGAGAAATCTTCAAGTGAAAATCCAGTTAGGGAATAAAATAGTACAACACTTAACCTTTTTCGTCATTAATATTCCTTAGTGTCTTCTACTCTTCATGAACAAATGCCTGTCAACATTTTGTCAAATAAGGTCGTCCTATTTGTTTGCCTCCGAAGTAGATTTAAGCAATTATGATCCTCCTCATAAATTCATCCTTTGAACTTTATTGGTCAAATAAATTACTCAAACTTTTCATAGTTGTATATGCATAATTGACACACAACACATTGCAAAAACATGGCTTGCAGTCCTTCTGTGGATTGTGAAATGAATAAATATGAGCAATATGCATAAATGGCCACTTACTATTTGTGCAATACAAATAAAATTTATCTCTCTAGGGAGCTAAATTCATTAAGACTGTTATATGGGTAAATTTGTTATAATGTCACATATCTTCTAGATAGTACCTCAAATCTCATTCTAGATCAAGTCTCTAGGATTCTAATTGTACCACTAAATAGTAAATTTAGTCTTGCATTTGGTTTTTAACTATCAGCGTTGTTGTACCTACAAGTTTGACTCTGTTTATAGAAAATGGTTGCAACAATTCGATATGCTAAAAAATTATTAAAAAAATATATTCAAAGATCTTTCCAATAATACTATAATTATATATGACAAATATTAATATGTTTTCATGTATATTTAGTCAAAATTGTTTCTCGAGAAGTTCAAGTGACAGATATTTAGGGGCGGAGGGATTATCTTCATTTGTACTTAAACCTGTTGTGGACTATATATACATGAGAGTTATACGTTATAATCATCAATATTCTAAGGATAAAGAATAGTTCTTCTATCTTTATCGATGTATTCTTCCATTTTCATCTATTGTGGTGCGTTCACAAAAGATAGAGAGCGACAGTTTTTAACTGATGTAAAGTGGGCTTTACAACATTTAGAAACAACTGAGTGGTGAACAATCAACAAAATGAATAAACACGTGGTTTTTGAAACAGAGATCGACAGGAACACCTAATCTTACATGACAAGTTGCGTACTGCCTCTCTATCCACCTAAGTAGCATGCCTCGAGAGTAGCAATAATTGACCACACATGCAGGTACAATCACATGACCACACCTACGCGACAGAAAAAGTCCACAGGTACGTGACAGAAAAAGCAAGCCCCTATCATGTCCTTCCCTCGCTGGTGGCTGGCCGAAGAGATCCTGGCCGCCCTCCACGCGCGCGACGTACCGAAGGCTGGTTTCATGCGTCGGACCAGATGACTGGGACCTTGCCGAGTTCCATGTCAAGCCCCAGCTTCTTCCAAACGGCCTTGGACGTGTCGACGATGTTGGTCTTGCAGCCGCGGTGGGAGTCGCACTCGTCCACGACCGTTGCCTCCACGGTGCGCTTGTTCTGCACGCTGGTGATGCGGATCTTCTTGTGGCACCTCTTACCTCCCGCGTACCACCCAGTGGACAGCGCCACGAGCATGTCGTTGTCATTGTGGTACTTGCCGTCGCACTCCGATGGGGCTCCGCCGTCTTCGCCCTTCTGGAACCCGTTCCACGTCATCATCGCGTGCGTGCCATGGGGATTCACGGCCGGGGACGAGCCGCCGTTGTCCTTGCTGTGGCCCAGCAGGCCGACCGAGTCCCGTGCGACGCTGCACGAAACCTGCACCAGAACAAGCACGGCCAGGACAACGGCAAGCTTAGCGTTCGCCATTGCTAACATCTCTACCCCCTTCCTAAGCCGCAGCTAGCCTTGCACTTGCACTTGCCGTGTGGTCTTTCAGGTGTGCAGCTGGAGCGGTTTAAGTAGGCGCGAGCGTGCGGCGGAGCCACAATGCACTTTGTGTCCATGTGTCAATCGCATCGTCGTTGTTTGAGGACTGAGATGCAACAAATCCGTTTTCTTTGAACACAACTACGATACTCTTTGGTACTCTCGATACTAGACGGGGACAGATCCGTGGTAAATCGTAGGTTTTGGATTTCATGGTTGTCGCTCTTGTTATTACAGTGGTAGTAACCAAGCGGTGAACAGGTGACGTCCAATGAGAAGAGAGAACAATAGAAGCCAGTCACCGGACTATTATTGGAACGGGCATGGTCGAGTCAGCAATGATGTCCTCATGTCCAAAATATCGTTAGAAACAATTTACCGGTGATCACAAATCACGTCATTAAGAGTATGTAATTAAACGTCTGGAATCTTTCGCGAAAGTTCTGAACCTCTTGGGAGAAAGGCAAGTTGTCCATGAAGGGACATGTCAACACCCTCCAGGACTGTGAATAAATATATGTACCCTTGTTTATTCGAGATGAAAGGGTCATTTAGTGTTCTCAGTCATTCATTTACATTCACAATATTCTATTTTTATGAGCTCGCATATCTCATTTTCCCTCTCGTCCCTTCGTTACAAAAAAAAATATATTTACATCTACTTCTTCACATCTGATTTGTCACGGATCAAAGGAGTGGATGCTTATATGGGTCATTCGGCACGTGGAACAGGTCTGCATACACTTTCGTCCTCGCTTCTTGTAATAGGATTAAACTAGGTACTATGTTTGGAACAGGAATGCTTATAAGCTGGCTCTCACATTCCTAAACAACCAAGACAGTACTAAACCCATCACAATTCCAACTCCACATAAGACAATGGCCTATATGGCAAAGGGGCTCACGGCGCAGTGGCAAAGGTCACTAGTTGGGAAGCTCCCGCCCATAGTTCAAATCTTGGGTGCTGCACCAAAAACTGTAGGGGTGTAAATCCCTCCAGTATTATTTTAAAAAAAAAACAATGGCCTATATGGGCCAACTTTACAACTATTACAAGCTTCTAACGGGCTAGGATGCTACACAACTGATATTGATGCTACCAATCAAAACTTGCACAGATGCCTTGGGAAACTATGACAACTATAGTTTGTTACACAAGTAATGTTTATATATAATATTAAAAACAGTTTTCACCAATGCCATATTTTTTTTTCACTACGCCCTCTCAGTGATGAGTAAGAAATTAGAGAGGATTGCTTTAGAGATTTCAAATAGAGGGTGTAAGTATTTGTATCGTTTGCTTTAGTTCCTAGTCTATGTTTAAAACTCGACTTTCTTTCTTTTCGTGATCCATGACTTTGTAATAATTGACTGTGTACATCCAAGGATATAGAGGCCAGATATTGTTTTATCCTTTATCTAAAAAATATTTTTTTCACTAGTGGTACACATAAAAGTAAACATCAGCTGTGCCTATGCCTAAGAACCATGAAATTATTTCCACTGGTGGTCTGTACATAACACGATCACTAGTTGAAAGGGTCATATTTTACTGGCGATTGTTTTGGAAATAAACATATCTACTACTACTATAAATCTAATGCCCACTAGAAGATTTTTCTAAGCTCTCCTTAAGCCAAGCCATCATGAGGACCCCATAAAAATCAGTGAGTTCTAATAATAGGAACATGCAACAATTAATGGTTGCCGGTCCTTGCCCTTCCGGATGCCCCTAGCTTGACCGAGCCCACAAGCGCCACCATAAATCGCAACCTCTCCTCCCTGGCTCCGCTTTGAAATCCCTTCGCCTTTTATTTGTGTGTTCTCTCTATTGTTCACTATATTATCCCATCTATAATATGTGAAACAAAGCTTTTGATCTCTTATTAGTCATTTTTAAATATTTCTTTATGATTTGAACCGATATATAGCACATCTACCAGTATGGTAAATCTCTTTATATTCAAATTAAAGTTGTTCTCGAAGTAATCAAAATTTTACTAGAATACCCGCGGCAACGCGCAGGGAATCCTCCTAGTTATAGATAGTAGGTTATGCCAGATAATCCTATTTCTTAATTTCTAGAGACAGATGTCATAAGGCAGCAGCTAGAAATCTCGTTTCTAATGGTGGTCATTCTATTTTAGAGCTTTGGTGGCGCCATCAATCATGTCACGGTTGGACAATCAATACAACAGGATATATATCGTCGTGTCCTACAGAATTTACAGTCTATAATGTTAGTTCTTTATTATTACTGTACAAGGATTTAATGGTTTTCGCTTGTGTTTTGCTTTTTGGCATTTAACTTTCTATAGATATAGACCAGTTGATAGGATTGATTATAGATTGTTAAAAGTTTTCAGAGCACAGTAGATGAAGCTTGGGGTTTGGGACTGCTCCACAAATAAACTTCATCGTGGAGTAGCTTCACAAAACCTGGAGTTTTTAGAGCAACACGTAGGTGAGCTCATAACCTCACCTTTTTTTCTCGAAGAAAGTGGTGGAGCTAAAATCATTAGACTAAAAACCGTGGAGCAGAGCTAATTTAAAACGTGGAGTCCCCAACACCCCCTTACATGTATTTTTTTTTTAGATAAAGGATAAACAAATGTCCGGCTTCATCCATCTCGAGAATAGAATCAGACCAATTATTACAATCCCCTTACATGCATATCTAGTCGAGTAGTTATATGATTTTTCTCATGCATGGTAGTTTAATTTGAGCCTAGAATTTGATTAATTTAGATTAGACATATAGTTTACCCACTCCTAGAGGCTGACACGGCACTTAATTACAACCGCTAACATGACAAGCATGAAAAAAAGACAAGTGGTCGGGATATAGCACATTATTTGAGTTTCTTGATTCAGTGCCGTTTTCACTGTCGGCAAACAGATCTCAGATTCTCAAGCCAGCTGTTGACGAATAAATCCGCCAACACACCGGTGGCGGGCCTTGGACGCCCTAGAGGTGCCTTGAAGCGACCTGCAACAGCAACGACGATGTAGCGTGGCCGGCAAACCGATCTAGAGATCGATAAACCGACGTAGAGCCCGCCGACGGAAGGGTAAACCCTAGAACAACCTCCGGGAAGACCCGTCGGGAGGATGCACGTAGGGGATCTCCTAGGAACCAGCGGATGGCGCCTAGAATCGCCGATGAACTCGCGGAGAGAAGCACCGAACAACAACTAGAAAATTAGGGCAGGATGTAGAAGAAGAAGAAGGGTAAATTGATCGTCTCGATCGATTTATGTTGGTTTGTATGTCGATTGATTGGATGGGATCAATCGGCCATGATCCCCTCGTATATATAGGGGGGTGGTCTTATCCGAGTAGGAAACTCTCCCAAAACTCGTCCATCAAGTTTTCCATGAGTTAAACTTTCCAAAAGTCCGATTTGCATACGAACCGGACTTGAATCGGGCTGCTCGTCACAGCGCCGGACGCGTCCGGGGCGTCTGGCGCGCGTCCGGCGCGAATCGCGTGCGCAAAAAGTTTCTGTTGCGCGTCCTACGCCCGAGCCCGCGTCCGGTGCCCTCTCGCGGTCGCGTCCGGCGCTGCTGGTGCCACGCGCGAGCCAGCGCCCGCATCCGGCGCGGCGTCCGACGTGGCGTGTGGCCAGCGTCCGGCGCCCCGACCTCCCGAGGAGGCCTCTGAACCGCGTCCGGCGCTCGCCGGACGCGTCCGGCGTGGCCTTAGGCGGCGTCCGGCGCATTGTGTGCGCCGAAAACCTCCGCTTTGCCGTCCGATGATCGCCGACATGTGCCGATCTTTCTCTTGCCACTTTTGGTTGTCAACACATGTCCCCCTGTTTTCAAGTGATTTAGTTTATGAACTTGAAAATACTCTTTCACCTGTTAACCAACTAGCGACGATGCCCTTCACATCGGCTAACCGGCGACTAAGGGCGATGTGTTATATCGGCCATTTTGTTCTAAGGGCGATACATGTATCGGCCATTATTTGGAAGAGCACTAGGCTTCTTGCCAAACACTTGGGAAGTATTTTTTCATATACCTCCCATTGATTGCTTTGTCGAGACGTTCCCCTTCAATGTCTCTAGCACATAGGAATTTCCGCGTATCACCTTGATCACACTCAAAGGACCCTCCCAATTAGGAGACCACTTGCCAAATTGATTACTCTTCAATCCAATAGGGAGTATGATTTTCCACACTAAATCTCCTACTTGGAAAGATTTGTTTCTTACTCTCTTGTTATAGGCCTTCGCAACATGCATCTTGTCCTTTTCAATCTCCTTTAGAGCTTCAATTCTCTTGTCGGCCACATCACCTATGTTATCCATCATGCGATCATGGTACACTTCAGCGGATAAGTCATCTTGCTTGGCAAATCTAAGTGCACCCAAGTTCACTTCAACGGGCAACATAGCTTCTTGACCATAAACCAATTCAAACGGAGTTGCCTTTATTGCACCATGCGTTGATGTGCGGTATGCCCACAAAGCTTCTGACAAGACTTCATGCCACCTCCTTGGAGTCTCTTCAATCTTCTTTTTGATGAGCTTGATCAAGGTCTTGTTACTAGCTTCAGCTTGGCCATTAGCTTGAGCATAGTATGGAGATGAGTTGACCATCTTGATTTTGTATGATTCGGCAAACGCCTTCACCTCTTTAGCCATAAAGGATGTCCCTTGATCGGTATGCAATACTTGAGGGATGTCGAATCTATGAATAATATGTTCTTTGATAAACTCTATTACCTCCACATGAGTAATATTCTTCAATGGGACTGCCTCACACCACTTTGTGAAATAATCAGAAAGCAACCAAGACAAACTTGTGTCCCTTTGAAGACGAGGGATGTATTTGACCAATGAAATCTAGCCCCCAACCTCTGAACGGCCACGGCGATGTAATAGAATGGAGCTCCGAAGCGGGTGCCATTTGAATGTTCCCAAACCGTTGGCACTCTTCACATCCTTTGTAGTAACGCATGCAATCGGCAATCATAGTAGGCCAATAAAAACCAGCCCTTCTCAACAACCACTTCATCTTGTGTGCCGATTGATGTGTACCACAAACTCCTTCATGGACTTCTCCCATAGCCACTTTTGCATCTTTAGGCCCCAAGCACTTCAATAAAAGACCATCGGCTATCCTTCTATACAATTCATCATGCTGCCATGTGTATTGGAAAGCAAGTCGCCGGATGGGTCGATCAACCTTAGTGCTAGGATCCTGCAAATATTTAATCAAGGGAGTTCTCCAATCCTCTAAATCGGCATTAGAATCACTAGACCGATTTGAGACATCATCAGCAGCATATGCTTCAGAAGAATTGGTTAATCCGATCATATTGGACGGTTGAACCAATTCATTTGTTCTTGCACAAGTAAAATTTATATCCTCATACATCGGCTTTGTTTGTATATGAAAATTTCGCTTACTAACTTCAAAGCCGGATGCTTGTTGAGCTAGCTTATTAGCCCTCGCATTCTTTTCTCTAGGAACATGCCGAATTTTAAATTCAGCAAGTTTAGAAATGTATTCCAAACAAGTATTGAGGCAAGCACGTAGTGACTCATCTAAACATTGAATCTCTCCACTAACTTGCTGAACAACAAGTAATGAATCACCATATGCTTCAACATGCTGCACATCCATGGAGGTTAACATAATCAATCTGAATAATAAAGCTTGATATTCGACTTGATTGTTAGTACAAGAAAATTCTAATCGGCTAAGCATCTTGGTCACAAGTCCATTGGGAGAGATTAAAATAATACCAATGCCTCGACCGTTTCTGCAGACCAATCCATCAAAATATAATGTCCATGGGGCAACTGTGATGTAATTGATATCATCATCAAACTTTATGCTATACTCAACAATAAAATCAGCAAGTACTTGGCCTTTGATTGCTCGCAATGGCTCAAAAACCAAATCATATTCAATTAAAGAGTACGCCCACTTGCCTAACCTCCCACTGAGGATTGGCCGATGTAGCATATGCTTAATGACATTGGCCTGGCATGCTACAACACATGTACTTGACAGCAAATAATGTCTCATCTTATGACACGCAAAGTACAATGATAAGCATAATTTTTCAATGTGGGTGTACCTCGTCTCAGGATCAAGAAGACGGCGCCCAATGTAGGCAATAACATATTCCTTCCCTTCATCTTCTTGAGTCATCACGGCGCCAATCACCTTTTCTTCAGCAGCAATATAAAGCTTGAATGGCACTCCTCTTCTTGGTGCACGAAGAACCGGCGGTGATGATAGATATTCCTTTATCTTGTCAAATGCTTCTTGTTGCTTTGCCCCCAAGCAAAATCAGATTCATCTTTCAACTTGAGTAGAGGGGTGAAAGGAATAATCTTTCCGGACAATAAATCTTCTAAGATAGTTGACCTTCCCCAAGAATTTCTGCACGTCCTTCTTGCATGTTGGCGGCTCAACTTTCTTGATCTTCTCAATCCTCTTGGGATCAACTTCTATGCCTTTATCATGGATGATGAAGCCTAGAAACTTCCCAGCCGATACTCCGAAGGCACACTTGAGTGGATTCATCTTCAAACCATAGCAGCGCATCCTCTCCAAAGCAAGACGCAAATCGGCTAAGTGAGATTTATGGGTAGCCGATTGAATCACAATATCATCAATATAAACTTCCATAATCACCCCAATTAGATCATGGAAAATTAGATTCATCGCTCTTTGGTAAGTTGCACCTGCATTCTTCAACCCAAAGGTCATAACAATCCACTCAAACAAGCCAACAAAACCAGGATAAATAAAAGCTGTCTTTGATGTGTCTTCTTCCGCCATAAAAATCTGATTATACCCCACGTTACCATCAAGAAAGCTAATCATCTTGTGCCCCGAAGCATCATTGATCAACATATCGGCTATAGGCATAGGATACTCATCTTTAGGAGTGGCTCTATTCAAATCTCTGAAATCAATGCATACTCTAATCTTGCCGCTGTCCTTCTTCTCAACCGGCACAATGTTAGAGACCCACTCCGCATATTGGCATGGACGTATGAATTCCGCCTGCAACAACCTTTCGATCTCCTCCTTTATTCGGTCATGGATGGCCGAATTGAAGCGCCTTGGGTGTTGCTTGACAGGTTTGAAATTCTTCTTGAGAATAAACCGATGCTCAACAAGATCTTGGCTCAATCCCGGCATCTCGGTGTAGTTTCATGCAAAACAATCAACATATTCCTTGAGAAGTGCGATTAATTCAACTTTGAAATCGGCTTCCAAGTTTTGGTTAATAAACGTCGGCCGCGGCGTAGTACCATCCCCAATGTCAACTTGCTCCAAAGGGTCGGCCGATGTAAAACCTTGGCCCAACTTATTGAGCTCATCAAAGTCATCAATTGCTTCACAAGTATCGGTCTTTTCAGCCCGATATTGTTCTAAACGATGCTTTAACCATTTGCGATTATCCATTAAATGATTGTGTTGAGCCGATTGTCAATCGGCTTGAGAGATATTGGAACAAAGCAGCCCCTAGAATAATCAACATAATCATATGTAGAGAGATCCCTGCCTGATAAACACCCCATGGCGCCATGCCCTTCGGCCTCGGACGAATCGGCAATTGCAATTTCAGCCGATGAATCCGCATGGACAATCTCCACAACATCACCAACCCACTGGATGAGAAACTGGTGTAGACTGGAAGGGACACACTCATTAGCATGTATCCAATCACGCCCAAGTATCACATTGTAGCTCCCTTTGATATCGGCGATGAAGAAAGCGGTAGCCAAGGTCTTGCTCCCGATGGTCAACTCAACGTTAGCAATTCGCTTGGCCGGAATCAGAGCATCACCACCTACTCCTGTGATGGTTATGTTGGTCCAGATTAGCTCCTCCTCCTTGATCCCAAGCTCGTGTATGGCATGACATTGACGATCGCACCGCTGTCCACTAGCATGCTATGCACCGGAGTCCCATTGATGTGACCTCTCAAGTTGAGAGGTCGAAGATGGTCCACCTTGACTCCCGGCTTCTTGAATATGGCGTCTTCCACCGCAAATACTAGCTCCGCTGCCGGTGGCTCCTCTTCATCATGTCGGATCACGTAGTAATCCAAAGATAGATACACCACGTTGATCCGCTCCGGCGATGGCTCATAATCCACCATCTCATCGTCTTGTTCCGCCGAAGTTTCCATACCTAGCACATCGGCAATCGCAGCAGCAAACTCTGCAGGATTCTCCCCAATATTTTCAGAAACCGTTGTAATCGGTTCTGTCTCCTTGGGAGGGGTTGCAACTGATTCAACAACTTCTGGAACATTTACTTCAGCAACTACCGGCTTAGCGATTCTTCAATCAGCTTGGTCGGTTCATGCTCTATTGTCTCTTGAGCCACCTCTTCCGGCTTGACCGATTCTTCAATCGGTTTGGGGCACCGGCTCTGCAGCAACACCGTCATCCTTCTTCGGCGCACACCCTTGAGGATTCTCTAGAGCTTGCTTCTTCAATTTCTTGGCTCAAGCGCCTTTGCAACTTCCGCTTTTGGGTCTTGTCCAAGTTAGGTGGACACCACTTGGGTTGTGTATACTTTGGATCCCTTGGCGGTTTCTCTTTTCCAGCAACTTCCTTCATTGCTTCATCTTGCATGCTTGCTGGAATTTTAGTATTAACCACAATCGGTTCATTGTCGGAACTACCGGAGTCGACATTGACTCGATGGCAATTTGTGGTGCAGAAGCTTGCTTTGGAACAACTTCTTTGGGCGCTTCCACCTTCTTTGGAGCTTCAACCTTCTTGGGCACATACGCCAATTGCATTGGCGCCTTTCCTCTCCCCTGCAACGATTGAGCATTGGACGGAAGCACTTCCCTCTTCCCATTATAGCCCGATTGATGAGCCAATCGGCTAAAAACGGATGGATTCACCTTATATCCAGCAGCACCTTCAAACCCTTGACGCGATGATGTAGCATTTGGGTACGGCACCCACACACCTTGGGTGCCCCACCGCGGCAAAGGCAAGACGAGTGGAGCTGGAGTCACCGGTGGTCCCCAACGAGATGGCCGCGAATGAACAACCTGCAAATAAGAACCAGGTGAAAGAGTTGTAACCTTTTGCCTCTTGTCTTCATCTTCACGTTTGGGAGGCGTAGACTCTCTTTTTTTATCGGCCGATTGGTTAGAATCGGCCTTTTGTTGTTTGTACTTTGCCATCAGCTTGTCAAAAGTACAAAGTGGCTTCACCACAAATTTCTTAGGCTTCGGCTCCTTCTCCTTCCAAACTCCTACTTTCGGCTTGTGTGGAATGAATGTGCGGGTCACATGAATGTCGGAAGTAACGGATTTTTCAGGAGATTGAGAGTCGGTTTGACCGATTGTATCAATCGGTTTGGCCGACTTGGAAGTTCCCGGAGCACCATCAGCAGGGGCAGCCTTGGGCACCTCCGCCTTGTTTGCTTGGTCGCCCTGCCCGATCGTAGAGATCGGTCGTGACGGCCGTTGACGCGCTGCTTGAGTTTCATACCATCTTTGCCTTCTTAATGCCTCCGCTGATCCAGCGGTGATGGTGAGCTTATTCTTGCCATCTTGATTCTTCTCCATCACCACTTGCCGCCTCGAATTCTGGACATTCAGTGCAGGTCGTGGTTCGCCGATGATGACGTTCTTGCCTTTAGCTCCATCGGCTTGTTCGGGACGAATCAAAATAGCTGGAGTCCCCGCCTCAATAGTATTGGTGTTGTTGTTTGGGAAGGGGTTCTTCTTGATCTCCATGTCTGCAAGACTTAATTGTCCCTCATTAAGGGCCGATTGTATCTGTCGACGGAAATAATTGCAATCATTAGTGGCATGAGAATAAGAATTATGATAGCAATAAGCTCTCTTCTTAATCTCATCTCGAGAAGGCATGGTATAATTAATTCTAATGTGCCCGATTTTCAGCAACTCATCAAAAATACGGTCACATTTAGAAACATCAAAAGTAAACTTTACTTCCTCACCCCGATTCTTTTGAATCGGTTTGAGAGAAGGGCAAGTCACAAGCTTGTTCTCTGCTGGCCACCTAATTTCAGCGGTGTTGCATTCACCTGTCTCATCCTCCGAACTTTCTGAAACAATATGAAAAGTATGTGTGTTCAAACGATGAGACTTATATGCCTCGCGAGACTCTTTAAGGCGCGATTCCCAATAAACGGCCTTCTCGACAAGGTGGTTGAAATTATCAAATTGTACATTCTCAAGTTTCTCACGAATCCTAGAATGCAAACCATTAAAGCATATATCAACCAAATCTCTTTCAGAGATCATCAAATGAAAGCATCGGTTCTTGATATCTCTAGCCCTTTTAATGAAATCAATAACAGTTTCATCTCGTCCTTGATGAACCGATGTAAGATGTGACAATCTAGTTTCTTGGATCCCGGTATAAAAGTGACCATGAAATTTCTCTTCCAATATGGCCCAAGAACTAATGGTGCATGCAGGTAATGAAGTAAACCAAGCAAAAGCTGTGCCAGTAAGAGATAAAGGAAAATAACGTACTTTCATGTAATCATAGGCACATCCTTCTCCTAGTTGAGCTAAATACATGCTAACATGCTCCATAGATGTTTTATCATCACTACCACTAAATTTCTGAAAATCCGGCACTTTCCATCCCGAAGGGACTTTCATGTAATCAAAGTGCAGGGGGTATGGTTTGTGGTAGATAACATTACTAGGCCTAAGGGGTACACCTAGAGTTTCCTCAAGAGACTTAGACAAATCTTCCTTAAACCGATTAAGTGTGTTGGTGTAATCGGTAGAAGGAGTGTTCTTAGATCTACCTTGATGGGGAATTTCACTAGGTGACTTCGGTGGGTTTGGGAGGATTGCTTCTCCCGCCGAAGACTTACTCTTTTGCTTCTTATCGGTCCGTGGAGAACGATCCGAATCTTGCAAAGGTAACTATAGGCTTGGGTTTAGTAGAATCGGTCTTGCTTGTTTTGTGTGTTTTGAAGCCCGATTTGCTCTTATTTGCCTTAGCATAAAGGGTTTGATTCTCATAAAAATTAGGAGGCATACCATATTGATATTTTACTTCTTCATCATCCGATTCGTCCGAATCGGATTGATGTTTGCCTTCTAACCTATCGAATCTAGCCATAATCATATTAACCACAGAAGCTAACGTTCCCTCTGAAACCTTCTTATGAGTATCTAACATAGCGGCAATATCATCATGCGTAGGGCCATCTTCAAATAAAGGTTTTTCGTTGCTTACCTTCTTCCCTGAAGATGAAGATGTGAACAACCCGGCGTAGTCCGGCTCCTTGACTTGCTTGACATTATCCCGGCGCCCCTTGTGGCAGCTCTTGAAGAAAGCTTTGCACATAGCGTCGAGTTGTCCTTGGAGCTTGCTACGGAGATCGTTGGGAAGCTCGCCCATGTTTTGTGGGCAAACGATGTTCTTGGAGCTGATGTTGGTACGATCATCTCCACTTGAATCACCGTCACGGCTGCTCCCCATGTTAGTAGATGGATACTGGAGACGGCGCCTTGCGCTTTTCCCCAGCGGAGTCGCCAAAAAGTGTGTTGACGAATAAATCCGCCAACACACCGGTGGCGGGCCTTGGACGCCCTAGAGGTGCCTTGAAGCGACCTGCAACAGCAACGACGACGTAGCGTGGCCGGCAAACTGATCTAGAGATCGATAAACCGACGTAGAGCCCGCCGACGGAAGGGTAAACCCTAGAACAACCTCCGGGAAGACCCGTCGGGAGGATGCATGTAGGGGATCTCCTAGGAACCAGCGGATGGCGCCTAGAATCGCCGATGAACTCATGGAGAGAAGCACCGAACAGCAACAAGAAAATTAGGGTAGGATGTAGAAGAAGAAGAAGAAGGGTAAATTGATCATCTCGATCGATTTATGTTGGTTTGTATGTCGATTGATTGGATGGGTTCAATCGGCCATGATCCCCTCGTATATATAGGGGGGGTCTTATCCAAGTAGAAAACTCTCCCAAAACTCGTCCATCAAGTTTCCCACGAGTTAAACTTTCCAAAAGTCCGATTTGCATACGAACCGGACTTGAATCGGGCTGCTCGTCACAGCGCCGGACGCGTCCGGCGCGTCTGGCGCGCGTCCGGCGCTCGCGTCCGGCGCGAATCGTGTGCGCAAAAAAGTTTCTGTTGCGCGTCCTACGCCCGAGCCCGCGTCTGGCGCCCTCTCGCGGTCGCGTCCGGCGCTGCTGGTACCACGCGTGAGCCAGCCCCCGCGTCCGGCGCGGCGTCCGATGCGGCGTGTGGCCAGCGTCCGGCGCCCCGACCTCCCGAGGAGGCCTCTGGACCGCGTCCGGCGCTCGCCGAAGGTGTCCGGCGTGGCCTTAGGCGGCGTCCGGCGCATTGTGTGTGCCGAAAACCTCCGCTTCGCCGTCAGATGATCGCCGACATGTGCCGATCTTTCTCTTGCCACTTTTGGTTGTCAACACCAGCACAATCATTTCTTATTGCCATATTTGACTACCGATCGGACATGCGTGAGCATGACGAACATTTTCAATCTTGGACAATAAGTCAACAACTGATAGCAACAGTGGGATCAAGTTGTGTGAGTAGCACAAGCCAGGGAAGGGAGGAGGAAGGAGGAAGACGAGCTACTTGGAGAAGGGGAAAAGTAACGCTATGATGAATGATTCAAAATAATAGGGTTCAGTTTTCAATTCTCCGGTTTCCTCACTTTCTCTCGAGTGCTTAAGTACTCTAGCCTTGCCACTCGGGACCGAAGACCTTCTTGTTGGGCCGGGCGTCGCGCTTGGGCCGGACGTGAAGAACTGGATCGGCTTGTTCACTTGTAGAAGGACCGGCGAGATGGGCTTGTGCTAACATCCCTCCCCCTTGAGAAGCGGCATGACCCCATCTTTGGAGCTCTTGAAACCGCGCTTGATTGCTGCTTCAGTCTCCCAAGTCGCCATGTCGTCAGGCATATGAGACCAGCGAACCAACACCTGCTCAACGGGATTGGGGCCGGTAGTCCAATGGCGCTGCAGAATCTTGAGAGGAATCTGGTATTGAACCAATTCAGAAGGAAGAGCAGACGCCATTGGCTGGTCACCTGGAGAACGCTTAAGCTGAGATACATGGAACACCGGATGCATCGAAGAAGATGGAGGGAGATCCAGCTTGTAAGCCACCTTGCCCACCCTTGCAACAATCTTGAACGGGCCAAAGAAGCGGAAACTGAGCTTGTGACAAGCACGTCGGGCTACTGAAGACTGAACATACGGCTGCAACTTTAGGAAAATAGAGTCACCCACAGAAAAGGATCTTTCAGAACGATACTTATCTGCCTGGTGCTTCATTCGAGTCTGTGCCCGAAGCAAGTGTTGCCGAATGGATTCTTGCATCAGAGCGTGTTCTTCTAGCCAGATGGACAACTCAGGCATGTCAGAGGCAGCATCAATGTCCAGGCCAAGATGACGGGGTGGAAAACCATACAACACCTCAAACGGGGTCCGGCCGAGTGCTGAATGGAATGACGAATTATACCAGAATTCAGCAGAAGATAGCCAAGAAGACCAGCGCCTGGGACAGGAATGAATAAAGCACCGAAGATACATTTCCATGCACTGATTGACGCGCTCAGTTTGTCCATCCATCTGCGGATGGTATGCTGTGCTCATATTGAGATCGACACCAGCCAAAGTGAACAATGTCTGCCAAAGCTTGCTAGTAAAGACTCGATCTCGATCTGAAACAATAGTCAAAGGCAAGCCGTGAAGCCTGTGGACATTGTCATAGAACAGCTTGGCCACCGTAATTGCTGACAATGGATGGCGAAGACCAATGAAGTGAGCAAACTTTGAGTACTTGTCGACCACCACCATGACTGCATTGAAGGAACCTGATGGAGGAAGGCCTTCAACAAAATCCATTGTGACCACATCCCAAGAGGCTTTAGGCACCGACAAAGGCTGAAGCAACCCGGGATACCGAGAGCGATCAGGCTTGGCTTGCAAACAAGTCTGACAAGCCTGAATGTAGTCCTTGATATCAGAACGCATCGCGGGCCAGAAGAACAACTGTTTAATGCGATGGACCGTAGCAGGAACTCCAGAGTGACCTCCAATAGGACTGTTATGCGGTGCCATAATCACTCGAGTATGTAGCTCTTTGAAGGATCCCGCCATATCTTCTTCTTGTATAGAATGATGCCGTTCTACGAGAATATGGTTCAGCGGAGGATGGACCGACGGACAAGCGTGCAAGCAATGACCGAGCTTCGGAATTTGTGGAATACCAATCGGTCAATTCCTGCAGCCACAAGTGAGTAGGGGAGCTAATTGCCAAAACCTCCTCCTGATAACCCCGCCGAGACAAAGCATCGGCTGCTCGATTGTCAATCCCTTTCTTGTACAGAATCTTATAGCGCAACCCGAGCAACTTAGTGAACAACTTCTGCTGCTAGGGAGTATGAAGTCTTTGCTCATTAAGATGGATCAGACTCTTCTGATCTGTGTGTATGAAGAACTCATTCTGGAGCAAGTAGTGACGCCACTGGTCCACAGCCATAACAATAGCTAGGTATTCGTTCTCATAGGCTGACAGGCCACGGTTCTGCGGGCCTAAGGCCTTACTGATAAATGCCAATGGATGGCCATTCTGCAATAGAACCGCTCCAACTCCAGTACCTGAGGCATCAGTTTCTATGTGGAATGGCTGTGAGAAATCAGGGATGGCCAGAACAGGAGCAGAACAAAGAGCTTGTTTTAAAGTGTTGAAGGAAGACTCATGAGTTGATGTCCAAACAAAATGGTGTCCTTCCTGAGCAGATCAGTCAGCGGCTTGGCAATCACTCCGAAGTGACGAACAAACTTCCTGTAATAACCCGCAATTCCCAGGAATCCACGGAGTTCCTTGACAGATTTTGGTTGTGGCCAATCATTGACAGCACGAACCTTAGCCGGATCTATAGACAGCCCCTGTCCACTAAAGATATGTCCGAGATAGGAAATAGACCGCTGAGCAAAAGTGCATTTGGACATCTTCAGCTTCTAGCAATCAGCTTTCAGCCATTTGAAAACCTCGGCAAGATGCTGCAGGTGGTCTTCGTAGGTCTTGCTGTAAACAAGAATGTCATCAAAGAATACAATCACAAAGCGGCGCAACCCTGGAGCAAGGGTGGCATTCATCGCTCCCTGGAAAGTGCCGGGTGCGCCAGTCAGCCCAAAAGCCATAACACGAAATTCATACTGTCCCAAATGAGTCTGGAAGGCTGTCTTAAATTCTTCCCCGGGTTGCAACAAAATCTGATGGAACCCTCATCGTAAATCCAGAGTAGAAAACCAGGTGGCTTGCGACAACTCATCCATCAACTGGTCAAATACAGGCACCGGAAATTTGGACTTGGCGGTCAAAGCATTGAGCTGACGAAAGTCCGCACAGAAGCGATATGATCTGTCTTTCATGCGAACAATCAGGACCGGAGAGGAGAACGGGCTAGAACTTGGTTGAATCAAGCCTTGCTTCAGCATATCATTGACTTGAACCTCAATCTCATCCTTTAGTCTGGGCGGATAGCGATATGACCGGATAAACACAGGCTGAGCCCCGGGAATAAGAGGTATTTTATGATTGCAAGCTCTAGAAGGTGGTAACGAAGTTGGTGCCTCAAATAGTTCAGCAAATTCAGAAACCAAGGACTGAATCTCCATTGGCAGAGGAGTCGAGTCGCGAGAGAAGAATCACGGATCGCTGCAGACCTGCACATAGAGATGTTGAGGAGCTGTATCTGAAACACCCTGCAAGAGCACATAAGAGCCATCGACAGGAATCACCAGCCACTGATTTGCCCAATCCACTAGCATAGGGCTGTGCAGAGAAAGCCAATCCATACCAACAATTGCATCATATGCTTTCAGTTGTAAAATGCGGAAATCAGTGCAGAAAGTAGATGAGTCCACTGTCCAGGGCAACTGCAACAAGGTTCCTGAGCTAGACAGTCGGGCACCACCTGCCACTTGAACCTGAGTTGAAGACGGCACCACCGAAACACCCTGCAACTTGGTAGCCAATGACTGACTGATAAAGGATGCAGAACTACCCGAATTCACAAGCAACTGGACAGAATGACCACCGATAGAAGCTTGAAGCCGCACCGCACGATGGCTGGAAGACCCCTGCATAGAAGCCTTGGATATAGCAAGAAACAACTGATTAGAAGCCGGAGGAGTAACATCATCATCCTCATATCCATCTGGTGGCTCATCATCATCAGGAATCCCAGCCCACAGATCACCCACAGCCATTAACACTTCAGGCGGGCATTTGTGCTCCCGAGTCCACGGCCCAGCACATTTGAAACATAAGCCTTGCGCCCACGGAAGCCTTGAGAGCTTTCAAGGTAGCTTCTGCGATGAAGCGAGCATGTCGCCGGGATCGCGGCCTTGTCGACGAGGAGGCGGCGGCGGTGGAAGAGGTCCACGGTGTGATGTAGCCATCTTGAAAGGAGGGTGCCAATCACCAGACCGCGCCACACGAGCTGGCGGCACTGGGGCACATCTCTTCCCGTAACAGCGGGGAGACGCAGCGAGAATCCGGGGTTTTTGGGTGATGTAATGCAATAACAGACTTGATATCAGGTCGTAAGCCACTCATGAAATTTGGACAATAGTAATTTCGTCGAGGCTGATTTGTATAGACTCGCTTGAGTTGGTCACCGATTTCAGTGAATTTGGACAGATAATCGGTGACGGTGGAAGTCGACGGAGCTGAAAACTCGACGAATGAGCGACTCGTGACGGTCCCTATCAAACCTATCATGCATCAAGGCACCAAGCGAGACCAAGACATCGAGGATACACTATGCTCAATCGACCGGTACCACACAAGCGGCACCATCAAAATGCATTTCGAAATCTCAATCCAAAGCGACTCATCTACAGAGTTCATACGAAAATACTTTTCGGCCCGATGTTTCCAACGGCATGGATTATCACCATCAAATCGGGAAACTCAAGCTTAGGAATCCTACCGGAAGAGTGATGGTGTGTGGAATAGGAATTAGGAGTATGATGGGGCTGTTGTGGAGTCGAGGAAACCATGGGCAGGCGGAACTGGCTGAACAACGGGGACGAGGGACAGTGTGGTTCAGGGGATGAGAATAAGACATGGTTCCCGGAGGTTCAGACTGCGGAATCGGCGGTGGCTAGTAAGGATATGTAGGAATCGGTGGCCGGTGATGAAGGTACGCGGGCGATGCATGAACAGAATTGGCAAAGTGTGATTGATTCGTACCGTTGGCCGGGTCAGGGATCCAGGTCGTAACGACCCCAGATCCCGGAACCCGTGGAGTCGATTCAACGCGGTGCCCAACGATGGGCGAGTCGGCGGGGCGCATGGTCTGCTGCTCAACCGCCTGTGTTGGAGAATTGCTGAAGACGCCGCTGCGAGAACTACGTCGAACACTGTGGTGCACGCGGCGGCGCTCGTGGAGCGGAGAAGAACGGCCCGCGGGTGCGGAGCAGCCGTGTCGGGGGCGAAGGTCGCAGCGCCGTGTGGAGGGGACGCAGTGGTTCTCGGACGCCGGAACGAACCCGCCATCTGGTCTTGGCGCCTGGCCTGTAGCGGCGACGTACCCGTGCACGGCGGTGTTGGAGACGAAGGCGTTCCCGGGCACCTGGCTTGGGGCAGCAGGGAACCCCAAAGCGGCGCGGCGGCGAGCGTAGCGAGATGAGCGTGAGCCTCCTCCGGCGCTCGAACGGACCGGCGCACGGAGTACAGCATGTCGTCGATGCCGGGCCGCAGTCTCCGGTGACTCCACCCGCACGTCCGCATCCGCTGCAGGGAAGGTGGCACGGGACCGCTCCGACGCGTCGAGGCGGTTGCCGAACTCCGCGTCGCGGTCGGCGTAGTTGGACACCAGATAATCGATGCGCCTGCGTCGGCGAGGAGTTGCGGATCAACGGGCGCGGCCTCCAAATCGGCGACGCGGCGGCCGATGTCGTCGACGGCGGCGCGCTCCAACTCGAGGGCCTCGATGCGGTTGGCGAAATCGGCGGAGCAGTCGCCGATGCGGCGCTCCAGATCATCGAACCGACGACCCTGCTCGTCGAACCGCGCCCCCTGCTCGTCGAAGCGCCCATTGAGCTTGGCGAGTTCCTCGAACAGCAAATTGAAATTGGGATCCATAGCACCTAGAGCTCGCTGCCGGCGGGTGTAGTGCTGGTGGAATTCCAGGATCGGCAAGTCGATACCAATTGTGAGTAGCACAAGCCGGGGAAGGGAGGAGGAAGGAGGAAGACGAGCTACTTGGAGAAGGGGAAAAGTAACGCTACGATGAATGATTCAAAATAACAGGGTTTAGTTTTCAATTCTCTGGTTTCCTCACTTCTCTCTCGAGTGCTTAAGTACTTTAGCCTTGCCACTCGGGACCGAAGACCTTCTTGTTGGGCTGGGCGTCGCGCTTGGGCCGGACGTGAAGAACTGGATCGGCTTGTTCACTTGTAGAAGGACCGGCAGATGGGCTTGTGCTAACAAGTTGCAAAGTACCGCTTGCAAGTAGTTTTATTCTGCCACTCTAGGATTCTAGGAAGCCTGCATCGAGAGTGGCTACCGACACACATCAATACTACATCCGTTCCATCCCCATTGACCAGGAACATAACAGTCATAGACTACGTAGTCCGCACACAGCAGGGTGCGTGACGACACACTAACACAACAAAACACAGCAACAAATTCCCGGGCCACGCGTGGCACACAGATCCTTGCCTCGCTTTTTCTGGCCAACGATGGCGATGCATTCGATTATTAGGCGATGGTCCAGGTAACGTTAGCCTCGCCGATGTTGGTGTCGAGCGTGAGATAGTCCCAGACGCGTTTGGGCGTGGCGATCATGTTATCTGTGCAGCCGCTCTCGGTGTCGCACTCGCCCACGACCTCGGCCACCAGGTTGAGACCGTTCGTCAGCGAGTTCGTGATGCGGATCTTCGTGTGGCACATGCTCCCACCCGCGAACAATGGCGTGGCCAGTGCCACGATCAGGTCCCCGTTGCTGTGGTACTTGCCGTGGCACGCCGCCGGGCTGCCCTGCTCGAAGCTGGTCAGCGTCATCACCGCGGCATTGGGGGCTGGCTGGGCCATGACGCACCACGACGCCTGCAGAAAAAGGACGACGACGGCCAGGAACGCAAGCTTGGTGCTCGCCATTATTTCTTTGTGCCCCTGCTTTTGGCTGGCTTTCTAGATTTAGCTAGCCGTGCTGCACTTGTTGCTTCAGCTATGACCAGTGGGCGGTTTAAATAAGCGCCAGGGATATGGCACTGCGATACGTACGAATCCGTTTCTTACATAGAGAAGTACCATACTCTTCCGGTACACCCGATAGCTGATAACACCAGGACAAGTGCCCTGTAACAACGATGTTTTTGGATTTGATGCCATCGCTAATGTGTTACACCGGTAATAACTAAGGCGTAGAAAGTGTGAGGAAGAGGCGTCAGCAGTGAGTCCGGGCGTCAGCGAAAGGGCTCCGATGGGAATATACATGGGCCAGCCTGATAAGTAGGCGGTACAAAGTATGAGAAGGACAAGGCGTCGACCGTGACTCCCGTGACACGTAATCTGAACAATAGGGCTTCGATGGGAATGACACAGAAATGCACGCGAGGAGCATAAGAGTGCACAATCTATGTTATCGAAGGAAGTATAAATAACAACACTTCAGCGTTTTGATCTTACCACCAACATTCAGTAAACCAATAGGATTGCAGCATAGGAATCGGAGTTGTGCAGGTCCTCTAAAAAGTGTGTTCGTTCAACATCGTCCCGAGAAATACAGGGCATCCTGCTTCATCATTCTACAAACCCACTTACGACAAGAGCGATGGGCCGGAGTAGCACAGAGCTGCTGCTATTATAAGGTTGAAAGTTTCCTGGCCTTTTCCACCAAGCCCTCTACTGAATTTAGCACGGGTGATAGAGATCTGTGTGCTTCCAAAATTTCAACTTAACTTGAGGAAATTATGTTATGCGTCTCAGGAGCAAGATTTTCATAAAATCAATCTGGGGACTTTACTGTGACTTATTTAGGAATTTCTATTCATTTTAGAAAGCTAAGAAATGTGGATTGGAAAAAGGTGGAAGAAAGTTTCGAGAAGAGGTTAAATAGGTAACATCTATGAATAGAGGCACATCTAACATTGATCTCAGTATTGAGCAGTCTTCTGTTATACATGATATCTTTTTTTTTTCTAATCCCTAGAGGGGTGTTGAAGAAATTGGATTACTTCCGCGCCAGATTCTTTTGGCAAAGCGATAACCAAAAGAGGAAATATCATATGGCCAAATGGAGCATACCTTGTCAACCAAAAGCATAGGGAGGGTTAGGAATTCATGACCTAGATACTAAAAACACAACACTTCTCAGTAAATGGCTTTCTAGGTTACTTATAATAGATGGGACTTGCATTTTTGGGCAGCGTTTAATTCCAAACAAATATTTAGGCTCCAAGCCTTTATCTTAGGCTTATTGGAAAAATAGGGACTTATATTTTTGGGCTAGTCTGATGAAGCTGAAACAGGGATTTCTCCATTTTGGATCCTTCATTGTCGAAGATGGATCCCATGTGAGACTTTGGTAGGATAAGTGGCTAGCTTGGAAACTCATCAAAGGGAACAATATCCTTGCTTATACAACATTGCTCGAGATAAGCAAGATACAGTAGCCGAGGTCTTCAGTACATCACCTCTAAATATTTCATGAAAACGATGGTTTGGTTGGTCCTAAATTAGCATCCTGGAATGAACTATATTCTCGCATTGCTAATATTTCACTTACACTAAATTAGCAGCATGGAATGAACTATATCTTCGCATTGCTAATATTTAACTTACACAAGAGCCAGACGTGTTCCACTGGCACTTGGACCCAAAGGGACAGTTCTCGGTGAAATCCCATTACTCGGCTCTGATTTGAGTAGATTTTCCAAACTTAAATAAAATTATTTGCAAAATGAAGGTTCCATTAAAAATAAAAAAAATCTTTGGTACCGTTAACCCACAGAAATGGGGATCCACAATGACACAAAAAATTTATCAATAATGGGGATCACACTTTCGATGGCCCTCGACAGGATCGTTGAAGGAGGAGCTCCACGTGATTTCCTAAGCCTCGACGTCGCCGGGTGAATCGGGTTGTGCGCGTTGGCATGTGCTAGTCAATTTGACCCTACAATTGACAAGGTGACAAACATCCAATTCTGGAACCTATACCGGTGCTGTACCAGGTAGTTCCAAGATATATGGCTCTGAAGTAGCCGATTGACAAAGGAAATTGACTAGAAAGTCAACTCATGTGTTTGTATAGCTCGAAAGTAAAAAACAAAACCAAACGGCTGTATAAGATATGCAAAAACAGGAATAGTTCGATTAGCAGATCATTTTAGTCGATAATATGCAATCTACATGCATAGCAATCAAGTATAGTTTAATCTCAAGCACTTGCTAGATGTACCTAGGACACCGCTAATAGTGGGGATCGTAGGGATAACAGCCATAATAACGGATATTCAAGCTACATAAAAGCAAGTACATAAAACTAACCCATAACCAGTCAAGCCATGCAAGCACGTTAAGGGGTCCATGAAGCACGAACAAGTTATCTGCCTATATCATGAACCGATCTAAGATCAAAGCAGACCTGGCCTAGTATTACTGACGGTGGAGGGATGAATACGATACAGGTTCACAAATAATACCAGGTCAAATCTACCTTAGCCTCAAATCTATCTGTGAATGGAGAAATAGCTCAAACGCACAACATGTAACAATCAAGATTGATATAATTTAGCTGATGAAAGCATAGTCGAATGTTTTAGCAAGAATAAGCATGTAAAGCATATGAATCATCTAAAATAGTGAATACGTAAGAATAAAGTCCAAATCTATCATACCTTGATTGGGCAAGGAAATTGTTATGATGAATTATTCATTGATAGAACAAATAATATCAGTAACTTAATGAATCTACTATATTGCCAATCTAGTAGAGCTTATAACTAACTCTTACTCATTTTAAGCTTAATCTAAGCCCACGTGCACTGGATGACGCTAAACCTAAACCAAGCATAGAGACAAGCAGTGCATCGATAACTAATCCTTACTCGATCTAAGCCATCGTTGTAAGGTCCTAATGGCTAGAGGGGGGTTAATAGTCTAATAAAAATTGTTGCACAAGACACTAAAGAAACTTGTTAGACTACAAGATGGCGAAATTGCAAAGCTAAAGCTTCGATTACTCTATTGCAAACCTTTCTAACAAGTCTAGTGTATAAGCTACTCTACTAGCACTCAAACAACACAAGCCGAGTTAAACTACACAAGCAAAACTCTTGGCACTAAACAAGGCTAGCAAGAACTACAAGAGAGCTACACAATTCTAGCAATTCTACTTATAACTAGCAAAGTAAACAAACTAGATACAAGAGAGGGGATTGGAGGGTTATACCGCCGCGTAGAGATGAAGATGGCCAATCACCTAATCAAGATAAACACAAGAGAAACCTCGGCAATCACAATTGAGACAATGATTTTTTTACCGAGGTTCACTTGCTTCCTGGAAACTAGTCCTCGTTGTGGCGATACTCTTGCTTGGTGATGTGCACGCTCAATTGACTCTCAATGCCAAATACCGCTGCCGGGAGCCGCACTATCAACACAAGACAAGGATCCTCCAAGCCACGCGCAATCCACTAGAGTTGCAATTTGGCCCTCCGCCGGGGAAGCACAACAACCCCTCACAAATTCACCTTGATTGGGGGCGGACACAATCACCAAATCCGACCGTCTAGGTGACGGGAATCACCAAGAGTAACAAGAAAACCACACTTGCAATCACCACCTAGTGCCACGAAATTGAATCACAAATGCATGCACCTAGGGTTTTCCCCAACCTCTCACCAAATGAAACCAACCATGGGATGGAGAGGAGAGAGAGGAGATCCTCTTGAAGCTCTCTACTCGATCTCTAGAGCAAGCTCTCTCACTTGATTTGGGGCACCAAAACTAGAGAGTGAGAGAGGGAGGCTTGAGAGCTTTTCTTCCTTTTGGGTTTGCAAGAGGAGGCTCCGTTCTTTCTCTGGATGAATGAATGAGTGAGCAAGCAGCGAGAGAGGGGAGCAAGGCAGCAGCCGGCCCTGTCTTAACTGGCTGCCCAGCCAGTCCAACGGGTGGGAGAGCCAGAAGACCCCACCACGTGCTCATGCTCCCAACTTCGGGAGATTTAACTTTTTACCATTATAGTGGTTGGCGAGTCTCAAATCTCACTCTATCGGATGGCACTATTGTTTTAGCACCGTTTCAAGCGATCTCATAATTGTTTACCACTTTTGATGATGTGGCATGCCAAAGCAGCTGTCGAGGCATGGGAAATGACTTTGCTGCCCCTGCCTGTTTCTCTCTATCCCTCTCTGATATTTGGGTCTAGCAGCTTCTCTCACCGATATGTGGACCCCGCACGTCATGTTCATCTTCAACCTCCGGTACATCACATGGATGAGAGGGCACGAAGAAGCTGTACTGAGGGAGTCCCTGCACTCGTCTGTTCGCAGGTTCGCATTACTGGGCAACGCACCATTCGCCGCCGTCCCCGGCCTCGAGCTCGCCACAGAACGCCGCCAGCTATGGCCGCCATGGCCGCCAGCTCCAAGCCGCCCACGTTCCCCGCCCCCGCCGGCCCCGCATCTCCTCGTCTTCAGCCGAGCGCAGCGCCATCTTCTTCTCGTCATGCCGCCCCTCCAAGGCCTGCCGCCGCTCGAACGTGGACGCTGTCGCCGGCGCACATAGCCCGGCCAGGCCGACCTGGTCCGCCTCGGACCGAGCCGAGGGCACCTACGAGTGCGCGCGAGCCTCCTAGTGCTTCGCTGCCGCTCCACCGCCGCCGGTAATGGCCTGCCGTGGTGCGGACACGGACGCTATCGCTGGCGCACTCGGCCATGCCGACCTGGTCCGCGTCGGACCGAGCAGAGGGCACCTGCGGGTGCGCGCGAGCCTCCTGGCGCTCCGCCGCCACTCCACCTCCGCCGAAGAGGCTCCTATGGCCGGAAATCGCGAAGCCCCGGTGTGCTTCTCCGTTCAGTTCGCGTCAAGGACCTCGTGCTGCTGTACTGGACGGAAGGTGGAAGATGAACCTGACGCATGGGGCCCACATGTCGGCGAGAGCAGCTGCTGGATCCAAATATCGGATAGGGATAGGGAGAAACATGCAGGGGCAGCAAAGTCATTTCCCATGACCCGACAGCCGCATTGGCATGCCACATCATCAAAAGTGGTAAAAGATTATGAGATCGCTCGAAACGGTGCTAAAATAATAGTGCCATCCGATAGAGTGAGATTTAGAGACTTGCCAACCACTATAATGGTAAAAAGTTAAATCTCCCCCCAACTTCTCAGCACACATCAACGGGCAGTAGCAGAGGGATCCCATGCTCCTTCCTAGCCGCAAAGCAAGCAAGCAAATCGAGCGGCAGCAGGAGCAAGCCGTCGAGCCCAGCCAGAATTAAACCACGAAGCAAACATCGCCGATGATCTCCCTTGACTAAAATAGCAGCGGGTCCCACTGCCTCTTCTCTCCTTTAAAAATGACGACGCATGCAAAACGGCAAGCATGCAGGGGCCCCACGTCCTCTTCTAATCTCTCGTTGAAAGAAAGAAAAACTCCTGCCTATAATTAGCGTGGACCCCAGGCCAAAGGATGGATGAATGGGAGGTCGACAACGCACGCCACCTTCCTGCTATTTCGGGCATTTGCATGCAAGGGCATCCGCAATGGCTAGCTATTTCACTATCTAGATGTGACGTGGCAAACAAAAAGTAGGAGAGAGAGTATTCACTAGCTACATGTAAATAGCTTATCTATTTCACGTGGCCCAAGAATATGTGAGAGGAGCATGTGGACCCAGTAGTATAAAATAGTCTTTGTTCTTGTCTCTCACCTCCACATCAGCTGACTAAGTAGTTAGAGCATCTCCAAGAGCTTTGCATTTTCAGTTTTGCATTTGAGGGTATTTGCAAAGTCCCAAATAAATTTGCAAAGTTCCCAAAGGTGTGATTTCCAACCGTTTTGCATTTTGATCAAGTCCCCACAATTTTTTCCCAAAATTTTTTCCTCGCGCGCCATTCCTTCGGCCTCCGCCAAAAAATTTCGGTCTTCGCGCCTTCCGTCGCCGCCAGGTCGCCCGCTCGGCCACGTCAAACCGTCCGTCGTTGTTTTGGACGTGGCCGTCGCCCAGGTCAACCCGCAGGTCGCCCAGGCCGCGTGCGTCGTCCTTCGTCGAAGCGTGCGTCGTCGTTCGTGCGTCATGTGCGAGGATCCGTCGGAGCACCGTCGCCGGTTCGTGGACGCTTCGTCGTTCGGGGACGCACCATGAACTTCTGGCGGCGGCGGGAGAGTCTTCGCGCGAGAATTTCTGGCGCCAGAGAGAGGGAGGGCTTTCGCGCGCCGCGAGGAGGAGAGTCCGCGCGCGGACGTCCTACGTGGACCGATGAAATCATCGTGAGGCCAAGATGCAAAGCGCTGAGGAGGTTTGCATATATGCAAAGGCTCAAACTCTATTTGCAAAGTTTACCAAATTGCAAACCTTATTTGCAAAACCATTGGAGGGGTGTTTTCTAGTCTTTTTTGCAAATTGAGCAATGCAAAGTCTATTTGCAAAACCCTTGGAGATGCTCTTAGTACTATCTATTACCATTGCGGACGCCCTAAGTCGGGCCCTACGTGCTGGCTCTCCTCTCACAAAGGTCAAGGCACAGCGGCCCAATTTCCGGTTCTCCCAGATAAAATGCCGAGGACACCTTCTCTGTCTGAAAGCGAGAACAAGGCAACTGCTCCAACCAACAGAGCACCCTCACCCGGAAATTGTATCACGTGAACAAGAAATTCTTGCCACTTCTCGTTCCACCACAGAGAGCACCTCCTGAGAAATTCAGTTGACTGCACAAGAATTTCTTATAGAGAGAAGATAATAGTTATGTCCAAGACAGAGAGCCCCTTGTGAGAAATTCACTTCCGTGAACCAGAAATTCTAGGACTCCACTCTTTCTCTCTTTTTCTTTCAACCCTGTTAAGCGCTAACTTCACAAAAATATTCTAAAATAAATTGGACGCTAAAGTTAGCTTTTCTCAAACAATTCTACGGGTTAATCTCACCACGTCTCTAAGCGCTAAAAATATATATGCAAATGAGACTCACACTTAGTGGCACTAGATGAGCAAAACAATTATAGTCTTCCCCTCTTAATAGTACGGTTATCAAATCTAAACCACTCACACCTCTAAGGTGTCTTGAATGCAAACCAAAAATGGCTCCTATAAATATACCTTTGCTTTGAGCCCTTTTTATTTTTCTTTTCTGCCTTTTCAAGTGGAGAGCATGATCATCACCACGAGTCCATCATCTCCATATATAAGTGTTGCTAACCTATCTCAATTTCACTTTTAGAGCAAAGAGGTTAGCAACTAGGTTTCATCAATTAGCTAAAACCAAACATGGAGCTTTCAATCGTCCACCCAGATGACGCTAAACCCAAACCAAGCAAGAATTGACCTTGATCTATCATGCTCCATGTTCACCGGATGACATTAAAACAAGATAATGCAAAGGCATGACGGTACTTACAGCAAGCCTACGTCCAACGGATGACACCCAACTTGTCGAAGAACTCACCCGAATCTACTCTAATCCTACTCCTAAGGGTTCTTGGCCAGAGCTGAAAGGTGGTGTTGTATTGATTGATTGTATATCTCTTACAATGGTCGAGCTTAATATTTATAGTCTGGCGCCATGACACGAGTCCTAGCTACACACGACTTTTCTAACAATAATAAGGAAAATAAAAAGATAATCTTTCCCTTCTAATAGAGTCCAACTTGTTTTAGTCTCATTCGTCGTGCATCTTCCCTAGGCGCAACCATCTCGACTGACTCCATCTTGCATTAGCCGATCCGAATAAACCGGTTCTCTCTGCACCTGGCACCTGGGTCCATGATTACGAAACCTGTTACCAAAATTCAGTGTCAACAGGTACCTTCATAGAGGAGTCCTTCTGACAAAGGATAGCTTAGCCAAATCCAATTGACATGGCAACGAAAACTGTTGCTTTTGCCACAAAAATAAGACAATTAAACACATCTTTCTTGAATGTCGCTTTGCTCATGCCATTTGGCCCTGCATAAATATTGCTTTTGGTCTTCCTCAACCTCAAGTATTCCTCAAATGATTTGGATTTGGGTACAGGGATTTGGGAAGATTTTAAAACCTTTATTCTGTTGGGAGCGGCGCTACCTATTGGTCGCTTTGGCTATGCAGAAATAATTTGGTGTTTGAAACAAGACATTGTTATTTTCCTATGCATGTGATTATCCATTGGCTTTGTATATGGGCTATCCACCAGAAACATACTTCACAGGCTTTGGTTGTGGCGACATCACAACAATTGGTGCCGAAAAAAAAAACAATTGGTGCGAATGGTCATGTGTTTTTCTCCCGTAGCGATCTAGTCTTAGGATTGATAGTCATTAGATGGTGGTCTTTTTTATTATCTTTTATTTGGTTCAGGCTGTGTGCTTTTGCAGAGGCCAATAGTGAGTTTGTAATTATTGTATGAACTTAATGGAATGAATGTTAATTAATAAAATACTCCTTTTAAACAAACAGAGTAAGATTTTAGGAAATTGTAAGCCAACAAACCGTTCACTTCAATAAATTTGCGTTCAGAGTCAGCAGTACCCGTTAAATTTATCTGATAGATTCTCACACACTCAAAATTACATATGACCTGAACCTTGTCTTGGGTTTTTCGATAGGTTGAGGCACTACCATAAAATAGAGATTTCGTGAGAAAAATAGTTTGTCGTGAGAGTTTAAAATATACTCTCATTAAAATAACCTTTTTTATGGGGTGGCGAAAACTCATTTTCATGACAGTGCTCCATACACCGTCATGAAATCAGCTGTTTTCGTGAGAGTATTTAGGTACCCCTCATGAAAATGACTATGCCGCGACGAATTATGTATTTTCTCGAGAGTGATCATTTTCATGGCAGTCACTTCCGCTGCCACAAAATATGGATTTCTCATTGTTGTGAATTGAACATGAACATGAATAAGTCTTTTCTCCTTTTAATCAATAGCAAAATTTTATAACTAGTTTCTCTCTCGTGCTAACTCCAAATGTGATTATTATTTTTTCAAAAAGTTTATAAAATCATGCTCTATCAATTCATGGCGTTCTTACTATTTTCTTATAGCTATTTATTGGTTATTATATTTCTGAAGCAAATAGAGAACACTAGTTGTGATACTATCTTGGGAAAAATATCTTTCTGTCACATGTCCAATGCGGACTGTCAAACCATGGCAGAATAAACGGCCTAACTAGAGCCCAAAGAGGAGGCACCGCCGCCACTGTTGCCGAGCCAAGCAGGCCCCGCGACGTTCCCTGGGCGCACACGCAGGGGGACGCCGATGCCGTCACAGCGACATGTTCGATTAGATGCATCAGCAGCGCTCGTCGATCTCAACAGCCACCTCGACGACATCAACTAGACGCAAATATGCATCACAACCATCGCGGGCGTCCAGGCTAGGCTGGATCGTGAGGCTGCCATTGACCAGCTCGCCGCCGGCCGAGACAAAGAACATCATGGTCGCCGCCGGCAGATCCTATCTCTAGAGCAAGATGGAGGAACCCAACTCCTCCGAAACACCGCCAATTATGAACGAGGTCACCAACACCTTGTTCTTGACAATGGAGATACAGTAGGCGCACGAATACCCAACTTTGGAGCAGCGATCGGTTACACCACCGACAAACCCCGACATCCAGGACTCTCGCCCACCAATTCAGGCTCCATTTGGCACGACGACATTTTTTTGAGATTATTGGCACGACGACATCACCGACGAACCCCGACATCCAGCAACCATCTTCACAGGATGCACTACCGGAGAGCGAGCCTTTGCCGATGGCCGCAGAGTTTGCCGATGGCCAAGAAATAAGTCATCGGCAAACAGCCGGGTTTGCCGATGGCAAAGTCAAGCCATCGGCAAATATATTGTTGCCGATGGCCGGGCCATCGGCGAACGATGGCCATCGGGAAAGAGCCTGGCCATCGGCCAAGAACCTGTTTGCCGATGGCCGGGCCATCGGCATACCGCCCCCATCGGCAAAATATGCCAGGAGCGGACGGCGACCGACGCCGTCTGCTTTGCCGATGGCAGACGCCGTTAGGCCATCGGCAAACCGTAGCCACGTGGCTGCCTGTGGAACGCCCAGGCTCACCTTGTTTGCCGATGGCCGGCCATCGGCAAAAGTCTATTTGCCGATGGCTTTCCAAGGCCATCGGCAAACAATTCTTTTTTTTCCTTCCTATTTTTTTCTGGTGTCTTCCTACCTCACATACAACCCATCTCCAAAATTTGGGACAATTTTGAACTTTTGAGCTATATTTCGTTAATTATTTTGGTTTCTTTTAATTTTTCCCGCAACTCAAAATTTGAACTGCAGGCACATGAAATAATGCAGACTTTTGATTTGAAAAATGATATTCATGATTCTTGGAGTATGTTGAGGCCATATCCAGGACCTCGCATGAAATTACGACCCTGTTGGCCTCGTAACATGGGGAGTGACGTGCGTGGGAAGTGTTTTTAAATTCTATAAAATCCAAACGAAGTCCGAAATTGACGAAACTTGACGAGTTGTGTTGGCATAGCATGTGTAGTGTGTGGTAAAAATTTCAAAAAGTTTCGAGCAAGTTGTGACGTCGGATGGTAAAAACCCGCACATCTCCACAGAGTGATCACATGCGGAGATGTCTGGGTTTTGACCATCCGACGTCACAACTTGCTCGAAACTTTTTGAAATTTTTACCACACACTACACATGCGATGGCGAGACAACTCGTCAAGTTTTGTCAATTTCGGACTTCGTTTGGATTTTATAGAATTTAAAAACACTTTCACGGCACGTCACTACCCATGTTACGAGGTCAACAGGGTCGTAATTTCATGCGAGGTCCTGGACACGACCTCAACTTACTCCGAGAATCATGAATATCATTTTTCGAATCAAAAGTTTGCATTATTTCATGTACCTGCAGTTCAAATTTAGAGTTGCGGGGAAAATTCAAAGAAACCAAAAAAATTAACGAAATATAGCTAAAAAGTTCAAAGTTGTCCGGCAAATTTTTGAAGCTGGGTTGTATTTGGTGTAGCAAGACACCGAAAAAAAAATGGGAAGCAAAAAATCAAAAAAAAATTTGTTTGCCGATGGCCTTGGAAAGCCATCGGCAATGCCTCTTGCCGATGGCCGGCCATCGGCAAACAAAGTGGGCCGGCGAGCGCGAGCGCCACGTGGCCGGCTTTGCCGATGGCTACGGCCATCGGCAAGGCAAACGAGTTTCAAAAAAAATAAAAAGAGCCGGCCCCCGCCCCGCCGCCCCCAAACCCTATCGTCCCCGACACCAGCCGACCCGCCGCCGCCGCCATTTTCGCCGCCCGCGTTAGCGCTTCCTCGCCGCCGCCGCGCGCCTTCCCCGCCTCCTCCGCCGCCCTCCCGCCCCCGCCCGCCCCCCCACTCCCCGCCGCCCCCGGATCCCGACCCCCGCGCGCCCCACTCCCCCGCCGCCCCCAGATCCCGCCCCTCCGCCGCCGCCATTTCCGCCGGCGCGGGGGCTCCCGACCGCCGCCGCTGCCACCCCGACCTCAGCCCCGCCACTCCTCCGCCCCCGCCACCGTCACCCGCCCGCCCCCGCGCTGCCACCCCGGCTGCCGCCGGCGCACCACTCCGCCGCAGCCGCCGGCGCTTCACTCCGCCGCCGCCGGTAGAAAGAAGGGAACGGAAGGGAAGGAAGGGGCAGGGAAGAAGAGAAGGGGAGGAAGAAGGAGAGGAAGGAGAAGGGAGGAGGAAGAAGGAGGGGGAGAGGAAGGAGAAGAGAGGAGGAGGAGAAGAAGGAGAAAGGAGGAGGAGAAGAAGGAGAAGAGAGGAGAAGGAGCGGGAGAAGGTCCGCTTCGTTCGTCCACCGTCCGTCCACGTCGCCGACGCCGTTCGTCCACGTCGTCCGTCCACGCGTGTCACCGGAGGAGAAGGTAAAGCTCTAGGGTTGTCGGCCATCATGCTGTATCTGTGTTGACGGCCTTCGTGCTGGGTTTGTTGATGTGTGGGCCATCGTGCCCCCAATGTGGACACCGGCCTTCGAGCCGGTGGTTTTCTTGCAGGTTTTGGGAACCTCCCCGTGCATTTCCACTAATAGTGAAGCATTTATTGCTTTGCAGAGCAGGACTTGTCGGAGGGGACCTTGACCGTGTTCGTGCACCTACCCGCCTCTGCGCCGCCACCCTAGGTATAAATCACCTCTCTTCCTTATAGTTGTTGTAAGTACATTGCGTAACCGAGTTAGGCGTCTCCCGTCCGAAAGGGATTCGCGGTCGTTGGTATGCGGATTAGTGCATATCTGCGACGGTTTCTCTTTCAGATTGTCCATGTTTTTTGGACAGCCCGAGGATGCGTAGATGGGTTAGCTTCCATGTTCTGCCCCCGTCCGAGTCGGAGTTTCGTCAGCCCGTCCCCGTTGTTCTCCGGATACGCACTCTCCCTGTCGGGACGTGTATCGGGAGAACAGCGGGGAGGTGCTGCCGAAATTCCATCTCGAACGAGAGCGGAGCATGGAAGCTAACCTCATCTACGCATCCTCGGGTGGGATTAGGACCTATCCTTCACCTAGTAGATGGTAGGAACGCCTTGTAGATGCAGGTGTTGGTCTTATTACTCGCTTACGTTGGCGCATGACAGAGGATGGCTGACCGTGAGTGGATGTACACGGGATTCAAAGACAAGACCAATGAATGGGTTAAGGGGACCGGGGACTTCGGAGAAGGCATTTGGCCCAGCTTCTAAAGGGGCGATTCGGGTGTTTTGTCCCCGTAGCAAGTGTAAGAACCGGACAAGGAAAGAGCAACGACGGATGAGGAATGATATTTGGGCGAACGGGTATGTTCCAAACTATACCCGCTGGATCCTCCATGGGGAACCCCAACGGGTTACGGAGGCGGTGGTGAGACCAGACCTCGAGGGGTTTGATCAAGATGCCGGAATGGCAGACTTGCTTGAAAACTTTGAAGCCGTTCAAGGATTGGAGGTGGAGGAAGAAGATCTAGAGGCGACCGCAAAGGCGTACTACGACATGATGGAGGCGGTAAAGGAGCCTCTTCACGAGAAGACCCGCATTTCTAAACTGGATGGCATTTCACGCCTAATAGGGTTGAAGTCGTCACTGGGCATCAGTCGGGAAGGTTTTGATCTCGTGTTGGCAACTGTTGGCGGGCTGCTTCCGGAGGAGCACTGCCTGCTGAAAAACACGACCGAGTCACAGAAGCTCCTTCGTGCACTCAAGATGCCTTATCACCCGATCCAAGCTTGTAAGAACGGGTGTGTCCTGTTCCGGGGAAACCACGAGGCAGCAACATACTGTCCGGAGTACATGACACTACCGAGGCTGCAACGGCAGTACATGACACTGGAGTCCGCGAAACAAATGACTTGGCACAAGAATGGCAAAAGATACAGTGAGAAGATTGTTGGCGGTCCTTAACTCAGATTTCTACCCACCAACTATAGGTCATTATGGGGGAAATAAATATTTTATTTCACATATATCTTTACTATTGACCTAGTTCCACCTGTGCTTGGAGAAAATATTGTTTTGCAGAATATACACCAAGTGCAGGAATTTTCAGAATAAAAAGGCGCTTTCCGGAAGGCGTAAAATGGCAAAGGAAACAAGGTAGCCCACCTCGGGGTCGAAGTGGGCCAAATCACCAGCAAAGGCGCGGCCCAGAGGACGGCCCGGGCCCACACGCCAAAGGCGGTCAGGGGGCGGTGCGACCCAGGCGCGGGCGCGCCTGGGGCGTGGCCGCGCCAGCCCTGCCGCTAGGTGGGCCCGGCCAAGGCGGTTTGCCTCCTTCCATCTAGGGGATAACGGTTGCGCTGGTTATTTTACCTCAATGCCCCTGAACCGCCTCCAGCACCCTATAAATGAAGAGGAGAGGCCCCCCCACCTTCACACACACCATTTGGAGCCATCTCTACACCTCACACTTGTTCTTTAGCATTAGTGTTAGTCATTTGGAGCTAGGCAAAGCTACTTGGAGAGCTTGTCTCCAGGAAGAAAAGCTACACTCTTGGTATAAATCTATGGAGCGTTCTTCCTTAGTCGAGTTCTCATTACATTTATATAGTCTTGCATATGAACTAGAGTATAGTCTAGTACACGATATATTCGATGATCAAGAACTAGGCCATAGTTCTTGTGAGAGTTGTTCATCGTGTTCTACATGGTTATCGTTCATATGTTTTACTTGTTTAGATTAGATTGTAGGAGAGGAATAGCGGTTCGATGTGCCTTCGGGCTTGCCTATGTTCTAGCTCGTCCATCCGTAGGGTGGGAGTCCTGGGGGGACGTAGGTAGCTCATGTCCGGATGCGAGGGAACCTTCGGATATGTCGGCATGCCACGGTTGAGGTGGTAGGCGGCAGGTGGTGACAGCCCTGTCCGTCCTTTGTAATCCCCCACGTTCGCATGTTGAGTGGGAGTTCGTAAATGCCGCCATCGGCGCGGACCCGGTTGCCATGAGTCTCCCCATATTCCTAGTCTATAGTCGAGTCTTGACTTGTATAACATGTGGAATTAGCTGTTCTAGCATTAACTGTATAGGACCTGCCTGCTCCGCGTAGATTATTTTTTATTCTTTATTTCACCTTTATTCCTTTGAGGTTGCTCTAAGTGTGTGTCCACTATCCAAACTACCGTATGTTTACCCCTGTATAGCACATTGGTCGGTTTCTCATCATGCTAGATATCGTATTCATACCCATGCTAGAATACTTAACTACCCCATGCCTTCCTTTGGGAAATTATAAATAATGATACCCTGAATATTTCCGGGTGAAATGCTGCAATGATAGATCCGTGCGCTTGCGGATATTTATTCTAATAGGATGTGATCTATCTCTTGGCAACACTCGCGTAGTTGCTAGAACCAGTTTCTAGTAAATATGCCGAGTAAATCCATTTAGCGTTTCTGGCGCTGTTATCAGAATTAAGCTCTAAGTCTATATTGGTAATCGCGCTAAGAAATGCCAACAAAGATGCAGCACCCGGCGGATGGTGATGCATTGAAGCACTTCGATGCCATGAATCCTGGCAAGGCCGAGGAGGCTCGAAATGTACGCGTAGCGCTGGCAACAGATGGGTTCAACCCATTTGGAATGATGGCGGCCCCGTACACTTGTTGGCCCGTGTTTGTGATCCCCCTCAATCTTCCCTCCGGCGTCATGTTCGACCCGAAGAACGTGTTCTTGACGCTGATAATACCTGGACACCCGGGCAACAAAATGGGTGTGTTCATGCAGCCAGTGTGGGATGAATTGTAGAAAGCTTGGGATGAGGGAGTGCTGACGTATGACCGAGCTACGAAGACGAACTTCACGATGCATGTGTGGTACCAGTACTCAATGCATGACTTCCTGGCGTATGGCTTGTTCAGCGCGTGGTGTGTTCAAGGGAAGTTCCCTTGCCCGACATGCAAGGCAGATGTGATGTTCACCTGGCTGGCCAAGGGTGGCAAGTATTCTTCTTTCGACAAACGTCGTCAATTCCTAAAGGAGGATGATCCACTGAGACGAGATAAAAAGCACTTCATGAAAGCGGCCCCATCCCTAAGGAAAAGAGCCCAGCTGGCATCCTTGCACATATAGAGGCTCTCGAAATTGATGAGAAGAATGGTGGTTTCAAAGGATATGGTACCGACCACATGTGGACTCATATATCGGGCTTGACTAGGCTTCCCTACTACAAGCACCTTCTTCTTCCATACAACATCGATGTAATACACACAGAAAAGAATATCGCCGAGGCACTTTGGGCAACACTCCCGGACATTGGCAAGAAGTCAAAGGACAATGTTAAGGCTAGATCTGGACATTGAAACGATTTGTGATAGACCAAATCTAGTGATGAAGACCCTGCGCCAGGCAAGAGATGGAAGAAGGGCCCGGCCGATTACATCCCGAAAAGGCCGCATAGGAAGGAAGCACTCGGAGTGGTTGCGAAGCTAAGGTTCCCCGATGGGTATGCGGCGAACCGAGCGGGGAGTGAACTTGCCGACCGGCAAAGTCTTAGGGATGAAGAGTCATGACTTCCACATCCGGATTGAGCTGCTCCTTCCCGCGATGACCGGGGATACCTACCCGAGCCGGTGTGGCGTGTCCCGGGCGAGTTGAGCTTTTCTTCCGCCGCCTTTGTTCCAAGGAGTTGTCTCGGGACGTTTGTCTTGAACTCGGAGGAGGCTGCACCTAAGTTGCTCGCAAGTTGGAGATGATATTTCCACCGGGCTTCTTCCGTCCATGCAACAAATGATTTTGCACCTACCAAGGGAGGCACGGTTGGAGGGACCCGTGCAGCACCGTTGGTGCTATCCAATCGAGAGGTGTCTAAAGCTTCTTCGGAAAAAGTGTAAAATAAAGCCAAAATTGAGGCTTCTGTGGTAGAGGCATTCATTCTGGAGGAGGTGTCCACATGCACACAGGCGTACTATACCGAGAAACTTACGAGACCACGAGATCCAATCCCTCGTTACAACATCGACGAGAATACATGCACTCTCAGCCTTTTCAGAGGGGATCTCGAAAGAGCAGGAGCAGGGACCCCTCGTTACTTGCAGCATGATGAGTGGCACACTATCATGATGTACTTGTTGTTGAACCTTGAGGAAACGATTGATTATCAAGACTAAGTTCTCGATGAGCTTGTTCCATATGTCGCCACTATCCTCCACCTATTGATCCGACCCCTCTTGTCTATTGTTTCTCTAGGGACTTTATTAATGAACACTGGAGCTGCAGTGGGGCTCCTACCGAGGATGAAAAGACCATCTTCTCAGACATAATACGTCCGATTTTGTCAATTGGTTCAGCAAAAAGGTAATTATCTACCAAACCTCGATTCCACTTTGCTCCTATGAGCGAGTAACTTAACTATCCACCTGTCCTAACCGTGCAGGCTAATTGTGATGCGGAAATGACTCCTGCATTGAGATATGTGGGCCAAACCTTCGATCGACATGTCAAGTCATTCGATGTTTATGATGTGAATGGCTATCGCTTTCGCACGAGAAGCTACGAAGAGAAACGGGGCAACCTAAAAACCATGTGCACCGGAGTTAGTACTCCCGGCACGGATGGGAAGGACTATTACGGCATAGTCGAACAGGTATTGGAGCTTGACTTTGGCAAGTTCTTAGGTTGTAAGCCTGTGATGTTCAAATGCCATTGGTTCGATCCCGAGGTCACAAAAAAGGACCTTAAGATTGTGCAAGTCGAAATCCGACAGGATTCCAAATATGGAGGAGACGATGTCTATATTGTGGCTAACCGAGACGCCAAGCAAGTTTATTACCTCCCATGGGCAAACCAGAATGACAAGCGCCTTGCGGGTTGGAGCCTTGTGCAGTTCGTATCGCCACGCGGTAAAGCGGCGGTCCCGAACGATGATGATTACAACTTTGACCCAAGGACAGATGAGTTCTATCAACCTGATGGGCTAGAAGGAAGGTTGGAGATAGACATTGATTCGTTGATGAGTATGGAAGTAAACAACGACATCGATGAGGACGAGGGTGATGAGGTGCACGATGCTGAGGACATACGAATCCTAGATGCCTGGCAGCTGCGACGCGATGTAGAAGTTGGGGAACATGTAGAGTGTAATGATGAGGACTTAAGAGAGCTCGACAATATTGATAGTGATGACGACAGTACTGATGACGAGGACGAGCGCTCGTCAGCAATATTTCCATTTGCGGAGATAGTTTCTAATCCATGTAATATTGATACTGTTATTTATATTACCTTACATTTATGTTTTCTTTACAAGTACTTGCAATCTACTAATACTAACTGTTTTAATCTTTGTCATTGCAGGCACTCGACAAAATGCCAGGCGGAGGACGGTCGCGCCGACAAAACATCAGGTCGAAGTACATGCTGAACGAGCCCCAGCAGGACCACGTGGAGGCCGGCCACCACGAGGAGCACGTGGAGGCCGGCCACCACGAGGAGGAGGACGACAAGGAGCTTGAGGTGGAGCCGTCGACCAGCAGGGGTGGGGGTAGGCGGAGGACTGCCAGGATGAGGTTGTTTGATGATGAGGCTGTTTGTGCCGGCGGCGATGTCGACGACGACGACGAGGAGGAGGACGGCGGCGGCGGTGGCGACGACGACGATGAGGAGGACGGCGGCGGCGGCGGTGGCGACGACGACGAGGAGGAGGAGACTGCAGGCACCTCGGCTTCCACAGGCACCGGGAAGAAGCCCTTCCAGCGCGGGCCCACTAAGCTCCCTGAGCACTTGCCTCGCCCTGAGGACCGCCCGTAGATCGTGATCGCTGGGAGGTAAGTATCCATTGTTGATTTCTGTACTTGTTCTTATTTCATTTTCGAATTAAAACTGCATACTAGCAATTGTTGTTTATGTGCAGTGGCTGGGCAAAGGTGACGGCCAGGAAGAGTTCGCCTCATGTCACTAGCATCCAGGGGCGAGTGATTAAGGCAAACTTCCCTGGCTTGGTCACCATCGAGGGGAAGACGATCGTGCCCGACAAATGGCCATACTACTACCTCGTCAGGGACGCACATGGGGAACTCCTCGCTGACAAGATCAAGAAGCAGTTCTGGGTGAGTCTTTCAATCGCAACGCATATCTTAATACTACGCATTTGTTGGACTTTTCTCAAACAATGGAATGATGTTTGATGCATGTGTGCAGTTGTACTATAGGTTGGCGGAGGGGCAGGACCCCGTGCTGGTGGACCGGCATCAGGACAAGGTGTGCGAGTTGCGGATCAAGGACATGTTCTACGAGGCGCACACCCAGGCCGTCATCTCCTACTATGCCAACTTCAGGGGGATGAAGGTGGATAAGACCCAGGCCAGGGAGCTGATATGTGAACCGGAGACCGACCTCACCGAGGAGCAGTACATGCAGGTAAATAAGTAGGAAAACATCCGTTGTGATTCCTTATGTGACACATTCAACTCATTATCTGGAAGATCTAATACTTGAATGTCATGCAGACACCTCCGGACTGGTGCAGCAAGTACGCCAACTGCTGGCGTGAGATTGTCAAAGGGTGGCAAACGCCTGAGGCGTACGTGCAGCACAGAGCACGTCAGGCGAAGCGCTTGGAAGAGATGGCGAGGTCCGGGGTCTCACACCACCAGGGGAGCCAGAACCTCCCAGAGTTCATGGAAACATGGGTATGCTTGTGTTCAACCATTTCTTATAGCGCTGGATTTCTTATATCTCTACTTGTAACCATGTTTTCTGTTTTCCTCGCAGAGTGAGCACCACGACGGGCAGCCCATCAACGAGTACATGGGGTGGGCCCTTGCTCACAAGGGCCCAGTGAAATCGGCCTCCACCACGTACAGCTCTTCGGACGGGCCCGAGAAGTACACCAGCCCGGTCGTGTACGAGAAGCTCACCAATTACGTCGCCGCAGCTCGAGAGGCCCATGGCGACACCTACGACGTCACCTCCAAGCCCATAGACCCTGAGCTCTTGATGAGGTTGGGAGGAGGGAAGCAGCACTGCCAGTTCTATATGGCCCACAGCGCCATTGAGCCTTCCTCTGTCCCGACGCTGACCGAGATCCGCAAGGAAGACCGGCGAAGGGGCGCAGCGCGGGTCCCCATAGCGCCTCGGCAGCCGAGCAGGCGCGGGTGATCGCGGGTCTTCGGTAAGTGGAGTTTCATTCGTCATTCGACCGTTTCACAAATAATGTACCTTGCCTTCAAATACAATCAACCATGCTGGTGTAATATTGCAGTCCCCGGTCCAGGAGGTGCTAGCCAACCAGGAGCAGATGGCGCTTGCCTATCAGGAGCACGCGGCCGCAGTGTCGCAGCACTACCAGCAGGCGTGGTCGCAGATGTCCCAGCACATGCGTGCCATGGGAATGAGTGAGCCTCCAGCCTCTGTCTTCGCTCCACCACCAGTACCTCCACTGCCTTTTCTTGCACCTCGTCCGGTGAGTCCCTACATTGCCTATTTCTTTAGCTTGTGATGCCAGTCTGCAGGTACTAATTCCATCACTTGGTCTTTGTGCAGACACAGTCGGCGGGTTCGAACCCAACTCCAGGTGCTAGCCCTCCAGCGGGTGCTTCTCCACAGGGTCCTTCTCCACCGCACGTCCGGGGGTCCTTACCGAGCCTCCCCACGCGGCCGTTCGTCTTGGGGTCCTCCACCGACGCAGGGGTACTCGTGGCCGGCGCAGGGGCAGCCCGGGCCGTCTCAGTTCCCCACGCAGCCGGGGTACTCGTGGCCGCCGCAAGGGCAGCCCGGGCCGTCTCAGTTCCCTCAGCAGCAGCAGCTCGGCCGATGGCAGTTCAGTGCGGCGCCGAGTTGGCCTGCGTGGGAGGATGGTGCTGGGGGCTCGGGGACCCAAGGGGACGGCGCCACGAGCTAGGTACCTTCTATTCCTGCTTTTGGACCTTGTTGTGCCACGTCAGACATGTTTTGCCGATGTTGGCCTTTTATGGATGAATTTGGACTTGTATGCATGAATTGGGACTTGTATGGAGCCATTTGGACTTGTATGGATGATTCCGGTCGTGATATATGGATTTGATGCTATATTATGGTTGAAATGGTGTATTATTGCGAATATATGTGATGAATGTTGTATATGTTCCTTGTGATATTATTGCTTGTGATTAAATGTGGTGGAAATGCAAGAAAACAGAAAAAAAGGAAAAAGAAAATTTCCCAGGCTTGCCGAAGCGAAGCCTAGGTTTGCCGATGGCCGTGGCCATCGGCAAACTGACCATATGGCAAAAAAATCCGGGAATTCTATTCAAAACAAAAAAAGAAGCCGACGGCCGTGGCCATCGGCAAACAAAGCCTTTTGCCGATGGCCACTTGGCGTCAGCCATCGGCAAACCCGCCGTCAGCCTGACGGCGGGGCGGCTGACGTGGCCACTTTGCCGATGGGGGTCGCGGCCATCGGCAAAGTGTTTGCCGATGGCTCTTCCCTTTGCCAAAATACTGCCGATGGGGGTTTGCCGATGGCAACGCCACTTTGCCATCGGCAAACGTTTTGCCGACAGGATACTGGGCTTTGCCGATGGCATCAAGCCATCGGCAAAGCCTCGGATCCGGTAGTGATGTCGACAAACTGGCACCGAAGGCACCCGCTCCATTACCTCAGGCTCCTCCACTGGCGCCGGTACTGTACCCTCCGCGTTAGCCAACCGTTGTAGCTCTGCTGACGACGACGACGTTTGACGGCTCTGTAGATCCATTACCGTGGATCTCGAGGATGGTTTGGACCAAACAAAAACCAAGCCCCAGAGACCTTTATCCACATCTCCACTCTTTCTCCAGGAAACCTAATGCTCCCTTCAGTACCAAGTGGAACAAACTACCAGCAGACTCTTCACACTTCCTTTATCTCAAATAGCAGCTGGACAGTTCAGTTCTCTTGAGGATCAAATTCTTGATATCAACCCCAGCGATCTTCACGTTGATCTGTGGTTTTAGTGCTGGGGATCCTCAAAATACAGCAGCAAACACCAAATACAAGGGACGCGCTCGGGAGGAGAATTTCCATGCCAAGCTAAACGCTATCTGTAACAAATTAAGCAGGAACTCAGGGGATTAATTACATGGCTTATACAGCGCAAAGACAGGACACAGGGGCGCTTTGAGTGGCACGGCACGCAGCCTGGCGATGCAGCGTGGCAGAGGCAGGACAGCAGAGTCAGCAGGGCCGCAGCCGAGACTGGCGCTGGGCACGATGACTTACAGCGTGGTGAGAGACCGCAACCACACCTGGCCAATCGACCTTGTCCCTGTAATGCACAACTTTTGTCGCGCGTCTCACAACAGTTTCACAGTAACAGACGGAGCATATTAGGAATGAAAGATCAAGCAGGGTCCTAAATAATCAACCTTAGTTAAAGTGGAACACAACGTCGACCACTGAGAAGGTTATGGGATGGAACCAGTCTGGGTTTGTCAGCGGTTGTGCCAGGGTCACGAACAAAGCGAAAACAGCACATTCGAGCTATTTTTGAGCATGATTGGAAGGCTACGAGTTCCACAAACATGTAACAAACCAAACCCACTTAAATATGAAAGATCACACTACAACACAAAGCCAAAGTTGTGTTAGAATTATTGGGCCAAGCCCATCTAATAATTCAGTAACCTCAAAGGCCCACAATTAGTGTTAGGTGCAAAAGTGATTAGTACCAAATAGATTAATCACTAAGAGGGTAATCAAGTTAAATAGTGAGCATTGAGATGCTCTCATAGACAAGTTGAGAAGGAGAACCTGGGAGCCACACGCGCGCGCCGCGCCGGGCCGGGCCGAGGGCGTGGGCGTGGGCGTGGGCCGGCTAAGTTTTTGTCACTGGGCCTCGGCGGCCCAAGGCAAACCCTAGCCGCCGCCAGGGAGCCACCCAACGGCTAAACCCTAGCCGCCGCCGCCAGCCCGCCAACTCCCAACCACCGTGTCCAGGTTCACCCCCCCGGACATGTGTGTAACGGGGCCCCTGTCCGCACACTAGGGTTGTATCCCGTTCCCGTGCTTCTCCCTCTCCAGCCGCCAGCGCCACCTCCTTCCTGAGCTTGAGTTGCTGTGTTGCATCTCCGACCAGAGCCTCTGCGCGCACAGAGGTTACTGGTAGCAGGCCTCCGGAACTTCTTCCGTCAAGCGTACCTGCTCGGGTAGGCGGGAAATCAAGTTTTTGGGGAGCGCCGTACAGGCGCGATTGCTGCTGCTGCTCCACGCCCACGGGCTATGCCGTGAGCACGAGGCGGACTCTGCCGTCGCCGCGACGACGACGTCATCGACAACAACACCATCGTAGGCAGCGGCGATGACATGGACGCTAGTGGTTTACTATCCGCGGTACCGGAAGTGCCACGCTTGGGTATAAACTGAAACCACTTATGCTTTATTTTGTTGCTTTCTTTGTAGTGATAGCTATGTTTAGCTATGCTAGAAATGTCAGTAGCACATATGAAGCGGTCGCGTGCATTATACTTGTGTTAGTATTTTGCTTATCGTATTTACGGATTAATGCATGGTGAAAATGACTAAATATCCAACAATCCAAAAACTTGATAGGTCATTTTCATCTGCTAGCTTTGCTGCATCCATGAGGCCACCACCTTTGAAGGATGGTGGGTCCAACTATAAGATTTGGCGATCCCGTTGCATGTTGTGGCTTACCGCTATGCGCTGCGACTACGCTATCAGGGGAAGGCGCACGGAACCGCCTCTTTCTCCTGAGGAAGAGAGCAAGTTCTGTGAGGCGGATAACCTGCTTAAGCTGTCACTCATCAGCGTCATAGATGAGGGTATGATACAACTGTACATGGATATGCCTACGGGCAAGGACATGTGGGATGCACTGCAGGCCAAGTTCGGGGTTCCTGACGCTGGCAGTGAGCTGTACATCATGGAGCAGTTCTATGACTACAAGATGGTCGATGACCGTTCTGTGGTAGAACAAGCTCATGAGATACAGATGCTAGCCAAGGAGCTTGAGAACAACAAGTGTGAGCTGCCTGACAAGTTTGTGGCCGGCGGTATTATCGCTAAGCTGCCACCTACTTGGAGGGATTTTGCCACTTCTCTAAAGCACAGGAGGCAAGAGTTTAGTGTGACTGATCTTGTTGCTTCTCTAAGTGTTGAGGAGAATGCGAGGGCAAAAGACACACGTGGAAAGAAAGTGCAAGTCGAGGGAGGCTCTAGCGCCAATTTGGTGCAAAAGAGGGACCCTCAGACCTCCCGCAAGAGGAAACAGAAGCAAAACAAGAATGCTTTCAAGCCTCAAGCTCAGGCTTTCAAGAAGAAGGCCAACAAGGAAAAGAGCGAAAAGAGTGGCGTTTGCTATGTGTGCGGAAGCAATGCTCCTTGGGCAAAGGAGTGCCCGGACCGCAAGGACAAGCAGCCACGACGAGAAGAAAACGATCAACATGGTGGTTAGCGAAGCCGGAGGATCTCGGGTATGGTAATTATTTACCAACAGTTCTTTCAGTTTGTCTCTCTCCTGATTGGTGGATTGACACAGGGGCTAATATTCATGTATGTGCTGACCGCTCTTTGTTTTCTTTGTACCAGGAAGGACGAGGTTCCTCCCTGCTGATGGGAAACGGCTCGCATGCGGCTGTTCATGGTGTTGGCACGGTCAATCTGAAGTTTACTTCGGGAAAGACCGTGCAGCTGAAGAACGTGCAGCATGTCCCCTCCATAAAGAAGAATCTCGTCAGCGGGTCCCTATTGTGTAGGGATGGTTTTAAGCTTGCTTTTGAGTCCAATAAGTGTGTCGTATCGAGATATGGAACATTTGTTGGTAAGGGCTATGAGAGCGGAGGCTTGTTCCGCTTCTCTTTGATGGATTCTTGTAATAATAATGTCGTGAACCATGTGAGACATGATGATGATTGTAATATTTGGCATTCTCGACTTTGCCATATTAATGTTGGATGTATGACGCGCTTAGCTAAAATGAGTTTAATCCCTAAATTCGATTTGGTCCAAGGTTCTAAGTGCCATGCTTGTGTGCAAGCAAAACAACCTCGCAAGCCTCACAAGGCTGTGAAAGAAGCGAGGAACACGGCACCACTAGACCTCATTCATTCTGATTTGTGCGAGATGAATGGCGTATTGACCAAAGGCGGCAAGAGATATTTCATGACACTCATCGATGATAGTACTAGATTTTGCTACGTGTACTTGCTAAACACTAAAGATGAAGCATTACATTACTTTAAAATCTATAAAGCCGAAGTTGAAAATCAACTCGAGAAGAAAATCAAACGGTTGCGGTCCGATCGTGGGGGTGAATACTTTTCAAAAGAATTCGATCTGTTCTGCGAGGAACATGGAATTATTCATGAGAGGACGCCTCCATTCTCCCCCCAATCCAATGGGATTGCCGAAAGAAAGAACCGCACTCTAACTGATTTGGTTAACGCCATGCTAGACTTTGCGGGACTTTCCAAGGAATGGTGGGGTGAGGCTTTATTGATGCGAGTCATGTCCGAATAGAGTCCCCACAAAGAATAAAGAGAAAACACCATTCGAGGAATGGGAAAAGAAGAGGTTAACTCTTTCATACTGCGCACTTGGGGTTGCTTGGCCAAAGCGAATGTGCCAATCAACAAGAAGCGCAAGCTTGGGCCAAAGACTTAGATTGTGTCTTTCTCGGATACGCAATGAACAGCGTAGGCTATAGATTCTTAATTGTGGAATCTGGAGTCCCCGACATGAGGGTCGGCGGAATATTTGAGTCCAGAGATGCAACATTCTTTGAGAATGAATTCCCTATGAGAGGGAATATACCTAGCACATCTAGTGAGGGACCTCCTGATGCTCCCGATACTTTTGTGCCAGTGGAGAGCACTGAACAACCCACCACTGAAAGTCCTGAGGAGGAAAATAATGGAGTCACTCGAAAGAGTAAGAGACCTAGGATTGCAAAATCCTTTGGTGATGACTTTACCATATACCTCGTGGATGACACCCCAACGACCATCAAAGAGGCATTTTCCTCTCCTGACGCTGACTATTGGAAGGAAGCAATACGGAGTGAGATGGATTCAATTATGTCTAACGGAACTTGGGAAGTGGTTGATCGTCCGTACGGGTGCAAGCACGTAGGATGTAAATGGGTGTTCGGGAAAAAGCTTAGGCCACGATGGTACGATTGAAAAATACAAGGCTAGGCTTGTAGCCAAGGGTTATACCCAAAAGGAAGGCGAGGACTTCTTTGATACATACTCACCAAAGTGGCTCGATTGACTACAATCAGTACTACTTGCCCCGGGCTGCGTCTCATGGTCTTCTCGTTCATCAGATGGACGTGAAGACGGCTTTCCTAAACGGAGAGTTAGATGAGGAGATCTACATGGATCAGCCTGATGGTTTCGTAGTAGAAGGTCAGAAAGGCAAGGTGTGTAAATTATTGAAGTCTTTGTATGGCCTAAAACAAGCTCCTAAGCAATGGCACGAAAAGTTCGATCAGACCATGATGTCAGCAGGCTTTGTTGCCAATGAGGCTGATAAATGTGTCTACTACCGCTTCGGTGGGGGAGAAGGAGTAATCCTGTGCCTATATGTGGATGACATCCTAATATTTGGCACGAACCTCAATGTGATTGAGGAAGTCAAGGACTTTCTGTCCAAGAACTTTGATATGAAAGATTTGGGAGTGGCTGATGTGATCTTAAACATCAAGCTACTGAAGGGAGAAAATGGTGGGGTTACTCTTTTGCAATCCCACTATGTGGAAAAGATTCTAAGTCGCTTTGGCTACGGTGATCGCAAACCAAAGTGTCCACTCCCTATGATCCAAGCCTAATTCGAGAAAGAACAAAAGGATCATGAGAGACCAATTGAGGTACTCCCAAATCATTGGCTCACTAATGTACTTAGCCGAGTGCAACAAGACGACATCTCATATGCTTGTGAGCAAGTTGAGCCGGTTTGTATCAAACCCGGAGATGATCATTGGCGTGCTCTTGAGAGAGTAATGCGGTATCTAAAGGCAACCGCAAGTTATGGCATTCACTACACCGGGTACCCAAAGGTACTAGAGGGTTTCAGTGATGCAAATTGGATATCGATCGACGAGTTAAAAGCCACCGGTGGGTATGCGTTTACTCTTGGGGGTGGTCTTGTTTCTGGAAGTCTTGCAAGCGAGACCATCATTACGAGGTCAACTATGGAAGAGAACTTGCAGCACTAGACACCGCCCTTTCGTTGAAGCCGAGTGGCTTCGGGAACTCCCGATGGATTTGCCGGTGGTTGAAAAACCTGTGCCCGCCATCTCCATGAACCGTGATAATCAAACCGTGATAATCAAAGTTAACGGTTCTAAGGATAACCGAAGACCACTAGGCATGTAAAGCGGCGCTTAAAGTCTGTCAGAAAATTGAGAAACTCCGGAGTGATATCATTGGACTATGTCCACACATCTAAGAATCTGGCAGATCAGTTCACCAAGGGGCTGTCACGAAACGTGATAGACGGTGCATCGGTCGAGATGGGACCGAGACCCACTTAAAGTTTCTTTGTAGTGGAAACTCGCTCTATGTGATCGCAGATCCCGTGAATTAGAGTGGTGAAACAAGCTATGAGTAGACTGAGGGAAAAGACCCTTGACAAAGGTCCCTATCATTAGAAATGCACTTCTTTTCCAAGCTGTATGGCAGGATGGCATATGCCTTAATGTGATCCGAGTGGCTTATAAAAGCAAGGATGTCGGCCTACAGGACATCCTAGAAGGAACACACCTATGTGAGTTAGACTGCTGGTCCCAGTCTATGAGGTTTGGGTGATCTCTAGATGCTCACGAGAAGGCATGGAGTTTGACTTATATGCTCCACCCGAGGGGATGCTCTAGGCAGCCCGGTATCAGTTAAGAATTTGGGTGAACCTCACTTCGCACAAAACTGTCAATTCAAGGCATAGTCCATTGATCAGTTGTGAATGAGTGTAAGCCCCTATTCTAGATGGAAGTTCAACTTAACAGCCTCCATCGAAACACTTGGTATATCAAACGAGCTCGATCCGAAGGCATTAACGTGTACCTTTGGTGTTTGGTGGGGATTGTTAGAATTATTGGGCCAAGCCCATCTAATAAGTTCAAGTAACCTCAAAGGCCCACAATTAGTGTTAGGTGCAAAAGTGATTAGTACCAAATGGATTAATCACTAAGAGGGTAATCAACTTAAATAGTGAGCATTGAGATGCTCTCATAGACAAGTTGAGAAGGAGAACCTGGGAGCCACACGCGCGCGCGCCGCCGCCGCCGAGCCGCGCCGCGCCGCCGCGCGCGCGCGCCGCGACGCGCCGGGCCGGGCCGGGCCGGGCCGAGGCCGGCCGAGGGCGGGTATGCGGGAAATCAAGTTTTTGGGGAGCGCCGTACAGGCGCGACTGCTGCTGCTGCTCCACGCCCACGGGCTATGCCTGTGAGCACGAGGCGGACTCCTGCTGCTGCTGCTGACGACGACGTCATCGACAACAACACCGTCGTAGGCAGCGGCGACGACATGGACGCTAGTGGTTTACTATCTGCGGGTACCGGAAGTGCCACGCTTGGGTATAAACTGAAACCACTTATGCTTTATTTTGTTGTGCTGTAGTGATAGCTATGTTTAGCTATGCTAGAAATGTCAGTAGCACATATGAAGCGGTCACGTGCATTATACTTGTGTTAGTATTTTGCTTATCGTATTTACGGATTAATGCATGGTGTAAAATGACTAAATATCCAACAAGTTGCACTTAAAGGTGACTATATTTATCAGAAAAAACATACCAACTTGGCAGTGTCTGTGTCTACTGTCGACCAACTGAGTCAATAACTGGGGTTGCAGCTCAACACGGCCCGCGTCATTCTTGAATATTGGCTGGCTTCACTGTCCGCAATTCAATGGTTGGCATCATAGCACAATGGATGGGTTCAGGGTTCTGATCGCCATATTTAACCATCCATCAAACAATGTGTGACGAACACACGCCACTGACAACAAACCCATGTCTTCAACCTGGGACTACAGATAACAACACCTGAATGAAGTTGCAAGTACTACATGCAAATACAGCTAAGCGGGAGTATAATTTTGTTTATTCAATTATTCTGCCACTCTAGGAAGTCTGCCTTGAGAGTGGCCTACCAACACACATGAACGACAACAAGTGTTCGTCACCGTCGATCAGGCCAGAACAGTCGATCACATATGGTTTGAGTTGTCCGCACAGCAGGGTGCGTGACACACTGACACAACACAAACACAAACAACAGCAAGTTCCTGGCACACAGAACTTTTGCCGGTTTTGCCAGCCGATGACGGTCATGCATGCGAATATTAGGCGTCGGCCCAGGTTACGAAAACCTCGCCGATACTGTCGTCATTGAATCCGAGCAACTCCCAGACGTATGAAGTCGTAGCCAGCGTGTTGTCCCCGTCGACCTCGCCCACGACCGTAGCCCTTGCGGTTTTCCCGGTCTCCTTGCTCGTGATGTCGATTGACTTGTAGCACCGGCTCCCGTCCGCATACCACACTGCGGACAGCGCCGCAATGGGGGCGCCGTCATCGTGGTATTTCCCGTCGCACGCCGCGGGGCCGTTGGCCCAGTCCTCCTCGAAACTTGTCCACACCATCACCGCGTAGTAGTGCTGTGACACCGCGCACCACGATGCCTGCAGAAGCAGGATGGAGATGGCTAGAAACGCAAGCTTGGTGCTCGCCATTATTTCTGTTTGTCCCTGCTACTGTGGCTTGCTTATTAAGATTTAGCTACCCGTGGCCTTAGCTTTGCTTCTTCAACTATGAGCACTGAGGGGTTTAAATAAGTAGGACTGCACGCGATAGTTTCCCGGTCGACCCGATTGCCCAATATATGCGCTTGAGGAGCCAGTTTTGGTCAGCAGTGATGCGGTTTTCTGGTCAGCAGTGATGCTCAAAATTACATATAAATAAATGGACTTAATCTCGGGTTTTCAGGTAGGTCCAGGAAAGTTCAAATCAGCCTCGCTATCCATGGTGACTGGAGGGAATGAAACTATCAAAACATTATGAAAAAATTGATGGCAAGAGTAATGCATACATATTTATGTTTTAGTCTTTATATATGAATATGATCACTGTGACATTCGTAATATAACTTGATGTTTGCAATCTAATACAACAATGTCTTTAAGCCAGTTTGAATTAAAATATACCATCGGTAGTCATCTCGCAAAGCAAATTGTATTATCCATGTGTTGCTACTTGCTATAACTGAATATTAAGCTTATGATTTCGTTAAGGAGATATAGAAATATGTAATTTCAATTTGATGGAAGTTCGCAAGGATACATGATCAGTTGTGTATAAAAAACATAAAGAAACGGAAAGTTTCTAACCATGCCAGCGAGGCACTTCAAGCAGATAGGCGCTACATCCGTGGTTCTGTGCGGCCACCACAAGGTCCGCGGCTCCGTGTGTGACCTTTCGATCAGGCCGAAACAAAGCTTATGTCTGTCTGTTTTGTCTCCATGGCTGCGGTCACGTCGAGGCTCGAGCAGTCCAAGTTAGGATGGGCCGTAGCTAGGACACCATGCCTTTTCCAGGGGTGGATCTGTTGTGACCGGTGCATGCAGGTGCAACGTCCCCGAATTTATTTTAGCTCTACCGCTTCATATATATATATACTGCCAACAAATACTAGTGAAGTAGTTGTAAAAAAAAAAATACTAGATAAGTTGGATTCTAGTCAAGCCCTTCCGGTAGCTATTTATTTATGGTTCAGATCTCAGAATCCACCTATGGTCTTTTGTTGACGCAAAAAGTGGTCCACACTAACAAACCAGAAGACAATAGACGTCTAGGCCGTCACGAGCCGAAGAATGCAGCGAGGTTATCACTCTTGCATGGTGAGACACGGAGAAATTTAAAAACAAACCACCAAAAGATAAACAATCGCACTTACGGGATGAAGAATTGCTAGTTTACAAGCAAACTAGCAAAGGAACCCGTCAGGGCAAGGACGTCGCCAGGTTGTCCAAGATTATACAACAAGCCTAGGGCGTCATCCTTACTTTGGATCAAGAGATGAACAACATGTAGAGGGTTGAAAGGAGAAATTAGGATAAATAGAGGTTGCAGATTGATTTGGTTGATGACTGATTAAATGGGATCAATCGGCCATTTGATCCTTCAGTATATATAGAGAGGTGGTGGTGTTATCATAGTAGGAAACACATCCCATAATTAAGCAATCTCTAAGTTTCCCACATCCAAGCATAGATCCAAAACCGACTTGGAGGCCAAACCGACATAAAAAATAGAGCCCTGGCTAAGTGAAGGACCGGAATCGGCGACCAAAGGGGGTACGGGAGTCTCAAATTTCTTTCAAAACTTTTAGTCCTAGGATCGACAAACAACCCAAAAAGCGATACACAAAACAGTGATGATCACGAACCTATTTAGAGGGTGGATCTTCCCTAAAAACACAGCAGATCACCACAAAAGCAGTGGAAATGGAAATTAAATCGGAGTCTAAATGGGCAAGATACGGGACAAACAACGAAACTGCTACAGTGCCGACAACAACCATGGGCAGCCCGCTACACTAACCTCGGACAGTCCGCACACTCCTATAGTCCGGACAGTCCGAGGGTCAAAAGTCGAAAAACACATTGTTCTGTTCAGAATCTGAAGACAAATAAAAAACTCTACGGCAGACAGTCCGAGAAACGCACATGTACTATCCGAAAGTAAAAAAAAAACACTACTCTGAAAACTCAGAATCTGTCCGAGACGACCCCAATGTCGGGACTGTCCACACGGGAGGTCTGGACAGTCCAAGGGTTACTTAGAAAATCGACCGAAAATCGCCTTCAACCCAAATTCGTCCCGATCTCTCGAACATAGACAAATCTTTAAGCCCGGAGAAAACAGTGAGAACTAGGCGCCTTCTTGCCTAACACATTGGTTCGAGCACGAATCAAGGTTTCATGGACCTCTCTCTCACTAAGCAACGAGAGGAAGAAAACCCTTGAAGGAGAAAATAGAAATGCATGAGGTGAAGGGGAAGCGAACTCCTCATCCTTATTTGTCGGCACTATTACACATTATCTTTTTGCCCTCAGATACATAGAGTCTAAACCACATAGCAAGGGGCATAATGGTCCGACTCAGGCTTCACTTGATCCGACGGCCACCGCGCCTTCTCATCTCGGTAGCCTCGCTTCCACGTGATCTCCTCGATGCCGCCATGTGTTGTCCGTCCACACCGGGACCTCCTGGGTTTTGTGGTGTAAACCCGCGAAACCCATTTCCGATGGTTTTGGGGCGAAACCACAAAACCATTGCCGATGGTTGTAAGGACAAACCACGAAAACATCCGCGAATAGCGTAGCCCGTACGCATCTCCCGCCGTTTACACTTGCGTTTATTGATATCCCAACTGTGAACCACCACCGCTAGCTAGCAGCCCGGCTTCGAGGTCCCTCGGTCCAAGCCTCACGTCCGCCCTTCACCACACCCGGTCCGTCAGCACGGCAAACCCTACTTGACCTTTCCTGCGCCGTCGACCACCGTATCCAAACTCGACACCTGCACAGCACAAACCAAGAGACACCATTGTTTGACATGAAGCTGCGTGCCATGGTTAGAAAACACACCACACACAACACTTGTGTTGGTATGTTGACAATCATTTAGCGCAAAAAACTCGTACATAATGGTTATAGAAAAACATTGTTGGGGTTAGTCCCACATCGGTAATTGATGATGGGGGAGCACAAAATATAAGGCGGGGCAGTCCTCACCTATTAGACTAGTCTTTTGGGTTGTGTAGGCCCAAGGCCCGAATATGTTGTGTGGTTGAGCTGATACCACGTGTTAGAAGCGGGCCTTTGGGGAGATTTTGGGGTTAGTCCCACATCGGGAAATGATGATGGGGAACACAACATATAAGGCGGGGGCAGTCTCACCTATTAGACTAGTCTTTTGGGTTGTGTAGGCCCAAGACCCGAATATGCTGTGTGGTTGAGTGGACCCAGGAGGGGGAGCGGCACCAGCAATGGGATGGGCCCTCTCCTAGGAACCGGGCAGGCCCGGTAGGCGGGCAGGGCCCAGCAGGCCCGGTTCTAACACGTGGTATCAGCTCTTGGGCCGGGTCCAGAACCCAGAAACAAACCCCAGGCAATCAAGGGTGGCATGTACCACCGATGTGTGACTAAGGGGGAGATTGTTGGGGTTAGTCCCACATTGGTAATTGATGATGGGGGAGCACAACATATAAGGCGGGACAGTCCTCACCTATTAAACTAGTTTTTTGGGTTGTGTAGGCCCAAGGCCCGAATATGTTGTGTGGTTGAGTGAACCCGGGAGGGGGAGCGGCAGGCTGGGCCGTCTCCCAGGAACCGGGCAGGCCCGGTAGGCGGGCAGGGCCCAGCAGGCCCGGTTCTAACAAACATGTGTTCGCATTAAGCCGGGTCTATGGCGCTTGGCCGGTAGGAGCACATACGATCGTGTGGGCCTTTATCTAGTCCGTGCACAGCGGTTCAGTGATCGAGGACGACGGCGACATGAGCTGCAGTGGTTCACGTGCGCGAGCGACCGACTTGGCGAGACGGCATGACCGCAGACGAGACGACGAGCGGCAGCACAACACAGCTCGGTACAATAGCATGGGCAGCTCGACACAAAAGCATGGGCGGAGCGCACAACGGCACAGCCAGCAGAGACACAGATCAATACTTCCTCCATACGGTATTAGAAGTTGTTTAGGACATGATTGCGCATACCAAGGAGTGCCAAAGAGTGATTAATTAGAGGGGAGTTTTCCTGCTTTGCCCTTATTAAATAGACCTGCGGGTGTGTCCTACACAACAAATCTTAATAGCTTGACTCGTAAGTTCTCTGCGGCCGGAGGCTGGAGGTCCACGGATCGAACTCCGTGGCCACATTTTATTTTTGACCTCTACGTGGATTTTGCATGGCCCTTTGCATGTCGCTGCTATATGCCGTATGCCGCACAAGTTTTCGCCGACGATGGCGCTTGGCTGCGCGAACATTTCGTTCGCTGCTTGAAATTTTTCGTTCGCTGGTTTGTTTCGCTGGCGCGTTTAGGCGCGACAATTTCGTTCCTTTGGCGCGCTCACAGCCAGCTGGTCCGACGGCTCGCCTGCCTGCTCCATGGAGTCTGGCACCATCTCGACGGAGTCCTACGCGATGTCGGAGTCCAGTGCCTCGATGGACTGCAGCGGGTCGACAGAGTCCAGCCCCTCCACGGACAGCAGCAGGTCGACGGAGTCCGCGGCGACCTCCAGCAGCAGGTCGACGGAGTCTGCGGCGACCTCCTCCGAGTCCGACGCAATCTCCATCTTGGAGTCCGGCACCATCTCCATCTCCATCTTGGAGTCCGGCGAGGCATCCATGGTGCAGCAGCGAATGCCGAGCACGAGCAGCGTGCGGCGAACGGCGGCGTGAGCGAGCAGCTGGAGCGGCGTGCGGCGAACTAGTATGAGAGGAACGCGATTTAATTAAGGTTGCGGCTGCATGCATGCAGTGGCCTATTAACCAGCGGCTGGGGAAAAGAGATTGACCGCGGGTTATTAAATCGCGGCGTGGGAGTCGAAGCGCGAGGGGCAGCGTCGGCCGGTTCTACACTCGGACCCCAGAACGACTTCCTTTGCTTCAATTTCGCTGGACGCCAGAACGACTAGTAAAACCAGTATTGAGGGAGTACGCAGCAGCAACTGCAGCAGCACACGTGGTGAAGATTGTGCGGGTGCGGGCGCGGGCGACATGGGGAGAAAACGACACGGCAGCGCTCAGCCAGGCACATTGGCAGGAGGCATTACGACGACCGAAGAACATGCTCCCTCCGTTTCAAAATAACTTAACTTTTTGACTTTTGACTTCTTATTTGACCATATGTCTTATTTGAATTTTTTATGTAAATATTATTTGTTTTGTTATAACTTGCTCTAACATTAGAGATATTTTAATAATGATTTGTTCATTTGATTATTTACACAAAAAATTTGAATAAGACAAGCAGTCAAACAAGAAGTATAAAAAGTCAAAACGTCGAAGTTATTTTGAAATGGAGGGAGTAGACCGGACGCAGGGTCGCAGCAAATAGCATGCCACACGCGGCTGGGCAGAGCGAGCAGGGAGCAGCGACGCAGGACGACTTTGGTGTGGTGACCGCGCCGACCAGGCCAACTGGCCAAGTCCGTGCGATGCACGAGTTTTGGCATGCGTATCACGACAGTTCACTATGGCATCCAGAGCTGATCAAGCCACAATGCTCGAGCAGGGGATCCTAAAGTTTCAACTTTGTTTAAAGGGTCACAACACAACTTTGAGCAACTGATAACGAGATTGGATGGTGCCACTTTGGGTTTGTCAGCCGTTGTGGTAGGTTCACGAACAAAGCCAAAACAACGCGTTCAAGCTATTTTTGAGCATGATTTTGGAAGGCTAAGAGATTATAGAAACATGTGACAAACCAAACCCACTTGAAGCTGAAAGATCACACAACACAAAGCCTGAAAAAAAACAGGAATTAATGCTGATTAGAATTTTACTTTCGTTTTTTTGGGACTAAACTAACAAACCACACACAACTGTCATAATAGTACTCCAACTTTGGTATAACTATTTAACCCAAGTTTTCTAAATTTTTACTAAATAAAAATCATTTTCTAATGATTAATTATCATTAATTATAGGATTTTGGCACAATATTATTTATAAACAACAAGCTTAATCACAACACCACATCATGCAAAGAAGGATTAATACGATGCTCATGAAATAATTATGAATTTTAATTAAGGATTAACACTGTGGGTGTTACAGGGCCACAACCAACCTCCACCTCATCTCATGTCTCCACCGTCAAGCTAGGGTTCATGTGGTGAAAGAAAAGAGAGTGAAGGTGTTCGTAAGGGCAATTTGGCCCACAATGGAAAAAGTCTCACAAGTCTAGGGTGGGTTCTTTTCATGGAAAGCTAACGAGAGTAATGTGTGCTTTTGTGCGCAAAAGATACAAGTAGTGTCGGATAAGCTATTTCCATGTTTGAAGTGCCAAGGGGAAGGAATTTTGTATCCTTGTAGTAAATATGAATAATTTGCTTTTAAAAGTACTAAAAAATACTATTTTCATAACCTCTTTTTTATAACCATACGAAATACTATGGAGTACTCCATAGTATATGTCATGTGGAGTGCAAGTGTTGTGTCCACTGTCGACCAACTGAGTCAACAAGTGTGGCCGAAGCACACCACGGCACACGTCTTTCATGAATATCGGCCAGTTTCATAGTCGATAACTCAATGGTAGGCATGATAAATAGAACCTAGATTTTCAAGCGAGCCCACATTTGACTACCCATCAAACAATGTGTGACGAACCCACGCCACTGACGACTGAACAACACCACGATTTTAACCTAGGACTACTGACAGCAATAGGTGAATTGAAGTTGCAAGCACGGCATGCAAATACAGCTAAATGGGAGTTTATAGTATCTTTTTATTCTGCCACTCTAGGAAGTCTACCTCGACAGTGGCTTACCGACACACAACAATGACAACAAGCGTTCTGTCCTCGTCTATCACGCGAACAAAATAGTGGATCAAACACAAACATAAACAGAAACACAGACAGACACAAACACAAATATAAACATAAACATAAACACAGACAGACACAAACATAAACATAAACACCGACAGTCAAAGATATAGGCGGCGCAAATTCCCAGGACACGCATGGCACACAAAAGACAACCTTGCCTGGCTTTATTTGCCGGCCGACAACGGCCATGCATTCGATTATTAGGCACAGGACCAGACGATGGGAACCTCGCCGATGCTGCTGTCCTGGAGCCCGAGATCCACCCAGGTAGCGAGGGATGTTGCAATCATATTGTCCTTGCAGCCGCTCTGGGTATCGCACTCGTCTACGACCGCTGCCTCCACAGTGAGCCCGGTGTCCTTGCTCTTGATGCGGATAATCTTGCCGCACTGGCTTCCACCCGCGTACCACTTCGTGGACAGCGCTGCGAACGGGCTCGTGTCTGAGTGGTAATCCCCGTCGCACTCCGAGGGGCTGGCGCCCCAGCCGTAGTCGAAGCTGGTCACCGCCATCACCGCATCCTGCTGTGACACGGCGCACCATGACGCCTGCAGAAGCAGGACGGTGAGGGCCAGGAACGCTAGCTTGGTGCTCGTCATTATTTCTGTGTGCCCCTGCTGTTGGCCTTGCTTACTGATTTAGGTAGCAGTGCGCGGCTTGCTTCACTGCTGTGAGCATTGAGGGGTTTAAATAAGTAGGACTTCGATACGAATGATTTTCTTAGTTAGGGAAGTAGTCCGGTCCACTCGATAGCCCGATGCCTGGACAAGGGCACTGTGAAAACAATGCGCTGTAAAATCATTTTATGTTCAGCTGTGATGCATGCTTAAATCTGTGTGAGCGATTCTCTCGGGTTTTCAGGTAGGTCCAGGAGAGTTCAAATCAGCTTTGATAATCCATGACATACAAGAGCGTGATGACACCATATGGGCACAAACTACGACAATAGTGATGCATACAAATTTAGATTTTAGTGTTTATGAATGATGACCATCCATAATTATAACTTGATGTTTGCAATATAATACAACAATGTCTGCCTATTTGAATTAAAATACACCCTTGATAGTGACCGCAAAGCATATTTTCTTATGCATCTGTTACTATGATTTCTTCAAGGACAGATAAAAATATGTAATTTTAAAGAGAAAATTTACAATAGTTGGGAAGGCATTAGGAAACATTTGATGTGTGTATGATTTGTGGCCCCATAAGTCGCGAGGCATTGAGAGACATCAATGCAGAGGCATCGAGAGGCATTTTATGTGTCTATGATAGGTGGGCCACATGCGCTGTCACGCCTCACAACGCCTCCAAATTTGGAGGAAATTAGGACTCCAAATAAAAGAGTGATAATTATTTTTTCGTAGTTTATTTTTTTAACCAAGGGTAAAAGAGCACAATGTGTCTATAGTTAGATGAAAATCTTCTTAGGCTTTATTCTGAGTTTGTTGGCGTGGAAAGCTATGAGTGGAACAAGTATAACCGCGTGCACTACGACCGCAACCACCCGCCGCCCAAGGTCGTGAAGGGCTACACGTTCGCCGGCAGCGCGAAGCCTCCGCAGTACATCCGTGTAGGAGGACGGCGGCGGGAGCGACGAGACATGCATCATCAGGTTCACGCTGGGTGGTCGTACGAGGACATCGCATTCAGGATCGTCAACAGGGAGTGGGAGTGCTCGCGGAAGGCCAGGTTCAGGAGCACCTTTGACGACGTCATGCGTCTCAGCTTCCACTTCAAGCGCGTATTCTACAGGAGCTGATGGCGATTATTGGCGGTTGATCTAACAGTACTGTTTGTAAAGATGAGTCAAGACTCAGGACACGATTGAATCCTTTGTTTGCTCATCTGGAATGTAATCCTTTTGTTTGCTCATCTGGAATGTTTTTTTGATGAACATGAGACTATAAATGATTTGTTCTTTCAGTGATCTGTTGCAAAGATTGTATGGACGTGTATTGCTAAATTTTTTTGTGCTTCTGACATTCCTGGTAATCTAGCTCAGTGTTGGGCATGGTTTGAGAGGTGGTTATCTCAAAGGAAGGAATTTCATGTTACAGGAATTGCAGCAGTATGATAGGCCTTATGGAAAGCAAGGAATAATGCATGCTTTAATAAGATAATTATTAAGGGGCCTCTTTATATTATCTGTCATGTTGGAGCTTTAATCAGGTTTTGGGCATGTTTATACCCAGAATTGAAGAAAGCTGAGCTGGAAGCTGGGATTGAAGTGATGCTCCAGGCCTCCAGCTGGCAACGGAGATGTTGGCGACCAAGAATGCCAAACTTCCATGATGTTGGAGGCAATACTGCAAGCGAAGACCAGAGTAATATGTGATTGTTGTGCTGATGATAGAAAGCAAGTTGTGAGAGTAGGGGTGGGGGTGGGGGGGTGGAGGGGGAGGGTCTAAAGACCAGAAATCTGTTCATTTTCGTGTTGCTGTTTTGCCGCCAGTTTTGTTGGTGTTAGTGTTTTTCTTCTCCTCTGCTTAGAACTATCTCAACTTATGCTTTGCTTTTGTGAACATCTTATCGATGCTTGTATTTCCGTTTTTCACTAAATCGAAATAGGGAGTCCCCAAGTTTTGAAAAGAAACTAAAATATTTAGATTGTCAGCATCTACTCAAACAACACCAAAACCACACTGTGATCCATGACTACCCGACCCAAAAAAAAATCCCATCAATTATGCCCACCCTATTCCCCCTAAACACAAAAAAGAAAAGGAACATCACTGTCAATCAATGTGAAACCGCCTCGACGCCCCAAGGAGTCATGAACGGACCACCCGCTTAATTAATTTCTGTCATGAGGGTTTTTAGACCTTTGGTATTACCTACCTATTAGGACCGAGAATCCTAAGGATGATCATAAGGATTTGCTGCAAATGGAATGTTCTGACTCCGCCTCGCATGCAATACTAAAAACCGAGAACCGAACCGAAAAATCCGAGAAATCAACTGAATTTACCAAACCAAAAAAATTCAGTACTAGGTTTGGTTCTCACTTCTCAGGTACCGAATTTACAGAGGTATTTTCGATTCTATACCTCAGTAAACCAAAAATACTAAAATACCGAACTAGCAGTAAGAGCATCTACAAGAGTTATGCAAAATTCACTTGGCATATACGTTGCTAAATAGGATGGCAAGTGAAAAAAGAGTGTCTCTCCAAGAGTTATGCAAAATTCACTTGCCAAATTCACCACCCACGCCCGCCTCCTCCCACACGGCCACCACCGGCAGCGCCCGCCGCCGCCGGAGCGCAGCATTCCCCTCCGGCCCCGCCCCCGCGCGCTTGGCGAGGAAGCCGTTGGTAGCCGCGGCGAGCTCCCGGAACGGGTAGAGCACAGGCGGGTCCGGGAGCGAGGAGGCGCGGCCGGAGGACATGGAGGAGGTGGAGGACGATGAGGTGGCACCGCACCGCTGCGCGCGGCCGTTCCGTCCCCGTCCCGGCGACGGACGGCCCTGGCCCCGAGTACGACGTGGAGGGGGAGCAAGAGGAGACCCCAGTCGCGGTCGCGGCGGGGCAGCGCTTGGCGGAGGCGGTCGAGGAGGAGTGGCGGGAAGAAGGGGTGGTCGCGGGCCGCGACCCCATCGTGTCAGGCGGCTCTTGGCGGAGGCAGTCGAGGCAGCGCTTGGCGGAGGCAGTCGAGGCGGACGCGGCGCGGTGGGCGGATGGGGAGCACGAGGCAGCGCGGATATATCTGCCAGTTGGACCTCTTTTTGCCAAGTTGGGAAAAAATGGCAAGTCATATGCATAACTCTTGGAGCATTGGGTTTGCATGTTTTGCCAAAAAATCAAGGATGGCAAGTGCATATGCATAACTCTTGGAGATGCTCTAAGAGGCCCATAAAATGTGAGCCCAATAGACAACAGCAGGCAACAACCCACCTAAACTCACCTAAGCGAAACCGTATGCCACCCCAGAGTCCCCAATTCCCCATTCGTGAGTCACATGCCACAGCGCCCCCCTGGCTCGGCCGACGCATCGCCGTTGTAGAACAGCAGCCACCAGCCGCCTGCCAGTAGCCCGCCCGCTCGCCGCGCCGCGCTGCGTCCTCCTCCGCCGCCGACCCGCCCTCACCGTGCCAGCGCGCCGTGCGATCTCTTCCCGGCCACGGCGGACCACTACAGGAATCCGCGGGTTTGCCGACATCTGAAAGCTGTCGGCAAAGCCCATTTTACTGTCGGCAAACAGTTTGCCGACAGGATTTCCCTATTCCTGTCGGCAAACCGCTGTCGGCAAAAATCCTGTCGGCAAACAGGACTTTGCCGACAGGAATAAGGGCGTAGTCGGCGTACTTTCGCCGACAGCCACGTGGTCTATCGGCGAAGGAACAGCGCCGTCAACTCGGCTGCCGTTCGGTTCGCCGACAGCCACGGCTGTCGGCAAAGTCAGGGTTTTGCCGACAGCCACGGCTGTCGGCAAAGCCAGGTTGTCCGGCAAACTCAGGGTTTGCCGACAGCCACGTCAGCATGGCTATCGGCAAACTCCTCTCTTTGCCGACAGCCCGGTCCGCAAGGCTGTCGGCAAAGCCCCTGCCAAGGCTGTCGGCAAACTCCTGCTGTCGGCAAAAATTGCACAGCTTTGCCGACAGCTATGGCCAAAGCTGTCGGCAAAGCTGGGAATTTTTTTTTTGCTGTTTCATTGCATTCGAACCACATTTATAGCATATATATATACCACAGATCACATTTATAACAACCATAGATTTGGATAAACAGGTCTCAAGTTTTTATTGCGGGCAACATTTGTAATTGTACCATCTTTACAAAAGAAGAAACATACACTGCCCCTAGCACCTGTAGCTAGATCAAATGGGATCCACAAATCATAATATGTTGACCTTATAATCTAATTATGTTCTCTACAAAATGCCTCCTCTCCGTCACTCCAGACAAAATAGCTTAGTGATCACTTTTAATCTTCACGGTATTGAGTATTGACATGCTCTAGCATCACACAATCTCTAGGACCTCCCACCTAAACAAAATCAAAGTGAAATTTGTTAATAAAACTGCCTGCTGACACATAATAATAGTTAGATATTTCATCTCGACTTTCATCAGCAGCAGGAAAGAAGACAATTATGTTCAGCAGTATAAAACTAGTATTGCTACTCAATCTTTTCTCTAATTTTAGAGATTGTGCAGCACTATCGAGTTGCTGATTATATAGTTCACCAGCTACTACTTACTGCTAAAGTTGATACATCGACAGATTTATTCGCCTTAACAGAAAAACAAAACAGAAAGGAGATGATGTGATAGCTTACTAGGGCAAGGGGAGTAGGTAGGAACAGAAGTGATCAGAATGCCTCAGAGTTGGGGTTGCATCAACCAGCACCTTGTGCATGACACAAACAATCTCCAGTTACCACCTAATTACATTTGGACCAAAAGCTATAATTAAAAAAGAGTAATTGACATTGCATAAATCATCCAACTATGCAAAGAGTGAATGTCTTCACTGCAAATATCATATATGTCACAGTGCGTCAGTTTATAAATAAGACTAATGCCATGTGCAGATCACCAAGCAAGAAGTTATGATAAAGAATACCGGATACCATATTCCTAACATGGGAAGCAAAATTAGAAAGAAGAAATTGTTTCCAGCACATGGTGAAACCCATACATGCTTAGTGGGCATAATACAAGGAATGGGAAAACTAACAAATAAAATAGGCTTACAAAATACTGGCAATGGCATATCCATCACAGCATCAGAAAATAACACCAAACCACCTATGAAAGATGATAACTTATTTTTGGACAAGTAGGAAAACATAGTACAGCATAGATGCATACAGTGCAACAAAAACATTTGGTATAAGTATAATATAATAGCGTGCTTAAAAATTTTTAGATTGTAACCCTCTCAAAACCAATTGTATTCATTGATGATCCTGGGTGGAAAAGCTGCAGAAGTAAATGGTGATTAGGATTTGAGAGTTATTTTCGGGTGAGTAATGAGAAGGCATAGTCCAGCATATATACATATAAAATGCAGTACATTCTTTCCAGCTTCTTTGATATTTTCAAACACTCTGAAAACCACATCTATTTATAATTAAGCCCTAAAACAGACTGAAAAGAGCTCAAACGAACTTAAATAGCTGACAAAGGTCACGCTGAGCAGGAAGCTGCAGGAGCAGAGAGGTTGAAACAAAAATAAATGCAGATAGTGGTGTTACAAAATACTAGTATAATGGAAATAACGTACCAAACTCAACCACAAACTTAACTTGATGATAGAGATGCTACCACAGAGGTCTGGATTGCTAAGTCCTATTTTCTTTTGAATGAATCCATGATAGCAAAAGCAAACTTATTTTGCAGAAACATCCAACAAAGAAACAATACAAATATGCGAAGCATATAGACTTCATCAGATTTTGAAGATGCGAATTAACATGGTTAGTTTTAGTCACACCAGATATCACCGATTGGTGGCTGCAATTTTAGTGGAAGAAAACTACCTGCAGACTTCATCAGATTTTGAAGATGCGAATTAACATGGTTAGTTTTAGTCACACCAGATATCACCGATTGGTGGCTGCAATTTTAGTGGAAGAAAACTACCTGCAGGAAAGAGCTGCATTCAGGTTCTTGCCAGCATCTAACGATGCCTGGTTGACGTGGAGCGGGCCAGCATCTAAAGATGCCTGGTAGTGCCCAAGCTTTGCCAACACCCAGCACCTGCCACCACATACTCCGTCCGGCGACGACAAGGCAACGTGCAACGTGACACCGCCATCTACATTGAGGAGGATGCAAAGCAGGGCGGAGCCAGACAGTGGCAGAGCTCAACCAAAATTTAGCTGGTGCAGAACATGAACACATCACTAATATTATAAAAAAAAATCACATATGCACATCCCATTGTCATTGAAAGAAATAAATGGATAATATATGAAAAATTTAATCTCTTAAAGAATGAAGATGCCACCTACTATTAAAAAGCAGTCGTCCATAGCAAGCTAGCAGCGCTTCATATAATTCATTAATTCAACATACACCATATACGTTCCTGGATTTCTAAGAGTCAGCTGCAATTTGAGGAGCCATCAGAAGAAAACCGTATCGTACATCAACAATTTGAGAAACGGAAAGTGCATTACCAGAGCATCATCCGAGGGAAATTGCATCGGACATCTAGGTCTCAAGCAACAAGCACTGGATAGGGGTTAAACTCGCCTGGATTTTGAAGCAGACACCACTCTAGCTGAGCGAATCCTGCAGATGTAGGGGAAGGGCGTTACGGCCCTATCTGCCGGACGAGGCACCGCGCCCTCCATTCGAACATGTGAGGGGAGAAGGTGGGGTCATCATGACCCGGTCATGTGGGCAGGAGAAGAAGATGCAGGTGAGGGTAGTGGAACCTGTCGTTCGTGGGGACGAAAGGAGTGCCGCCGGCAGGGACGCCGCGGTCGGGGGGGAGGGAGGTGGAACCTGCGCGAGATCTTCTCCCCAGGTCCCAGGGGCGCCGCTAGGTCGGAGTCGATGTGGGGGATAGCTGCCGCGGCCACCGTCGGATAGGGGTCGGGGTGGGTCGCCGTGGCCGCCGTCGGGGTGGGGAAAGCGGCGCCATGGCCGTAATCGCATCGGGAAAGGCCACGGGCTCCCCACGCCGCCGGACGACGGAAGTGGATCTGTGCTTGGAGCGCTTGGCGGCCGCACGTCGCTTGGCGGGGAGGGCGGGCGGCGGCGGCGGTCCCGCCGGGGAGATGGGGCGGCGGCGGTCGGGACGGGTCGGGCGGCGGGCCGAGGGGAGGTGCGGGGCGGGGCGGAGGGAGGTGCGGGGCGGGCGGGTGGCGGGGAGGGCGGGCGGCGGCGGCGGTCGCGCCTCCGGGGAGATGGGGCGGCGGCGACGGTCACTTGTCGCGGGGAGGTGCGGGCGGAGACGGGGAATGGGGATGTGGCCTAGGGTTGTTTATGGGCCGGCCCGCATCGCCATTTTCCTTTTTAAAAACTTTTTTCGCCGACGGCCCGGCCCGGCCCGGCCCGGCCGTCAAACATTTTTTCCTTTTTTTTAAATTTTTTTTTCGCCGACAGCCCGCCCGGCCCGGGTTGTCGGCAAACATTTTTCCTTTTTTTTTTTAAAAAAAAATATTTTCACCGACAAATTGACCCGCCCATCCTAATTTTGTCGGCAAACATTTTTTTTTTTTTTAAAAAAAATCTTTTCGCCGACAAGCCCGCCCCCGGCCATTGTCAAAAAAAAAATTTCTTTTTTTTAAAATCTTTTCGCCGACGGACCCGGCCCGGCCATTGTCGGCAAATAATTTTTCTTTTTTTTTTTAAAAAAAAATTTTCGTCGACAAAGCTCTCCGACAAGGCTATCGGCAAACAATTTTTCTTTTTTTTAAAAATTTTTTTCGCCGACAAACCCCCTCGACAAGGCGTCGGCAAACAATTTTTTTTTTTTTTAAAAAACTTTTTACCGACAGCCCTCCCGACAAAATTTGTTGGCAAATTTTTTTTTGCCGATTGTATCAAGGACAGTCGGCAAAAAAAATTTAAAATTTTTATTTTTTAATCCATTTTTTTCTGGATCCTAGGTAACACAATTACATCTCAAATTCAAAACTTGGGGCTGTTTTGAGTTATTTAGCTATATTTTCTTAATTCTTTTCGCTCACTACAATTTTCCCGCATTTTTCAAGTTTGAACTGCAAGTGCATGAAATAGTGAAACTTTGGCCTTGGAAAAATGATATTCATGATGGGGAGTGTGTTTTAAGGCCGTGTCCCAGAGCTCACCCAAAAGTTTCAAGTCCTTGTCCACGTAACACGACCATCCAGGATTTGTAAAAGTATTTTTTAATTATATAAAATCCAATCGAAGTTGAAAAATCACGAAAATTGACGGGGTGTCGTGTTATAGCATGTGGAGGCTGTGAAAAAAATTTGAAAAAGTTTGGAGCAACTTGCGGCGTCACATGCTCAAAAGCCATACAACTCCACATGTGATCACAAGTGAGATGTGTGGACATGTCTGGGTTTTGAGCATGTTACGCCACAACTTGCTCCAAACTTTTTCAAATTTTTTCATAGCCTTCACATGCGATAACACGACACCCCGTCAGGTTTCGTGATTTTTCAACTTCGTTTGGATTTTATATAATTAAAAAACACATTTGCCACTCCTGGATGGTCGTGTTACGTGGACAAGGACTTAAAACTTTTGGGTGAGCTTTGGTACACGGCCTTAAAACATATTCCCCACCATGAATATAATATTTCGAAGGTCAAAGGTTCGTTATTTCATGTACCTGCAGTTCAAATTTGAAAAATGCGGGAAAATTCAAGTGAAGGAAAAAAATTAACGAAATATAGCTAAATGTTTCCAAAATGGCCCAAATTCAAACATGTGATTGTAAACAATGTATCTAGGCAACAAAAAAATTTTGAAGTCAAAATTCGAAAAAAAAATATGTTTGCCGACAAAGATAGAGTTGTTTGTCGGCGAGCATAGTTTGCCGACCTACGGTGGGTCGTCGGCAAACCCTAGACTTTGCCAACAAGACAATGGTCGTCGGCAAACCATGGACTTTGCCGACAGCCCTAACGGCGTAGGCTGCCGGCGAAGCAAACGGCGACGACGGCGTTTGGTCGAGCCAGCGCTTCGCCGACGGCCTTGGTTTGCCGACGGCAGCGGGCTGTCGGGAAAAACCATCTTCGCCGACAGCCGGGGTTCGCCGACAGCCCGTGGGTCTGGGCCTGTCGGCGAAGCTGAGTTTGCCGACACGGTCTTCGGTCTTCGCATCGGCAAACAGCTGGTTCGGGCCGACAGCCCAGATCCTGGCTGTCGGCAAACCCCTGGGCTGTCGGCGAAAAGCCAGATTCCTGCAGTGGACGGTGGCTCCTCGGCTCGACCTCGCCCTCACAGTCTTCCCGGCCTCCATGCCACGCAGCCGCGTCATCCCCCCCACGCGGCAGCCGCGCCGTCGTCGTTACTGAGCAGCGAAGGCAGCGAAGACTCTGTTCGGTATTTTTAGTATTTACCGAAACCGAACCGAATTTACTGATTCCGAAATCCTTCGGTACCGAGGATTCTGAGGAACCGAACTAGTACGGGTACCGAGGAACCGAACCGATTGGTTCGGTAGCTCTGAACGCCCAGGGAGTTGTGAGTTGTGACACCCTGATGATCGACAACTTGAACTACGTCTGTTGTCAAAAGAAAAAAACTTGAACTACGTCCAGACAGGGACGGGCAAAGTAGCGACTGCAGGTGGCCACCGAATGAGCAACGATGGCTCTAGCCCTTGGCCGGTGGCGGCATGGTCAAAAGGCCGTGCGGCCCTTTTTCTACTCGGTGCAACACTGTGGTTCAGCGATCAAAGACGACAGCGAACAAGCAGAGCAAGCTGCGGTGGTTCATCAGCGGCAGCACCGCGCAAGCATGGCGCCACGCACAACGGCCCAGCCAGCAGCGACGCAACGCAACGTGCGGCAGCACGTGTCCGTGATGGTTGCACGGGCGCGTCTGGCACGGCAAGAAAACGACGCGGCAGGCGGCCGCGGCAGCGTTCTGACCAGCCGGTGGCGTTGCGACGACCGGAGCACAAGACGTCAAGACCGGACGTAGGAGCACAGCGAGGGCCGGGCGGCACGGTACGCAGCCGGGCGAATGGCGATCCATTGTGCAGAGGCAAGCTAGGATAGCGGAGCGACCAGGGCAGCAGCGAGGCTCGCGACGGCGCGACACACCTAGCCAACTGGCCAAGTCCGTGCGATGACCGAATGTTGGTGCGCTTCTCCCGACAGTTTCGCTCGAGTAGGTTCGTAAAATTTAATCGCAACACTATTGACAGCAATGAAGTTGCAAGCTCCGCTAGCAAATAACGTACAGCTGAATGGGAGTGTAGGTATATTTATTCTACCACTCTAGGAAGTCTGCCTCGAGAGTGGCTACCGAAATACAGGAACGACAACAAGTGTTCCGTCGCCATTGATGAGGCCAACAGAACAGTCGATCACAGACTTGAGTTGTCCGCACCGAAGGGTGCGTAACACTCTGACACAAGACAAACAAACACAGGCAGACATAGCAGCAGGGGTAGGCGTGGCACACAGATCCTTGCCCCGCTTTGCCGGCCGACGACGGCCATGCGTTCGATTATTTGACGTCGGCCCACGCGATGGGAATCTCGCCAATGTCGGTGTTGAATCCGAGCGCGTCCCAGACGCCCTTGGACGTGGCGACGATGTTGTCCTTGCAGCCGCTCTGGGAGTCGCACTCGTCCACGACCTTGGCCACCACGCTGTGCGCATTCTGCGAGCTCGTGATGCACCGACTCCCGCCCGCGTACCACTGCGTGGTCAGCGCCGCGAGCAGGTCCTTGTCGCTGTGGAACTTGCCGTCGCACGCTGCTGGGCCGCCCCCTTCCTGGCCTGGCCCGAAGCTGGTCAACGCCATCACCGCGGCGGTGCCGTTCTGCTGTGACAGGGCGCACCACGGCGCCTGCAGAAGGAGGACGGCGACGGCCAGGAATGCAAGCTTGATGCTCGCCATTAGTTCTGTGTTTTGGCTGGCTTACTAGATTTAGCTAGTCGATCGTGTACGTGCTTCAGCTATATGAGTAGGAGCATTGAGCGGTTTAAATAAGCGGCAGAGATATTGCACCTCAGATACGACGATACAAATCCTTTTCGTACTTAGAGAAGTACTTAGAGAAGTACGATAATCTTCCGGTAGACACGATAGCCTGATACCAGGACAAGTGCGGTTTGAAAACTATGTGTTTGAGGAACCAGATTTTCTGGTAATTAAGCCAACTAATAACTTATGACTCGTCCGCTCATTCACTACTGAAAATTTGCATTTTGGAGTCAGCAGTGATCCTTAAATTTAAATCAAATTCTCGCGTGCCAGACACTGAAAATTACATATGAATAATGGCCGGGTTTTTAGGCTGGTCTAGAAAAGTTTAAATCAGCCTCTCGGTATCCATGGTGAGTAGTGACACCTTCTAGACACAAACTAAAATATTAATATAAAGATGTCCTGTGCAAATAGCAGATATAGTGCTACAAGGCTAAGACATTTGTTTTTGAAAGATTCGTTACTGGCTTTATTTGATAAGAGAGTTGTGGCAGCACAAGCTACGCCAGCAGATATTTTGCATGGAGTTCAGCAGTAAAAGCTAAAGCCACTCTGACATTTACACATGGCTAATTTACACCATCATCCTACCCTCTTGTACTGCCATCTTTGTGTTGGCTTTGAGAGATTGGCTATTGCGCCTTTTATATTGGAGAGGTAAGCAGTTGTGGTCATCATAACCGCTTCCAATGAAGGCATAGTGTGGAGGACGAAGACATCCCTCATGTGGACAAGCTAATTTGTAGTGTACACATCAGGATGATTGGAAGAGCCAAGCAAGAATGGTGAGACATGCGCCCTTTTTAGTGTAGATGCCTTCTGTGCCAAATCAAACAATCACTACCGGATCCAGAGGCAGGACCCCGTCGGCAAAGAGTTTGCCGATGGCAAAGTCGCATTGCCATTGGCAAACTCCCATCGGCAACTTCTTCATCGGCAAATATTTTTTTGCCAATGGCAAAGGACAGAGCCATCGGCAAACTGTTCGCCGATGGCCGCGACCGCCATCGGCGAACAGGCCACGTCAGCCGCCCCGCCGTCAGGCTGACGGCGGGTTTGTCGATGGCTGACGCCAAGTGGCCATCGGCAAACAGCTTTTCTTTCCGATGGCCACGGCCGTCGGCGTACATTTTTTTTGTTTTGAAAATGATTTCCTGGATTTTTTTTTGCCGATAGCGATGGCCATCGGCAAACATATGGTCAGTTTGCCGATGGGCTTCGGCTGGAATATTTTCCCGGGTTTGCCGATGGCTGGCCATCGGCAAACCTGGGAAAATTTTTTTTCCTTTTCCCATCGGCAAACCTGGGAAAATTTTTTCCTTTTTTTTCTGTTTTCTTCCATTTCCACCACATTTAATCACAAGCAATAATATCACAAGCAACATATACAACATTCATCACATATATTCGCAATAATACACCATTTCAACCATAATATAGCATCAAATCCGTATAGCACGACCGGAATCATCCATACAAGTCGAAATGGCTCCATACAAGTCCCAATTCATGCATACAAGTCCAAATTCATCCATACAAGGCCAACATCGGCAAAACATGTCCGACGTGGCACAACAAGGTCCAAAAGCAGGAAGAGAAGGTACCTAGCTCGTGGCGCCGTCCCCTTGGGTCCCCGAGCCCCCAGCACCATCCTCCCACGCAGGCCAACTCGGCTGCGGTGCCGCACCGAACTGCCAGTGGCCGAGCTGCTGCTGCTGAGGGAACTGAGACGGCCCGGTCTACCCTGCGGCGGCCATGAGTACCCCGGCTGCGTGGGGAACTGAGACGGCCCGGGCTGCCCCTGCGGCGGCCACGAGTACCCCTGCGTCGGTGGAGGACCCCAGACGAACGGCTGCATGGGGAGGCTCTGGTAAGGACCCCAGACGTGCGGTGGAGAAGGACCCTGTGGAGAAGCACCCGCTGGAGGGCTAGCACCTAGAGTTGGGTTCGAACCCGCCGACTGTGTCTGCACAAAGACCAAGTGATGGAATTAGTACCTGCAGACTGGCATCACAAGCTAAAGCAATAGGCAATGTTGGGACTCACCGGACGAGGTACAAGAAAAGGCAGTGGAGGTACTGGTGGTGGAGCGAAGACAGAGGCAGGAGGCTCACTCATTCCCTGGGCATGCATGTGCAGGGACATCTGCGACATCACCTGCTGGTAGTGCTGCGCAACTGTGGCCGCGTGCTCCTGATAGGCAAGCGCCATCTGCTTCTGGTTGGCTAGCACCTCCTGGACCGTGGACTGCAATATTACACCAGCATGGTTGACTGTATTTGAAGGCAAGGTACATTATTTGTGAAACGGTCGAACGACGAATGAAACTCCACTTACCTGAAGACCCGCGATCACTTGCGCACCGGCTCGGGCCGCGAGGCGCTATGGGGACCCGCGGTGCGCCCTTCGCCCGATCTTCTTTGCGGATCTCGGTCAGCGTCGGGACAGAGGACGGCTCAATGGCGCTGTGGGCCATATAGAACCGGCCGTGCTGCTTCCCTCCTCCCAACCTCATCAAGAGCTGAGGGTCTATGGGCTCGGTGGTGACGTCGTAGGTGTCGCCATGGGCCTCTCGAGCTGCGGCGGCGTACTTGGTGAGCTTCTCGTACACGACCGGGCTGGTGTACTTCTCGGGCCCGTCTGAAGAGCTGTACATTGTGGAGGCCGCTTTCGCTGGGCCCTTGTGAGCAAGGGCCCACCCCATGTACTCGTTGATGGGCTGCCCGTCGTGGTGCTCCCTCTGCGAGGAAAACAGAAAACATGGTTACAAGTAGAGATATAAGAAATCCAGCGCTATAAGAAATGGTTGAACACAAGCATACCCATGTTTCCATGAACTCTGGGAGGTTCTGGCTCCCATAGTGGTGTGAGACCCCGGACCTCGCCATCTCTTCCAAGCGTTTCGCCCGACGTGCTCTGTGCTGCACGTACGCCTCCGGCGGTTGCCACCCTTTGACAATCTCACGCCAGCAGTCGGCGTACTTGCTGCATGACATTCAAGTATTAGATCTTCCAGATAATGAGTTGAATGTATCACATAAGGAATCACAACGGATGTTTTCCTACTTATTTACCTGCATGTACTGCTCCTCGGTGAGGTCGGTCTCCGGTTCACATATCATCTCCCTGGCCTGGGTCTTATCCACCTTCATCCCCCTGAAGTTGGCATAGTAGGAGATGACGGCCTGGGTGTGCACCTCGTAGAACATGTCCTTGATCCGCAACTCGCACACCTTGTCCTGATGCCGGTCCGCCAGGACGGGGTCCTGCCCCTCCGCCAACCTATAGTACAACTGCACACAGGCATCAAACATCATTCCATTGTTTGAGAAAAGTCCAACAAATGCGTAGTATTGAGATATGCGTTGCGATTGAAAGACTCACCCAGTAACTCCTCTTGATCTTGTCGCCGAGGACTTCCCCATGTACGTCGACGAGGTAGTAGTATGGCCATTTGTCGGGCACGATCGTCTTCCCTCGATGGTGACCAAGCCGGGAAGTTTGCTTTAATCACTCGCCCGGATGCTAGTGACATGGGGCGAACTCTTCCCGGCCGTCACCTTTGCCCAGCCCACGCACATAAACAATAATTGTTAGTATGCGTTTTAATTCGAAAATGAAATAAGAACAAGTACGTAAATCAACAATGGATACTTACCTCCGGCGATCACGATCTGCGGGCGGTCGTCAGGGCGCGGCAAGTGCTCAGGGAGCTTAGCAGGCCCACGCTGGAAGGGCTTCTTCCCGGTGCCTGTGGAAGTCGAGGTGCCTGCAGTCTCCTCCTCGTCGTCGTCGTCGCCATCGCCGCCGCCGCCATCCTCCTCGTCGTCGTCGTCGCCACCGCCGCTGCCGTCCTCCTCCTCATCGTCGTCGTCGCCACCGCCGCCGGCACAAACAACCTCATCCTCAAACAGCCTCATCCTAGCAGTCCTCCGCCTACTCCCACCCCTGCTGGTCGACGGCTCCACCTCAAGCTCCTCGTCGTCCTTGTTGACACTAGATACGCACACGAAAGAATCAAAGAGAAATAATCCGCAAGCGCACGGATATCGGTGAGCACTTCACCCGGGAGATAAGTCCTGAGTATCGTATTTGTTTTTATCCGCTAAGAGAAAATGTGCAATAGACTAACCCGATCTTTACTACTACCCCGGGCTGCTAGTCAAGTGAGAATTAAGCGATATAGAGAGAACTCCTTCGTCGTCTTCTTTTAACCTATGGCATGCTTTGAGACTACTTTTGTTCTAAGGGGGTACCGAAGAATAGACACCACAGAGGATGCTAAACCGGGCACAAAGGACCTACCTTACCTACCAACGGGAAGTGGATTACAAAGGTAATAAAGGGATTGTCACTTCCCTCACTACTACCACGGTTCCGCCGAATAGGGAGCATCTACAAGTGAACCTAGCCTAAGCACCACGCTTATGCTAAAGAACGATTACTCTATTCCCAACGCGAAGTGAATAAAGTAAACTTGTAAACCAAAGAACAATAATAACAACGAACTTACTAGTATTAGAAGTTGAATTGCCGAATAATTCCGAAACCAAGCCTCGGGTTAGGAGACTTGATCCCGCAGATACACCGGAGAGGAGACACCGACAGCCGGGCTTCCTCCAAATCTACCTCCACTCTATACTCTCTCAATCTCTCTTGATACTAATACCCTATAGAGATAGATCCATTCGAGGGACCCTTCTCTATCTAACTCTCTCTCTCTCGGATTGAAGTCTTGAATGAATTGGAGAATGAATTAGGGTTTCACCCGGGGGGCCGGGGCTCGCTTATATAGCCCCCGGGATTAACCACGCCCTCGGATCAAACCGACCTAAATGGACGATAATTATTGATCTTCAAAGTCGGTGGAGGCGGGATCCGTGAGACTCCACCGATTGGTGGAGATGGGGAGTCGGCCGACTCCTCCCCGGGTCGGCCGACCCGCCACGCTGTGTGGCCCCCTGTGTTTCAGTGTGTTGCCTTCGGAGTCTTCTAGATTATACTTTTTCACCCGTTCGGTCTTTCTCTCTATGTAAACCCGACATGTGGGCCATCTTGGGTAGTTTTCAGTTGTCACCCCGCGTAAAATAGATATTCACCAAAACTCGTGGAATTCTGGCTCAAGTGGTAACCCTATATCTATCAAGTATTTATGAATAGGTCCATTTACATGCTAAGTTGATGGTTAATTTTATGAGTTAACGACCGTCAACAAACTCCCCCACACTTGTCTTTTACTCGTCTCGAGGAAAAGGATGGATTACTTTAAGCATAGCCTCAAACCAAAACATCAACACTAGATTATCCCTGATCATACCTGTACTGCGGGATTCAAAGTGTCTACCATTGAACTTTGGGGAGTTGAAAGATGGAACAGCGCGAAGTAGAGATCCTTCTTCTATCAATCCTGCCACTCGGAGTTTTTATAACATTTTTACAAAGAAAAACTTAGCTTACCCTTCTCCATCATGTAGCACACTCGAATCACTCTTTATATGTGGTATTTGTGGAACTCACCATTATGTATAGAGCACTCAAATCTCTCAATGTATGTAGTATTTATGGAACTCACTTGAGGCATGTAGAAGGGTATGCCTCCTATTCTACTAAGGCTTATGTGGAGTTTAAGGTATTTCAAGGAATAGCATTTTTACCTGTGCATATTGATTAGTCAAAAACGGGAACCAAGGAGAGGGGGACCTTACTCTAGATCAAGTGTGTGCAAGTGTGTGGAATATTTGGTGGCTAAATTGATGATAATAATGCTCCTTCCCTCTCTTGCACACTCTTCTCTTGAACATTGCTTTGCTTGATCTTTTCTTGAATAGCTCTTTGAGCTTCTTTGAACTTTCCTTCTCTTGGGATCACAATACTTAAGAGCTCATGGTCTCTTTTCTTTCTTTCTTTCTTTTAACATTATTTTTGCATAGCCCATGTCTCACTCTCGGACACAATAACTTTCTTGAATACGATGATGATGTTGACGATAATAATCTTTCGACAACTGGATGATGATAACAATTCTTGGAGCATATAGAAATCCTAGAAAGTGTATGTATCCTTTTTCCCAAGTGTAGGAGATGGATGAATGGCGGAAAGCATGTTTTTGCGTACTCCCGGTGTAGGAGCAAGCAGATATATATGTGGGTGTAAGTGCACTTGATCATATGAGTAAGAGACCCTTCTCTAAGGCTCTAATACCGCCAAGACTATTCTCAACATAAATAAAAAGCTTATGTGCTGGTCTTTCAGAATTTTGTCGACGAGGCTCTATAGGTATTTATAACTACAGAGGAGAAGTATAGCTAAAGTTTTAAGATTTTCGAAAAGAAATTCTCCAAGCAACCGGTCATCAAGAAATCAGGTTCTCATGGTCCATGCTATATCACTGTCCTCAACAACTTAAGTAAAATGGGGTCCCTATAAAATACGTTCCCAACAAAGAACAGGGATTCCTGGGAATTATCATAGTGTGAGTCTATCTTGGGGTCATGATTAAAATAATCTACCTTCTCAATATATATAGCAAGTGATTTAATTCAAAGTGTTCCCCAAACGAATCGGAAAAATGTGATCGGTATAAATTTTGGAACGTAGGGAAGCAAACCTGACCGTGGACGAAAGCTGGAGCCAAGTGGGCCCACCCCAGGGCGGCCGACTCTGGCAGGTGGCCCCTCGGGGTCCGCTTCGTCGTGCGTGATCTTTATGTCGTATCTTTCCAAATATTTTTGCTGGTTCACTGATATCCGTTAGTTTCGTCGTCGGTTGCCTCCCCCACACTAGATTCCTGTTATCTTCATTCACAACAAGGTGGAGACAAAAGAGGCAATATATATATATAACGAAAAACTTTATTTCATCTTCATTAAGGCCTGGATTACAAGTATTGAAAAGGAACTAAATTGAACTAAACTTTAACTAAGCACTCTTGCAAACTAAAACTTTAATCTAAGCACACTAGGCCTTTCTGATGCTAAGATAAATCTCATCTAATCAACTCACTTCTCTAGAGCATCTAACCTCTTTTCTAACTTATCCGTCCTCTTCTCTTGCGCACGAAGTCTATCTATGAGAGTGACAATGCTACTGCTCTGGATATGTTGGGAATTTCGCAGAGATGCAATAACGTCGCGCTGAGTTTCTAACTCCTTCTCTAAGTCTGCAACGGTCTTGCGACGCTTCCTTGGAGCTTCTGAGGCGGCGAGAGCTGCTTTCGGGGCTTCCTTCGGAGGGACGAACTTCACTTTGCTCGGGTGAGCACGGACTCCCTCGAAATACGAGCGCTCTCCAGTGCTATACTTAGCACAGACGATTTCCCCTTGCTTGTTGGTCTTCACTCCCATAAGCATCTCATTGTGCTTAGGAGGGAGGATCTTGGTGCCTTCTGGGAGCTTCACAATAGGAGGAGGTCCATCTAGGAGCAAAGGCTTGGGTGCAGCGGTGAATGGTTGAGCGAAGTAGCTATGGCTGTAAGCTTGAGGTTTTGGAGGAATAGAGGCTAGGGGTTTTGGCTTAGCAAGAACGATGGCCTTGCTCTCAGGCTCCTCTCTTGGGATGGTGTTGAGATCAATCCCGAAGCGAATCAATCTCCTATCTAAATTCTCTGGCTCTGACTTCGCCATTGTTGCGTAGCAAGCTTGATGCTAGGAGGAGGAGGCTTTTAGATGGAATGAGGTTGGCTTGAGGCTGGGCTTCTTTATATAGGGGGGATGGAGAGGCATCTAAAGGGCATCTAAAGGGAATCTCCGAAGGAATAACGCGTCAACGTGGTCTCAAAAACCCTAATCGGCAAAAATTCTCGAAGGAAGAGTATGGAAGGATCACGAGTGCAAAAGCTGGCGGCAAATGGGGGAGCCCCTGGGTCGGCCGACTCCCCCTTTGGGGCGGCCGACTCTGGCAGGTGGACCCCCCTGCCAGGGCTTTTCGCAACCTATTTAGTGTATTTTTGTCATTCAGAAACATATCCTGGACCCCAAAAAATGAAAAGTAAAAAGGTCGGGCCCAACTACCTAATTGAGAAAGAAGTTTAATTCATCTATTTCACCTATTTCTTCAATGGGCTCTAAAAATATTTTAAGGCGTTGACTGTTTACCTTGAATATCGTACCTTCGTTGTTGCGAAGCGTAACGGCTCCATGCGATGATGAGCTTACTACTTCGAACGGTCCTTCCCATTTGCTTCGAAGCTTTCCTTGCCCGAAGAGTTTGACCCTGGAATTAAAAAGTAATACCTTGTCTCCGGGTGTGAACTCCTTGATCTTGATTCTCTTGTCGTGCCATCTTTTCACTCTTTCTTTGTATATCTTGGCATTGTGATAGGCTTTTTCTCTCCATTCTTCTAATTCAGAGATTTGCATCTTCCTCTTCTCTCGTGCTGCTTCTAGGTCCATATTCCATTTCATGATGGCCCAGTGAGCTTTGAATTCCAGCTCTACCGGTAAGTGGCGAGTCTTTCCATAGACTAGTTGATATGGTGACATCCCAATAGGTGTCTTGTATCTTCGTTCGATATGCCCATAGTGCATCGGGAAGCTTGTCCTTCCATGCGTTCCCATTTCATTCACCGTCTTTCGAAGAATATTCTTGATCCGCTTGTTTGATGTCTCGCTTGGCCACTTGTCGAGGGTGATACGGAGTAGCAACATTATGACGTACCCGTGCTTCAATAAGTATTGTTCGAAACGCTTGTCGATGAAATGTGATCCTCCATCACTTATGACTATCCTTGGGACTCCAAATCTTGGGAATATTATTTCTTCGAACATCTTTTTGGAGCTTGAGCTATCCGCCTTTTTGCATGGCGAGCTTCGACCCATTTGGACACATAGTCCATGCTACGAGGATATATTCACATTTCTTCGACGGTGGAAATGGTCCCATGAAATCAACTCCCAGACATCAAAGAGCTCGATCTCGAAGGTTGTTGATAAGTGGCATGGCATCTCTTGAGTTAATGTTGCCATGTCTTTGACAAGGACCACATCTCCGAATGAAATCTTTTGTGTCTTCATACATTGTTGGCCAGAAAAATCCGCATTGCCAAATCTTCGCATGTGTACGGAACACCCCATAATGGCCTCCATATGGTGATGAGTGGCATCTTTCGATGATTTTGATTCCTTCTTCGCTTGGCACACATCTTCGAGCAGTCCATCGAGCACACTCGGAAGAGGTAGGGTTCATCCCAAATGTGAGTACGACTCTCCCGGATAAGTTTCCTTTTGTTGCCTCCCGGTGGTACGTAACTTTGTAACCATAAAATTAACAATATCTCGCATACCGGGGTCGATCTCGTTGATTCCGTAGAGCATGTCATCCCGAGTGCGTCGTCGATGGGTAGTTCCCTGTGGTTTCTCAAACCGCATTCTAGACAAGTGATCGGCAAATGCAGTTTTCTACTCCCTTTTTATCTTTTTTCTAGATCAAATTCTTGGAGTAATAAAATCCATCTTATCAAACGAGGTTTAGCATCTTTCTTAGTGAGCAAATATTTCAAAGCAAAGCATGATCGTGTAAACAATCACTTTGGCACCCACTAAGTAGGATCTAAACTTATCAATAGCAAAGACAACAGCTAGTAGCTCTTTTTCGAGTGGTAGCATAATTAAGCCGAGGTCCAGTCAAAGTTTTGCTAGCGTAAGCTATTGCATGATGCTTCTTATCCTTAGTTTGTCCTAACACTTGCTCCTACGGCAGTAGTCACTTGCATCACACATAATTTCAAAAGGTAAAGTCCAATCGGGGGTTGAATGATTGGAGCGTAGATGAGCGCTTTCTTAAGGATCTCAAATGATTGTAAGCGAGGCATCATCAAAGTCAAAAGGAACATCCTTAGCCAATAAGCGGGTAAGAGGTCTAGCGATGTAAGAGAAATCTTTTATAAATCTACGATAAAAACCAGCATGACCAAGCAAACTTCTAATTCTCTTCACATTGATGGGAGGAGGCGGTTGTTCAATAACTTCTATTTTGGCTCTATCTACCTCGATGCCTCTTTCGACACTAAGTGTCCTAGCACTATTCCTTCTCTAACCATGAAATGACACTTTTCCCAATTAAGGACTAAGTGTTTTTCCTCACATCTTTGTAAAACTCGATCTTTGTTTTCAAGGCACTCATCAAAAGTTTTTCCATAAACAGAAAAATCATCCATGAAAACTTCCATAATCTTTTCAATCATATCGAGAAAATATAGACATCATACATCTTTGAAAAGAAGCTGGTGCATTACATAACCCAAAAGACATCCTACGATAAGCAAAGGTTCCATAAGGGCATGTAAATGTCGTTTTGTTTTGATCATTAGGATGGATAGGGATTTGATGATATCCAGAATATCCATCAAGGAAGCAAAAGTAAGAATGGTTGGCTAATCGCTCAAGCATCTCATCAATGAAAGGCAAAGGAAAGTGATCTTTTCTCGGTTGCCTTATTAAGCTTTCTATAATTTATGCACATTCGCCATCTGTGACGGTTCTTTGTGGGATTAACTCATTCTTCTTATTTTGGACAACAAGTCATGCCTCCCTTTTTAGGCACAACTTGGACGGGGGCTGACCCACTCACTGTGTGGCACGGGGTAAATAATCCCGGCGTGCAACAGTTTTAAAACTGTCTTAACAACTTCCCTCATCGCATTATTGAGCCTACGTTGGGGTTCTCTCGGATGGTGGAATATCGGGATCGTGGGAATGCAATGGGTACAAAGGGCGGGACTAATTCCTTTGAGGTCTGGAGTGAGTAGCCAAAAGCTTTTTTATGTTTTTCTAGGACACCATTAAGCGAAAAGTTTGTTCCCGAGTGAGAGTATCACTTATGATGACAGGAGTGTCTGGATCATTTCCTAGAAAGGCATATCTAAGACCGGCTGGTAAAGGTTTGAACTCAATAGGAGGCCTAGGTGGTAGGGTAAACTCGTCTAATGGTTCATTCTCAGAAGGGTCAGCTTCTTCTTCTATGAAGAATCTAGCTTCGTCTTCTAATTCTGGCTTCACTAGGAATTCTAGAGAAGCTGCTCTAAATTCCTCCAATGGATCATAATGTGGATGGGGCTCGGTCATAGCATTTAAAGAGTGTGAAATGGACATTGGAAACTGGAGTTTCTTGCCTAAACAAATGTTTAGCTTCCCAGTTTGTCCTTCATAAAGAAGTCTTCTAAATGGTTGTCCTATCAACAGGTGGAAATCCCCTATGTCAAAGACATAAAAGCTTAAGTGGACAGGGGTTCCTTCTACCCGAAGTGGTAGGACATGTAGGATTCCTAAACAAGGAAGAATTTGTCTTGAAAGATTTCTTATGAACTTCACTGTTGGGGTTAATGTCATGTTTCTTTGCAAATATTTTGCTAGTGTGGTAGACATGATATTTATACCCACAACCGGATTGTAGAGAGCGTCTATGCGATCATTGCTAATCATGCAATGAATGGGAAGAGAAGATGAATCCAACCGAATTATTTTAAGAAAGCTCTGACTCTTCTAACCACTCATTGCTCATGAGAGATACTAACTCTCCCGAGGTCTTTCTGTTGGAATATCCTCATCAATATTGCATGGCTTTATTGGGTGATATTTGCCTTGTGGCTTCTTCACCTTGTGATAGTTGAAGATGTTTCCAAAATCGTAAAACAGATCAGGTTCAATATCTAGCATAAAATCGGGAAGTGGAATGTCTTCCTTGTCTTGCTCAAGACATGGATTAGCCGAGGTGGATGGTGTATCTCGGCAAATGTTTGTCTTCGGCTACTTGAGGTTCTACTTCTAGGAGGTAGTCTAATTCACTGGATAGGATTTGGTCTAGGATTGATCTTGCTTTCTCAGCAGAGATATGCAAGAATGATCCTCCCGAAGTTGTGTCGAGCAATTTTCTACTGTCTCTACTCAGACCTTTATAAAAGTGTTGTAAAAGAATGGGATCTGGTAGACTAAGGTCCGGGCCTAATGCTAAAAGTGTAGTAAAACGATTCCAGGATGAGGCCATAAATTCTTCAGGTTCTTGCTTAATAGTCAGAACCTTGACTCTAAGGTCAACGATTTGGGAGATGGGATAAAAATCTAGGCAAAAGTTGGAGCGTAAGGACCCCCAATCTCCTTGTTGCTTACCTACAGTTTTATCATACCATTGTCTAGCTTTTCCCTTTAATGAGAAAGGAAATAGCTTCCAACGGAGGGTTTTGTCGGACATGCCCTCTATGCGAAGACAGTCACACGTTTGCTCAAAGTCTCTAATGTGAAGGTAAGGGTTTTCATCTCCTTCTCCCCGAAAAGGATAAGCTTTGGACCAATGCAATCAACCGCGGACTCAGCCTATAGCTAGTTGTTTGGATAGGTTGTGATGACTCATGTGGCACTAAATTTGGTCTCCGTGGGTGCGTAAAATTGAAAGATAGGAATGGAATTTAAATTATCCTAGAAAATAAAATGTACGGAAAAGTAAAGTGAAAGAAAAAGATAAAAGTATAGGTACAAGGTAGAGAAAGATTTAGGTTATCTAAGCGGACCGTCTTTGTCCCCGCAACGGCGCGTAAATGCTTGTTGACACTAGATACGCACACGAAAGAATCAAAGAGAAATAATCCGCAAGCGCACGGATATCGGTGAGCACTTCACCCGGGAGATAAGTCCCGAGTATCGTACTTGTTTTTATCCGCTAAGAGAAAACGTGCAATAGACTAACCCGATCTTTACTACTACCCCGGGCCGCTAGTCAAGTGAGAATTAAGCGATATAGAGAGAACTCCTTCGTCGGTCTTCTTCTAACCTATGGCAAGCTTTGAGACTACTTGTTCTAAGGGGGTACCCGAAGAATAGACACCACGAGGATGCTAAACCGGGCACAAAGGACCTACCTTACCTACCAACGGGAAGTGGGTTACAAAGGTAATAAAGGGATTGTCACTTCCCTCACTACTACCACGGTTCCGGCCGAATAGGGAGCATCTACAAGTGAACCTAGCCTAAGCACCACGCTTATGCTAAAGAACGATTACTCTATTCCCAACGCGAAGCGAATAAAGTAAACTTGTAAACCAAAGAACAATAATAACAACGAACTTACTAGTATTAGAAGTTGAATTGCCGAATGATTACGAAAACCAAGCCTCGGGTTAGGAGACATGATCCCGCAGATACACTTTGGAGAGGAGACACCGACAGCCGGGCTTCCTCCAAATCTACCTCCACTCTTTACTCTCTCAATCTCTCTTGATACTAATACCCTATAGAGATAGATCCATTCGAGGGACCCTTCTCTATCTAACTCTCTCTCTCGGATTGAAGTCTTGAATGAATTGGAGAATGAATTAGGGTTTCACCCGGGGGGCCGGGGGCTCGCTTATATAGCCCCTAGGATTAACCACGGCCCTCGGATCAAACCGACCTAAATGGACGATAATTATTGATCTTCAAAGTCGGTGGAGGCGGGATCCGCGAGACTCCACCCGATTGGTGGAGATGGGGAGTCGGCCGACTCCACTCCCCGGGGTCGGCCGACCCCGGCCTTTGCAGTGGGCCCTGTGTTTCAGTGTGTTGCCTTCTCGGAGTCTTCTAGATTATACTTTTTCACTCGTTCGGTCTTTCTCTCTATGTAAACCCGACATGTGGGCCATCTTGGGTAGTTTTGTTTGTCACCCGCGAGAAATAGATATTCACCAAAACTCGTGGAATTCTGTCTGTGGTAACCCTATATCTATCAAGTATTTATGAATAGGTCCATTTGCATGCTAAGTTGACGGTTAATTTTATGAGTTAACGACCGTCAACAGTCCTCCTCCTCGTGGTGGCCGGCCGCCACGTGCTCCTCGTGGTGGCCGGCCGCCACGTGGTCCTGCTGGGGCTCGTTCAGCATGTCCTTCGACCTAACGTTTTGTCGGCGCGACCGTCCTCCGCCTGGCATTTTGTCGAGTGCCTGCATTGACAAAAATTAAAACAGTTAGTATTAGTAGATTGCAAGTACTTGTAAAGAAAACATAAATGTAAGGTAATATAAATAACAAGTATCAATATTACATGGATTAGAAACTATCTCCGCAAACGGCAATATTGCTGGCGAGCGCTCGTCCTCGTCATCAGTACTGTCATCATCACTATCAATATTGTTGAGCTCTCTTAAGTCCTCATCATTACACTCTACATGTGGAGATGTCTGGGTTTTGACCATCCGACGTCACAACTTGCTCGAAACTTTTTGAAATTTTTACCACACACTACACATGCCATGACAACACAATGGTCAAGTTTCGTCAATATCGGACTTTGTTTGGATTTTATACAATTTAAAAACACTTTCCGTGCACGTCACTACCCATGTTACGAGGCCAATAGGGTCGTAATTTCATGCGAAGTCCGGATACGGCGTCAACATACTCCGAGCATCATGAATATCATTTTTCGAATCAAAAGTTTGCATTATTTCATGTACCTGCAGTTCAAATTTCGAGTTGTGGGAAAAATTCAAAGAAACCAAAAAAATTAATGAAATATAGCCACAAAACTCAAAATTGTCCCAACTTTTGAAGCTGGGTTGTATGTAGTGTAGGAAGACAGCAGAAAAAAATGGGAAGCAAAAAACAAAAAAAAAAAGAATTGTTTGCCGATGGCCTTGGAAAGCCATCGGCAAACAGGCTTTGCCGATGGCCGGCCATCGGCAAACAAGGTGGGCCTGGGCGCTCCCCAGGCTGCCACGTGGCTACGCTTTGCCGTTCGCCGTGGCCATCGGCAAACGAGGCGGTTTGCCGATGGCCTAACGGCGGCTGCCATCGGCAAAACTGACGGCGTCGACCGCCGTCCGCTCCTGGCAAAGTGTGCCGATAGGCTGAGTATGCCGATGGCCCGGCCATCGGCAAAGAGTGGCTCTGCCGTTTGCTTTTGTTTGCCGATGGCCCGGCCATCGGCAAACAAGCTCTTTCCCGATGGCATTTGTTCGCCGATGGCCCGGCCATCGGCAACAATATATTTGCCGATGGCTTTACTTTGCCATCGGCAAACCGGGCTGTTTGCCGATGGCTTATGCCTTGGCCATCGGCAAACTCTGCGCCATCGGCAGAAACTCGCTCTCCGGTAGTGAATGTGACCGCGAGCATAGCACGGTGGAGCTCAACGTGGATTATACCAGTCGCAGTTTGGCAAGCGAAGCAACAAGATATATCGTCGTGTCTCGGAGAGTTTACCCTCTATAACTCTAGGTTGGTAAATTTTTATAAAGTTAGAGCACATAATAAAAAAACTCAATTGGGCATGTTGTTGTTGGATGGAGTATAGTTTATGTTTTTTGTAGTTGTAGTTTATGAAGTTTAAGTTTAGATTAGACATGGGCCTCTTTGGTTAGGTGGCTAAGCCCAAACCAGGACCTGAAGCCGTTTGGTTGCCTGTTTCCACCTCTTATGGCCCGGCTTCTTCACCATGCCATCGACTAGCTCATAGCCTAGCTCCGTGGGAATGCGATGGCCAACTGTTTTTTTTTTTTTTTTTTCGGATCGAGCCAGGCTAGCACTTATGCTTGGCTCACCTCCCAACTGGCGAGGATTTGTTCGCGCTAGAGTCATCGCTGGTACTACATCTCTACTCTCGGTCTACCCCTGAGTTAAGCAGGACGACTGCCATCTTGATCGTTGGATTTGAGTGAGTAAAAAGATTAGATTGAGAAACAATCTAGACGGTTAATTTATATGTGGTTGATTTTGTGGGTACAATTTTTGGGTGTACAAAAGAATCTCATCTCAACGGGAGAGGTTTTGCGGGGTGCCTTTAGCGTTGTTTAAGTTGGTACATTAATAAGGTAGATGCATTAGTAGGGTAGATAGATTCCGCCACTCTTGAAAGCCTGCATGGAGAGTGGGAACCATGCCGAATTTAGAGTCAAGCCCGTGCGCGCGCCACAGATGACCTGGGACTCGATCGTCGACGACCCAGGCCACGACAGTGCGCCCGGTCTGCGTGCTCGCAGTGCGGATCGGCTTGAAGCACCAGCACCGTGATTAGGTCCTTGTAACTGGGGTACTTGCCGTCGCACTCCGATGGGCTTCTGCCATCGTCCGTCCCCGCCCTTCTCGAACGGAGTTCACTGTCACCACCGCGGGCGTTCCACGCTTGGGCGACGACACGGGCGGGGACGAGCATTAGTGGTTTTTGTGGCGCAGCAGCAGGACCGAGTCCCCATGCACTAGCAGCGACCGTGGCAGCGCGCATGCGTACGTGATGATTGCACGGGCACGGCCGGCGGGTCGGCACGGCGAGAGAAGGACGCGGCAACGCTCGGCCAGTCACGCGGCCGCACTAGCGCTCCCACCGGCCGGTGGCGTTGCGACGACCGGAACGCAAGACCGGACACAAGGGCGCAGCGAGCAGGACGGCATGTAGCGGGGCGATGATGCGTGCAGAGCCAGGCCAGGACACCAGAGCGAGCATGGCAGCAGCAAAGGCTGGCGCTGGCACGACGACTGCGCCGTGGTGACCGTGAGAACAGGCCAAGTCCGTGCGACGACTGTTGGCGTGGTCTCACGACAGTTTCGCTCGAGCAGATTCCTAAGGTTTAATCACAACAATACTGACAGAGCGACAGTCATGAAGTTGCAAGTACCGCTTGCAAATACTGTACAGGTGAATACGAGTATAGTTATATACTTATATTTATTAATTCTGCCACTCAAAGAAGCCTGCCTTGAGAGTGGCTAGGGAAACACATGAACGACAACAAGCGTTCTGTGTCGCTGTCGATCAGGCCAACAGAACAGTCGATCACAGACTTTACTTTGTCCGCAACGGCAGAGTGCCTGACACACTGACACAACACAAACACACACACATAGCAGCCAATTCCAGGGGCAGGCGTGGAAACACAGATCCTTTCCCGACTTTGCCGGCCGACGATGGCCATGCATTCGATTATTAGTCGTCGGCCCAGGTGATGGGAACCTCGCCGACGTCGGTGCTGAGCCCGAGCTCGGCCCAGACGGCCGCGGACGCGGCGACCATGTTTTCCTTGCAGCCGCTCTGGGTGTCGCACTCGTCCACGACCTTGGCCACCACCATGTGATAGTTCTGCTCGCTCGTGATGCGGATCGAGTTGAGGCACCGGGTCCCGCCCGCGTACCACTTCGGGGCCAGCGCCACGAGCAGGTCCCCGTCGCTGTGGTACTGACCATCGCACGCCGCCGGGCCGCTGTCCTGGCCTTGCTCGAAGCTGGTAACTGACATCACCCCGACGGCGGCGCCCTCCAGTGCTGACACGGCGCACAACGACGCCTGCAGAAGCAGGACGGCGACGGCCAGGAACGCAAGCTTGGTGCAGCTCGCCATTATTTCTGTGCAGTGCGCCCCTGCTTTTGGCTCGCTTACTAGATTTAGCTAGCCTTTTTTTTTTTTTTGGGGGGGGGGGGTGGGGGGAACAGAGATTTAGCTAGCCGTGCACTTGCTTTCTGCTATGAGTATGGCATTAGGCCGTTTAAATAAGCAGCCGGGATATCACACCTCTTGTTTGAGGAACGCGATACCAATCCTTTTCGTATATACTTAGAAATGTACGATATTCTTTTTGAAGGATCGAAATGTACGATATTCTTCCGGTACACTCGATAGACCATTGACCGTCCACTTTCACTACTGAAAAATTGCATTTTGGTGTCAGCAATATGATCCTTAAATTTATGTTAGATAGATTCTTGCGTTCAGGGCCAGACACTCAAAATTACATATATATAAATGGCCTTATACTCGGATTTTTAGGTAGGTCCAGAAAAGTTCAAATCAGCCTCGGTATCTATGGTGAGTAGTGACACCTTCTAGACACAAACTAAAACCTATCTATTCTATCCATATACGCCGAACCAAAACTCGATCGGAAAAAACAATGGGACTCATGGAAGACTGTCTACCGATATGGACGGTCAATGGCCTAGGCATCAAACGGCCGAGGCATGACGATGCTCACACTTCACATTGGGTGCGCTAGGTACTCAGTCGTACGTAAGCCACGGCGGCGGTGTGCGCGGCTTATAACGACGGCCGTCCTGTTGCGTTTGCGGCGACTGTTGCAAGGATACCCAAGAGGCCGCCGACGGCGATACGACCACGTTGAGAGCGCCTTCACGGTTCTTCGATCTTTTCAACACGGACTCGACCACATACCACTCATGCACTCATTATATGATCAATCAACCCTGGAAATATATCATACTGAATCCATCCCAAATTATAAGGCGTTTGATTTTTTTTTCAACCATAAGTTTGACTACTCGTAATAAATATATAAAAATAATTAAGTTTTAAGTCATTCTTATAAAAATTTAATTAATAAAGAAAGTCATGTGAAAAGAATAATATTTTCAACAAATTTTTGAATAAAACAAATAGTCAAATTTAATATAAAAAATTCAAACATCTTATTATTTTGGAATGAAGGGAATATAGTTTGGAATGAAGGCAGTATATGATTACAAGATCAGCACCATCGATAGTACTTCTTGCCTCCCTTTCAAAAAAAATAGTACTTCTTGCCAGCCGTTGCCGCGCCATTGCCAATACCGGGTGCCCCCTCGGTGACCGTTGCCATTGCCAATACGGCCGGGTTCCCGCTCGGTGAATGCCCAGCTACTCACTGTGACTCCGTCACCTTCTCTGGACCAGAGCCTCCACATATATCTCATATATTTATCTCCACTTGATTTCACACATGAAGGTCACAAATAGGTCATGAGGGACGTACGCACACTATACAGATAGCCATCACATCCTGGTAATTCATTAAATGGTGCATCTTGATAGGCACGATCACTCTACCCTGCTGCCAACATCAGTTAGACCCAAATGACAGCTATACATCATGTAGCTGGAGCTAGGAGTATCATGGAAACTATCGAGCTTGTTAAGAACATGTAAACTATGTCTCCAAGATCAAGATATATGTACAATCATGTGATGCCTCATTGGTTCAATAGCATTAAGCATAAGAGACTTATGTAATATACTGTCCTAACCAAGACCACAACCATCTTTGGTTCAAAGAGGTGGAAACATGTGTACAGAGAAATACAGAAACTTATGATCTTCTCACTACACCACAACCCTTAATCAGCGAATGACTTAAAGTTGTTGTAAGGGGTGTATAGCGATGGATGGTCCGTGGCTAAAAGTTATAGCAACGGACCCCAGCAGTTGCTATTGAAGCCGTGGTTAAAAGTATACAGTAACGGACTTCATCTTTAGCTACGGACCGTCCATGGCCCAATAGTTTAGCAACGGATGTAGGAGCGCTTGCCCATTTGTACAGTGGCTGGGGCGGGGAGCTGGCCGGCCGCATCACCGGCCCGCCCGCTAATGCCTTTGTAGGGGCGGGCTGGTGATCCCCGCCCTTACGAGGACCTTGTAGGGCGGCCAGTGATCCGTCGCCCCTACGGTGGTGCAAAGCAATAAGTGACTTGCCCACCCTTCTTCCTCCCGAGCCACTCACTCCCACTCGAAAAAAAAGGCTTGGGAGGCCTTGGGCACCTCCCTAATTTTGCTCTAGGAAGGAGGGAGGTTTTCAACTCAATTCCTTTGGTGGAAAGCTTGTTTAAGGTAAGGGAATGCCATTCCCACCCTCTAATCCAAATTTCATTGGTTGATTAGTGAGCAATTTGCATTCTTGTTTTCTCTCTCTTTAATGGTGCTTGAGCCATGTATTGCCCAAATTGGAGCTTATCTTTGATGGTACTAGTGTTGATTAGGTGGAGACATGACCTTGCACCCTCTATTTGATGATATAGCTTGATTTTAGTGGTGATTAATTGTAGTTTTGATGTAGTGCATGTTCTAGATCTAAGGTGGTCTTTTTTTTATATCATGACATTATTGGAATGTGTGGTTGGCATATGAGTACTTGTTGGTAAACTAATAGTTGTTGCTAATTGTTAGCTAATAATGGTAGATAATAATTGTTGCAAAAAATAATTGTTGCTAATTAAAATTGTTGCTAATAATAATTATTGTTACTAATAATTGTGCCTAATTATTGTTCCGCAAATATTTCCCAACACGGTTGATGCTAATAATTGTTGCTAATAATAGTAGGTAATAATTGTGTTACTAATAATTATTTGGCACTATTTGGAATTATTTGGCATTATTTGGAATTATTTGGCACTATTACTAATAAGTGTGTTACTAATAATTATTTGGCACTATTTAGAATTATTTGGCATTATTTGGAATTATTTGGCACTATTACTAATAAGTGTGTTACTAATAATTATTTGGCACTATTTGGAATTATTTGGCACTATTTGGAATTATTGGAATGTTACTAATAAGTGTGTTACTAATATTATTTAATCTACATTCATAATTCTTTTTAAGGATGGAGGACAGGGCTACTTGGATGTATTGTTGGCCAAGGATTTCGAATGGCTTTTTCGATGAGGTGGACAAGTTTGTTGAAGCCGCGGTGAATCATGCAAGGCAATCGGGGCTAATCGTTCAATTCTTTGTCCTGCAAAGATTGCAACAACGAAATGGCAACTTATGATGGGGACGTGATCAGATCACATCTGGTTAGGCGAGGATTTGTTTCGGACTACACGGTATGGGTTCACCATGGTGAAGTAATGGTGGATGACGGCAACGAATGGCACGATGCCGTTGACGACCAGTTGCCCGCCGCCGACGATCAGTGTGGGTTTAACGTGTGGATGCAAGATGATTTGGCCAATGAACAGGCACGTGGTGATGATGGCGGTGGTGTCGACAATGATGATGTTGATACTTGCGGTGTCGACAATGATGATGGCGGAGCGGTGATGAGGGTGATGCAGAAAACTTTGACCACTTAGAGCAAATGCTTCGGGACTTTGGACCGAAATACTACGACGAAGAAGGGTCTAGAAAACCTTGAGCGGGTGAAAGCGTCGTCGAGGGCGGCTTGTGTATGGTGTTGATAAGGGCTGCCCAAAACGTGGACACTTGCTCCGTTTTGTGCTCGAGCTACTACTCCCCGAAGGCTAAGTGCACGGCCGGTCGGACTGCAGCTTCGACGATCCGTTGCATCTTCGTCATCCGTGCCGCCACCGCCAAACCTAGTTCCCTCCAATACATACCATGCGAAAAAGGTCATAAATCCATTGACAATGGGTGTTGAAAAGATCGATGCATGCCCCAACCATTGTATCCTTTTTCGCGGTAAAACGTTCGGAGGTCTGGATAAATGTCCTCGTTGTGGGGCAAGTCGGTACAAGGACAATGACGTTTACAGTGGCGGAGAAGCCATCACCGGGAACAAGAGGAGTAAGAAGGGTTCCAAAAAGGCGGTACCACAATCTCAACCTCCGAGAGGACACCCCATTAGGCAATGACGCAAGAAAGAGGAAAATTCCTGCCTTGGTAATGTGGTACACCGCCGGTGATGACCGGTTGAGGCGTATCTTCCTAAACCCTAAGGAAGCCGCGCTCATGACATGGTGGTACGATGAGCGCCCGGTCGATGACGATGTGATTGCACACCCGCCGATGGCGATCGGGGCGGGACTTCGATAGAAACAACCCGGATTTCGTGATGACCCAAGGAATGTACGGTTCGCCTTGAGCACGGATGGAATGAATCCCTTCAACGAGAGAACTAGCAAACACAGTACCTGGCTAGTGATCCTGACGATGTACAACATCCCGACGTGGTTGTGTATGAAGAGAAAGTACCTTTTCCTCACCATTCTTGTTTCGGCCCTGACAACCAGGCTTTGATATGGACGTGTTCCTCGAGCCCGTGATGGAAGAATTCGAGAAACTATGGAGGACCGGGGAGCCGATGTACGATGCGTTCAAAAAGGAGACCTTCACATTAAGAGCAATAATATTTGTGACCATCAACGACCACCTGCGTTGTATGCCTTGTCTGGACAATTCAAAGGTAAGACGGGATGCCTAGTACTGTCTCGGATGATACTAAATGGGTGTTCCTAGATGGATCCAAGAAGGTTGTTTACATCGTGAACCGTCGCTTCCTAAAGCAAGGTCACAAGGACCGCAGCAAGCTGTACTTAAAGTACTTCGGCGACATCGAAGAGGATGAAGACCAGCCTCCGGTGAGACGTCATGATGGAAAATATGTGTTCCAAATGGTGAAAAACATAAGCGTCGTCTATGGAAAGAAGAAATAGATGGAACGCCCAGAGACAGAAGCATACCTCCTATCGAAGGCGTGCCTTTTAAGAAAAAGTCAATCTTCTTTCGCATCTTAAATACGGCTCGAATTGGAGGTCCCCATGCCATTGATGCTATGCACGTGCGAAGAATGTCTTTGAGAGTCTCATCGCTACCTTGATGGACACAGCCAAGTCAAAGGATAGTCTCAGAGCACGGAGGGACATGGAGCAGCTAAAGCTTATGCCAGAGCTTCACCCGATACATGACCCAAAAAGCGGAAAATACACCATCAATCAGGCTAGCTTCAACATAGAACGGGAAGAGAGGAGAGGTATATGCACTTCTGTGAAGGGGACCAAAGTCCCAACTGGGTTTTTGGCAAACCCGAAGAAGCTAGTGTCGATGAAGGACCTGTCATTCGAAAACTGCAAGGCTCACGATTGTCATATGATGCTGACGGTGTTCCTACCAATCGCAATCGGGCTATCAAGCCGAGTTCTTGAAGATGGCTATCACCCGCATGTGCTACTTCGGTCCGGGATAACGTAGAAGAAGATTAGCAAGAACGGGCCGAATGACCTACATGATTTCGTCGTGGAGACCCGGGCCCAACTAGAGATGTGTTTACCTCCCGCTTTCTTCGACACAATGGTACATCTCATGATTCACATGGTTCATCGTGATACGACGTTGGGCCCTTGCTACTTGCATGAAATGTGGGCGTACGAGCGGTTCATGTCGGTTCTAAGCCGATACGTGCATAATCGTGCTTACCCAGAGGGCTCCATGATAGAGGGCTACACTAATGAAGAAGTCATCGAGTGCTATCAAGAGTACCTAAAAGTACAGAGAGGGATTGGTATTCCCGATTCTCGCTACAAGAATAGGTCATTTGGGAAGGGCACAAATGGTAGGAAAGTCTTCATCGATGAAGATTACCAAGAAGTGAGTCAGCGCACTACGCTGTCTTGGCGGGCTCAAAACCGATGGATCCATATATTAGTGAACACTTGGAGATCATCTCATCGAGTCACACGGTCAGAGGTGACGGGTCATGAAACAACACAGTAACGCGTAACTTCATGGTTGAAGGACAAGAACATACAGCCTGGAGAAACCAAAGACTCCATTACCATCAGTAAGCTAGCAGTGGGGCCATCAAGACAGGTGACATCTTGGAGTTCGTATGAGATCAACGGGTACACATTCTATACCCACACAAAGGATAGCAAAAGTGTGAACCAAAACAGCGGTGTTCGAGTAGTGGCTATCGGCGAGGGGGGCAAAAAGGTCGACTACTTTGGCATAATTGAGGAAATATGGGAACTTGACTATGGGATTGAGGAACTAAATGTGGCCCTATTTCGATGTCGCGGCTCAATAAACCCGAAATCAATGAAATTGGATTGAGGGTCGTGGACCTCCAAAACATAGGCTTCAATGATGATCCATGGGTGCTCGCTTCACATGTTATGCAAGTTTTCTTTATGACCGACCCGCTCAGTATACAACCCCCAAAGAAGAAACCTAAGCATGTGGTTATCCCCGGAAAACAACACATTATCGGAGTGGATGGCGTCGAAGATGTTGATGCCTACAATAAGTTCGATGAAATGCCGCTTTTCACAAGCTTTACAAAAAAGATCAATGAAGTGGAAAAGAAACTACCCAAAAACATATTGCCATGGGCGGAACGAAAAGCTGTCAAGTGGAAAACTATCTCGGGGGAGGACTAGTTATGATAAGCGTAATTACATTTATGTATGTGTGTGTGTGAGACTACATTTATGTATGTGTGTGTGTGAGACTATATTTATGTATGTGTCAGACCATATTTATATGTGTACTACACTTTCGCAACGCTTCGTCGAATGCAAAAATGACCTTTGTATGAATTGTTCGTCTTGACGAGTGGGTCAAACTTGATGTTCATGACTTTTCGAGGTGGGCCCGCCTAAGGGGTCGAAAACCCGCGTCTAGCCGCGAAAAACTGAAGTTTCAAAGTTTGAGTGGTCCAAACCATCCCAGATGAAAAGGTGACCATTGGAAAAAATATGTATCTTGATGAGTGGATCAAACTTGCTGTTCATCACTTTTGCATCTGAGGCCATCTAGGGTCCGGTCAACGTATATTTTCCAAAAAAACAAAGGTTTGACTTGGTCAACCTAGGTCAAACGAGGTACCAAATGACCTCAAATAAAAAACTTTTGAATACAAGATAGTTTTGTCTCATCAAGATACATATTTCATAGATAGACTATTTTTGTATTTGAGGAAGTGTTGGTAAACTCTATTCACAAATTTTTGAATCCCACATACGACTTAATGAAACTTCATGCGACGAGTGGATTTAGAACTACACTTTCACAACGCTTCGTCGAATGCAAAAATGACCTTTGTATGAATTGTTCGTCTTGACGAGTGGATCAAACTTGATGTTCATCACTTTTTGAGGCGGGCCCGTCTAGGGGGTCGAAAACCCGCGTCTAGCCGTGAAAACCGAAGTTTCAAAGTTTGAGTGGTCCAAACCATCCCGCATGAAAAGATGACCATTGGAGAAAATATGTATCTTGATGAGTGGATCAAACTTACCTGTTCATCACTTTTGCATCTCGAGGCCATCTAGGGTCCCAAAAACACGGTCAAAGTGCCATTTTTTTAAAAACCATAATTCAATTATTTCTAATTCAAAATTGTTTCGTTTTCTTTTTACTAATTCAATTTTTTACTGAATTTAATATATATTGTTTTTTTAAGAATTATTAGACATTTTTTCCTATTTTTTTAGGCTAATACTATTTTTTTATTTTTATGAAAAATATTTAAAAAACAAAAAAAAATCGTAAGGGCGGCGGCTCCTCGCCGCCCTTACAAAAGGGTGCCGCCCTGCATAAAAGGGATCTCCCCTTCCGACCCCCTCGGCTAAGTTGGGGCGAAACAGCGAAATCGACGCCGCTGCCGGTCCCTCGCCGCCCCGCGCCGCGCCGCCGCCTCCCCACCGCGCCGTTTCTCCCCACGGCGAGCTCCCCCTCCTTCGCATCTCCGCATCCTCCCTCCGTCCGCATCCTCCCCTCCCTCCGCATCTCCGCATCCTCCGCACGGGTGGCTAGGGTTTCGCGGCCCCCCGCTCCTTCCGCCGTCGTCCCGCCGCCGCGCCCCGACCCCGACTCGGCGAGATCCCGGAGGAGGGTGTCCCCCCTCGTCCTCGCGGCGCCGGCACCGGGAGCTCCACCGCGCCATGCCCCGCCCGCGGGCGCCGTCCCCCGCTTTCAAGACCACCGGCGACGGGAAGGACTCGTGCGCCGCCATCGGGCGCGAGGGGAAACCCTAGGGTTCCTCTCGCCGGTCTCGTGCCCGCCATCTTCGTCGTCATTGCCACCTCGCATCCTCCTCGCCGGCCGCTCCGGCGCCAAGCTCTCGGCCCATGCGTTGCACTCCTCCTCTTGCAAAGGTACGCCCACCTTCTTCTCTCCCTCTCTCTCGTGTTCATGTACTCGCCCATGGATTCGTTAATGGCCATGCCCTTGTGGCGCTCGCTCATGTGAATTGGCCATGCCCTTGGTGAATTGGTGAATTGCCATGCTCATGTGAAATCTGCATCGCTTTGGTTATTGGTGAATTGGTGAATTGCCGGCTTAAATCTGCATCACCTTGGTTATTGGTGAATTTCTTGTGGTACCTCTATTGCCATGCTCATGTTATTCACATCTTGTAACCTTGAAATGAGGAGGCCTTGTACCGTAGGGTCTCGTTGGTGAATTTCTTGTGGTACCTCTATTGCCATGCTCATATTATTTAGCTCTTAGCATGCCATGATAATCCTCTACATGTTCTACCTTATTTAGGTCTACAAGCCTGTTCTTGAGCAATACTTTAAGTGACTGCAAATGATCTAGTCCATTTAGCAAGTGACCTTAGAATAGCACCTGAAAATTCAAAATTTATATGCCATGCTTGAACCTGGATGATTGTTTTAATAGTTTAAATTTATATGCCATGCTATTTATATATCAGTTTGGATGTCAACTATGCTTTACTTTGTCCACTTAACTGAATGTCTGCTAGTACTATACCTATCACTGAACTACTTGCCATAAAACTCCTGCCAATGTCATTTTGATTTGTGGCTTAACTCCTGCCATAAAACTGAACTACTTGCCAATGAAATAAACCTATCATTTGGCAGGCTTCTTAACTGAAATACACTTGGCTTTACTGAATTTTGCTATAGAACATGTCACTGTCTACTATGCCACTGTCTACTATGCCACTGTCTACTATACTACTTGTTGTCCAGATTGATTTAGTACTTGCCAATGAAATAAACCTATCATTTGGCAGGCTTACTGTCATGGTCTACTCCTACTGTCCTCTACTCCTCTCTTCTACTCCTCTCCTCCACTCCTCTCCTCTACTACTACTACTACTACTACTCTCTACTGGCTATTACTACTACTCTACTTTGAACCTGAGGCATAAGCTGTTTTTGAATTACTACTACTCTCTACCGGCTGTTTTTGAATGTGCTGTTTTTGAAATGCCGCCTATGATGCTACCGTTTTTGGAATGCTGCCTATGATGTTTTTTTGATGCTACTTTGAACCCGAGGCATAAGCATGTGCAATGATGTTATTTTGATGCTACTTTAAACCCGAGGCATAAGCATGTGCAATGATGTTAACTGAATTTTTTTTTTTGTATAATGAGGCATAATTACTCGTCCACTTTGCTTTTTGCCATCTCTCCCTCTCCTCTCCTCTCCCTCTCCTCTCCTCTCCTCTCCTCTCTACTACTACTACTACTCTCTACTGGCTGTTACTACTAATGTCCTCCTCTCCTCTACTCCTCTCCTCCACTCCTCTCTACTACTACCACTACTCTCTACTGGCTGTTACTACTACTCTACTACTACTCTTACTACTACTACTACTCTACTACTACACTTTACTACTACTACTACTCTTACTACTACTACTCTCTACTACTACACTTGACTCTTTATATGGCTGGCTATTATATGCCACTCTACTGCTGTTTTTTTTTTTGCCATCTCTTCCCTCTCTCTACTACTACTACTGTTGTTTATATTGCAGATTGATGCCACTCTTCATGTTTATGCCATTGATGAGAGTTTTTATATACTGAGCACTTGCCTTATGCCAATGATGAGAGTTTTTATATACTAAGCACTTGCCTTATGCCAATGATGAGGGTTTTTATATTCTGAGTACTTTCCTTATGCCAATGATGAGGGTTTTTATATTCTCCGAGTACTTTCCTTATGCCAATGATGAGAGTTTTTTCTCTCCGTTCTTCTCCATTGTTTTGCCGATGATGAGATTGTCTAAGTCCATTCTTTGTATGGAATATGAGCGATGATTAGGAACTTGTGAGCAACTTGGCATCGTTACCGGCCGCCCCTACGGTGCCTTTTCTCTCGTTCTCGTTCTCTATTTTGATGCCTTGATGCTCCAAGTTCTTGATCAAATGAGGCTAGACATGTTTCGAGGCCTTTTTAAACCTTTCCCTCTCCACACTTCTCCTCCTTCCTCTCTCATCCTCTCTCTCTTTCTTCTTCTTCTTCTTCTACTACTACTACTACTACTACTACTACTAGTACTACTAGGACTACTAGGACTACTACTACTAGTACCGATACTAAAGCACACTTTATTCCTTGCCTCTCGTTAGAACAAATCACGTGATGGCGGGGACAACAAGGAATGCAACCCCATCCAGCCCCACCCGAAGAGCACCCTAGCCCTAGAGGGCAAGGAAACAACCTTCCGCTTGGATACGATTATTTCAACAACCGCGCCGCAGAATCTACAAATGCTTACTCGGAGGACCTTGCCGAGGACCAAGTGGGAGAAGCGGGGGGAGAAGGAGAGGATGATGAAGGTTCTCGGCGGGGACGATGGCTCATCCTCGGCATATGAAAGTCCCGAGGATCCTTTCCCCGAGAACCTGACATAAGCCAACGGGCGGATGAGTTGGACAAGGACTTTGATCCAAACGACGAGGTCGACGAGGAGGTAGGGATATGAAAGTCCCTTAGTAAATCATAAAGTTTGGTAACGCTATGTTTTGCTTACCTCTCGCTAACACTTTGACTCGTTGTTTATACAGCTCCTCCCCCCACCTCCGAAAAGACGTCGTCGGTGTCCCGCACGTTTGCCGAAAACGACGGAGTAGGGGACAAGAGGGCAGAGGCAACATGCACGAGACTACCAATGTGGCCTCGCTCCGCAACCCGAGGGCACAACCTCGGCCTCGACTAGCAAACAAAAGAGGACACGAGGGCCCGTGAAGCCAAACCAATATCCAAGTGACAAAATGATCTATGTGATTCAAGAGGCGGGGGGAAGAAGGGCAGGTCCTCAAGCCAGAAGCCTTCAGATCAAAATACCGCAATGCGATTGGGGCACTCGTGAAAGACCATTGTAACCCAGCAGTCCCTAATTGGAAAGACATCACAGAAGAGGAAAAGGACTCCCTATAGAAGCGTCTGGTGAAAAATTTCGATTTTAGGATTCCGGAAGAGAAGCTAGTAGTAGTAAGGCGACGTGCTATGAAGATGATGGGAGAGTCCTTCCGACGGTGGAAGACTAAGCTGAACACAGAGTACATCCAAAAGGGGTTAACTCCGTACCACAAGTATGGAAAAATAACTCCGCCCCCGGGCGTTGCTCGTGGCCGACAAGACTACGCCGGAAGCTTTGGCCCTAAGTGAAAAGAACCGCTTGAATGCGAAGAAGAACATACACCACCCTCGTCTAGGCCCCGGTGGCTATGCGGCAAGGAAGATGTGTTTCGTAAGATGGAAGCAGATGCCATAGCTGCTGGGAACACACGAGTGTGAAACTAAGGCGGCGCACCAAGCATTGGGTCTTTGCAAGGAGTGAATCGGGAGCGGTGAAATTTTCCAAGCCGAGACCGAAGAGGCAAAGTGTCAAGGATAATGAAATATGCCGAAGACGCCGAGAAGGGCACATTCACTCCTACTAGAGAGAGGGACGAGCTTACCCTTGGCTTGGGAAACCCCGAGCACACATGCCGTGTCAGGGGGTTAGGGAAACATACAACCTGGAAGGATGGATTCAAGCTCAATGAGGAGAGGGAGATGTACAAGAAACATGGGAGAAACCCGAAGACTCTTCAATCCATGGTGAATGAAATGGTCGACGCAGACTCCAGCGGTAGGATCAGTTTCATCGAGCGACGGACACAAATGGAGCCGCTCGAGACTTGGCTATAATAAGCAGCCTCCCGATGTTCGAAGCGGCCAAGGTTCCAATGCAGCCTCCGCCTCGCCGATCACATACAACGGCCAACTAGTTGCACCCCGCTGACGCCCGTCGCCAGGGCACAGTGATGACCGAGGTGGCAACGGGTGTGGCATATCCTCCAACCTGTGCGACATCTCGGCACGGCAACCCGGTCCCGAATGACTACACTAAGGTCGAGGCACTAATCGTGAAACCCGGCTATGAGAAGCATAATGTTGATTTTCCAAATAGCGAGGGGTACGTGAGCTCTGACTACTCACGAAACAAGTTCATCCTGCGGTACAAAAAGGACATTGTGTTGAATGTTACATCGCCAACTCCGAGTGATGCACATCCGGAGACAATCCGCCTTGAGGATGGAGAGATCGGCTATTCACTTGTCTCGTGAGGAGAACTGGATGTATGAGGCGGCCCCCGGAGCATGATGAGGCGGCACAAAAGCGTAGCATGATGAGGGGCACCGCCCGAGCATGGTGAGGGGGCACCACTACGGGATGATGAGGGGCACCAATAGAGAATGATGAGATGCCACATGTGAGTAACTACCCGCAACAACCTCCTCTCGTAGCTCATGCCGAGGCGCCACAAGTGCCTCCCGAGCCTAACAAGGTGCAGCTCATGCCGAGCCGAGCGTGATGTGACGCCCCATGTGCCTCCCGAGCCACAACCATGTCCAGGCTCGCCCCGAGCAAGGCCTTGAAGAGATGGCACAGCCTTCTAAACAATCTAAAGCTCGAAAGAAGGTCCCCATCATGATAAGAAAGGACACAAAGTCGACAACTTTTGTGGAGCCGCCGAAGACCAATTTGATGAAGTGGTATGCTCATGACCGAAAGAAGCCCGAGAACACAGCATTAACACTTTTGCCTACAAGAAAACCGTTGATCCCTCGTAATACAAAGCCGCAAAGAGGTATCCAAATTTGGAAAGGATCACGTGGTCCAAGGATTGCCCGAGAGAATATGTAAGAGGCAAACCTTTCCTACCAAACCGGTATCTCTAAAAGATGCCACTTGGAATGAAAAGGTTCCATGATTGGTACTTTTTTCATGCTTCAAAACAAAAATACAATTGGTGGAAGCTATAGTACCCGAGGGCACATTTGGAGGCCCAACTACTACCATTTCCTTCGACTTCGCCGAGGTCCGCGAAATGTTTTGCCTCGGTTCAATGTCGATGAATCCGATTCCGCACCTCGGTGCTTGTAAGTCCTCTTCCTCTTGATATGAGCTCAATGTAACCTAGTTGGTTTTTGTTGTAACTAACTTACGTCGTGATCGTAGAATGCAAGCACACTTCATTAAAGCTAAGGAGTCTTTAGAGGCCGGGTATATCGACCTGACCTATAGCATCGATAACCTTTAACTTCCTAAAGAATTGGAAGATGGATGCGCGAGCTAGCCGAAGGGGTGATGGTTGAGGAGAAAGAGAAGATCCGGAAGAGAATAAAGGATGAGGGCTTCAGGGTTGCGTCGTGGATGGCCGTATATATAAAGCATCTCGAAAACTACAAAAGAATATGGATACCATACCACTTCAGGTGAGTTCGGCTGTATACTTAAACATTGTTCGGTATATCTCATTTTGATGCAAACAAACTTATGTGTCTATTCTATATTTAAAACTCATGCAAGAACCACCGGATAGTCATAGGCCTCGTCTCGGGAGAAACATGGCATACGTCCGTGATTCCCGTGCATTTTGACCCCGATACATATATGGACTTCACAACGATTCTCGCGACGTAAGTAAATTTGTAATCCTATTGACATTAGATGATTCACTTTGATGTTGAATTCTACATACTAAGTGAACTCACTTATAAAGACTTTACATTGTTTCTCATTCGAACAGGGGCATTCAGACATATGTCATAAACTTCAATGGCATACATAATCCAGAGATGGGGATCCACTTGACTATCAAAACTCACTGTTCGGTAAGTGCAACTTAGTTGGGCACTAGATTACATGGTTTTCTATACTTGTACTTGACATTTTCATATGCGAATTGAAACACACACAAGCACTCGGCGAAGCCAGGAGTATGCATTGTGGATATTATGTATGTAGTTTCATCAGTAACATGAAGGGCTACAGAGACACCCGAATTGGTAAGTTCGAATCCTTAGTAGGTCGTAGTATGATGCATGCAATCTCTCTAGAACTAAACTTAGCTTTGCAATCTCTCTAGAACTAAACTTGGCTTTTGCGACCAATGTAGTGGGAAGAAGAGCAAGAAGTGCAAAGGGACCCCTACAAGGATGATGAGCTAATAGAGATGGTAGGTGACCTATGCAACTTCATAATGGAACAAGTGGTATATGTCAACGGTCATTACCATAACCTACTCTCAGAGTTAGGTAGCATTCCTCGAGTATGAGTTCCTTCGTCGGACCGATTTGCTATCTCTAGGTCGTTGAGTGATATATATATATATATATATATATATATATATATATATATATATATATATATATATATATATATATATATATATATATATATATATATATATATATATATATATATATATATATATATATTAGTTATGATATATATTACCCTAGGGACTGATTAATAATCAGTACCCGGTCCAAATCACCGAGCCCGACCACGGGCGCTCCCCGCTGGGCCGCTCCGTCCCGAGCGGCGGTTCCGAGCCGGGCGCTCAGCGGCGGTTCCGAGCCACGGGCGCTCCCCGTCCCCTTTTTTCTCCCGCACCCACCTGTCAACTTCTTTGCATTTTTTTTCGTTCTAATCTCCAGATCGTGGGGAGGACCCGGAGGCGACGCCGGTTTGGCCCCAGCTCCTCGCCCCCTCCGCCGCACAACCCCAGCTCGACGCCGCTCCTCCATCCCGGGCGGTGCCCCTGCAGCAGCGCCCTTCACGGGGGCGTGGCCCGGCTCTTCCCCTACCCACGGCGGAGCGGCAGGCCCGGGCGCGCGGTCCGGCCCCTACAGGTCCGCCAGCCCCGCCGCACGACCCTGCCCGCCGCCTCCCTCTCGCCTCCGCAGCCTCCGTGGTGGAATCAGTGGCTTCGACGCCTCCGCAGCCTCCGTGGTGGTATCAGTGGCTTCGACGCCTCCGCATCCTTTGACAGCTGCCATCCTGACAGCGGCCTCGTACCTGGGGAGTTCACCGCGCCTGGGGCTGCCGTCCTGCTCTGCTCGCCCGTGACTCCCCTCCTCCAGATCCCCTTCCCCAGCTGGCTGCCGCTACCGTGGCCTGGCCGGGCAGCCCCTGCTCTCCCCAGGCTGGGTTGGGCATGGACACGGTCCCATCCATCTCATCTCCGTCCGATCTACGCCGTGCTGTGCTTCTCCACCCCTCAATGGTGAGCTCCGGCACCGTTTCTCCTGATTAATGTGTATGGCAAGTCTATGAGATGTACTGTAATTGTGGATGCAAGTTCTTTTATTTCCTAGTGTTAGGCAAGTTATGTGTAGCTCGCTCTAAACTTGTGTATTGGCTGACGATAATGATGGGGCTGGTGCTCTTTTTGCGATGGCCAGAGAGAAGCCCAGGGAGATGGCGGTTGATGTTTTGACAGGTATTGAACTGAAAGAGAAGCCTGAGTTGTTGTTGCAAGAAGCTTGGCAGCGACCAGCAAGCAATGCCTGCTCTAACCAAGGCTAAGAAGGAGGTAAATAGTTTTGGCATGATTTCCTGTTTAATTGTTGCACAAAGCGTATTTTTTAAATACAGTCTGGGATGGTAGCCGGAGTCCATTTACATGGTGGATCTCATGGCACACACTGCTTCTCCGTGAGCAGATGCAATACTTTGTGCTTAATTTTCTTCAATGGTTCTTAATCCGCAGTGCCCAAGAAGACTGTCGAGGCGGTGTAGCGACGCTGCTGCCTCAGCTTCTCATGCTGCTGTTCCTGGATTGGAGAGGTGAGGCCTGCTGAAATTAAGCTCAGCTTCAAATGAAATGCTTTCCTTTCTATGAATGTTGTGCGATAATCAATCTGTGTGGAAACCAAAGTTCATTTTGTGATGCTTGAAATACATTGCAATCACCCTGCATTCCTACAATTTTTGGCGGCAGTGGTCATGTGGGAACTTGTAAGTATGTTTGATCTGCTTATCCTGCTACTGAAAGAAACATGCTTAATGTGTGAACTCTATATGTACCGTGTGCCATTTAAGTATTGTTAGGAACACTTGTTTTCAGTTAAGGCCTTCGGAGTTTCTACAAGCAACATTTTAGCAACCACCATTAAATGAAATTAGCACCTACGTTCCACAATTCTTAGGCAACAACTACATTCAATCTTATCTGCTCAGCTCCGTTACAGTGTAGAATATTTTTCCCCTTGTACAAGTTTCTGAAACATTGGTCACCGAGCCCGAGCGCCGGTTTACCCACGAGCTCAACTAGGCCAGTTCGAAGCGCTCTCCCACGACCCACGATTTTTTTTTTTTTTTTTTTTTTTTTTTTTTTTTTTGCGGTTTCTATTTCCTCGCCCCATCCGCTTGGTCTCCTCTTTCCCACCCCGCCGGCACCGCCCACAGTTGCTCCACCGCTGGCTCCGCCGTGCCACCCCCACAGCGCCATGTGGTCGCAAACGCAGCTCGCCACCCGGCCGGGCGTTCTTGGCTGCCGTTCCCTATTGTGCATTCCTAGTAATTATTTTTGGTACAATACATATTTTTACATTTGAAAAATTACCTTATTAGTGTGGTGTCATTATGTGCAATAGCCGATAGGTATTGCCTCTTTTGCTAGTTAGACCAAGTTTCTGGTGAACAAGCATAAATTATTTTGGCCCTGCTCGTCGGCGCCCATCCCCACCCCAACCCCCGTCGGCACCTATCCACAACCCACGCCCGTCAGCTGGTGTTGCCATGCATCGCATCCTCCATCTCATGTGAATATCTTGTAGGACCTATCTCCATTATTTTAATGGTTTCTGTGTAGTATCGCTAATTTCTTCTATTATTTTCTCCATCTTGCAGGTATATGTCTATCAGAACAAACTGGCTGAATGGTGATTTTATCAAGGTTGCCAATGATGATCATGCTTCTGGCTCAAGAACCATAGAGAAGTTCCAGTTAGCTATGTCAAATCTAAAAGCCAAAGTAAGTGATAATTGATTATTAAGATTCTTGCTTTTGACCCGGTAATAAATATATTATATAGCAAAGCATGCCGAATAGTTTTTGATTGCAGAGTGTATGTAGCTTTGGTAGCTAAGCATCATTGTTTCAATTGTGGCTGATGTAATTTGTTGCATTTGGTTAAACTCATGGTATGATTACCACAAATCCATATAAATATAACTCCCCAGGAACAAATTCCTTCCTTCATAGACCTTCGCCCCTTCCAAAACCATTTGATATGCATCCCTTTAGGAATATTTTGAAGTAGGAGCTCCATTTATGAAGCTTACTGAGTCACAATTTTAAATGGCGTGATTACTTCTAAAATATCTTGTATTTTCCCTGCTGTTGTTGCTTGTGCTGATTATACATTGAAATTCTATTTATTATTTTCATGGTATATATATCATTGGATATTTTTCCTTGGACCCATATTTTAATTTTGACTGGTTTTCGGTTCTGTGTTTCAAAAATATAATAATCTAAGTAGTATTCTAAAGTTCATTAGGAGGGAATGATAGGGAAGATAGAGGGTTCTTCTGTTGGATCCTGTTACATGTTACATATGACCTTAAATCAGTAATAACTTCAGTGACCGATGTTCATCTTTACTATGCTCAACATTTTCTTATGTCTACAACTTGGAAACCCTTGTGATTCACTGTTTATGGACTATGCATTGCTTATGCTCCTAATTAGTTTTAGGATCATTACATACTACAACATACTTTGCTCATAAACATATGTTACTGCTTCTCATGTACTGTTATACACTTCAGATATTTACCATCTTTTGCCGATTGATATGCATGACATCATCTCCTGTCCTGTATGCAGCTCCGTTTCTGAATGGCGAAGGCCTGAAGGGTGAGGGTCTTAAAAAACAGCTCCACTGCAGCAACATTAATGTGCTCAGGCTTGCCACCGATGGCATGATCTCTTCTGCCTTCAAAATCAGATTTGTGTTCTGATTCCTTGGGTACTTCTGTTCTCTGGCTTTTTCCTTGTTGCATGAAATGAGCCTGCATATTGTTTAGCTTAGATATACCATATTTTTATTTATTGTTCACAGATTACTTCAGGTTGTATAGTGAGTACTGACGTGGAGATAGACCTTTTTTCTGCTTTTTGACTTTCAGCTTAGTTGTGTATCTTATTACCTGTTTTTATTTTTGTTTTTTGAGTCGACATTTGCAAGACCTGATCGATCTCCTGTCCTGTTTTCTCTCTCTTTTTTAATTAATCTAATGAACTGCTACTCATATTGTTGTTTTTATCTTCTATACAGTACAAATATGAAATATGTTTCAGTAGGAACACTCGGTCCTGATCTCATATCCTGTTCTCTATTTTGTTTCTTCCTGGAAAACACACATGGAAGACTAATCACTAATGTATAGTTTCTATCCTAAGTTAATTACCAACAATGTTTCTGTCTGCTTTTTCTTATTTTCTAGTAATCTGTCAAGCTCTTGAGTGTTGATAAATGCAATGATAACGGACTTATATTCACTGGAAAATGCAAGGTCCTAAATGATCCTTTTCTCTCTATAATACAAAGATGCGCAGCTCTCCTGCGCATTCTAGAAAAAAAGACCTAGGTCTTTCTCATTCTAATACTCTCTCATGTTTTGTTGCATGCATTCAATACTTTTTTGGGGGGACTGACATTTTCCTTGTGGCTTAAACAGGACGATGGGCGACTGAGAGAGACACCTTGAGCTTTGGCTTGTGCGTAAGTTTATATTGGGTTAGAAACACAATTGTTTCGTTTTTGCTATTCTGCGTCAACTACATAGGCTGTGTTTCACTTTTCAGCAGTGCAATTGCTAACTTTTATTGTTCTCTGCAACATCTAGGACAAGGTAAGGGCTAAGGAGCATCTGTGATGCCGCAGAAAGGAAGGAAGATAAAAAAGGTTGAAGAACTGACAATGGAAGGCAAAGACGAGCGACGTATGTGTGATTTTGTGTTTTTGTTTGTGATAATAACTGGTTATCAAAAACAATTGTATCTCCCCCTTTGCTGAGTGGTGATGAAAATGGTTTGTCAGTGTATCCTCCCCTATGCGGCTGTAGTAAAAATATTTTGCAATGCTCCAGATATAATGAATGAATCTAAGCAAGTAATTGTCGCATGTACGGATTTGATTGCTTTGCTGATCTCCTTGTTTAGTGGTTGGGTTAGATGACTATATGGCCTTGAGTTGATCGGAATACATGTTCATTTTCAGATGGCCCTCAGGTGACTGAACTGGTGATTGATCATCTTACTGGACTCGGATACTTGTTCCAATGAGCAAATCTCGTCTTTTGCCTATTGCTGACAAAACATAGCAGTTTTAGTACCAGGTTCCCATTCAGTAAGCGATTTGCAAGTAAAAACCAGCCGCTGCAAATTTTTCAGGAGATGCAGCCTCACAGTAGTAATCAATCACGTGCTCCCCAGCCACTTGGCGCAGATTTGACATTTGCCATTGAGCAACATTCAATTTGAACAAGTATACTGAATTCAGATAACTGGAACCAAACAATTTCTTTAGGTAACCCTCCGTCACACATACAAAATACAAACTAAATCTTAGAAACAATCGCATGGTGAGAATCAACATCTTGTTGATATGATATACAAATCAGCTTACACCTTTTGACGGTGAGTACAGATGGGACGAAATTGAAGAAATGGAATAGCAAAATTTCTGCACATAGCATCTTTCTAATTCTAACCCTCACTGGTACATGGCCACACAGAATACCAAAAACTGCCCAATTAAGACAGCAAGTGTGCTCTTGTTTACGGGAAACACAAGCTATTAAGAGGAATCATCAGCTCCTAAGTGCATCAAGCCTTCTTTGTAGACTTCAAAGTCATCACAGAACTAGCAGCACTCAAGGTATAGACGGTATGTTGACATCTGTATCCCAAGCAACCGCTGCAAGAGAGAAACTGAAGTGGAGTCAAAGAAAAGAAATAGGCCAGTGATGGATTTCAACAGTTAAGATAGAGATGGGCAAATGGAATGAACTACTACTGCAACACTCAAATGAAGAGCAGATGACAGTAAGAATGAATTGCCTATTAATGCTTCATGCAAACTCATCGACCAAGGTATTCAATTTTAAGATGTGGTGTAAAATGGAATTAAAACTGATAGATGCTCCTCTTCGATCGACCTCATTTTAAATCATATATGCAGCTAAGCATGCATACTAACTCTGCACACAACATGATCAGCAACTAAATCTACAACACCTGCACAAACAATGCTGAACATTTTAACCAATTTGCTTGCAGATTCATAAATAGGCATAGATGCAGGTGGCAACTACAAACCTTTGTTCAGGCAAACTGGCAGTCCTTGCTTCCATTTCATGTGTAAACTGTTCCAGAGGGCCTTCCTTTAGCTCCACCTAAGGCATTGAGAAAATATCTAAATTTGGTCAAACATATTATACAAGAAAAAAATGCTACTTTTCGCAAAAAAGAAGAAGAAGAAGAAATGCTACTAACATCAAGAACAATGACAATATAAAATAACAATGTTCATGTGCAGCTCTAGTGAGAGATTTCAAATAAGATAAGTCTGATTGCTGGTGATTCTAATACTCCATTAGCAACATGTTTTAAAAAACAGGAAGCACACAAACTTGCTGTTGGTTGCCACCTTGCCGAAGGGGAATGTATGCCTAAATATCGTCATCCTGGTTTGTTTGAAAGCAATTAATTAAAAGAACTAGAATACCGTTTCTGATGTTCCCTTCCTGTCATGCAAGTTATCACGCAAAGAGTACCATACCAAAATTTGGCATACATAGTTAACAGGTCATCACACAGTTTCTCTAACCTCAGTCAGTCAGTCCCATCATAACAGTAATGAAATTTGAAAATAGTATTAAACTGGAAGATGTTGAAAGTAATTGGAAGATGTGGGTGTACCGGTTTCTGTGTTTTCAAATTTCCCGTAAAATGAAGTAATTTAATTCGTAAAAGTTTAACACTACATATTTGTACTAGATTAGTCTATGAACTGGTCGTTAGAGCTTAGAAAGAATGTCGTCATGAAATTTAGAATTCACTGAAGTAGCCATATATGGACATGAAAACCCCATTCATTCCATCCAACGACTTAGATCAAGGGTGGACCCCTGCTTGTGAAGTTATGACTGCGTTATTTTCATTTAAATTGTGAGAACATACAGAGCACAGGACAATCTGTTAGTGTGGTTTATAAATATGAAAACGGGTTGCACAGTGGGGAAAAGGGGAAGCAATGGTAGTCATAAACCAGGATCATCAGCATATAAATGTAAACTTAAAAGGGTGTTATTACGTGTACAAAGCTACAAATCAACAGTGTATATGAATCTGGATATCATTAGCAGGGAGAATTTTCAACCTGTAGCCTGAGCCTGTAGCACAGCCCTTCAGCTGTCAATGTTAGTTCCGCATGATTCACTGCAGTAAGAAATGGATTTTTTTTTTAACCAAAGGAGATACCCCATTTCCATTAAAGACATAACGGAAATACATGGATCTACTAGTTCCGGGACAGCCGGTATATCATGCAGAGAGATAGAAGGGTTAGAGTTTAAGGTGGCTACTACAAAAGAACTTCTACTCCCAGCATGTAAGAACGAAACATAAGGATAGTTCTGTATAATTTTTCATATAAAAAACAAACTCAATATAATGCTCGTTCATGGTTCTTGTGATCATGTTACCTATACACTGATCTACAATTAGCATTTAGCAATGAAAACGTAATCTCTAACTTAGATTGCTTGACTATACCATTTCATAAGTCATCTATTTCTGTTCCATTCATAGAAATTAACTGCATTCTATTTGAGTGCATAAGATCGTGTACTACCCTGCCTTGTAGGGATCTATTTTAGGTAAAAATTATTGTACCATTTTACCCATTTCTGAAGGTATGTGAATGCCTAAATACATTTGCTTATTAACCTATCTGTGGTAATAAAAGGATGCTATTCCATGGGAACCATAACCATCTATGACATTTACTTGCCTTGCGTCACACTATACATTGATTTGTTTTTCTAAATGTTCCGATCAAGCTGAAGCAAATAAAATACTTTAGTGAAACAGACACCTTTTGAAACATTGAGCTCTCTGGATACTTGATCCGTCTCCAAGATAACGTTGCCAAGTCCCTATCACAACAACAAAATAAAATTGGCAAAGTGAACTGGAATGTAAGAGAGGGCAATTACAAGAGGATGACGAGCCCTTACCAGATTGAGGAGGAGACGCCATGAGGGACTGCAGGATTCTCATGAGGACGATCTGAGCATGGCACGGCGCCGCTGCAGTCCTCTAAGCATATATGGCACCTAAAGAATATGATTTAAAGGCTCTAAAATCGAACAGTTCAACAACAAGCGAACTGCCAGCCGTTCTTATACCTGAATACCAGATGTCTCAGCGAGCTTGGTGGCTGAATCATAGTAGGACATCCCAAGCATGTAATCGACCAGGATCCTCTTCAGCCGCATGTCCTCTGCACAACGGAAATTGTAAGGCTTTCGTTGTGCCATAGTTGATACTTGGTAAAATATAGAGATCGAGGATAAAATTGAAGCAACTGGTCAAAAGCTTCTACTAATACAATTTCAGTTTATTTCAGTCAAAAAGTATCTCAACAGGATGCATATTACCAAAACAAAACTAGTATGCAACTAACTAAAATATCATGCAATTGATTAACAAGATACTAGATCAACGTAAATCTAGGAGAAAGGGAGGGGCACTGACCTGCTCGTCATCCATGGCCATCCAGAAAACGGAAAAGGGCCATGCTCAACGGAGCCTTCACTGCCGGAGCCTCAAAGCCCTCTCCACCATGGATCTGGCCAGGACCACCGCCAAGGATGGGGAAAATTCCGCTGCGGGCGTCGTCGAGATGGGGAAGGGCCACGCGGGCTGTCGGGATGCGGAAGGGCCACGCGGGCCATCGAGATGAAGAACAGCCGCGCGGCCGTCGTCGGGGTGGAAGGCCCGTCGCGCTGCCAATGGAGTAAAGGGCTGGAGGAGGCGCCACCGCCTGTAACGTCGAGAACGGGATGGGGCGCCGACGCCGGTGGAGTCGCGGACGGGAACGGCTCCGCCGCCAGATGCGCCACCGGTCCTCCCTCGCCACCTCGCTGTCACCGCCGGCCGTGGCGCAAGGCTGCGCCCGCACAGCCAAGCGTAGGGAAGGAAGGAGACGGAGCCGATGGGGCGGAGGGCGGAGCGAGGGGCGGAGGGCGGCGGTGCGGCGCGGCGGTGAGCGAGGGGCTAACGTAGCCCTCGCTCAACACCACCGACACATTGACACATGGGCCTGCATGTGCAAGCACGACTACGTGACAGAGTCATCGTGTGTTGTGTCGGTGGTGTGTTAGACCGTTCTCCTTCTACTGCACTCCTCTTCCAGTATGTGAAGATTCTTTTGTGCATTACTTCTTAATCACAGAATCAGCTAGCTAGGTCTCCCTAATCCTTTTGAATAAATACATGATCTCGGCAAACCTTTACACATCCATCATCACCTCATTATCACCAGTCCCAAACCACCACAGTACCACACCGCGTCACCACGCCACAATGGTGTTCTCCCGCCGGCGTCCGTGGAGCCTCCTCCTAGCGCTTGCCCTCGTCTCCCGGCTGGCAGTCGGGTCGCTGGCCGACGACTCGGGCGACATGGCCGTCTTCTGGGGCCGGAACAAGAGTGAGGGAACGCTGCGCGAGGCCTGCGACACGGGCGCCTACAACACCACCCTCATCTCCTTCCTCCGCACCTTCGGCCACGGCACCTACTCGCTCGACCTCTCGGGACACCCGCTTGCCGGCATCCGCGACGACATCAAGCACTGCCAGTCCAAGGGCATCCTTGTGCTCCTCTCCATCGGCGGGCCCGGCTACGGCGGCGGCAGCTACTCCCTGCCGTCCGCTCAATCAGCGGCCGACGTCGCCGCCTACCTGTGGGACGCCTACCTCGGTGGCTCCCGTGCCGGGGTGCGCCGCCCGTTCGGCGACGCGGCGCTGGACGGCGTCGACTTCTAAATCGACCAGGGCCCCGCGGCGCACTACGACGAGCTGGCGAGGCTCCTCTACGCGTACAACAAGAATTACCACAGCCGACTCGGCGTCACGCTGACGGCCACGGTGTCGTGCGTGCTCCCGGACCCGCACATGGGGCCGGCGCTCGCCACGGGGCTCTTTTCCCGCGTCCACATCCGGCTGTACGGCGGCGACGACCTCATGTGCAACGAGGCGTTTGGCAGGTACGACGTGGAGAAGTGGGCGGCGAAGTACCCGGGCAGCCGGGTGATCGTCGGCGTCTCGGCGGAGGACAAGCATGGTGCCGGGGACCTCACGGACCTCTACTATGGTATTGTGCAGTACGTCGACAAGCTACCAAACTATGGGGGCATCATGATCTGGAACAGGTACTACGACAAGATGAACCACGTCATCGCCAACAGCTAAACATCCGTCGTTCAACAACATCCACCCGGTTCACTTGGGCTTCATGATCCTCTTTTTTTTTTTTCTCTTTGTTTTAAAAAAATTATATTTAATTATATTTAATTATTATATATTCCACATGTAATCCGCAAATAAGGAGGAATCGAAATAAACTGTTTTGAAATTAGACACTGTAACAAGCAATTATCTCTTTTTTTATCTTGATCTAAAGAAAGAGGAGATACTCCCTCTGTTCCAAAATATTTGTTGCTCTCGCTCCGAGAAACAACTTTGAAAAAATATATATAAAAAATATTAATATTTGCAGTGAATAATTAATATTGGTGGAAAGATCTTTGAATCTAGTTTTTTAACAAATATATTTGGAGATTCAAATGTTGCATGTATTTTCTTTAAATCAAGTTAAACTCATGGTACGGAAACCGAAAGCGACAAACATTTTAAAACAGAGGAAGTACTCCGTATCTGCCTCATGTCTTGTGTGTTTAAGGTTTATTGTTCTTGTCTTCACTGTACCAACGCTACGTGCTGCAATGTGGATGTTCACTTTACATAACAGTGCTACCAAAGTACATTTACATAGTCATTCCCAATAAAAAAAGTACATTTACACAGTCAATAACTAACTTTTACTTGCAAAGAAAACTAACTTTTACACCTACGGTAGAGATGTCTGCCTCTCAAGGAACTTGACGACACCGCCCTACACGTGGTGCCTCATCGTATATATGGAAGCATTGCCTTGACATACCACAATTGATCTAAAAAAGGGAGGGCGATGATAGCACCGGTGGTGATGGATCGGCGTTGGAGCTGAGGGGTAGCCTTAGATTGAGTATACAGAGGAGAGAGGGGAGAAGTTTGTTGTAAGAAGTGGGTTGTAAGCTTACAGCCAGCTCAGTCACAAGAACCAAGAAACTTTTATGAGAGAGACAAGTGGACCATATATTAATAGCAAAGAGCTCACCACTATGTGAGTGGACTGAGAGAAGGCTGCAAAGAACGGCTGCAAAGAATTTTAGGGCATCTCTAACACTAATACCTAAATCAGACTACCTATTTGTCTGTTTAGGTAGGCTGGTATTTTTATCCTACCTAAATTTTGCTTCCAGCTCCAACACTACTACCTAAATTATGACTCCTAAATTTATTTTAATAGTCAATGACTTGTGGAGCCCACATGTCATCTTCTTCCCCTCTGTAGCCATAGACAAACCGGCCATTCACACGCATCGCAGGGAAGAGGATGCCGCCGACGATAGCCATCCACGGCACCATCGAGAGGGGAGGTGGCGCCGCCACACGCATCGTGGGGAAGAGGGAAGGCCACTACGCCGACAAGCTCCGGCCGGGAGCCCATGTCGAGGAGGAAACCGCCCATCGGGAGCTCCCATCGGGGAGGATCCCACATCGGGGAGCAGGCCACCGCGGAGGAGCACCGCTGGCATGGAGAGGGGAGGGGGAAGTGCCGCCGGCGAGGGCCACTCGTGGCCCGCACGAAGGAGCACCGCCGCCGTGGACAAATTTGTGGGATAGAGAGGATGTTGTGCGCCCGCGGGCGCACCGGAGAGCAGCTGCGTGCCTAAGCCAGAGAGGAAGGGCGATGCGTCGCCGTGGGTCCGTGCCCGTGAAGGAGTGCGCTGTCGGGGATGGATGGGGTCGCCGGGTGGATGGTCGGGCGCTCCAGGCTGAGATGGGGTCATCGAGAGGATGGCCGGGCGCCAGGAGAGGGGCGCCGCCGCCAGGCCGGAGGAGGGCCAGGAGAGGGGTCATCGAGGCAGCGCGTGCGTACGAGACGAAGGAGAAAGAGCAGTGTGAAGAGAGAAAAAATAGCTACCCAAGTCTCTGTTGGACCAACAGGAATAGTTAGGGGAGAAGAGAATTTAGCTAGCCAATAAATTTAGGTAATCAAGTAGGTAGCCTGTTAGAGGGGTGTTTTTGATCCCACTACCTAGAAATAGGATAGGTAGTGTGTTTAGATAGTCTGTCAGAGATGTTGTTATAGCCAGCAGCGGGCTGAGATTATTAGCCTTGCCCTTAATGAGGTAGCCTTAAAAAGGGAGACACGGATGCAAAGGAGGGAGGCCTTACCGCAATATTGAAGTTCATGCCCACTGCCTTCGTAGATCTCGGCACCACCATCGTAGATGTTGGTGACCTTGAGGGCATCTCCAGCCGCCTTAGAGCTAGCTGAATCAATTTTTATTAGCTTAGAGTAGAGAATAAAAGTTTGGTTACCCCCTTCTACCTTACCCTTTCGGTTTATAACTTGTGCTCTTAGAGTGAATCCGAAGGTTGGATGCCGCAACATGTTGTAGGTTTAAGAAGCGTAAGAATTCTGATCAAGAATATGGTGAAGTGCTTAAATTTGAAACTCAAATATTGGCGTCGATCCGTTAGCTCAGCAGCAGATTGTTCCTTCGTAGTTCGTACTATAAGACAGAGAGTATACTTCAGTAACCAGATCTCGCTGTGCCACTGATCGATGCAGAATCACCTAATACTGAGGCTTGTTTAGTTTTGCCGATCAAGATCTGTAATATACCAGATAGGTCCAACAAATAGAATATGGACATGTCAGCATGATCTGCGTGCAGAGTAGAAAATGTTATTCACCTCAACAAATAGAATATGCCACGGTCAATGTTTTATAAGAAGAATAATTGAAGGGACTAAATGAAAAACATATGCCATACCAGCATGCCACCTCACCAAAAAGATGCCACATGGCAAGCATGGACCCGTGGTGAACCACTTAACAAATTTAGGGATCTAAAAATTTATTTTTTAAGTTCGTGAACCTATTTGACACACGCTTATAAGTTTAGGGGCCACTGGTGCATTTAAATTAACTCTACTAGTCCATCAACCCGTGCATGCGCACGGGTTAGTGATATCTAAATTGTATATTCTTTAACTATTTATGTAAAGAAAATAGATTCCATTACTAAATAACATGTCACGGACAAATAAAGTTTCCATGATATTTTTGGTACAGATGATTGATTGTAGTTTAGAATGCTGTGACTTTATGGAATTTATGGAACTGTATAAAATGAGCCCCTCAGTTAGTAAAACCTTATGCTCCCTCTAGCAATGGTCAGATTAGTAAAACCTTATGCTCCCTCAGATTAGTAAAACCTTATGCTCCCTCTAGCAATGGTCAGGTGCACCTTTTATATGAGCAAAAATGATAAGTGTGCACATGCAAATGTGTTTCGAGAGAGTGTTCACAAATCATTTGATTATTAGGTTTACTCCATCATTTGTACTAATTTTATAATCATCGGAGAGGCACGCAACGTAGCATTGTGCAAAACGATATGAATGAAAGCATATGTGTAGCTCTAAATGCATGGAAGGCATAAAATGTTGACTCGCGCATCTTATTGAATGCCAACCGTATGTAGAAACATTATTAAAGATAGTTGGGTTTGTAGTAGTATTAGTGTGCTCTATATATAGTCCATAAATATACGGGCACTGAAGCAAGAGAGCAATTAAAGCTTTGTAATTTGAACTACAATATAATAAGACCAAATACATGGCTTGGTCATATGCATACAGTAGTACTGTACTTTAATTTATTGTTTTTTAAAGGAAATTTTGTAACATATTCTTTGTTACCACTTTTTTAAGAAAACAGCTAGTTGTCCATATCATGTCCTGTCCATTCATAATCCCATGACAAAATAACACAACAGTAACCATATGTTTATATAATTTTGTGGTGATTTAGTTATTTTTTTGTTGTTATAATTTGAGTCCATGAACTAACCAAAATATGGTGAGCTCAGTTTGGATCAATTTGGGTTATAAGAATTAGCTAAAAAATCTATTTGTGATCGAAACATGGTAGACTATGGGGTGGGTTATTATAATCAATATACCAGATTACAATACTCCTATAATCCATCTAAGGCACTTTAGTAGAGCTTATATGTATTTTAACTTTAACCATCAATAATCTTGGGATCCAAAGCCTCTGAAGATTGTTACAACATTTCATCCATATTATAATAATCTTTATGTATAATCTAGATGATAATAATCCAACTATGATATCATCAACTCCTAAACATAATCCCTCATATCCTCATTTAGGATGTGCATCCTAACCAAAATTCTACCTTAAATATTTTGTCCTTTATTAGTTCTACAATAGTGATAACACATAGGATGTGCACAATATGTCACCCTAAAATCCAGGGATAGTTTACATTAAATATTGGGTGGTCTTTTTTGTGCATACACCTTAATTTTAAAAGTTGTTGGATATGGATACTCTTGACATGATGCTCGACCTGGAATAATGGTTTAGTAGTGAATCAGTAAAACAGTTTCTTCCTAGGTTGCATAACTATGTTGTTTTATGTAGAGATACATTGGCTGCATTACCTTGATGAGCAGAACCCTTGTACAGCTATTTCAAAATCTAGCATCATATATATCTTAGACTCAACCTCTCATCTTCCAACACATACGTCAGGATGACATCGAATATTGCGTAGGAAAAGAAAAATAAGCCTAAGATGGTAACAAAAAACAACATATTACATAGAAAAGCAGACATTGTCTGAGTTCTCTGTCTAACCTTGCTCTCAATTTGGGATTATTGCTGCACTTATTGCCCATCTTGGATGTCATCTAGGGATGCAACCTTCATATCATGTACATCAGTTTGAAGAGGATCAACTTGGAGAGACAATGCAAGGAAAATGAATCGTCCAGGCCACCAGAACGCATGCCACCATGCAGATATGTAGTACGCAGATGTATGTTATTAGCAGTTGCTGTCTTGCAGACCTTCGCCCTGGCCCAAGAGATTTTGTTTGGCAGATCTATTTACAGGGCATGTACGCAGATGTACGTGGCCTTCCGGCTCAGGCACATGCAAGGTCTTTGCGCCTATGCCAATCGGCTGCTTGTCGAACTTGGAGGCACCTGCAGATTACTCTACCACCAATCGGTACGCAGTTGCGGACGATGGCATCCTTGTATAGCAATATGGCAGGCATAGCGCTGCTCGTTGTTGCACGCCGCCAGGGAGAGGATGAACGCGAGAAGCAGAAAAAAACGATGGCCTAGTTAGATTAGATAGGTACGATGGGTGCTCATAAAACACACGTGAAACATGGGAATTCTTGTAAAAATAATTAGGCATTTAATTAATTTGTTTTACGTAATGGCAGTGGTGGGTAATTTTCTAGAAAACCAAATTGATCACACGTGAAACATGGGAATTCTAGTAAAAAAATTAGGCATTTATTTAACTTTTTTTTTTAGATAAAGGATAAATGAATATCCGGCTTCATCTATCCGAGGATAGAATCAGACCAATTATTACAAAGACCAGTCCAGCAAACTGTGCGGATGCGAGCCACCACATGGCTAAAGGAAACTGAAAATAGTTCTGAGCTAAATGAAACCAGCATGTCTCTGCGATAACCAACCATTGGAACCAAAAAAATCTAAAGCTGACGTCTCCAGGTGTTGCGCCACAAATAACAACTGATCTTTCGATCATCATGCCGCTGTAGGTTGGCCCATTGACGTAGCCAGTGTGTTAAGAGTACCTGCAAAAGAGATTTCAGTTCACATTTGTCAAAAACTATTTCATTCCTTGTCAACCAGATTACCCACAATAACGCTGACGTTGCTGTTAATAACAATGTGTTATACTTTTTGTTCCAATTTAGACCACCTAACAAACAAATCATCTATATTAGTGGGGGCAGAAATCCCAAAAAGTAAATGTATAGAGCGCCACAAAAATTTGGCATAGAAGCAATCAAAAAAGAGATGGTGAATTATCTCTGGAGAGTGGCAGAGACAACAAGATTTGTCTCCAAGCCAATTCCTCCTAGCTAAATTGTCTTTTGTGAGAATCACCTGTCTCTTCAAATACCACATGAAGATTTTTATTTTCATTGGAAGCTTAGTTTGCCAAATATCTTGCGAAACTCTCACACCATTATTAATTAAAGCAGCATACATAGACTTGACTGTGTTAATTAAACCCCAAACAAACACATCTCTCTCCTGTATAAGATTAATTTGTTGTAAAGAAGCTACGATGCGTTGCCAGTTAGCTAAGTTCGCCCCTACCAGATTTCTCCAAAAATAAATATTTAGTATAGGAGAACTCAACACTGTTGCAACCGAATCTTGTTTTCTTCTTACAATATTAAACAACGCAGGAAACTTGTCTGTCTTTTAGTGGTTTGTTGCCCAGCCAAGTATCAACCCAAAATCTAGTTTGGGAACCATCTTTAACCTTAAAAAACCCTAAGCCTAGAAAGGTATCTTTAACATTCATTAGACTTTTCCAGAAATGCGAGTCCATTGGTTTCTTTTCACAGCTACCTAAGGTTTTATTTTTAATGTACTTATTTCTTAGCAATTCTTGCCAAATGCCATCCTCATTAAGCAATTTAAACAACCATTTGCTAAGCAAACATCTATTTTGAACCTCTAAGTTCTAAATCCCCAGACCTCCCCGATCTTTAGGTTGGCACATGAGTTTCCACTTAACTAGTCTGTATTTCCTTTTATGCTGATCGTTCTGCCAATAAAATCGAGATCTGTAGCAATCTATTTTTTCTAACACTCCTTTTGATAATTCAAAGAAGGACATCATAAACATCGGTAGGCTAGAGAGCACCAAATTTATGAGTACCAAACGACCACCGGCTGTTAACATTTTGCCCTTCCAGTCACTAAGCCGTTTTTCAATTCTTTCTTCAATGTTCTTCCAGTCTTTATTAAACAATTTCCTAAAATGCATTGGAATGCCCAAGTATCTAAATGGGTATTTACCGATAGTACATCCAAATAGTTGCGAATAAAACTCTTCGTGATCTTTAGCCTGACCAAAACAAAAGACTTCACTTTTGTGAAAATTAATTTTTAAGCCAGATAGTTGTTCAAAGGTGCTTAACAATAACTTCATGTTAACAGCTTTCTCAACATCATGACTCATAAAGATCACTGTGTCATCCGCATACTGCAGGATGGACAGACCATCTTAGATCAGATGAGGTATGATCCCTTCTATTTGTCCAGCCTCCTTTGCTCTGGCAATTAGTATGGCCAACATGTCCACCACTATATTAAATAGTATTGGTGACATGGGGTCACCTTGCCTCAAACCTTTCTTTGGCTGGAAGAATGGTCCTAATTGGTCATTAACCTTAATATTTACATTTCCTCCTTGCGTGAATTTTTGTACCCACTCACACCACTGTTGTGAGAAACCCTTCATGCGTAAGGTCTATTGTAAAAAAACTCCAATTGACTTTGTCATACGCCTTTTCAAAATCAATTTTAAAAATCACTCCACTTTGTTTTTTTGTGTGTAGTTCGTGTATAGTTTCATGCAGAATAACCGCTCCCTCTATAATATTTCTCTCAGGTAAAAAAGCCGTCTGAGTTGGACTTATTAATTTCTGAGCGATAGCAGATAATCTGTTTGTTGTCACTTTAGTGAAGATTTTAAAAGAGACATTCAACAAACAGATGGGTCTGTATTGTTGAATAACTCTTGCATCTGTCTTTTTGGGCAGCAAGATTATATTACCAAAATTCAAATGATTAAGGGGCATTGTTCCTTGATGAAAATCTGTGAACAAAGCCATCTAATCATCTTTAATTATGGCCCAGAAAACTTGATAAAATTCGGAGGGAAACCATCCGGCCCAGGTGCCTTATTATGTTCCATTTGGAAGATAGCCGCTCTAACTTCTTCCTGAGAGAACGGTTCGGTCAAAAACTTATTTTCCAAGTCTGACACTTGAGGTATGTCCGCCGTCTGTGATTCATCTAATGAAATAAGAGAATCTTCAGATGGACCGAACAGGTTTTTGTAATAACTGGTAATATGTTGTTCAAGATTTGCATCACCAGTTATAATACAATTACCATCCTCGAGCTGGAAAATACAAGTTTTTCTATGTCTACCATTAGCCAATAAGTGATAATACTTCGTGTCGGCATCGCCTTCAAGAAGATGTTTCACCTTAGCTCTTTGGTACCATTTGAGCTCATCTTCTCTAAGTAACTCAGCCAACCGCTCATTTAGCACATGTTTTAAATCTCTTTCATATTCATTTAGCAAGGTATGCTCTGCTTTTTATCTAGTTCATCTAGTTTATTTAAAAGCTCCTCTTTTTCTTTCTTATAAACCCCACTCACATGCTTCGCCCATCCTCTAAGGTGCTGGCGCAATATTCTAATTTTCATTTGCCATCTTTCAATGGGTGATCCCACAGCTATAGAATTCTGCCACACCTCTGACACCATTTCACAGAATCTGTCCCTTAACAACCAGCCTAATTCAAATTTGAATTGAGGCTAGTAAGTTGTTGACGCATTATTTGTTGAAAATAGTAGAGGTGTATGATCAGAAATTTCTCTGTTCAGGGCTAGGACTGAAGCGTGAGTGTACTTCAACTCGAAATCTGTGCAGACTAAAACTCTCTCTAGTTTTTCAAAAGTTTGGTTTGCCAGATTATTAGCCCATATGAACTTTCTCCCGAGAGATCTATTTCTCTAAGATTAAGAGTATCAATTACTGCATTGAACAAAAAAGGCCATCTGTCACTATAATTCTCATTATTTTTCTCATCTGGTGCATGGATAATATTAAAGTCACCACCTATAATAATAGTTAAGGTTTTCTTTGAGCAAACCCGCACTAATTCAGACAAGAAATTGGACTTTTGATCCTCTTGAGCTGGGCCATATACTGATATTAGATTGAATTTAAAATCCTCCTCTTTGTGTCTTAACTTAAAACTGATAAAGAACTCGCCCTCCTCTATCTCCCCTATGTCAAAAGTCAACAGATGGACACCTAGAATCATGCCACTAGATCTGCCTCGTTGAGCCATGCAGTGCCAAATAAAATCTCGACCCGCACATATGGTATTAAGAGTGATTTGTGGGAAGCTAGCTCTACTAGTTTCTGATAAGGCAATAAAATCTAGGTTTTTATCTTGAACTAACTTTGTTTTTATTTTTCCTAACACTAGGGTGGCCTCTCAACTTCTGTGATACAAGTGTTTGTAAGATCAAAGGATCACAACCCCCATCACCTAGCCCTTCTGCAACTTCTGTGCAAATAAGATATAAAGCCTCCAAATCTAAATTATCCTCATTAGAACATACTGTTGAGGCATCCTCTACTAACACAAAATTTTCATCTCTCAACTTTTCATTTTCCAACATTCTATTATACTCTATGTCTTTTAGCCTTTTCAAAGAATTAAACACTTCCTGGTCATTATTACCTAAAACCACCCCTAAAGAACTTAACGAATTAACAAAAGAGGAATCATCACGAGAAATAAACGAGGAAGGTTGCTGCGTGTTACCTTTTTCCATAGGAGATTCAAAGTTCTGCTTCGCTTTTAGCTTTGTTGCCTTCTCTGTGGAATCCAGATCCACAGTAGAGGCGTTCCTCTTGCTTGGTCTCACTGAAGAGGCTGTCCCACGGCTGAATTTTTTATTGAGAATCCCAGAGTCACTCTGTGGTGGCAACAGAGAAGCTATCCATGCCCCATTATCACCTAGAGTACCTCCAGCCGGAGAGAGTACCACCCTAGGTTTGATCAGTGGCGTCCCCTGGAAAGTGATAGTGTCCCCACCCCCTCCAACTGTGCCGCCCCAGTGGAGGCACTATGCTGGCTATCAGTTGGTGGAAGCATACCATTCCCAGTGCCTGGAGCCTGAGTTTCAGTGGGCTTCTTTCCCTCCTTGGGGTCATCTTCCTTGGGGCCATCCTCAGTGTTATAACGCATAATAGTGAGTTGTGGCTCCCCAATAGATTCTTCTTCTACTGCGAACTGTAGCTCATAAACATAGTCCTCAATGACAACATCCACAAAGTCTGGAATAAGTCTTGGGTCTAGCACTGCTACTTTCATTCTAGGCCGACCAGTGTTCTTAGTAAAGATAGTGTCCACAGCCTGAGAGACACCCAGGATAGTTCCAATGGCCCATACAATGGGAAATTCCTTGAACTCTCTGGGTAGTCCTCTAAACTGCACCCACACTTTTGGAATCTCGTACTTGTGTACCTCATTTTCAGTTCCCTTTTCAAACTGAATTTTTCCTTCCACTACCTTAGCATTCATAGGACCCCAATTAACAACTTTATCAAGAAGATCAGCAGATGGAAAATTTATGATAAAGGCGCCTGTGCTAGTTGTCTGTATGTCCCAGTTGTGACTCTTATCTCGGTAGGAATTTTTCCAGTTCCACTGCCAACTAACCGACAGTAAGGGAACCTTCCAAAACCCGTACCACAGCTTTTGTCTCTTGCACATTTATTTTGGGATTATCAGCAACTGGAATAAAATAGAACCCAAGGCCTTCCACTGCATAACCACAAGGAATAGCACTTGTGGTTGTTTTCTTGCTATTTGGACACAACTTAGTTGTATGATCGCCATAGCAGATTTCACAACAGAGGACAACAGTGCATTCATGTATTGTATGACCCTTTGTGCAACAACGCCAACAATAGGGTTTGCCTTTATTCTTTTGTGCCCCTCTAGCAGATGGCTCTGGGATATCTAAATTAATACCTTGTTTTTCAGCAGCTGGTGGGACATTCATCTTGAGCGGTTCTGGAGCATTGACGGCTACCGAGTCGATCATCATCGCCGTGGCTTGGCCTGCTGCAGGAGCTCCTTGGCCTTGCACCGCACAACCCCCCTGTCCTGCACCGGCCACCAAAGAGGTGGTCTGCAGCGCATCAGGGAGGGAAGCGTGGCCGCCAGGACCTCCATGCCCTACACCTTGAGCCATCTGGGGGGCCGCCCCCTGCACTTGCTGGACGGCGTGATGCTGGACGCCGCTTCCATGCACGGCCGCCCCCTGCACCTGCTGGACGGCCTGATTTTGGATGCCGCCTTCATGCACCTGGTGCCCAGGGTGGATCGGCTGCTGAACCCCACCCCCAGGCGCTAGGATATTGGCCGCTTGATGCACCCCCCAGGAATGCCTGGGAGGACTTGGTGATGCACACCGCCCCCATGTTGAGGATGAACACCCGCATCATGCAGCTGATGTCCCCCAAACATAGGTTGTGCGTAGCCTCCTTAATGTTGATGAGGTATCGGGTGGTTAGGGTTTGGAAACCCGGCATCATGCCAGCCTCCTCTTCCCCTACGCCGCCCGTATCCATGATCGCCGCCATACTACCTCGTAAAACCGTAGTAATGGGTGCCGTTGTTCCTTGCACCATGGTTATTGTAACCATGGAATCCACCGCGACCATGCTGAGGAGCGAAGCCGCGGCCTCCACCACGGCCGCCTCGACCCGGGTTGAATCTCGGCTGGAAACCCGGATCAAAACCCCCCTCACGGCCTCTCCCTTCTCATCCAAAACCCCCATCACCGCGCGCCGCCATGGTTCGACTTGCTCTCACGACTTCTGCGAACGAAGGAGTAGGAGTAGGATGCGGATCGGAAGACCTGGCTGGCGGCGATGGTAGGGAGCGTGTGTTGACGGTCGTTAAGTATCAATTTTATATCGTCAACGCAGCAAGAGAAAGGACTAATATGAGTTCACCTGTTAGATATAGGGGTTACACTCGGCGTAATTCCACGAGTTTTGGTGATTGTCTATTTCTCAGGGGGTTATCGAAAGAGAACCAAAGGAGGCCCACATGTCATGATTACATAGAGATAAAGACCGAACGGGTAAAATTGTATAATCTAGAAGATTCCGAGAAGGCAAACCCGGAAGCCGGGGCCCCGCGGGCGGGGGTGGCCGGTCGGCCGACCGGGGGAGTCGGCCAACTCCCCATCTCCACCAATCGGGTGGAGTCTCGTGGATCCCGCCTCCACCGCCTTTGAGGATGAATAATTATCGTCCATTTAGGTCGGTTTGATCCGAGGGCGTGGTTCATCCTAGGGGCTATATATTCGAGCCCCGGCCCCGGGTGAAACCCTAATTCATTCAAGAGTTCATTCTCTCATCGAAATTCGTGAGAAGCTTGAGCCACCATCTCAATTAGAGCTCCATAGTTTAGTAGCATAGCTACATAGGAATAGATCTAGAGGGAATCAAGCCTAGCTTGGAGTCCGGATCTGTCGGAGTTCTTGGTAATTCCCTCTACATTCTTGTAATATTCATCATTGTTCGTGATACTATGAGTAGTACTTTATTCTATTCTATTATATCGACTTGACTTTACTCTATTTGATTATGTTCTCAATTATATCGTTCTTAGTTTACTTTGATTATATGTTTAGCATAGTTGGACTAGAATTATGTTTATGCATAGGATCGTATAGCGCTTGCTCATTAGGCCAATGGGTGAGTGGTAGATATTGTAGGCATGGTGCCTATACCGTATTTATCTGCGATTGCACCCTATATTCCGGATCGTGAGGTAGATCGCGGAGTGTGATCTGTTGAGTCCTTTGTAGCCCTTCTCCCAGTATAGGTCTAGCAGAACAAACCTATTACATTGAAGTCATTGCTATGTCTCTTGTCTTCTCGGTAATATCACTATGCATAGATGTAACCTTTTCCCGCCATGATTGCTAGATGTTCTTGCACTAATCATTGTATGCTTTGACTTTATAGTTAGAATAACATAGGATTATACCCTAGATCGTCCTAGTCCATGCTAGTGTTATAAGCTTAGAGTGCTAAGTTGAGATGGCTTATTACTATTATTTTATGTGGCTAAATGCTCTCATTTATCTTATGTCATTCATCATTCATTCCTATATTTTATGTGACACTTACCCCGTATGAGATGATCGATACGAGACAAGGTTAAGCTCTCCATTATCGCATGTGCATTGCTCATCACTCATTATCCAGTGCATTCCCTTCCAAAGTGGTAAAAATATAAATAAAGATACCTGGATTACTCCGGTTAAAATGCTACGATGATATATTTCGTGCGCTTGCGGAAACCTTCTTTATTTCAGTTGCACTTAATAGACATCAACAAGCATTTTTGGCGCCGTTGCCGGGGAAGGTTGAAAGCCAATGGATAATGAGCAGCATTACACTAGATAATGTGATTGAGTTGTCTTTGTCATACTAACCCATCTCTACAGAATTACCCTTGTTTTGTCTACTTGTGTATCTTATGCAGGGTAATCAAGACAATTCTTCCTGATAATTATATTGACGATCCAGAAGCTTTATTCAGGAAAGCTAGAAGCAAGTTGAAGAAGACCAATCAATCATCATCATCATCAACTCAACTTGGAAGTTTGTCAGAAGCAGAAAGTCAACCTTTCGTGCGAGACTTGACACCAGCGTTTGAAGCCATGGCAAACAAGTCACTCCGCGAGTTCTCGGCTCAACTACGGACAACATTCGTGACTTGGACCAGCTGCGGACATCGAAGGAGCTTTTGAGCTCAAGCCTCGCGCGATCAACATGGTGCAAGCAAGCCGGTTCGTGGGAAGGCCCATGAAGATGCTAGTGCTCATCTCCAACACTTTCCGGAGATTTGTAGCACATTCACTATCAAGGATGTCCCCGAGAGATGCTATACTACTTCGCCTCTTCCCATTCTCACTCTTGGGGAGAGCGGCGGTGGTTCTACGCCAATAAGGAGAAGAATCCTACGTGGGCACTATGTTCCACCAATTTCTTGGCGAAGTTCTTCCCCATGGGCAAGACAAATGCTCTTCGTGGGAAGATATCAAGCTTTCAAGCAACACCATGATGAGACTGTCCCGAAGCTTGGGAGCGCTTTCAAGATTACATCCTCGAGTGTCCTCATCATGGCATGGAGAATTGGCCGCTTATGCGAGACATTCTACCATGGACTTGGCAACAAGCACACGTGAGACGATGGATGCCGCTGCCGGAGGTGCATTCTTATCACTCACTATTCCTCAAGCCCACGGCTCTTGTGGAGAAGATGGCATCCAACCAAGGTTGGAGTGAAGAAAGAACTCGAGACCCGCAAGAGAGGTGGAGGAATGCACCACTGAAAGAGGTAGACATCTGTCTCGCCAAAATGGATTTGCTAATGAAGAGGCTCGATGAGAGAGCCCTAGAGAAGAAAGAAGTCATGCATATACATGATGCTCGCATGACATGTGAAGAGTGTGGAGAGACTGGGCACACAGGTGCTAACTGCCCAGAGCTGAAGGAGGACGTGAACTACCTCAACAATAACAACAACAACAATTACTACCGTCCTCGCGAATCAAGGTTGGAATCAGCAGAGGCCTAACTACTCGAGGCAATTATTCGGCAATTATCAAGGTAACAACTCCTCCTACAATAATTACAACCAGCCGCCTTTGAGAGAGTTAGTGCTGAATCAAGGCAAGATGATGGACAATCTGTCCAAGAAGCTGACATCAAATGACAAGGTCCTAGAGACACTCAGCAACAGAATGGATGGCTTCTCTAATGCCATCAAGAGTCAGCTCAGCTTCAACAAGATACTTGAGTCACAGGTACAACAGCTTGTTAACCTTGCTCCCTCCACTGGTCAAGGTAAACTGGCAGGACAACCCGAAGAGCTCGAGACTGCAAATCTTGTTGATATATTCAATGTAGAATATAGCCGGAGTGATCCATCGAAGGGGTCATGGATTGACTCAACTCGCCAATCAAGAAGGGTGATCCAGGGAGACCGGTCATTCCGATCTCCATTGGAAGTACCAACTTCAATGAAGCAATCGTGACTTCGGTGCAAGCATCAACATCATGCCAAGAGTGATATATGAGAAGCTATTCGATGCCCCTTAGCATACACAACTATGTGCTTACGGCTTGCGAGATCAGTCACTCCGTGTTCCTTTGGGAGTACTTGAAGACATATGTGTACGAGTAGGCAACTCGTATGTTCCAAAGCCAGAGACTTCGTGGTAGTGGATACGGGCGGTGATGAAAGGTCCCCTGTCATTTTGGGACGACCATTCTTGAACACCGCTGGAGCTATCATGTATGCCAACACCGCCAAGATCATCTTCAACATCAAGGGCAAAAGAGAAACCTTCTTCTTCAAGAACAGAGTGCTTTGCAGTTCCAAAGACACCCTCATCACAGGTAACAGTGAGAAGAAGAAGAATCCAGCTAAGAAGAGCAAGAACAAGATTAAGAAGACCAAGAAGACGGAGACAGTGAGGATGGTCACTGCAGTCCATAAAGAGCATGACCACTTACTCAGGTTCCCACGTCTGATCAAGAAGGATGACCCAGGTGTCCCAACCATCCAATGCTCCATCAACAGAAGCTCTTTCAATAAAGCTGTCTGTGACACCGGATCGGGCGTCAACATTATGGCCAAGGTAACCTATGAGTATCTATATGGCACTATGCCTTTGGAGCCTACCTATGCACACGCAGCGGATGGCGGCGACCGGACATTCCGCTTCGTCGAAGGAGAAGTGAAGGATGTCCTCATCCAGATAGATGACCATTATGTCCCCTACCGACTTCCTAGTCATTGACATGGGAGATGACTACGATCCTCCAATCATCCTAGGGAGACCATTCCTGAATACCACCAAAGCTATCATCTATATTGGGACAGGAGAGATTCACTTCCACTTTCCCACTGAGAAGGTACGCCGCTACTTCAACAATAATTATATAATCACTGAGGAGCCCAAGAAGAAAAGGAGAACAAGGAGAAGGCAGCATACCCGTCGCCAGAACAAGAAGAACATCACTACAGATGGATGGGCTGACTATGAGGGAGAAGTGTCAAGATATGAAGATCGGTACCCAGAAGAGAAGAACATCGTAAAAGAAGAAGAGGTGCTACCAGAAGAAAACCAAGTGATCCAAGAAGCTTCCTCCTCAAGGTCACCTTCTCCAACAAAGAAGGTGTGGAAGGTAAAAGCAAAATCAGAATCAATTCCTACACACGAGGCGACATCATCCGAGGCGCCAGCCAATGCACCCTTGAAAAATGAGCGAACATGACAAGTCTGTTCGGAGGACTTAAAACCACCGAACGCCGCGCCAAGAGGTAACTTGGTATTTATCAGCAATTACTTTTCAGCATTGCATTTTTTCCTTAGCATATTTATTTCCCTACTTGCATCTTAGTTGCATCTTTATTCTTTTATCTCCGCATTTGAAAAGAAAATAAAGATGTTGTGCATTTGCATCCAGAAAATCGTCAAGCCCCATGTGGATAGTCATTCTTGTGGTGGCACAAAAATAAATTCCTAGCATATTTATCTTTCCCTGTCTGCATTTCCTTAATAATAAAAAAGATAAAAATAATTCTTGTGATCCTGTTAGAACAAGTCTAAGTTAAGAAAGTTCTAGACAACCAAGGCCTAGAGGTTTTATCACTAACACTTAATCAGTTCCACAAGCTTTGTTGTCTATTTGAGCTTCACGGAACATCAAGGATCATGAAGAGCTAACAGCGAAGGACATCCGGTCCCGTCGGAGTGCTGCCGCGACACTTGAATGCCGTCTCCAACAAAGCAACTATCTACGACACTCCTGGAGAACTAGAACGTCTTCATTACCCGTCGCCAACATCACGAGACTATGTCAACATCCGCCTTGGGGAGAGCATCCCCCGTGTACCAAGCTAAGTGTCTCCAACTTATCTATTTATGCTTTATTAAAGTATGCTTTGTTAAAACAACTAAAAAAGATGCATAACCATAGAAACCCTTAAGATTTCCTTATTTATCTTTTCTACTTTTGGAGAGCTCTTGCAATGTTTGTCTTTAAAAGTGATCCCTAGAATAAACTCTACATGGAGATGATGAATAGTTGCTCTGCCATAATTCCTTTCAAGTACCTAGTTTTCAACCTTGCACTCTCTCGAGTTTTGGACACAACTTGTTTAGACTTGAGATTTGCTCAACACGAAACCCGTGGGTAGCGAACACTTGATCTAAGTCTAGGTGGTTGACGGGTATGATATGGGAAGGTTTTGAGCTGTTTGTCCATCTTGTTCCTAGAGATACTAGAGTTCGGAGAATTTATCTCGTGAAAATATTAAATTTCTGCATGATGAGTTCCTTTATGATGAGAGTTCAAATTCCTACCATGACCATATATTCATGCTTACTAGATTAGGAAAACCCATCTGTTTATATAGATCATATTGTAAGTTTGAGTGTAGACTTATAGGCATTGAGTGTGGTTATCTTGTGGACCCATAAGGAATTAGTCACACGAGATAAAGTCAATACTATGTGCTCTCCATCCATTGATCTATGCTACTTCGTCCTCGAAGCATGCACCCATTTTATAAATGTTATATTCATTCGTGCTACTTGTTCCTCGAAGTACCACCCACATATAGATCTATATCCACCACACATTGTGCTATCTCTACCCCGGAGATACGCACTTATGCTTGCTCCTACCCTAGGAGTACGCATTCCCCACATATTGTGCTATCTCTACCTTAGAGACACGCACTTATGCTGCTCCTACACTGGGAGTACGCATTCATCCATTCATCCATCCACATATACATACGCCATTCATTTCACATCATCCAGAAAAGGTTCTACTCCTACCCTGGGAGTGAACATCTAGACATAATCATCGCCGTTCTATTTGCCTACATAAAAGCTCCAGTCATTATCATTTCAAGTTATACACTCCCTGTGCTAAAGTTTCATTTTCAGAGGATTGGTTATTAAAAAAAAAAAAGAAGAGAAAAGAAGAAAGAAAGAAAAAGAAAGAGTAGCCAAGTCCTTCCATTCAAGAAGTTTCAAGGTTCCGAATAAAGGGAGTCATGTTGTCCCCAAAGGAGCGAGTGTAGAAGTAGATGTTCACCAGTTGAGTACCCCTCATAATCATTTTCTTATCACTATCATACTATCATCATCCTATCATCATCTCATCCATTCCATTTCCTCATTCACATGCACATATGACTTTATTATTATTTTAGTTCCTATTGGATCCATGTCTTAACTATGCAATATATGCAAGTGAGTTTGAGTGTCTCCCCACCTATGAGCTCCACATAAGCCTATTAGAAAGTAGGGTGAGAGAGAGAAGGCACTTTTCACTATGCCTTAGTTCCACAAATACCACATATTTTGAGAGAAGAGAGAAGGCATACATTACTCATGCCTTAGAAAGGATCCAGAAATACCACAAATGAGAGACTTGAAAGGTTCATACAAGGAACTCTGAGTTTTATTTCAAAACTTTGCAAAAACTCCGGGATAATAGTTGATCGAAGAGCGAGAAACATGGCGCTTGACTTGACTGTTCTATCTTTCAACTACTCAAGACCCAAGTGACAGTTACAAGCCCCATGGTGAAAGGTAATATGAGTGAGTTTTGAGTCAGAATAGTTCACTCTAATCCGGAGGAGAGTTCTTGTTTGAACGCATGTGTACTTGTGAGGAGTGAAAGTATTGTAGCAACTCCTGATCCATCACTGAGTCTATCTTTGCTCAGGGACGAGCAAAAGGTAAGCTTGGGGGAGTTTGTTGACGGTCGTTAAGTATCAATTTTATATCGTCAACGCAGCAAGAGAAAGGACTAATATGAGTTCACCGTTAGATATAGGGGTTACACCGACGTAATTCCACGAGTTTTGGTGATTGTCTATTTTCATAGGGGGTTATCGAAAGAGAACCAAAGGAGGCCCACATGTCATGATTACATAGAGATAAAGACCGAACGGGTAAAATTGTATAATCTAGAAGACCGAGAAGGCAAACCCGGAAGCTGGGGCCCACTGGCGGGGTGGCCGGTCGGCCGACCCAGGGGGAGTCGGCCGACTCCCCATCTCCACCAATCGGGTGGAGTCTCGTGGATCCCGCCTCCACCGCCTTTGAGGATGAATAATTATCGTCCATTTAGGTCGGTTTGATCCGAGGGCTGTGGTTCATCCTAGGGGCTATATATTCGAGCCCCGGCCCCGGGTGAAACCCTAATTCATTCAAGAGTTCATTCTCTCATCGGAATTCGAGAAGCTTGAGCCACCATCTCAATTAGAGCTCCATAGTTTAGTAGCATAGCTACATAGGAATAGATCTAGAGGGAATCAAGCCTAGCTTGGAGTCCAGATCTGTCGGAGTTCTTGGTAATTCCCCTCTACATTCTTGTAATATTCATCATTGTTCGTGATACTATGAGTAGTACTTTATTCTATTCTATTATATCAGCTTTGACTTTACTCTATTTGATTATGTTCTCAATTATATCGTTCTTAGTTTACTTTGATTATATGTTTAGCATAGTTGGACTAGAATTATGTTTATGCATAGGATCGTATAGCGCTTGCTCATTAGGCCAATGGGTGAGTGGTAGATATTGTGTAGGCATGGTGCCTATACCGTATTTATCTGCGATTGCACCCTATATTCCGGATCGTGAGGTAGATCGCGGGAGTGACGATCTGTTGAGTCCTTTGTAGCCCTTCTCCCGAGTATAGGTCTAGAGAACAAACCTATTACATTGAAGTCATTGCTATGTCTCTTGTCTTCTCGGTAATATCACTATGCATAGATGTAACCTTTTCCCGCCATGATTGCTAGATGTTCTTGCACTAATCATTGTATGCTTTGACTTTATAGTTAGAATAACATAGGATTATACCCTAGATCGTCCTAGTCCATGCTAGTGTTATAAGCTTAGAGTGCTAAGTTGAGATGGCTTATTACTATTATTTTATGTGGCTAAATGCTCTCATTTATCTTATGTCATTCATCATTCATTCCTATATTTTATGTGACACTTACCCCGTATGAGATGATCGATACGACAAGGTTAAGCTCTCCATTATCGCATGTGCATTGCTCATCACTCATTATCCAGTGCATTCCCTTCCCAAAGTGGTAAAAATATAAATAACGATACCTGGATTACTCCCGGTTAAAATGCTACGATGATATATTCTGCGCTTGCGGAAACCTTCTTTATTTCAGTTGCACTTAATAGACATCAACAGCGTGTACGAGTACCAGTCCGTGCGAAAAGGGCGCATAGGCCTCTAGTGGGCCTAAAGAATTTGCCGGGCCCAAGTAACACCTGCGGCTCCATTCGTGGCCCTCCCGTAAGCTTGCCTTTGCCGCCCCCGGCATCAACAGCCGTCCTACGTGCAGGAAGCAACGGAGGAAAATCCGAGGTCATTTCCTTGTTAGTAGGATCCAAAAATTCAAAATTTTTTGAAATTACCATCTCGCTATCACCCATGGTCATCAACTCAGATTGTGAGTAAGATGATCCATTGGCACACGAGGAGGACTCCTTTCCTTCCAAATCTGATAATTCAAAAAATTTTGAAGTTGTCGCTTCCTTCTCACCCGGTGATGGCACCTCCGTCGAACGATCGAAGAGTAAGCCAGCTCGTTTACGTGGTTCGAGGTGTTTCGATGGAATGCAGCCTTGGCAATGGCATCGCCGAGAGTTCTCGGGGAGAGACCCTAGGGGGTGGCAATGGGCCTTTCCATGGTGCACCATCAAACTTCCTCTGAACTAGTTTGGAAACGATTGATTTCGCAAGACGTATATCACTAGAAATAGGATCTTTATTACCAGAATCGAGAGCCTTTTCAGCTCTGTACAGTTGATTTAAAGAGAAGCCTGCATCCGACGCCCTGCTGATGAGTTCGGGTGTCGACATGTCTTCATCGTCCGAGCAATCCGGATCCGAGCCGCAAGAATGCGATCAAAATCTGGACGGGAATGGCTTCAGCTTGTCTGGAACACCATGGACCGGTTTCGGTCGCCGAGAGGCCTCCACAGCAAGCTCGACTGCCCTTGACAGGGCCGCTCGTCCTTCTGCTCGGCGACGCTCGACATCCACCGGTTCTACCTCGTTGACATCCGTCGACTTGGACCAATGCAGTGCCTCCAATGTCCCAGGTGCCAGGGTTAAACGTCTTGCCCGCAACTTCATCGCACATCCATGGCTGGCTGCAAAACACAGAAGAAAAAACCACGAAACGCGAACAAGAACAGCAAGGAACTGAGAGAGAAAGAGGTCTTATCGTATGTGCCGGATCGGAGGAAGCAGGCCCTTGATCCAAGGTTGATCCCTGTCGATCAGTCGAATTACGCCGGCGCTGGATCCGAAGCTTCTGCGGTACGACGCACGCAGCATCTGTTAGGGTATGTACTGTATGAATCTTGGTTGGCATTTATTTAACTTGTTTTACGTAATGGCGGTGGTGGGTAATTTTTTAGAAAACCAAATAGATCCAATGGTTATTATTGATTGTGATGGTTGAAACCAATTATATCGATGGCTAGATGTTTCTGATTTTTGTGAGAATTTATAGGATTTATCTTTTTTCTTAGCGCTTGGTGAGAAGTTAACGTGGAGCCTCCTTTGAAGCCTCTAATTAGTAATAGTAAGAGTAAGATAAGATGATAAATATGTTGCTTTGTCATCCCTGTGCCAACACTATGGTCAGGCGGAGGTCACGGCATAAGAATAGCTTTTCCTCGTGCCTGCACAGGCGCAACTAAAAGTGGGCCAAGCCGTCTTTATATATGGGCCATATGTCAGTGGTCCACATTTATTTATCTTGCTATACAACTTTGGGCCTGATACATGGGCTCTATCAGCAAATAAAAAATCCATCAACCCCCCAACCATTGTGCCCCCCCAACCATTGTGCTCGTCCCGTTTCTAACTTGCACACCCTTGGTGCTTCTCTTCCTCCATGCCTCCATCCCCTCTCTTGTCTCCATGCATGCCACCATATCCACCTATCCCTCCTCTACCCAAATCAGTGTAACTCCACCCTGAATCGGTCTTCTCAATGTCGAAGTAGCTTGCCGTCGCCTTGAATTAGTCTTGCATGGCCTGGCAAGGTACCCCTATGTCCACCAACCTTGGATACATAAAGAGCAACGACCCATGAAGCAGAGTTAACCAAATCATAAATCATTCTACTTTTTACCTCTCTGTTTTTACCCTAATCATAAATTATTTGTTCTCTTCTATTCATCCGAACAACAAGGCTCTTGCCTTCCTGGCTGACCTTATGGTAACCCGCCAATGTAGTTGCACTGAGGAGATCCCTCCTTGGTGAAAATTTTCACGGTTTCTTTGCTAGTTTGCCTAGAAACTAGCCGTTCCACTTATCATATAAGCGCGGTAGCTATTTGCTGGTTTGTTAGTACACCTTGCAATTCTTTATTACCACAAAAATGTGTTGGTTATCCGATACGTTCTACGGTGTGTTGTTAACCCAAGCGTTTTAACGGTTTGGGAATGGTACTGAGTACTGACACTCACGTCATCATTAGCCAGCGAACTTGTTCATTTCATAACAATTTGGCTTTATTTTATTTGTGGATCACATTATTACATTGCATAATAAAAGTAAAACAAAACAAACTGACAATTAAGCGGCTTATTATAAAGCGGACATGTTGGATTGGATCGGACGTTTAGCTGTTGCTGATGTAGTAGTTCTTCTTGTCGTAGCACCTGTCCCAGATCATGACGCCACCGTAATTGGGCTTCTGCTGCGCAAACTGCAGCACGCCGTAGCAGAGGTCCTTCTGGAACATGTAGGCGTGCTTGTCGGCCTCCGGCGACGCGACGACGCCGACGAATAGCTGTTGTGATGGGAAGATCGGTCCAGTCGACGCCGTAGCATTGTCAAGGACCAATCGATCCCAATATTTGGTGAGCTTTGCTCCAACTCGGCGATGAGAGCGGTCTAGCAAATCTCGGAGTCGGTGAAGCGGCGCTCCCAGTTGAGGTCAGAGTCGGCGAAGCGCTTGGTGGAGTCCTCGACATCGGCAAGGTGCTTGGTGAAGGAGTCATCGACGCGGAAAAACGCTGCTCCAGCGTATGGTTGCTGTCGGTGAAGTGCTTTGAGCTTCTGACTTGACTCGGCGATCTGGGAGGCAGTGCATCTCATCCAATAAGAGCTTCGAATCGAAAAGTATAGTGCAGATGTGCTGGTGGCGGTGGGGTTGGCGATCCAGCGTAGGTGACCGACTTGAATCGCTTGCAGGCCCTGGAATTACGGAAATCAGGATCGAAGGAGTTCGTTTTCCTACGACCCGAGGCTGGCGCAGCCAATCGACGAACCGGATCAAACTTAGAAGGAAGACGGGAGGAATCGATGGAATATATGATGCCAGATGTAAGCAATACAGTAGGAGGGTAGAATAGCATTGCATAGAAATGCGATACATTAGAGTCTTTCCTAGAAAAACTCTAAAAAAACAAGTTTCCCTTAGAATAGAGGAATGTTTTAAGTAGTTGATTGATAATTCATAAGCTCACTCCCTCTCTCTCCTTGCTACATATATTGTTTGTCGTACGCCACTTTCGCCAGGTATCGTCGGACTCATTCCCACTCCGGCCCAAAATGCCGTGTGTTGGGCCTACAATCCCGCGCTCCACGCCGTGGCCCATGTGCAGCTTGTGTATCGTGAGCCACGTCACGGCGATTGGCTTGGGCGACGTCATGCGCGTTCCCGTCCAGATTTTTGATCAAGGTCGAGGACCCGTCAGCATCCAGTACTTTTGAGGAACTATATGCATAGTTTCTTTATGCAAACAGAGGAATAAGCAAATCATTATTAATCTTTAATAATAAAATAATTAAGTCATAACAAAATACATAATACCTATATAAAATTTTTAAATAAGATGAACAATCAAAAAAGAAATTTAAAAGTTCAATGGGACGGAGAGAGAAAGCAAGAGAACTACAATATCATTCCTTTATGATGATAGAGGAAACACTATACATATGACAAGGTGATATCATTAAAGCATGTTTTTTTGAAATAAATATGATTATAGTTGGCCATGCAGCCCGCGGGCCGCGGCCCGGCTCTCGGCCGAACGCTTTTGGCCCGGCCCGGTGGTCACCGGGCCTAGGTTGGCCCGGGCCGAGGCACCAGGCCGTGCCTGGGCCGCCACCCAGGCCCGAGGCACGGCACAGGCATGGCCCGGTGAAATAGGCGGCCTGGTAGCGGCCCGACATTAGCAGCCTGCGAACTCCCCCAGTGGCCCATCTCTGGCCTGCTAACTCCCCCACTTCCTCTCACTGTCTCACAGACCACGCGACGCGACGGGAGTACGACGGTCACGAGTCGCTAGTCGCAACCCTCTCCCTCGGTCTCTCCTCCGCGTGCGTCTTCTTCGGCTTCGCTGAGCGCTGCGCAACCCTTTCCTCCTCCCCGACGGCTTCTTCGGGAGTGGCCGGCTTCCTCTTGCGCTGCCGTCGACCGTCCCCTGCGCCGCGCCCGCCGTCGACCTGCACCGGTGCCCCCTGCGCCGCCGGCCGCCGTCGGGCTCGATCTGGGCGAGCGTCGCGCGCCCCTTTCCTCCTCACCGCCTGCTTCTTCGGGGGCGGCCGGCTTCCTCCTGCGCCGCCGTTGACCGTCCCCTGCGCCGGTGCCTCCTGCGCCGCCGTCGTCCTCGATCTGGGCGAGCGCCGCCGTCGGCCTCGATCTAGGCGAGTCCGCGAGCGCGCCGACGGGCACCAATGGCGGCTGCGTCGCTCAAGCTCGCCTCCCCCAAGACTCTCGCCTCCTCGCCGTCGGCGCTCCTCCGCTGGCGCCGCGCGCAGGCGCAACCCCCTCCCGGCGCGCCGCCTCGCTCCGCCTGCCCGCGTCGCCGACTCGCCGTGTAGTGCCCCGTCGCGCAGCTGTGCTCTCGGGCGGCACGCCGTGCTCTCGGGCCGGCCCGACGGCCCACGGGCCGTGCCTTGGGCCGATGGCCAGGCACGAAGCACGGCGAGGCACGGCCCGACAGGCACGGCGGCCCGTGGAGGCACGACGCCATGTCGGGCCGGCACGGCCCGATGGCCATCTATAAATATGATTATACTCCTCCGCATAGAACTTAGAAGTCGTATTGGACAAGGTTTGGGTCAAAATTTTGAGAATATAAATCATCAATAACTTTTAAATTGTTGAGTTTAGAAATATAAAAATTATATGAATAAATTTATCTTGAAAAATACTTGCATACAAGTATACATATCACTTTTTCATAAATATTTTTATAAAAACAAGTTGTCAAAGTTGTACTTTAAAAACCATATCGCTGTCCTAAATGACTTCTAAATCCTATACGAAGGGAGGGAGTATTTTCTTTCTATAAACTGAATAGATTGAAAATGTAAAATTGTCAACTTTTGGACGTTTGTAGTCCGACAATGGTCAAAGCTGAAGCCGTCACGGTCACGGGTCCGTCAAACAAAGGAAAATGACGGAACGACCGGTGCAGGTGCCGCTGGATAACCGCGTCTCCGCAATGGTATACACTGCCCGCCGTACCACCAGGCACCAGCATCAGGAGATGGCACAATTTTTAGATAATAATCATCCGGCTAAGTTAAAAGGCTAGACAACAGAGATAGTACTTCGTCAGATGCTTCATCATTTTGTACAAAGATAGCACAAGATAGACTTAGAGTTGCTCTTGGTCGTCCAAAACAATATATATTTGTACAAAAATGATGAAGCATCTTTGCGTGGCGTCGTCATCTACAAGCAGGTCAGCAACTAACAGCAAGCCGGATCGGCCGGTCAAAGGTGGCGGCCTGCTTAACATCTAATCTTATCTTGAGCTGTTACATGCCCACGCCGCCACGCGCAAATGCAATCAATATCTGCTTTTTTTTTTTTTTTCACTAAGTGATTCTAATTTATCGCATAAAAAAATTCTAAAGAAAATGTAATTCTGGATCCGAAATGTTTCTATGACAATCAATCGGTCGCCGTCGATAGCACCGACAGATCGGTCACGACTTCCACGTAAGGCGCTCCACCGAATATATGTTATTTGTCAATCTTATATTTCTGTGGTTGTTCGAGGTCCTATGATCAGTTATGTTTTTGCAGTTATATATAATGCAATGTGAAGGACCAAAAAAGGTGACCGGAAGGAGAGGGTAAATGGGAGCCGAAAAAATTCTACATCAACCTTGTGTTTGCTCTTCGATTCCTTACTCGTAGAGCAGGCGTAGGATGCGGGCGCATCGTATCATTCCCTGGTTTGTTTGGAACCTCTATCGCTAGAGTCCGGTTGCTACTCGAGCAAGTGAATTCAGAGTTTGCTACTGCTGCAGCGAAAAGCTAATATATTATATTATGGCGTCAATGAGTTAGAAAAATGGGCCAGGGTAACCTGCATGATATGGATGCTCGATCATTTGCTCCTAATTAACCCATGGAAGTTTAGCTAGCTGTTGACCGTGAGCCAGCTGTCACGCTCTGGTGGCGTCGCGTTCAGGGGGCGCCGGCAGTTACATAAACCTAAGGACCGAATCGTTGCTTCCGTCCTTGCGAGCGTAGCTATAAATACACGTACGTGCCATGCGCTTAACACAACCACAATCCATATCCACATCAGTATCGTCCATTGATCTCAATTCTCACCAGCGACAACAATGGCTTCCCAGCACCGTCGTCCATGGTGCATCCTAGCGGTAGCAGCAGCAGCTCTCCTCCTCTCCCAGCTGACCACGGGGCTCGCCACGACCGGCCCCGGCGACGTGGCCGTATACTGGGGCCGGCACAAGGACGAGGGCACGCTGCGCGAGGCGTGCAACGCCAGCGCGTACACCACCGTCATCATCTCCTTCCTCAGCGCCTTCGGGCACGGCACGTACACGCTCGACCTCTCGGGCCACCCGGTGGCCGGCGTCGGCGATGACATCGACTTCTGCAAGTCCAGGGGCAAGCTGGTCCTCCTCTCCATCGGCGGGCAGGGCGGCGAGTACTGGCTGCCCTCGGCGCAGTCGGCCACCGACGTCGCCGACTACCTGTGGAACGCATTCCTCGCCGGGTCCAGCGCTGGCGTGGCCCGGCCCTTTGGCGGCGCGCAGGTGGACGGCATCGACTTCTTCATCGACCAGGGCGCGACGGAGTACTACGACGTGCTGGCCCGCCGCCTGTACGGCTACAACCGGTACTACCGCGCCGGCGGGATCACGCTGACGGCCACGCCGCGGTGCGCGTACCCGGACCAGCGGCTCCAGGGCGCGCTGGCCACGGGGCTCTTCAGCCGCGTCCACGTCCGGCTGTTCGGCGGCGACCTGCAGTGCGAGTGGGGACAGTTCGACTCCTGGGACAAGTGGGCCAAGGCGTACCCTGGCAGCAGAGTGTTCGTTGGCGTGGTGGCGTCGCCGGAGGCCGACGATGACGCCTACATGTCGCAGAAGGACCTCTACTATGGCATCCTGCAGTTCGCTGAGAAGGTGCCCAACTATGGAGGACTCATGATCTGGGACAGGTACTACGACGAGAAGAACCATTACATGGTCTAATGATAATGATGGCCACACGTCGTCTGCCTGGATCACTGCTTGAAGCTTAGATAATCATGGAGATTGTTTGTATAAAACATATCTATTTGCTACAATAAATATGAACAAATAAAATTTTCTATTTTTTTTTTTTGAGAACACGCTTATGCGCGTATTTCATTAAGAAGGTAGAGTTTGGAGTACAAAAAACAGACGCCTGGTAACACGGGTGTTACCAAACCACCTACTACTACTGGATCCTTAAACAAGACGCTACATTGGTACAAATGAAACCACTAGAAGAGCAACAACAGTCAAGCCGATGCACGCACGAGCAGCCTGGCGAGGTGTGCGTTCCCCGCTGCACACCACCTCTCCGCTTCCTCCTTGATGAGCAAAGCCAAACCTGGGGGCGAGAGTGCACGCCCCTGGAACGTCCTTTGATTGCGCTCCTTCCACAGACTCCAACCAACCAAGAGAACGAAAGAATCAAACCCACGACGAAAGAACTTGGGGACCAACTTCCTGTTGCTAACCCACCACTCCATGGCCGAGCCCCCCAGCAGCCGAGCATCAAGGTTGAGATGCAACCTAGATAAGCAGATTAGCCATACTTCCCTACTGAAACAGCAACCCATGATAATATGGTCCAGAGTCTCCGGTTCTTGATCACAGATGATGCACAGGTTGCAGTCCTGCAGCCCATGGCGGAAATGACGATCCCCAGTCCAACAACGGTTGTGCATGGCCAGCCAGTAGAAGAAGCGCACCCTCGGTGGCACAGGTGCCTTCCAGATGAACTTTGCACCAAACACCTGGGAGGAGCCGAAGAACATAGGTCCATAGGCTGAGGCAGAAGAGTACCTTTGATCCGGCGAGGGCGTCCAACAGAACGTGTCAGATTCATGCGAAAGCTGAAACTCTTCAATGAGATCACAAATGTGGGAAATGTCCAACAACATTCGCAAAGAAGAGGGTCCCCGGATGTGGTGCACCCAAGCATTTCCAGGCAGTGCATCAGCAACCGTAGCCCTACGGCGCCTCCTCCCAACCGCGGCCAACGCAGTTGGTGCTTCGGTCTCCAGACTCCTGCCATTGAGCCAACGATCCGTCCAGAAGAATGTAGATCGGCCATCCCCCAAGCGGTGCACCGTTGCGGCCTGAAAAAGCGCTAAGACAGCACGTTCTCGAGTCGCCGGCGCTCGCCCGCTTAGTCTATCCTTCCATACCCAACGCACTCGGAGTGCCACTCCAGCCTTTCTCAAATCAGTAATACCCAGGCTACCAAGTAGCTTCGGTCGACACACCTTTGTCCAAGCCACCTTACATTTGCCTCCAGCCACAGTGTCTGCGCCTGCCCAAATGAACGCCCTCCGAAGCTTGTCTATCATCTCAACTGCCCAAGGGGAAAGGCACAGAGCGATGGAGGTGTGCACCGGAATGGCTGAAAGTGTGGATTTTACAAGTTCTGTGCGTCCAGCAGGGTTTAGCAGGTTCCCCTTCCAAGCTGGTATTCTTGCTGCCACTTTGTCAATGAGGACCTGTTCATCTGCTCTCTTGAGCCGGTGCACCGAAAGCGGCACCCCCAGGTAACGACATGGAAACTGCTCAACCCTACAAGCCCGAATGCGCTGTACTCTCTCCATGTCCTCCTCCGAGCAGTGAATTGGAGTCGCCATGCTCTTGTCAAGATTGGAGAATAGCCCGGAAGCCATGCCGAAAATAGAGAGGGCTCCCTTGATTGTCTGTAAATCACTCTCTGAGGGGACAACAAAAATTACCAGGTCATCAGCATATAAACTGACCCTTGCCCCAGGGATACCAGCTAGCGGTGTGAGGTAGCCATGGTCTTCGACCCAACTCAGGAAAGTGTTGAGAACCTCCATGACCAAAACGATGAGCACTGGTGACAGCGGGTTGCCCTGCCGAAGTCCCCCTAGCAACACACCCTCCTTCCAGGCTTACCATTGAGTAGTATCCTTGTACTTGCTGTAGACAGCAGCATGGTCATCCAATTCCTCCATCTGAGCCCAAATCCCATATGCTGAAGCACCTCGATGAGAAAGACCCATGCAACTGAATCAAAAGCTTTGGCCACATCCACCTTTAGCAAAACACAAGTCATCTTCCGCTTATGCAGAAACTTGCACGTAAGTTGAACATCTCTGACATTATCATGTATACTTCTGCCTTTGATGAACGCGCTCTAATTATTCCTAACCAGCTCTCCCAAAACAGTTGCCAGTCTGTTGGCCAGGCATTTCGTGATCAACATGAGGCTGATGGGGCGGTAGTCCCCAATCTCGGTTGGGTGTTCTTTCTTTTTAAGCAAGATCATGAATGCCTCATTGACAGCGTGGAAGCTACGCTGATCTAAAGACCAGAAAGCGTGCATCGCGTTCATTATGCCCGGCTTGATTACCTCCCACGCCGACTTGTAAAAGATGCCAGTCAACCCATCTGGTCCGGGAGCTTTGTCATTTGGCAACTCTCGGATAACCAAAGCTACCTCCTCCTCCGTGAACAACGCCTCCAAAGAACTGGCATCAACAGAACGGACTCCCAGAGCGACCAAATCTAGCCTTCTAGACCGCACAAAGTCAGTGCCCAAGATGGAATTGTAGTGTTCATACAGAGCCCCGGCATGGAGGTGTTAGAAACCACTTCAGTACCCTTAACAGACAGCGAGACAATTCAATTTTGGCGCTGGCGGTGGCAGGCTTGAAGATGGAAAAACCTGGTGTTTGCATCACCTTCCTTAAGGAAAGTTAATCTGGCCCGCTGCCTGGCAATCGTGGGTGAAAGGGACGCAAGTCCAAGAACTCTGACCTTCAGCATATTATGTATATCCTGTTCCCATTGCTGTAGCTGCCACTTCTCTTGCTCCGAACCGAAGCGTAGGATGATCTCCTTTGCCACAGCTAGCTGGAACCGAATGCTACCCACTTTGGAAGAACTCCATCTTTTCAAGTCTGTTGCCAAATTCCAGAATTTCTGATCAAGCAGACGAAAAGGGTTGGATTCCGGTTGTGGCGTCGACCAAGAGGCTGTGACAACCTCCATGAACCCTTTAGCCCTAGGCCAGAAGGATTCAAAATGAAATCTCGGTTTTGTCCCGGACTGTGCATCAACCAGCAGCAAAAGCGGACAGTGGTCTGAGCAATCAGAGGAAAGTGCCTTCAAAGCATGAGAAGGGAACAACGCCAGCCAGTCTGCATTCACAAAAACCCTGTCTAAGTGCACCAGAGTAGGGTTCTGCCGCCGATTGGACCAGGTGAAAGCCCGTCCACAAAGCTCGATCTCTTCCAGCTGTGCCTGATTCAAGAATCTCCTAAATTTTCTCATATTTCTTCTATCAAGACGATCATTGTTTTTGTCACAAGCCCGGTAGATCATGTTGAAGTCCCCTGCCACCACCAAGGCCCAGGTGCGGCATTCTTAATCTGCAGCAGCTCATTAAGAAAGTCCACTTTGTCATCATCATCTTGCGGCCCATAAACACCCACAAAGCTCCAGAGGCTAGGCAAAGCCCCGAGCAATTAGAAAGTTGCCGCCACACAGAAACGGCCCAGGTTGGGCTGTGATACCTCCCAGATGTCCCTATCCCAGGCAAGAAGAATTCCACCAGCAATCCCAGCCGCAGGCAAGAACAAGTAGTCGTACGGCGGGCCAAGAAACTCCCTTGCGATTACATTACAGATGTTGGAGAGCTTGGTCTCCTGAACACAAATTAAGGATGGACGTTGAGCAATGATCAGCTCTCGCAGTACGTTACGGCGTGCGCGCTCATTGAGGCCGCGCACGTTCCAAATCAGGAATCCTTTGTGTAACATTGGACAAACAAATTGTACTTCTGACGAAGGACGGTGGCCGATTAAGCCCCTTCCTCCAGACCCTCAAGGTCCAGATTCATCTCCGTTAGATCGATTCCCTCATTGAGGAACAGCTGCAAGGCATGCTTTTTCCTTTGCGACATGTCTCCCCCAAATGCCGAGATGAACTTCTTTTCAACTTCCACATCTGCATCCTCCTCTGCCACCTGAACGCCCAGTTTCTTCAAAAGCACGCGCTGAGCCTGAGCTGTTGCATTGCCCTCGCACGGCCTTGCCGCAATCCGCCCACTCCGACGGAGCGAGTGCACCGACACCGGTGTTCGGGCCTTGCGTAGTCGCGGCCGTTGCCTTACCAGAGGTGTGCAGATCGGAACGCAGACCTCTGCCTCAAGACGTAGCTGCATTGGGTTAGGAGTATCACCCACGGTGGCGTCGTCAGTACCGTCCCCTGCAGCCACCCCAGAACAGCTACAGCTCCGTCCCCTAGCACCGCCCCTGCATCCTCATCTTGCACAGTTAAATTGTCATCATCCGTGAACACCGTTTCAGGACCAGAAAGGTCCTCCAGATCGTGTTCCTCCACAGGCACCTACCCAGAGTTGCATGTGTTTCGGACTAGCTCTGCCTCGACAAAGTCCGACCACCAGTCCCTGCGAGGAGATTCACTGGGCAGAGAGTCCTCAGTCGCGGGCACTGGGTGCCCAGACATAGGGCTCTGACCCGGATCGGGTCGCAGAACATCTGAATCTTCATTCAGTTCATCAGAGCAAGAAGCAGCTAAGTGGCATGCGGTGTCCACTCCAGCCAATTCGGATTCCACACAATCCAACCACCAATCAACAGTTTTGGGCGGCGGAGTCTGTATAGAGCGGCCCGTATGCAGCAAGATTGGTGCCACCTATAGAAAATGGCCCACGAAACCAAGTCCCGTGGACGGTGGGGAGGATGGCCAGCATGGCTGGCACCTCTCCTCGACCCGCACTGAACCCGGAGACACAGAGGACCGCGGCACCCAGCGATCTGCAGACCACCTACCAGCCATGGTAGGGGTGATAGACCGCACTCCCCCCGGCGGGGCCACCTCTAGCAGTGGGCAGAAGAGATCACCCACACGGATCTCTGATCTTAGTTGAGCGCCGGCAAACGAACTGCTTTCATCACAAGTCAGCTTCAGGGAGTCAACAGGGTAATCAGGTGGATAGTCACAGTAGGGGTGGTATCTACCATGCCTCGGGTCAGAATCTGGGGAGTTATCATCACTATTCTGTCGCGGGGTTGGCCAGTAGTCACTTCCATACTACAGCCGGTGAGCATCCGGCTATCCACGATCGTCATCAGCTTCATCATCATCATCATCACTGAGATCCTCTGAGGGTGGCGGGGCATCAGGCTGATCAGTAAGATTCAGGAAGGCCACGACCCTCACTTGCACCAGGTAATGAAGTCCTCTCTTCCTTCTGCGCTCACTCTCATCTAACTGACCCCAAGGAATTGTCGGCTCAGGAATGAAAATCAACTTCTGCGGCTCAATGTAGTCAATGTTAGAGCACCAGGCGGCCACAAAAAACTCTTTGTCATCTCCTTTGGTCGGTCGCGGTGCTCAGAAAGCTCAACCTCCATGCAACAATGACCGAGCATGGTCTGGGCAGTCTCTGTGTTTCTTGCATGCGCAGGTATGTTCCGCAAGGCCAGCACAACGCGGAACTGAAAAGCCCCGGCCACCGAACCTGAAACCCTTGTCCACGGCTTCCATCTCAAGGAAATGAGGTACCCCCAATTTGGAGAAGCGAGCACCCGATCGCGATGATCGCGACGTCTGAACTTGACAAGGAAGTCCTCTGGCTCGTGAATTCAGACATCCACTTCATCACACCGAACCTCAAAATGTCCATACAGCATCTGGTAAACTGTTTGTGTCGAGATAAAGGGGTGATTACCGCCGATGGTCGCCACCAGAGCCAGAGCAGCAAGTTCCTCATCCGCCCTCTGCAGGTTCATGGAGCGGGGAACCACCACCAGGGAGCCCATACCCCCCACGGCCAAAGCAGCTTCCGCAGCACCCGCGGCATCGAACGGGATCTCTTCTCCTTGGCCCCCTCGCCCCGGGAGGGGGTCCAGCGGGCCCGGGATGGGCAGGGGTGGCACCGGGGGCATCGGTGGCGCAGGCGGTGTTGGTGGCGGCGGCGATGGCGGTGGCGGAGGTGGTGGTGGTGGTGGCGGAGATGCACCCAGGTTGGCGGATCCTGCTGAATTTGGAGTCGGTGGGGTAGCCGCCAAGCGGCCAGACACCGTGTCGGCCGATGGAGCCGCACCGGCGAAGGCAGACGACGCCGGGCACAAGCGCGAGGGCGTTCCTCATCATCGGAGCGGGGTCTCTAGCGCACAGCTTCACGCGGCGATCGGGCAGACTTGACACCCCTCCTGCGGCTCGGGAGGCGGCAGTCGGCGGCCAGATGACCAGCCCCCCAGCAGTTGTAGCACCGGGCAACATTCTTGCAGCGTGCTCGGATGTGCCCCGGTTGGAGGCAGTTGTAGCACCGCCCCTCAAGCTCCGACGGCGGCGACCGAGGCGGCGATTGCTGTCTCCCGAACCTCCTACTCTCAACCGTGAAGAAGCCATCCGCATCCGGAGAACCCCGGGCACGCGCCGGGTGAGTGGGGGACCGCCGGCGTTCCGGCACCACCGGGTCCGCAGGTGGCCGGCAAGGAGCCACCCTGGAGCTCTGAGTCACCACCGTGGACATGGACGGGTGTGCGCGCCGGGCTGCCGCCATGAATCCCTCTGCCGGACGGCGGTGGCGATGACAACGCTTCCGATGCCGCTTCCTCCCCAGCGACGCGATAGGCTCCTTCCCCTTGGAATCCACCGGCGGCGCGGGGTCCGGCTCCGGCTCGGGACCTCGACTCGAGTAATCCTCCGAGTCACTGAGGTGCAGGCGCTCCCCAGGACCGCGGTCGAGGATTACTCTGAGTAGCCCCGGCGAACCAGCGAAGAAATCCCCGGGCGGCGGCAACTCCTCCCCGTCCAGATCCACCCAGCGTCGGCGAGAAGAGGAAGCAGCAGCAGCGGCCTGCCCAGCGACGGCGGACCGGGGGCGGCCAAGCTCCGCGAGCAACCAACCCGGAGAGCCATCCTCGAGAGCCCGACGAACCTCAGCGGGCCACTCCTGGGAATGGGATTGCTCTGAATCTGCCATTGCCAGATCTGGCGACAGCGAGGGAGGAAAGGGAGCGGAGGGAAGGATGCGGGGAGGGGGGAAGGTGGCAGAAGGAAGCAGAGGGAGGGGGAGGGTCGTGGAGAAGAGAGACAAACCTAGAGGGCGGATCCGGCGGACCTAGGCCGGCGGCGAGCTTAACGGCGGCGGAGGGGAATCACCCCGGAATCGCCATTTTTGTCATGTCTCATGTAGTGTCTTCTCGAGTTCTATCTCGGGCCAATTAAATTTTCTATTATATTATGAGGAGTGCATATTTTACTTCTGTCACTGAAAGGAGATGTTTTAGAAGTGCGCCACTCAGAAGGCTCCCTCCATAATCAATTTAGATATTTTAGGAGACAGAAAATTTTAGACCCTCTCTGTTAATAAAATAGCATGTCTCTCCTAAAAGTTTTTATTTAAACTAGTTTTAGTTAAATTAGGTAATTTTAACTATCCCACTGTTGCTGTGGTCAACTAATCACTGAAAACAAATAATGAACTCAGAAGTCACTGTACTCCCCACACAAGAGACAATAGACACTGAAGAACACAAACAGATGGAGCCAGTCTCTTCCTCATATATCAATCACAGACCATTATTACTAGTATATTTGCCCGTGCTAACGCTACGGTGATATCCATAAAAAAATTTAATAAAATAAAAATATGTCAACCAGCACCAATGCTTCGAGTCTTCCTAATCATGGAATTATTAGATCCCTCGAACAAGACATCACCTACCAAAGCAATGAACATAGAAAACCCAAAAGAAGGAATCACAATTCCGCTATGCAAGCGCAAGCACAAGAAATTCATTCGTCCATCAGCCAATGCATTTACAAATTTCAGTTTAGAGAGAGTGATGATATTCCAATGCACCTACCTGATTAACAAGTGCCTTACAGTCCCATAGTATATTGCCCGTGCGAAGTTACGATGATATCTATAACATGGATTTAATAAAATAAAAATATGCCAACCAGCACCAATACTCAGACTCCTTCCTAATCAAGGAATTAGATCACTCGAGCAAGACATCACCTGCCAAGGCAATGAACATAGGAAACCCAAAAGAAGGAATCACAATTCCGCTATGCAAGCGCAAGCACAAGAAATTTATTCATCCATCGGCCAATGCATTTACAGATTTCAGTTTAGAGAGAGTGATAATATTCCAATGCACATACCTGATTAACAAGTACCTTACAGTCCCAAATACACAGCATCACGTGCATCTATCTGCACCACTACATATTTTCAAACCAAAATGTTAGGATGATATCACCCTTTCTTAGGATGTTGACTAAGTCAACATGATGACAAAAGTGTCTTTAAAAGAAAAATGTTTCCAATATATTAAAAGTTTGGGTGCAAAACATGGAAGCTAACAGATACCTTCAAGATTTTCTCAATGGATGCATCCAAAACCCCCAAGGCCCATGCTATCCATGAAATCTTTTACCCCAATCCCTCCTTTTTTTTAACTTGCTGTCCGAAATCCTCCCGGACCTTCTCTCAGGATTTATCTGCACCAAAACTCCAAACATATCCCATATAAGAACGATGCACATCAATCTATACTAGGCATTCACAGTAGACAACTCTCGCATATTATTTCCGTTAAAAAATATATTCTAGGCACTATGAATTTTAACATTGTAAGTTGTCAACTCATCACACTTATTGGAGTTCCGATTGCATAGCCCTGTCACATACGATTTGTAACAATTGATAGAATATGTTTGCAAGAAAAACTTCCTGTTGTGATTTTAGTAGACTTCCAAACAAAATCTCACTCTCCTGATTCGTGAAACAATGGATCTTGTCATGCGTGGCTGTATATGTACACGCGTGATGCATTGATCATGCACAGGATGCAAAGATCGGCGCTGCGTATGCGCAGGGTAATGTTGTTGTACGTATACTAACCTGCACCGAGGATCACAACCTGCGGGTCGCCGCCGAGCGCAGCGACGGCGGCCTTGACGCGGGCGTCGAACCAGAGCGTCCGTACGGCGATCATGATGTCGTGTGCATCTCCCTAGCACCAGCGCGCTCGTCGCGCTGCATCTTGTGTGGTAGCGCTCCTCGGCCAACACGCAACAACACCCCGGCCGCTGGGTCGTACATCGCGCGGCTCCACAGCGCTCGCGCCGCCGCCTTCTGGTACGCGATCCACCCGCGTGTGCAGCACCCGCACGCCCTCCGGCGCGCTAGCTGTCTGTATCGGACCTAATAGAAATTGTAGGGAAAAAAAGGGAGGTGTGATCTTGCATGGTGATCAATCACGGTTATCACGTATGTAGCGGACGTCGCGGGCGGTATGTGAATCGCGGATGCCGCACGCATGGGTTCCTTTCCTTGCGCGAGGCACATGGCAACGAGCTGAGGAGGACCATACACACGACATGGATCGTCAGATTTGAGTAAGTAAAGAGATTTGTATGAAGTTATTTTTCTAGGTATATTTTTTGGGGTACGTTTAGAGGGGCTATCTCAGCGCCGCCAAGGCGGGGGGGGGGGTGGTTATATGAGGTAGACCAGGTAATGAATATATTGGTGCATTAGTAGGGTAGATTTATTCTATTATTTTGTCGATCACATTATTACAATACAGTATATAAAAGTTTTAAAAATCAGCATGCATTAAGCTTATCATAAGGTGATAAACCGGGCGGATTGGAAGCTTAATTGATTAGCTGCTGCTGATGTAGCGGTTCATCTTGTCGTAATACCTATCCCAGATCATAAGTCCTCCATGGTTGGGCACCTTCTGCGCATACTGCATCACGTTGTAGTACAGGTCCTTCTGGGACATATACGCGTCCTTGTCGGCCTCCGGCGACGCGACGACGCCAATGAAGACGTGGCTGGCCGGGTACGCCGCCGCCCACTTCTCCCACGCCTCCCGGTCAGACCACGTGCACTTGAGCCTCTTGAGGTCGCCGTACAGCCGGACGTGGACGCGGGAGAAGAGCCCCGTGGCGAGCGCCGCCTGCATGCCGGCGTACTCCGGGTACGCGCACCGCACCGTCGCCGTCAGCGTCACGCCCAGCCGGCCGCGGTACCGGCTGTTGTAGGCGTACAGGCGCCTGGTCAGCTCGTCGTAGTGCTCGCCGCTGCAGCCGCCGCCGGTAGCGGACTGGTGGTCGATGTAGAAGTCGACGCCGTCCAGCGCCGCGTCGCCGAACGGGCGGCGGAGCCCAGCGCGGGAGCCGCCGAGGTACGCGTCCCACAGGTACGCGGCGAGGTCCGCCGCCGCCTGCGTGGACGGGAGGGAGTAATCGACGGTGGGACCGCCGATGGAGAGGAGCACGAGGATGCCTTTCGACTGGCAGTGCTTGACGTCGTCGCCGACACCGGCGAGCGGGTGGCCCGAGAGGTCGAGCGTGTAGGTGCCCTGGCCGCCGCCGAAGCCCCGGAGGAAGGAGATGATGACGGTGGTGTAAGTGCCGGTGTCGCATGCCTCGCGCAGCGTGCCCTCGGCCTTGTTCCGGCCCCAGAAGACGGCGATGTCGCCCGGCCCGGTGGTGGCTGCCAGCGTGCCGCCTGAAGCCAGCAGCGAGAGGAGGGTGAGAGCTAGAGGGAGTACGATGCACGGACGCCGCGTGATCGCCATTGTAGCCGCCTTGTAGGGTGGTGGTGTTTGATTGGTGAAGATTGCGAGAGCGCAGCACGTGTATTTATGCATGATCGGAGTGGCAGGGTGACGACTGACGAGCGAGGGGCATGACGCATGATGATTATCCGGTGGGTAATCCACACGTCAGTGTTGTAGCCACATGCGTTCTCCATTGATGATATTATATTATATGTAATAAAAAAAATGGTTTGCAGAAGCATCGTGAGTGACTGAGAGAGTGGAGGACAGCAGCGCAGAAAGCAGATGAGCTTGCACATGCTGAGCCTTGCATGTGTGAAGATGTGTCGGTGATCGTGATCGTGATCGACAACGACGTTGACCACAGCGGCGGCTTCGCCAGATAGCCGGCCGGCGTGGTTTGACTTTGACTTTGACCCCTGCTGCGGCCGGCTATGATATCTTTACCTAATAATTAAAAGGTAAAATTTCCTTCTGCCTTTGTCTTTCTTCCGCTCCCTGCTGTGGTCAATTAATCACTTACAATAAATAATGAACTCAAGTCAATGTACTCCCGACAAAAGAGACAATAAACACTGAAGAACACAAACAGATGGAGCCTATCTTCTCTTCATATATCAATCACAGACCATTTATTCCATTTTATTGGTGGATCACATTATTACCTTACAACAGTATAAAAAGTTTTTTAAAAAAAAAAAAGCATTAAGCTTATCAGATGATAAATCGGGTGTATCGGAAGCGTAATCATTAGCTGCTGCTGATGTAGTGGTTGATCTTGTCGTAGTACCTATCCCAGATCATAAGCCCTCCGTAGTTGGGCACCTTCTCGGCAAACTGCAGCACGTTGTAGTACAGGTCCTTCTGGAACATGTAGGCGTCCTTGTCGGCCTCCGGCGACGCCACGACGCCGACGAACACGCGGCTGGCCGGGTACGCCGCCGCCCACTTCTCCCAGGCCTCCCTGTCGGACCAGGTGCACTTGAGGTCGCCGTAGAGCCGGACGTGCACGCGCGAGAAGAGCCCCGTCGCGAGCGCCGCCGCCATGCCGGCGTGCTCCGGGTACGCGCACCGCACCGTCGCCGTCAGCGTCACACCCAGCCGGCCGCGGTAGTTCTTGTTGTAGGCGTACAGGCGCCTGGCCAGCTCGTCGTAGTGCTCGCCGCCATGGTCGATGTAGAAGTCGACGCCATCCAGCGCCGCGTCGCCGAACGGGCGGCGTAGTCCGGGCGGGAGCCGCCGAGGTAGGCGTCCCAGAGGTACGCGGCGAGGTCGGCGGCTGATTGGTTGGACGGGAGGGAGTAGTCGACGGTGGGACCGCCGACGGAGAGGAGCACGAGGATGCCTTTCGACTGGCAGTGCTTCACGTCGTCGCCGACGCCGGCGAGCGGGTGGCCCGAGAGGTCCAGCGTGTAGGCGCCGCCGCCGAAGCCGCGGAGGAAGGAGATGAGGATGGTGTTATAGGTGCCGGTGTCGCAGGCCTCGCGCAGCGTGCCCTCGGCCTTGTTCCGGCCCCAGAACACGGCGATGTCGCCCGGCCCGGTGGCGGCCAGCGTGCCGGATGCTAGCACGGCGAGGAGGGCGAGAGCTAGGGGGAGGAGGATGATGCACGGACGGCGCGTGAACGCCATTGTTGGCGGGCGCCTTTGTATAGGGTGTTGTGCCGTGTGTGCGATGATATGATGGGTGAAGATCGATTGCGAGCGAAAGCACGTGTATTTATGCATGGAATGGCTCGGAGTGGCTAGGGTGACTAGGGGCATGACATCATGATTATTGTAGCTAATCCACACGTAGCTTGTGTTGACATGTGTGCTTTGTTGAAGATATTGTAAAAAAGGGGTTTGCAGAAGCATCGTGAGTGAGAGAGTGGAGGACAGAGCACGTACCGCGGAAATCAGCTAAGCTTGCACTTGCACATGCTGACCCATGTGTGTGAAGATGTGTCGGTGATCGTGATCGACGACGGCGTTGACCAAGGCGGCGGCGTCGCCAGATATATAGCCGGCGTGGTTTGACTTTGACTTTGACTTGGACCCATTTCCGATATGATATGTATATGCAGGACAGCCTGGAACAGAACCATTTCCGATTTCGGACTAGAGTGTCTGTGGCGATATGGATCCTGATGAATATAAAAACTCGTGGCTTTGTTGAATCTGTGTGCCATTCTTGCAGTGAGAGGGTGGGCAAAACGGGACGCTTCCCACAATCCCAAGGATAACAGAACAAAAAAAAAAAATCGATGGGCAGAGTCGTCAGCATGGAATAACCATCATGACACATGTCCATGCATATGCATATACTGTCTCAGAGAAATATACCTTTTTTTTCTAAACATTCCTCCTAAAGTGAAGCAATAGTTTCATGTACGTGATGTTGGATGCATGCATACCCATGGACACGTGTCGCGGACCCATCGTGAACGTGCATAGTTGATTCATGGAACAGTCTCCACTCAACGTTTTCACAGTTCATATTACTTGTAACGTGGATGTATATACGCCCCTATCGGTCTCAAATTATAAGACGTTTTTTGATCTTTCTATATTCATCTGCGTAACAAAGACTATGAATGAATCTAGAAAAGCTGAAACATCTGATAATTTAGAATAGACAAAGTACATACTAATGCAACTCACATGAATTTGAAGATCATGCCATGTGCTTCCGAATTAAGGTGAGATTTTCTCAACAGAAACAAACCTTGCACACATGTACTATTTCAATAAATAATTAGTGCTATGCAATAGTGGATTAAAACAGAGTTGAAAACTACTTTACGAGACACCACTATTTTTTTTTCAAAAGCAGTTCACATCCTCCTCTGCTCTTTCTGCTCCACCATCGCTACTCCATCTACCCCCAATGAACTTGGACTACTATGAGTGTGCCACCACCTCATGGGTCTGGAACAAAGCCGAAAACTAGTGTTCAACGATTTGGATTCTTCCCCTCGAGATTTGGTGGTGTGTCACCCTCTAAAACCGGTGCACGACATCTAGATCCAACTTGACAAGTGGAAAAACTAGGAGCTCGATGGACGGAAGTTGCTTGGCTTCATCCCTCAAGGAGGTGCTCCTCACTAGTGAGGACGGGACCTTTGATCCATACCAAGCGGAATGCTTACCAATTGTGGCAACATCACCCTCGAGAAGTAAGCATGCACATCTCCTACCCCCTGCCCCTTGTTTGTGTGTTTGGTTTGATTGCTTCGAGATGTTGTTCTATTCCATTTCTCAGGCGAGCGAATACTATATAGAACATAATTCCCCAGGTATAGGTCAACAGTTACTTTGGTGCGACAGGGGCGACATCTCCATCGCGGGTGGTCAAAAGGTGATACTGCCTCCAAAAAATATCTAGTGATTTCCAAAGGCAACTGTTCCAATAATAGTTAGTCCAAGAACACCTGCCTATAAAATTCGATTTTCAATGCCAGGGCCTCTTAAGATGGCCACTTGTGTAAATGAGACCCAAAGTCCATATAAAAAAGAGAGATAGGGAGAAGGAAGAGGAACTCCATGGATCCACAAGGTTGTCGACCTTTCAACGACATGGCCCCACACCATAAGGGGCATGACATGATGATTATCCGGTAGCTAATCCACACGTCAGCTAGTGTTGTGGCCATGTGTGCTTTGTTGATGATTATTATATTATATATAAAAAATGGGTTTCAAGAAGCATTCTCAATGAGAGAGTGGAGGACAGCACTGCAGAAAGTAGATAAGCTCTCTTGCGCATCGACGACAACGTTCACCAAGCTAGGCGGCTTTCACCACATAGCCGGCGCGGTTTGACTTTGACTTTGACCCCTGCTGCGGCCGGATATGGTATGATGCAGGACAGCCTGGAATAGAACCATCTGTCTAGTGTGGGTGTGGTGATAGGCGCTGAATGAATATACTACAACCATTCCCAAAAGAAAAGAATGAATACTATCTCTAGCATCGTAAACTAGCATCGTAAAATGTGCGACACTATCTCTAAATCCACGCTAGTCTCTTGTCACAAATAACTTTAGAAACATTAAGCACAATCACACAGAAAACATGATATAATATGGAGTATCTCCTCTTTCTTTAGATCAAGATCATTGCTTGTTACAGTGTCCAGTTTCATAAAAGTTTATTTCGATTCCTCCTTATTTGCGGATCATTAGAAAAGAAGAAGAAAAGGCAGGATCATGAAGCCGAAGTGAACGGGTGCGTGGATGTTGAACGACGGATGTTTAGCTGTTGGCGATGAAGTGGTTCATCTTGTCGTAGTACCTGTTCCAGATCATGATTCCTCCATAGTTTGGCAGCTTGTCGACGAACTGCAGAATACCATAGTAGAGGTCCTTGAGGTCCCCGGTGCTGGTGTCCCCATGCTTGTCCTCCGCCGACACGCCGACGAACACCCGGCTGCCCGGGTACTTCGCCGCCCAGTCCTCCACGTCGTACCTGCCGAAGTCCTCGGAGCACCTGAGGTTGCCGTCGCCGCCGTACAGCCGGACGTGGATGCGGGAGAAGAGCCCCGTGGCGAGCGCGGGCCCCATGAGCGGGTCTGGGTACTTGCACCGCACCGTGGCCGTCAGCGTCACGCCGAGCCGGCCGCGGTAGTCCTTGTTGTGCGCGTAGAGGAGCCTGGCCAGCTCGTCGTAGTGCTCCGCGGGACCCTGGTCGATGTAGAAGTCGATGCCGTCCACTGCCGCGTCGCCGAACGGGCGGCGTAGTCCGGGGCGGGAGCCGCCGAGGTAGGCGTCCCATAGGTAGGCGGCGACGTCGGCTGCTGATTGATTGGACGGGAGGGAGTAGCTGCCGCCGCCGTAGCCGGGCCCGCCAATGGAGAGGAGCACGAGGATGCCCTTGGACTGGCAGTGCTTGATGTCGTCGCCGATGCCAGCGAGCGGGTGGCCCGAGAGGTCGAGCGAGTAGGTGCCGTGGCCGAAGGTGCGGAGGAAGGAGATGAGGACAGTGTTGTAGGCGCCCGTGTCGCAGGCCTCGCGCAGCGTGCCCTCGCTCTTGTTCCGGCCCCAGAAGACGGCCATGTCGCCCCAGTCGTCGGCCAGCGACCCGACTGCCAGCTGGGAGACGAGGACCAGCGCTAGGAGGAGGCTGCACGAACGGCGGCAAGACAACGCCATCGTGGTGTGGTCTGCTGTGGTGGTTTGGGAGTTGGGACTAGTGTATGATGAATGAGTGAAGCTTGATTTGCAGGTGCCGAGCTCGTGTATTTATACAGAGGATTAGGGAGGGGAAAGATGCGCACGTTAGTTTTGTATATGTGCACATGTTCTTCGTTGATAAGAAGGAATTAACATAGAAGCCAATGTACTACAGATCAAGCACTATATTTCCTGACTGATTGAGTGCAGTGTAAGACAGAACTGCAGAAATTAAGCAGTTGAGCTTTTGCACATGCTATCTGACCATTATGTAATATATAAATGCATAGTTTAACTAATAATCAAAGAAGGTAATGCACGGAAGAATCTTGCACACCGACACAGTCACACAGACGACTCAGTCACGTAGTCGAGCTTGCACATGCAGACCTATGTGTCAATGTGTCGGTGATGTGATCGACAACGCTGACCGAGGAAGATATGGTGAGGGATACGGTTAGAAATTTAGACCATCAGGTACATATATATAATTTAATCTAGAAATATGGCAATTTATTTGTTAAATGTAATCTTCATATGTTTTCACATGAGATACTATTACTTGCCGCACTAACATGATAACCTTTTGTACGATGAATCAGGAGCACAGCCCGTGTGTTGCCGCGAGATTTTCTTAACAATACATCTGTTATATACATAACATTACTATATGGTATCATATATTTTGTGAATATATCAATATGAATTTGACTTGCATGTTAATTTATTGTATCAGATCTAATAAAAAAATTGGTAAGCTAATAGAAGAAAAATCAACTGAATATTTAGTTACATTATAGAGGGGTAGGTGATGAAACAAATAACATATGTATATGACTTGTATGTTAATAGATTAAAAATTTAAAATCTATCACATAATAGAGATGACATGAATATTTTATAAATAATAAAGGATGACATGGACTTAATAGGAATTGATGTAGACACCTTGCACTAAGAGATAGAACATTTAGTTAGTGGAGAATGATACAGACACCTTGTATGGAGAGAGAATGATAATAGTTATAGATATATATATACAGTAACATCAGAATTTAGAAGAACTAGGTAAATACCCCACGTGTTGCTACGGAAATTTTTAAAATGATATCTTGTGTGAACGATACGAATGTATATAAATTTGATGAGAATTGGAGTAATTATATGTTGCATGCATATAGCGTGGAATGAGAAAGGATCAAACATAAATCGCTAAGAAAAAGTAGAGGAAGGAATGGAGAGGATATTTATTAGCATACTTGAGTTAATGATAGTGAATTTGTGGGTGGATGATGACATGTCTATGGACCTCAAGGATGATGTGGCTTCACCATATTCTAGAGAAATAGGTAATGGGTATTATAGCTTTATAGCTTTATATAAGATATACACCCATAGATATGAAGAACCAATCCTAAAGGCATGGACAGTGCAATTCGCACTAGTTGACATTCCACCGGGCCGCAGCTTGGGCCTAGTGCCGTTGGCAGGCCAGCCTGATCCAGGCGGCAGAGGCCGTAGCTGATCCGGACGTGCTTTCGGCTTTGGCGCTGGGCTGCATGCAAATCGGACGAGCCGGGCTCATTTGTTGCTGCTGGCCCAACAGAATTGTTTTTTAGCAAGAGCTCAACAGAAGATGACGCACTCAGTGCGGTGCGGTGGAGGGCCTAGAATCGCTGGCCGGCCCAGAACAAGAAAATGGCCCAAGGCCAGCTCCTCGTTCGGCTTGGCTTTCGTCTTTACACAACAGCAGAGAAGGGAAGGTGACAAATACTGTAGTTTTTGCCATCAGCCAAAACAATAGACCATCTTTTTTGACTCCGTATCTTATGCCAAATTCTTATGGCGTGCTATACATATACTTTTGGTTTACCCCCTCCAATACATATGGCTGATCTCTTCTTAAGATGGTCAAAAATTGGAAAAAAAAAAGTATAATTCATTGTTATTAACTGCAGCTGCGGCACTTTTTTGGGCAATCTGGTTAACCAGGAACGAAGTGGTTTTTGATAAATGTAGACCAAAAACTTTCTTGCGGTACTCTTGAGGGGAACGACCGGGTCTGCGACGATGGGCAAGCTGCAGCGGCATGATGACCCGGGAACAACTTATTCAAGTTGGACAATTCCTAGAAACATCGGCGTTGCAATTTTTTAGTTCCAATGGGTGGTTATCCTCAAGACATATTGGTCATGTTTAGTCTTAAAACTGTATTTCGTTTTGGTTTCCAGTGGTTTGCAAAGTGTTGTGCAACCAGGTGTTTGTGCTTTGGTTGGCAAACTTTGTAATAATTAGGCGTGATTTATCTTCGATAGAAGAAGTCGGGTATACATTATCCATTATAAAAAAAAAAAAGCAGAGAAGGGAAGGGGAAAACGAAACAGGGCGTTCTTCAGGAGTTGGGCAGAATGCCTAAAAGGGCTCGCCGTGCGCGCGTGCTCGGCGATCGTGCGTGCTGGGAGACGTTCCGTGGGTCCAAGGACAGACAACAGCCGTGTAGGCAGGCACTCGTATCTGGGTTGGTCCGTGCGTTCATGCACGAGTGCGCGAGCACGACGTGCGGTACTCGTCGTGTTCGTGAGCTCGACCGCAGTGTGCTACTGAGACGGGGGGAACAGGACAGTGCGTGTGTCGTGCATGCAGGTGCCGTGGCGCGACTGTGGACGAAAGGGGCCGCGGCTCGACGGCCGGAGACCGGACCGGATAAGGGCCATGGACAGGGCCACGGCATTCTTCGGTGCTCGTGATGGGGGACGTCGCCTGGTCAGAAACGTTCTCGAGCCGGAGCAAGACAGCTAGGGCGTCTTGCAACACTAAATAATAGTGTAATTTCTTATTCGATAACAATGATCTTCCCATCTAGTGTATGTGCAACAACCACCATCAGAGTTTAAAAACCTCCAAAACTAAGTATCTCTGCCGAAAGTGTAAGATCCAAGTTGCAGCACAAATTAATTTTATAGGATCAATTAGAGTTCATCTCGCCATTTTTTGACACATGGGGTTTTCCTTTGTTTCACCTCTCCAACAAAGTTTATTAAGATTGAGATGATATAAAAGGTTATCACCTGATGCACAATAACTCCTACTCCCTCCGTCCTATTGAGTTTGTCAGTTTGTCACCCCGGGTTCCGTGCCATCTTGTTTAATCATTCATCTTATTCAAATTTTTTATGTAAATATAATTTATTTTTTTATGACTTATTTTATCAATGAAGATATTTAAATACTGATTGACTTATTTTATTATTTGCTTAAAATTTTAAATAAGGCGAATGGTTAAATATAAAGTCCAAAGTCAAAAACGTCAAACTCCATGGGACGGAGGAAGTACACGTGATGTACGGCTCTTTGTTGTTGCCACCAACACAAACAATAATGCAATTTATTATTGGATAGACAATGCTCTTTCCATCCATAGTTTATGCGCAACAAGACAACAGCCACTTGCAGGACTAAAAAATATCCAAAACCAAGTCTCATCAGCTGGGGGCCATAACAGAATTCCACTTTTTTTTTTTTTTTTTTTTGAAAAAACGGAAAACATTGTTTCCATTAACAAGAGGCTCCAAGCATATCGCTAGAGACCAAGTGAGCTACAAAGTCCGGTACATGATTCATGAACTCTTGTGAGTCAGAGGATAAATTACAAGCACCATATGCTGCTAAGCGATCGGCTACTTTATTACAATTTCTAGACCATACAGAAATTTTGCAATGAGAGAAATTTAAATAGATGAGCTCCCGTATATTTTTAAATAAAGCACCTAGTGGATGTCGATCCATGTCACTTGATTTAAGAGCAGTTGCCAAAGTGATTGCATCCGTCTCCAAGATTACCTTTGACATACCAAGATCAGCTGCACGCCGCAAACTCCATAACGCAGCCAAGGCTTCTGCATGCAAAGGATTGTTTACCCTTTTTAGATTACCAGCAGCCCCATCTAAAAACTCACCTCTATAATTACGGGCGATGCAACCCCATCCTCCTTTTTTGAGACTAGGACAGAAGGAAGCATCGCGATTGATCTTGTAGTAATCAGGTGGTGGTACACTCCATGCCTGATTTTTGCTTTTCTTGTCTTCTTTATTTGATTCATTTAGTTTAGCAAAATCCTTCAGAAACCACTCAGTTGAGCTACAAATTTCTGCAATATTGGGCATTCTCCCATCGGCGTTTGCCTTATTACGGGCTGCCCACCATCTCCACAGCAACACCCATATCTTGCATTGGATATCTTCCTTAAAAGTCCATATTGTTTCCAATACTTCTTTCCCTGATTGACATTCTTTCAGGATTGATCTTATTTGCTCCAAATTCATAGCCCTCCAACACTCCTTAACCCTTTTGCATTTGAAAAATAAGTGACCACAGTCTTCGTCATATCTGTAGCAGACAGGACATATAGTATCTATTTTAGTGCCTCTTCTTGCAATATTTCTTCTTACTGGTAAGCTATTATGAGCAAAGCGCCATATGAACATTTTCAATTTATTTGGAATATTTGGTTGCCATATTTTCAACCATTTAAAACCATCAGTGCTTGTCGAAACTGAAGATGATGTAGATGAATCTCTTCCCATAAAATAATCACGTTGTTGAACAGCAAGCTTATATGCAGATTTTACTGAGAAAACACCTTTTGCATTATAATGCCACGCTGGCCAGTCATCCTAATTTTCCTTTATTGGGATATCAAGGATTATCTCAGCATCTTCATGCCAGAAAAGGTCACTGACTAGTTGCTCATCCCAATCCCCTGAAATTGGGTTTATTAACTCGAGACACCTTTGTTAGAATAGAAGCACCACGGGGAGTGGACCGGCCTTGGTAATTGTTTGGAATCCGGGGTCATTCCAGATATTGACACTAGACCCATTACCAATACGCCATATAATACCCTCCTTTAGCAATTCAACCCCTTTCAAAATGCTTCTCCAAGTGTATGAGATTCCTTCCCGAGCTTTACATTTCAAAATGTCAGAGTTTGGAAAATACTTAGCCTTAAGGACCAACCCACATAATGTGTTTGGTTCATTCAAAAGACGCCAAGCTTGTCGAGCCAGCATAGCCATATTAAACAAATGGAGGTCTCGAAATCCAAGGCCCCCTTTCTTCTTCGACATAGTCAGTTGCTCCCAATTTATCCAATGTATTTTATTAGTCTTGTCTTGCTGACTCCACCAGTATCTCCCAATTATAGAACTCAACTCATCACAGAAACCCTTCGTGAGATCAAAACATGACATAGCATAGGTTGGGATCGCTTGTGCCACCGCCTTCACTAGAATTTCCTTACCTGCTTTTGATAAAAGCTTTTCATTCCATCCTTGTATTCTTGCCCAGACCTTTTGCTTGATATACTCAAAAGATTTTTTCCGTGATTTCCCAATTGCAATAGGTAGACCCAAATACTTCTCTGTAGTAGCTTCCTGCATAATACCAAGTGTCGCACCCACTCTCCTCTTAATAATAGGTTGCGTGTTAGGACTGAAGAGAATGGAGGATTTATCCTTATTAATCATTTGTCCCGAAGCTTTCTCATATGAATCAAGAATATTCTTTAGCACTTTAGCCTCCTCCTCTTTAGCACCCATCAGGATAAGAGAATCATCAGCAAAGAAAAGATGATTAACTCGAGGAGCTTTCCTGCAAATTCTGAAACCTTCTATCCGTCCTGTATCCTCAGCTTTTTTCAGCAAGGCTGATAAACCCTCTGCACACAGTATGAACAGGTATGGAGATAGTGGGTCACCTTGTCTGAGACCCCTCTGTGGCATGATTTGCTCAGTGTAATCACCATTAACCTTGATTTGATAGGACACAGTGGTGACGCACCTCATAATCAATTGAATCCATTGGTTGTGGAAGCCCAATTTCTCCAACATTCTTTCCAAGAAAGACCACTCCACCCTATCATACGCCTTGCTCATATCCAGTTTGATAGCAGCCACTCCTATGCCTCCTTTTCTTTTGGATTTTAGATAATGAGTAAACTCATAAGTAAGGAGTACATTATCAGTTATTAGACGCCCTGGTACGAATGCACTTTGAGAAGGAGATATAATAGCAGGCAAAACCTTTTTCAGTCTATTTGCAAGTACTTTAGATATGCTTTTGTATAAAACATTGCAAAGGCTAATAGGTCTCAGATCCTTCAATTTAGATGGGTTTCTAACTTTTGGGATAAGCACAATTACCGTATCATTCCATCCTTGTGGCATTTCCCCTCCATTCAAGTCTTGCTTTGATCTTTGTTTCACCCGATCACCAATTAAGTACCGAAACGCTTATAAAAAATAGATGGGAAACCGTCCGCCCCACGGAGCCTTCATATCACCAATACTTTCGAGAGCTGTCCAGATTTCCTCATCTGTGAAAGGTTCCAAAAGCATTTCATTCATCTCCGGCGTCACCCGTCTCTGAACACAGTCAAGGACTTCTTCAATTTGGCTACTAGAAAGAACATCTGCAGTAGATAAAAAGAGTTGTTGGTATTGGTCAGCAATAAAACCTTTCAGATGCCTCTCTTCAACCACCCCACCACCATCACCCACCAGGTTCTGCAACTGATTTCTCATCCTCCTCTCTGAAGCCTGAGCATGAAAAAATTTAGTGTTGCGATCTCCCTTAGTCAGCCAAGCGATATGAGCCCTCTGCTTCCAGTAAACATGTAATTGATCCTGTAGTCGCTCGAGCTTATACCGCAGAATATGTTCCCGGTTCACATGCTCCTGAGATATACTCCTTCTTCTGCACCTCTCCAATTCTCCCTTCACCTTTTTAATTCTCTCGCCTAATTCACCCAACCCCGTCCTGTCCCACTCCCATAAATCAAGTAGTATTTTGTTCTGCAGTTCCATTAAGCATCCTCCCCCAGTCTCCATACCTATTGTCCAGGCCTCTTCCACTCTGGCCTTACACTCCTCCTCCTCCAACCACTTGGCCTCAAACTTCCTCATTATCTCCCTGGAATTTTGTCGCCGTCGCCGCCTCACCTCCCTACCACCCACGTCAATAATTATTGGACGGTGATCAGAGTGTCGTGGGTCTCCATTTACTACCTTCACCAAGGGGAACAAACATCGCCAATCACTATTAGCTACTGCCCGGTCTAACCTCTCTTTTGTATAACTTGCTGCACTATGGTGATGGTTCCTCCAAGTGAACATGTCCCTGATAAAACCAAGATCATGAAGACCACAATCCTCCAAGCACTGCCTAAAGTTCTCCATATATGCCTCTGACCTGGGGACACCACCCTCCTTCTCACAATTGAATAAAATTTCATTAAAATCCCCTCCATACAACCATGGCAAATTATACTGGTCCTTTAAGGTACGTAACAAATTCCATGTATTTATCTTTCCCTTACCTCTTGAATCTCCATAAATGCCAGTAAACCTCCATTTCAATCCATCCTCTTCCTTTACCACCACATCAATATGGTTTTCAGACATGCTTTTCAGAGTAATATCAACCTCTTTTCTCCAAAACAAAGCCAAACCGCCACTAGCACCCACACTGTCTACCACTAGCAAGTTAGGCATTTTCAGCCTCCATCTCCACCATTCCATCCATCTATTGTCATGCTTTGTTTCGCAAGAAAAAGCACATCAGGAGACTCCTGCTTTTGTAAATCCAGAAGCCCACGAGCAGCAGAGCTATTACCCAAACCCCTGCAATTCCATGTTATGATCCTCATATTTGTAGACAGGATTCAGTCCAGGCTTTTAATTCTCAGAGTTTGATTCAGTGTACAACACTTAAAAAACCAACTCCAAAGAAAAAATACGTTTCACCTTTTCCTTGAGATTTAGGACTCCAGAATGCGCCTTCTCCTGACGCTCAGCCAAGGGAGGGCAGTGAAGCTAGGTTCACCCCTTAATCTCCCCGAGCTGCAGCTGTCAGCAATCCAGAGCACTGAATCCTCAAAGTCTTCTTGATCCGCGAGACAAAAGTGAGGAAACAGCAGCAGCCACGGTGCTCTTCTGCATGACGGAGATCAGCAAGTGCTTGCAACGCTCGTTGGATGGCACTCCACGGTGCTCTTCTGATTGGCGGAGAACAGCACAAGCCACGGTGCTTGCAACGCTCGTTGCCTGGCACTCCGCTCCGGCCGTGTATGCACCACGCGCCTCCGTGGACCGTGGTTCGCCGCGCCGGCCGTATCCTCGCCGAATGCCTCCGCAGCCGCTCCGTCCGAGCCCGCCCAGAGCGCCTCCCTCGACAGCAGCGTAGACGCCGAGCACGGAGTCCGCGCCAAGGATGGACGCAATCTGCGCCACGACGATGGAGCAGCCCACAGCACGACGGCAACGCAGACGCAAGCAAGGAAAGCAATGTTTGACCGAGCAAGAACTTTGGCTAGGAGAGGACACAGGTGGAGAAAATTGGATGGATTGATAGATCAGGAAAGTAGCGATCGAACGATGGTATGGAAAGGTGGAAGGATTTACGAAAGGAGGAGATCGAGATGGGATTAAGAATATGGAAGCTACAGTAGGCACGCACTTAGGCGCACAGTGCCGGCACTCCGCCCAGAAACTTCGTGAAATGGCGTTGCCTGCATTTTCTAACAGAATTCCACTTAATACCCTTTCAAGGAAAGAAAAAACAACTCTTCCTTTCTCGTGGGCCAAACTTCTCCCTTTCCATCCATTTCCAGCGGCCCACTTCTTCTTGTTTTTGTTTTTTTATGGAAGAAGTCCTATTTTCCTCCCTCAATTATCAACAAAGTTCAATTTCCCTCCCTTAACTAAAAAACTGGACAAAAATTCTCCCTCAGTTCCCAATACCGTTCACATTTCCTCCCTTGGTGGTTTCAATCACGGTTTTAGCCCACGTGGCGCCATGTCATCGTGCCACGTCATCACATGTCCATCTCATCTTTCTCCCCTCCCCTCTCTCTCCACATCTGGCTCATCTCTCTCCCGTGAAAGCAGTGAAGCTCTGTACGTAGGGACTAGATTCAAAGTTCCATTGCTCGACGCCTTGACTTGCATATGGTTCATGACTTCATGTAATTGGATTATTCATGTTTACTGTATAATAAAATCACGACGGGTCATCTTCAGGCCCCCGTGTCAGCGGAGCGGCGCCATCGGGCATGGCCAGGAAGAGCACGCCCCTGTCCCCGGCGTCCTCGTAGATTGCGACCTGTGACGTGCATACATATCTTCTCCTGCCTCCCAGCTGCAGCGCGTCCAGCTCGTGGCGGCGGCGGCGAGCCACCTTGCCTAGCCGGTGGTGGTGGTCCAGCGCGGCCTGCGGCGGCGTGGTTGCGGCAGCCTGGACCGGCGGCACGGCCCTCCTCCCCACTCGCAGCAGCGGCTCTGGGGGCTGCCCGTCTCTGTTACACCTCCCTGGACACGGAGCTGGACCCGTCGTTGGCTCCATCGCCGGCGCTCGGGCGCGTGGCTCGCGCCGCTGTGGCCGCCCGAGCTGGCGCCCGTCCTGCTCGCCCACACCCGTCACGCCGGCAGAGTTCGTCCTGTTCGCCCACTCTATGGTTGGAGCGGCTTCGCTCGCGCGCCCGAGCGCGCCGCGCGCCGCCACGCTGGCCCGCCATCGCGCCGCTGCAGGGACCCGACCGCGCGCTCGTTGGCCGCCGCGAAGGCTCGGCCGCATCGCGCGCTGGCTTGTAGCTCAATCGCTTGCCCGCACCGCGCGCTTGCCGGCCGTCGCGACGCCGCCAGGGCTCGCTGGCAGCTGCAAGACCTCGACTGCCCTGCGCACGCATTGGCTACCACCGTGCTCACCGGCCACCACAACGGCTTGCCCGCGCCGCGTGCTCGCCGGCCGTCACGAGGCGCGTCCGCACCGTGTGCTCGCCAGCCGCCACGAGGCTCGTCCGCACGGCCGCACCATGTGTACACGTCCAAGACCTCCTTCGACGCGCGCCACCATGTGGACAAGGACGTGAAGCAGCTGCCCGTCTCCACTTCTGTCTCTGCTGCGCCGCTGCCAATACCAGGATCGAAACCACCCAGGGAGGAAAAATAAACGGTATTAAAAATTGAGGAGGGTTTTTGTCTGGTTTTATGGATAAGGGAGCAAAATCGACTTTGCCAATAATTGAGGGAGGGAAATAGGACTTTTTTTTTTTTTTTTTTATTGAGGGCGAGTGGCCCACTTCTTCTTCTCTCTATCCGCCCAGCAGAAGCCATCAGCCAGGCCTCGGCCTTCCTTACCCTGCGGCCCAACTGGCCTCCACCACCGTCCAGCCCATCCGGCCCACACACCTTCTTCCTTTCTCTCCCCTCCCTTGGACCCAAACCGGCCCAGCCGTGCCCCTCCTCCACTTCCTGGCCCATCCTGGCCTCGCTATCCTCCAACCGAGCAGGCCCAGCAGCTCGCAGCAGGCCCAAGCCTTTGTATCCAGTGATATTGCTAAAAAAGAATCCAGTAATACATACAGCAACAAAACTGGCTACCTCATCCTTGAGTAATTTTTGTTTAAAAAAAAAACCTCTGCTGAGTGTTGCACTGGGACAGCACGAACACATAACTCGGTCGATCCTCGAAGTCAATGTTTAGTGATTTGTTTGTTAGCGTGTGATAGATGATAAACTTAGTTATATTAATGTAGAGCCATTACCCTTGCAATGGAAAATCTTCACTCTTATTTCGTACACACGTAATAGCTCATGGGTTTTTTGTATTCAAAATGATAGAGCACATTTCTCATCTCCTTGAGATAGGAATATACGTGAACTTTGGAAGGTTGTGAAATCTCAAATTTCAAGCAAATTTTAGTCTAATTTCTTAAGTAGATTCCAGTTCCTTCAAAATGAAGGGATCAAACGGGCCTTTAGTAAATTCAAAGATCATGACATGCGCTCTCGAGGTCATTAGTGGAGATTTTTCTCAACGAAAATAATGCTGCACATGTATTCTTCCAATAAATCTTCAGTGTGGTAGAAGACTGAGGACAAGCTATATGGCAAAGAAATTAAAGCTTCACACTCAAGTGACTACACTAAAATGTTGCTAGGAAGTGTTACATCTGCTAACTGGTTGCAGCGCATACCATATACTTAGCTTGGTCAGCATCATATCATGAAGCTATTGCTAGCTACGAACCCTTCGACGACAATCGTGTACCACTTTGTTGTGCATAGTTCAGGACTCTATAGTCTGTCTCCCACCGTGTTGGATACATTTTCATGGTCTTCCTCTTGTATTACTACAAGTAAGATCTTGTATTTGGTCCATTCTTCATCATTTTCTATACATACGTGATACGTAATATTAAAGATCCAAAGTTTTATCCTGTTTTTTCATTCACATCCTCTTTACTAATCGGATAGTGCAGAATTACTTTCGTCCTGTTTTTTTTTTTTTACTTGATCCAGTCGTGTAGCACATATTCATAGGAATTAGAGCAACTTACTCCTAGCGACAATGGATTTATGGTCCGATTTCAATACGTTTTGTAATATTTTACACTTGTATATACTCCCTCTATTTTGGATTTGATTTCTCTAGATACGTAGCAGTAGGTAGCGGTAGAAAGGGCCTTAGATCCTACTTGGATGTAAAGTATTGTTTTGAAGTACTAGAGAAATACTTTTTTTTTAATAAAAATACTTTCTTCATTCTAAATTGTAAGATGTTTTAGCATTTGTAGATACACTACTTTTGCTACGCATTTAGACATAACGTATGTCTACATAGCATTTGTATTTATATATATAGTCAAAATAAAGATGTGGTTTGATTCCTTAAAAAACCAATACTTCCATTCTTTTTTTGGGACGAATAAGCAAATTATATTTCCTCCGGTTGCGGTTATATAAATAGTTTAAGCTACCTATGCACTCTCTTAATTATATTACATTACCGTAAAAATATCAATTTCAGTCACTTTTAAATGCATACTGGACTACGTGCTCCTGATTCGAATTACCGGTTCTAATCATTTCTTCCGACGATCACGACCAGCATTCCGTTTTTCGTTTTCAGATTCCGTGTAACAAAATGAAACTGAAAGTGATCGCAGTAGTATTATTAGGCTAGTCTCAATGGTGTTTCATAAGTTTAAATGCCATTAAATATACTGATGTGGCAAGATTATATTAATGAAGAGAGAGATGATAGAGTTTTATGGGAGGAGAGAGAGTTTCATCCCCATAAAACTCTTACGACCGCTTTCCAAAAAAATTAATGAATTCAAAAACTATATCGAAAAACCCCATCGGCATCAGGAATTTATTTTCCGGACTCTTTTTCCATCCGTGGCTAGCAAAACAAACGTGGGCGGAACCGCGCGGGCCCCACCAAACATCGCAGCGTCAAACAAAAATAGAAACCGGTTTCCCATCATTAAACTAATTATAATTAGTTAATTAAAAAAAGCAGCGGCTTTGTCATATCCGTTGCTCGCGAATCGCTCCCACGCACGCGCCCCACACGCCGCCGCCGGCGACAACCGTTCCTCCCCGTCGCTCGGAAGCAGCCACGCCGCCACCGCCGTCCCCCGGGCGCCTCCCTCTCCCCGATCCCGAGCGCGATCCGTTGCCTCCCCGCGGAGCCGGCCGCCCGCCCGCTCGGGAGGGAGTCGTATCCTGCCTAGGAGGCTCCGTGTCTGTCAGATCCGGGCGGAAGGGCGGGCGGGTGGCCCATGGTGGCGGCTCTGGTGGCGTTGGTCCGTGAGATCTAGGGTTGGAGCGCTGCGGGGCTGGGAGCGGGAGCGGGAGGATGGGGCGCCGGAAGATGTCCGCGGCGGCGCCGCCGTCCCGGAGCTGGTCCAACGTCGGCGGGAGCGTCATCCCCGGTGAGACCCCTGGCTTGGTTTTAATGCGTAAAAGGCGTTGTGGATCGGAGCTTGCTAGCTTATGTTTATTTCATTGGTTCAAATCGGTGTGTAATTGGTGGGGGGCAGGGGAATGAATAGGTATGTTGAGATCCCGGGGGGTGGGGGGTAGTGGCGATGGGGTGCCGGATTTCATTGGTGTGTGCACCGTGATACTTGTGCTGGGGACGACAATGATTTGCTTGTGTATTCAAATGTGGATCGCTGCACTGTGCATGCTTTATATGCCATGTCATCTTTTGTGCTATTGCTTTTGGACGAGCGTGTCATTTCAGTTCGAAGTTTATGGTAGTTGAGGACCTGAGCTGCTAATCAGTTGTATATAGTAGAGAGAACTGAGTTACAGGAGAGAAATATAGAAGGTTTTTATTAATTATGCTATATGGAAGGTCATTCTTTTGCCTGGCAATCGTGGACAGTGCATGTATCAGCATATCTCCTATACCATCACTCGATGTGAACTTGCCATTACCATTGGCCTGTTGCAAATGAGATGCAGGGCCAGACCCCAAATGTCATTGACTGGCTTAGTAGTTAGTGGTGTAGATGAAAAGTGTGCGTCAAGTTGTGGTATGGATGGAAATCCCACTATGGAAATGTCTTTCATTTGATACATGCGAATTTGTATTAGAGGGAATGCATTAGTTTCGTACGATCAAAACACATATTTCATGTCATTGTAGAATATTCTTGTACATTTTTTTTGAGTAAATTGCACCCGGGGTACCTAAACTATTATGCGTGTAACAAATAGATACTCAAACAAAAAAATGTAACTCGTGGGTACTCGAACTATACTTACGTAACATCTAGGTATTTTAAGTGACGTGGAGCCTTGAATTTTTGCGGAAACCCCCTCCCAAAATCCCGATTCTCTCACACGTCGCTCCTACCTCCCGCCACCACCACCACCACGAAGCGAGGGGAGCGGATCGAGGAGCGGGTTGGTCCGCGTCCCGCGCGTGCCGCCGGGCACGGCAAAGGCACGAACCGGGAGAGCATGTCGGCCCGGCAGCCGCGCGCAGCAGCAGGAGCACGCAAGCGCAGTCCCGGCTTGATGAAGCCGTTGGTGACGACCACGAACGACGCCGTGGATCAACGAGCGCGGCGACGCCCGGCCACTCCGGCGATGCCGGGCTTGCGCTCGAGCCCCGTGATCGAGTCCGCATTTGTACCTTAGGCCAGCAAGCATGGCCGGCTACGAGCCACGAGAACGAACACGCGTGGACAGCATGGTGCATGAGGATGGCGGCGGCGTCCTGTTACTTCTAAAAATAGGAGAGAGACGTCGTGAGATGTTTTGTTCTTCTGCCAAGCTCTGGAGCCATTTGATAAATGTCACGGAATACATACCGCCGCCGCTTACGTACATCGGAGACGAGGGAGCTCGAGGCTGTCATACCGGTGACCCTCACGTTCACGTTCCTCACTCACCGCTCACCGAAATGTGGGCCCCGCATGTCATATCCTTCTTCAACCTCTATCCATATGCATCACCACGCACACGCAGAGGGAGTGGAGGGAAGAGCTCGTGCGGGCGCGAGGCCGTGGCCTAGGCGCGTGGCGGCTCAAACCCGCGGCACCCGGCCGCGAGGCGTCGACGGCACTATCACACGTGGTGGTGAAGACCGGAGGATGGAAGAAGACGAGCGTGCGCCGGCGCGGGGCCGCCCGGGCCGTCTCATCCACCGCGGAGGTCGCCCGTGGCGCGCTCGCCCGCGCTGGCTCGCGGCGCGGCGGAGCTCGCCACCATGGCTCGGGCGCGATCCAGCCCGCCGCCCGTGGAGGCCGGGGCGGAGCTCGCCCGCGCGCCCGCCCATGGGGGCCGGGGCGGAGCTCGCCCACGCCGCCGCCTACGGGGGCCGGGGCCGAGCTCGCCGTGCCGCCGGCGGAGCTTGCCCGTGCGCGCCCATGGGGGCCGGGCCGAGCTCGCCGCGCGCCGCCCATGGGGGCTGTGGCTTAGCTTGCCGTGGCACCGCCGCCCGCGCTGCTGCCCGCCGCCGGGGGAAGAGAAGAGAGAAGGGAGAGGAGAGAGAAGGGTCCAAAATGAAGAGAGCCTATTTTAGGAGGAGGTTATCGCAAAAATGCAAGGCTCCACGTCACTTAAAATACCTGGATGTTACCTAAGTATTGTTCGAGTACCCACGAGTTACATTTTTTTTGTTTGAGTACCTACTTGTTACACGCCTAATAGTTTAGGTACCCCGGGGTGCAATTTACTCATTTTTTTTTTTTTTTGTGTGTAATGCTAGTCGGGTTGATGAATACCTAAGTTAGTTATTTATGAAGGATGCACTAATTGCTCAAAATAACTCGAGTAGCATGCCGATCGGTATGAATAATGACTTATAGATTTATCATGATGTGCAAAACTCTAACAATGAAGGGATATAGTAGCTCATCAATTTGTCTAGGTTGCCGTTGTACACTGTGAATTAATGACCAAAGTGACAAAGTGTAAATGTTGCATCATGTTAATGAGCCTGACCACCCTGGTTCATAGCTGCTGCTGTGTAAAATAATCTTATGCTGTCACTTCCCAGGCGTCAGTGACAAAAGATTCCTCCTTTTATCACCTAACTTTAGTAGGTTCGCAAAATACTGTTTAACCATTGCCAATGTTTTAGTACATGAATAGGCAAACCATACCAGCTCTAACTGCTTGCCTACACCTCCAGATCAAGACAACTTGCAGCAACAAACAATCTATGTTCTGATTTGTCTGTGACAAGATGAATTTTGTTCTTGATAACCAGACATGTTGCTAGAGTTGAAGTATTTTTTTTTTTTTTGGCAAGCTGATGGCTGGTGCTTTTGCTCTGTTTTTCTTATCTCATGTATTTATTTATTTTGCAGAACTCCGAGCAAAACACAAAATGGACTTGGAGAATTTGACACTGACAAAACAACCACTCAGAACATTACATTTTTTCCTGTTAGCCATGTTACAATACTTGAAAAGATTAGCAACATATATCCTGAATAAGAGTGGTTTTTTCTTTCTCTTAATTGTTTTGGTGGTCGCTCCTGGAGTCTTACTCACTGTTACAGATGGCATGCATAAGAAGGTGTGCTCTCATTCTAATGTTTTTTTTTAATTAATCTGTGGGATAGGCTAGTCGTTTTTCATAAGACCACGTGTTACTGTTTTTGGCATAGAGTTTGCGCTATAATGCCTAAATATTCAAGAAGATACATGCTCTGAAGATCTTTATCTTTGTGAGTTAATCAGTTTTTTATATTATCTTGGTATTGAGTTTGAACCCTGATTTAGTTTCTCTGGCATGTATGCAGCATGTGCAGGAGTTCCTTAATTATGCTAAATTTGTGTTGTGGTGGGTTTCATTAGGTGTGGCTTCATCAATTGGACTAGGCAAGTTTTATTTTTGCACCTCTCAGCATCTTGGAGTTTAGTTTTATATATATATATATATATAACAGAAAATAAAAACAAATATATATATATATATATATATATATATATATATATATATATATATATATATATATATATATATATATATATATATATATATATATATATATATATATATATATATATATATATATATATATATAACAGAAAATAAAAACAAATTAATTAAATTAAATGTATCTGGAGTTTACTTATCGATCTCTTCGGTATGTATTAACTGTACGGTTTGTGGTACTCTTGAAGGCTTGAATGAAACATATTTATTTCAATAAATTTGTAATGATGCAGAAAAAAAGGGTACTTTATTTTGGTCTTCATTGCTGAACCTAGCATTTTCAAGGAATGTTATGAACCATCATGTTCTGCTTAGTTTGTGTTTGCAACCTTATTAGGACATGGAAAAAAACACTTTAAGGTGATAAGTGAGCATCAAGTGCCAGATTGTATGTATCTAATACAGAACATAAGAAATAACTGGCACATGCTCCCAGTGAATATTGATTTTACTGTTTACCTTTTTTTATGCTTGTTCTCAATATAGAACATATTGTCATGTGATCCCTGCCAGTTTGCAGATTTGTTTTCTCTTTGGTCTATGTTTTGAGCTATCCTGTTAGGCAATTATTAAAACTATATGTAAGCATGGAGTTTGTTCCTTTGTACCAAATCCTTCATTTATTTCGATACACAAGATTTGGTTGCCCTCCAACAGTGTTAGAAATTTTTTTGTTGCATGTCTCTAGCTGTCTGTGCAGAACGGCCACAATGCCAAATCAAATAAGTACTCAGAAAACAGATGCTTTTTTCTTTTCTTTCTTTGGAAGGTCATTTATTGGATCTGTGGATATTTAGTTAGCCTCGTATTATCTTGTAATCTTGTCAAGCTTCTATAATGCTATTAGGTTAATGCAAGTAATCATGCCTTTTCTGCTAGGCGTGTTCTGTAATCTGCATGTTATTTGGATTTTACTACTAATTAGCACTTGTTAAAGTTGGAAACTAACACATCTAAATTTCTGCATGTTATTTGGATTTTACTGCCTATAATTAGCACTTGTTAAAGTTGGAAACTAACACATCTAAATTTGGAATGTTTATTGTTGCAACAGAGAGAACTCATTTTAGAAGCTGACAGTTTAAATTTTAATATGCAGGTTCTGGTTTGCATACGTTTGTGCTGTATCTAGGTCCTCATATTGCTCTGTTCACTATTAAAGCTGTTCAGTGTGGTCGAATTGATTTGAAAATGGCACCATATGATACCATACAGCTTAAGGTTGGGCCGTCATGGCTTGACAAGAAATGTTCAGAATTTGGACCACCTGTGTATCCAGCATCAGCTCATTCTGTTAGGATCCCAGTCTTTGACTTGCTACCTCAGATACAGCTGGAAGCAGTTCTTTGGGGCATTGGGACTGCACTTGGCGAGCTTCCCCCTTATTTTATATCACGAGCAGGTAAAGATGCAATGCTTTAGTTTCCTTCTAAAATTAAGTAGTGATGTCCTATAGTTTAGAGTGGCCCAGGCACAGTGGTAGAGCTTCTGTACTTGTGGCCTGGAAACCTTCCCAGACCCCACCTAGTGCGGGAGCTTTCAGCATGATATTCTGTTATATGCTGTATAGCTTTTGCTAATCGCTGTACAGAAACAGAAATGCTACTAGGCTCCGTACTGCTTCTAACTGAATTATTTCAACAGCAAAGATACATCTTTTCTTCATACAGTTTTACTATGTAACAAAGATCTCCCCCCCCCCCCACCCCAAAAGAAAAAAAAACCAAATATTCTTGACCTAGGTGGAGAATGAAGTAGGCAACCAGCAAGACTAGGAGCATTAGCTACCAATAAACGATCTAGCAACCATCTCCTCGAGTGCTTTTGCTTCATCAGAACACCAAAGGATAAACTTATTTGCTATTTTCTGCAGCACCATTGAAATGTTCATGAATAAGCAACTATTTCGATGTTTCCATATCTCCTAGGGCACTAGAATAATGAGAGAGTTGAGCCCCTTCTTGATCACCCTGGGATCTTCTTTGATTGCCTGACACCACCAGCTTGAGAATCTGGTTGCACATAGCTGAGCCTAGTCTCTGAAGGATTATGCACCAGACTTGATGGGCAAAGACACAAGTGATCAACATAAGTTGGATTGGTTCATCCACCCAGTCACAAAGGGGACAAGCTGCCGGATGAGGGAGTCCCTTGGCTGGTGATCGGCCATCCAACAATCCAACAACAATTGTTTATTGAAATCCAAATGAACCACTGTCTGTCTCTGGACCGTGCCAATGTCTGGCCAAGGTGAAACTCGGAGCAGGTGTCATGACTGGCAACAGGGTGTTGTGCTGCCAGTTCTAAAGAGAAACCGGTGGCCATAACATCATGATATGACGACCTCATCTTGGGGACTGGTGCGCAATGACTAGGAGTAGGGTTTGTGTCGCACCAGCTCTCTGGCTTGGAATGCCCAGTTAGCTGGGGCTTGCCGGAAAAGGAGGCTTGGGTTGGGTTGCTGGTTTAGCAGAGGACACAGCGGAGGAGGTGGCCGGGCCTAGGAATGGGTGTCAGTGGGCTGCTGTGGGGTGATGAGACGCCACGGAAGAGGACATCCATACAGTTCAGCATTCTATCTACACCATGCATTTAACTTTTGACTTCATGTTCTTCTAGAGGCACCCAATAGTACATGCTATATTGTGTTTTTTGTTTTGTTTTGTTGTTGTTTTCCTAAATTTTTAAAACTGGGAACAGGGCCATGCCCATTTTTCTTGACATTTTAGCTGTTTACTCGGTAACATTTTGGTGTTATGGAGCTTCAATTGTTTAATGGATTTTAGGGAAAACCATTTCTAGAAGTGTTATGCCTCTGATGTGAGTTCTTGGGGAAGGCTAGTTCTGGCATTTTTGTTTCTATTCCTTTGATTGGCTTAAGCTACCCATCCTAAATGGATATCTTGTCTTGCAGCTCGCTTATCAGGAAGCAAGTCAAAAGCTGTTAAGGAGCTTGATGTCACTACTTCCAAAGAAGATGGGACAGTAGCATCCACTGTTAATCGTGCCAAGCGTTGGCTTCTTTCTCACTCTCAACATCTCAACTTCTTTTCTATCTTGATACTTGCTTCGGTTAGTCCCCTGTCTGCCATCCTTTGTTACCAATTTCTTCATTTTGGATATCTTGCAACTATATTTGTTTTATTAAGCATTTGACTTTGTACCTTCAAAATCACCTTTGGACCATTTGCAAGGTTTAGCTTCACCTTTTTTCCCACCGAATCAGCAGGGGAGCCCCCTACCTTTTTCTTTTCTTTTCTTTTACAAAGTTCAGAAATACAAGGTTTTCAAGCCTAAAGTTAAAAAGGGGGCGAAAAAAGCATTTCCTGTCTAGATACAATGACACCAACAAATAAGCTTATGGAACATTTCCTGTACAGCAGTTACCACAAGTTTCCTCTTAAGAGGAATTTTTCATTGAATTAAAAACAAATTGCCTAATTTTGATGGCCCTTTTTAGGTTCCGAACCCACTCTTTGACCTTGCTGGTATTATGTGTGGCCAATTTGGTGTACCTTTCTGGGAATTCTTTTTTGCAACTTTGTTTGGGAAGGCCATCATCAAGACTCATATTCAGGTGCGGCATCTAACTTTATACTTTTCTTATTTATTTATAATCAGTAATTGTGTTTATGGTGATTCGTGTGTGCTTTTGTTGTACTTATTGCCACTCTTTATTGTTTGGCTGCGTGTGCATGTTCAATCTTTTGGAGAGATTTCCATTGATAGCTAGTTGTCTTTTTAATGTTTGGGAAGACAGTCTTTTGTTAAATTAATTCGATGAAACTATTCTTCGTTGTGGTATTGTTTTATGCTTGTATGTGATCATTATTGTCCACTTGGATTCAAATTTTGAAATCCTACCAACCATCTCAGCAAAAGCCCATCAGGATAAGTAGATTTAGACTTCATGCCAATCTTTGATTTTTTTTTTAGGACGTGGACATGTTAGAAAGCCTGGGTATCATTTCAGCACAAAATATGTCTGTTTGCATAAGTTGATTTGATATATGTTGATTTTATTTGATTTGATTTGATTTCAGCCTGGACATGTTGATTTGATTTCCATTGATAAGTTGATTTTTTATAAGAATTCGACAAAAACTGAACCAGAAAATGAAATGAAATAAACCTAATGATAGTTCAGTAATAAAATTCAATGAACTGGATTCGGTTTGATTTTCTAGGTTTATTTGCTATATCCATAATTGTAGAAGAAAACTACTGAATGAAGAATATTATACCTGGAAAAACCAGTGAAATTAGTTGTGAAACCTCTCTTGCTAAGGTTATTGTGGTGCCTGACTTCCTAAATTTTAGAGTCATTTTAGTTTCTCCATACCTGGTTTAGTGAGTTGCCAGGTGGTTTGGCACGAATAGTTGCAGCACCCCGTTCCCTGATATGCATTTTTCTTCTCTCGCAGACATTGTTTATTGTGTCCTTATGCAACAATCAGCTCCTGTATCTTATGGAAAAGGAGTTAATCTGGATATTTGGCCACATTCCTGGGTTTTCTGCTACCCTGCCATCTGTGATTGCCAAACTCAATGCTGCCAAGGACAAGTATCTATCACCACCAACACCAGTCTCGCCGTCCTCACAAATGGAGGTTAGTATCATCATTTGAAATCTTTATGACCGTTGAGCTGGAAGGGCCTTTCTTAGCTATTCATCTCATTTTTCTTATTGGTTCAATAAATTTACCATGTACACAGGAGAAGCAGTGGAATTTCTCTTTTACATTGGTTTGGAACTCTATAGTGTGGCTTGTGCTTCTGAACTTCTTCGTTAAGATAATCACGTCAACAGCACAGGATTATCTCAAAAAGCAGCAGGATATTGAGATGGAACGTATTTCTGATTCCCCGACCCTGGAACAAAACTAACTAGTGATGCAACTAGTGGTGTTTATTTCAGCTGCTAGCTGCAAAGATTCTCCTCTGTATCCTTAACATCTGGCTAAGCCCCTGCAGATGATTCCATGTTCCAACAATTATATCAATTAGTATTAGTAGTTATTCATCTGTACAGTCAGCGAAAGCATGGGCTTGGTAACTGGCCGGGTGATGGCTGTGACCTTCTGTCATTGAGCCTGTTCCGGCAGTTCCTGGGGGAGAATCTTTCTATTCTTTTTTTCAGACATCTACACGGCTAGACAATAGGGATTGTTTATGGAGCACGGTTGGCTTTTGCCGAGATTTAACACTCATAGCTATTTTTATTTATTTTGGAATTGTTATAGAAACATGTGAGTATTCAACAATGATACGCTCCGTTGTCGTGTGCATTTGGTTTGCAATTTGGTGCCCAGAAAGAGCAAGCAATAGTTCATCTATTTCCTTTGGCAAATAAAACCACCTGAAGAAGACATTGCTTGTATGTATAAGATAATTATGGTGACAGTCAATCTTAAGATATGCCTGCTGGAGCTTATAGGAACAGGGTGTATATGTGTATGTGTACGTATATGTATACAAAGTGTGTGCATTTGAGTTGATATTCATTAAAATTAACTATACAGATTGAAGCGCCAGTGATAAGGTGCACTGGTTAACATGGTCTGAATGAGTAGAGAGATTTGAGAAAACAGGAGTTCTAAGTGCCTGTCTTGCAAGGGTGTCAGAAGTTTTGCGTTGGTGTGCAGTGGTGCCTGCACGTGTACACAACGTGTTTCGTTTTTTGACTTAGCGTGGAAATATCGTTTGGTCTGCTTTTACAGGGACTATTCTTGTTTCGGGCAAGTTCCAGCTTCCAGCGCAGGTCAGCAGCCGTAGCCGTGTTGTAATAAACTGACTACAGCTTGACCCGGTTGCAGGTCTCTCCTACCTCACCAACTCCTGCTAGTAGAGTGTTGAACCGAGTTCTCAGAGTCTCATTGTTCCCAGTTCGTGTGATTCGATAAATCCCCATCTATCTATATATAGCATGCAGAAGCAAGAAGCAGTAGCCTTGACTCGTAGCATGCATCTTCCCTGCTTTGTTCAGTTTCTGCACCTCCTCATCCTCGTGCTTCTCCTCCTGTCTGTCTCTGCTGAGGCTGGAGACGCTACCGCAGTTGATCGCGAGTTCATCTACGATGGTTTCTCTGATAGCAACCTGACCTTTGATGGTGAAGTTCTAATCCTCGACGGCGTCTTAAGCCTAACAAATTTCCTGCAAGTTAAAGGTCACGGTTTCTACCCCTACCCTCTCAATTTCACAGATGTTTCAGATGGCTCCTCACTGGCATCTTTCTCCACAACGTTTGTCTTCTCCATCGTGGGGCCTTACACTGATTTGAGTGCCCACGGTCTTGCATTTGTGCTTTGTTCCAACAAAAATTTCTCCGCTGCCTTGCCTGGTCAGTTTCTTGGCCTTCTCAATATCAAGAATAATGGCAACACAACGAATCGTCTCCTTGCTATCGAGATTGATACCATTTTGAACAAGGAGTTTAATGACATTGACGACAGTCACATAGGGATTGACGTAAACAGCCTGGTTTCAGTTGCCTCCAGAACTGCAGGTTACTACACCTCTGATGGAGAGTTCCATCCGTTGAGCCTCGTCAGTAGGAAGCCGATGCAGGTGTGGGTGGACTATGACAGCAAGCAAACCATGCTAAATGTCACAATAGCGCCTTGCTGCCCGTCGTCCAAACCCAGGATGCCACTGCTATCAATCGCATATGATTTATCTCCAGTTTTGCCAACCACGCCAGTGTTTGTCGGATTTTCCTCCGCGACTGGCACACTTGACAGCCAACATTACATTCTGGGTTGGAGCTTCAAGCTCCACGGACAAGCTGCACCGCTCAACTACTCTGCCCTACCTTTGAGTACTCTCCAAAGTTTGTGCGGCGAGCGCCGGACGAACCTTTCATGGGAATTCACTCTCGCCGAAAAAGCAACAAGACAATATTATTAGCGACTATTTTACCAGCTCTTGGAATCACCATGTTGGTTTTTGCTACCCTTGTGAAGGTCCATATGAAGAGGCGGATACAAGCAAGAAAAACTGAATTAGAGTGGGAGGAGGAGTTTGGGCCTCCGTCCTTCACCTACAAAGATCTGTTTGCTGCCACCACTGGGTTTAAGGACCATATGCTCCTTGGTAAAGGAGGCTTTGGGAGCGTCTTCAAAGGGCTGCTTCCCCATTCCAAGCAGACAGTTGCTATAAAGCGTGTATCGCCAGAGTCAAGGCAAGGGATGAAGGAGTTCATGGCCGAGATCATCATCCTTGGTCGTCTTCGTCACCGCAATCTCGTTCAGCTGCATGGGTACTGTCACCACAAGCAACAACTCCTTTTGGTGTATGAGTATATGCTGAATGGAAGCCTTGATTGCTACTTACATACTCCAAATCATCAGAACACAACCGGTCTATGCTGGGCTCAAAGATTCTCCATCATCAAAGGTATTGCGTCTGGTCTCTTGTACCTCCATGAGGAGTGTGAGCAGGTCGTCATCCATCGGGACATCAAAACAAGCAATGTTCTACTTGACAATGAGATGAATGCAAGGCTGGGTGATTTCGGCCTTGCAAGGTCCCATGATCATGGAGCTGATGCTCACACCACACATGTGGCAGGTACTTGGGGCTATATTGCCCCTGAGCTAGCTAGGCTTGGCAAGGCAACCAAAGCAACTGACGTGTTTGCCTTCGGCGTGCTGATGATGGAGGTTGCCTGCGGAAGACGACCAATCTTGGTGAACACTGACAATGGAGAGCCTCTCGCTCTGGCAGACTGGGTGCTTGCTGCATGGCGAGGTGGTTCTATCACCGGAGCCGCCGACCCAAGACTGGATGGTCACGTGGAGGAAGAGATGGAGCTGGCACTGAAGCTTGGCTTGCTCTGCTCACACCCCTCGCCTAATGCTAGGCCTCGCATGCGCCTTGTCATGCAGTTCCTAGAGAGAGATGCATCGCTTCCAGCAGACTTGCAGCCTGATACTTTATTGTGTAGTGATCTGGGTCAGCAGGATTGTCATCAGGACGAAATGCACTATCAGGTTGCCATGTCATGTCCAATGACCGCTATAACTGATCTTTCCAAAGGGAGGTGACTTGGCTATGCCACTTGGTGATAGACATCTACAATGTACTCTTGCGTAGAGTTGGTAATCCTCTGTGGCAGCGTTTCAATTTAGTTGGAGTATTTGTGAAATTCCATGATGTTGTTGGCTTACTACTATGCAAGGAACAAGGACACTTTGAATATATCTAGCATTGAGGTCATATAAGTGATTCCAAGTTCCAACAATTATCAATTAGTATTAGTAGTTATTCATCTGTCCAGTCAGCGAAAGCATGGGCTTGGTAACTGGCCGGGTGATGGCTGTGACCTTCTGTCGTTGAGCCTGTACTGGCAGTTCCTGGAGGAGAATCTTTCTATTCTTTTTTTCGGACATCTACACGGATAGACAGTAGGGATTGTTTATGAAGCACGGTTGGCTTTCGCCGTGATTTAGCACTCATAGCTATTTTTATTTATTTTGGAATTGTTATAGAAACATGTGAGGATTCAACAATGATGATACGCTCTGTTGTCAAGTGTGTATTTGGTTTGCAATTGGTGCCCAGAAAGAGCAAACAATAGTTCATCTAGCAAATAAAACCACTTGAAGACATTGTTTTTCAAGCATGTCACTGATCGAGGTGATGAATGACTAGCCTGAATTTGGCTTGACATATTGTCCACTAGAAACAGCGATCGTTTTGTATGCATATCCACCATCACCTTCAGCTGATTCTCCACCAGAAATATAGATCTTTTTTTATTCATACCCTCCATCTTGTAGGGAACATCCTGTTTCCGCATTATGCACTGGCAAGGCATCAAGAATTACACTTAGTCTAGTCTCAGTTGGATGAAGACATTGACAATGTTTTTAAGAAGAGAAAAGTGATCTAAATGAACCTCTGTTGGCACAATCTCCAAGTCATAAAATTAAATAAATATGAAACTTACATGGATTTCATTATTTCAATTCATGACCTCTTCATCTGTATGCAGCAAGACTTTAACCTGCATGTATGCCACTGCGACGTTGTGCTTGATGGATGCATAGTTCAGCACTCCGTAGCAGCTGATGCTAGCAGTCAACATCTGTAGTACAAAAGCGCACAACTTTCCCGAATATTTTCGTGTAAAAAACAATATGATGACAAAAAAAAAAGGACAGTAAAAATAAACTAAACAACAAAGATTTAGGATCATTCCATGATAAGAGTAGTAGAAAACTCTTTTTTTTTAAGGTCAGAGCTGATAACAAGCTATTTACAATGTTCGCCTTCAGGACTGCAGAGAACTTTCTCAGCAGAAATGAGTGTGTTTGTTCTGGTTACCGAAGATTGGAGGATCCTAATTCCCAGAGTTACATTATCACAGTAGCAGTGCCACTGCATCAGTCTGGGCAATCTGCATCAAGCAGGGTTGTTTTCACTGGGAGCAGGAAGATAACAGATCAAGGCATCATATCCATCTAATTGCTTTTTCTATTCCATCTAAGGAGCACACTGTCTGTAAAACTAAGGTGTTCTGGCGGCCAGTCTCACATCTTACGACCTCATGGAAAACATATATCAAAAGACCAGTTAGTTTCCGCCTTACAAGGTCCATCAGCCTGCATCACAAGTACAGCTAAACATGTTCTCAAGTTTCTAGAACAAGCGCTACAAACAGAGTCGCCGTCCAACGCAGAGCAACTACAACATTAGTTCTGACTTCTGAATCGGTAGAGGGAAGGAATTCTTGGTATTTACAGGACAATCACTGCTACCACATACTGATTCAAGTGCTGTCAGTTGGCTAACCGCTCCGCCGTTCCATTCTACCGCGTGATACACCGCTGCTGCTGCTTCCTTCCTGAGATGATTGTGGAAGGCTTAGGCACAGCTGCCCAGGCAAAGAATCTGTCAGGCTCGACGATGTGGCCTGGTCGCATCCAGGCTCTGGTGAAGATGATGCGCCTGGAAAGAGCTGCAGCTCCCGAGGTTGAGGCGCATAGCCTTGACCAGCATCAGCAGAATGGTCCTGGCTGTGTAACAGAAGTGCCGTATTTGATGGGTGGCCCATGGCCACAGAGCTTAAATTAGGAACGTTGCTCCACATCTGCTGTGGCATAGGGTGAGCTGCCAGATCAGGACCTACAGTGTCCGCAACTGGTAGTGACATCGCAATGCCGTTCTGACCGAGGCTGCTGTTCCTCAGCCTTGCACAGAGCTCATTTTGTAGTTCTGATATTCGTGATTTGAGCGAGTTGTTCTCCTCTTGCAGCTCATTCTTCTCTGAACTGACCTGTCAATAAGCATACTTTAGACTTATAACAAGTGAAATGCAGATAGTAAACTGAAACATCTACAGAAGAACTAAATCAAACAAGCAATTGCGATCAGTAGTAGTCTCCAATGGTAAATATGAAACATTAACGGGAGTCAATTGAATATCAGTGAGTTTCGCATCTACTGTCAGTTTCAATGACAGATATGTGCCTACTTTTAGAAGAGCAACTAGTTCTGAACAAGTAATAACTGTGGAGGTCTTGGTAGTTTCAAAATGGTGCAACAAGATCCCTTTGGTCGTCTCCATCATTAGAGAAACATAACAGTTCATGCAGAATATAGCATGTTGATTTTTTTATAAAGAGTATATAAGTGCTGAATTTGGAAACTCACATATTGGCGTTCCGATACAAGAGCAGATTGTTCCTTCCTAAGAGATTCTACTTGAGTAATTAGATCTCGCAGTACTCGTGCAGCATCACCTAATACTGTAGCCTTTCCAGTATTTTGTCGATCAAGATCTGTAGTAGCAGAACTATATGGATCAATGGCTTAGATATCTGTAGCAAAATCAATAACCCTAACATACAGACCTGTAAAACTAAGGCAATGTTATGCAAACAATTGAAACACATGAGGATGATTTTTTTTTAATGAAACATGAGAACGATTATGCAGGCATATTTAATGGCAAGGATACAAAGAAAAAAGGCATCAATTATGCAGTTCAGCAGATGGCATTCCGTACCTGTCATGAGAATAACATGATTGCATGGTAATAACATGATTGCATGGTACACCAGCAAGAATTGTCCACAATGGTGTTCCATTCAAAGTACATAGTATTAATAGCTTAACCATACATTAATATTGAAGAATTTGGCAGCCAGATTAGCAGTTCCTTTCATGGCAATAACCACAAACGTACTCAGTAGAAATGGTGAAAACATGCTGATGCCACAGTAAGACAACGCTAGGATATCCATTATGGCATGGTTCCTTCATCAAGGTGCAATACTACGACGAACCGTAAAGAAAATGGAAACAGCAGAGCAAAACGATTGCACATGATTTCAAAATCAACAAAAAAACTTTTTAGGGCAAAATAACAAGTTGATGACAACTTTTGGCTTAGTAACATTAATTAATGTATGATGGGCCACTCAAAGGGAAGCATGAAGTAGAGAAGGAAAGTGAGCAGTTCACATGTGGATTTTATTTAGCAATTTAAAGAAAGCGATCAGTAGACCTTTTAGACAACAATGAAGGTATATATGAGATGAGTTCTCTAAGGTGATACATTAGGTCTGTTTGGTTTGCAATCTGGCAGGCAGCTTGCCTGCCAGGCAGCGATATTGGCTGCCTGGCAGGCAAAGCTTCCTGGGCGCGGAACCAAACATGGCCTAATATACCACATGATGCAGATATATTATGTACTGGATCCTGTAAACATAATATAAGCTAATGTATGTTATAATTTCAGTCCTCACTGAGAGGGCACATCATGTTGGCCACCATTAAGATCAGCTCAAGTGGAGAACAGAATAATGGAATCTAAGCACAGATATCTTTCTCAAGAGCCTAAATTGTTTCTATTACAGATAGTCAATGGTTAAGGGCCTACTGTACTAACCTAGCATACTGCCCAGCTCAACAAAAAGGTCATTCAACTGATCACGTTTAAGCTTCTCTCGTTCAGCTTTATGTGTTTTCTTTGGAGGGTTTTCCTGAGACTTTTGGTGAAGAGACCTGCAGCAAAAAATTGTTCAGAAAACAGGAAAGCAGTGTAGTAGAAACAAAGATGAGTAGGTTGAGTGAGGGAGTGCACAACAAGAGCAAATAAGTATTAGAAAGAATTGACAGTTGACAGTATCATTATTCAGAACAATCTGAGGGTGCAAATGTAAAAACAGGTCAAGACTAGGGAAATCTTAATATAAACTTCGAACAAAACATATACTGAGTGTCAATAGCATGAAAATTACTACCAGAACACTCATTAAGTTTGAGTTAATTGAAATTTAATACACTAGGATTCTGTTAACACTTAACAACTATGCGCTATGGGCATTGTTCTAATGTGGCAAATGTGGAGTGCCTAACTGCAAACCTCTTTTATGACGCTGTCCCAGTCACAGAGGTCCTATACAGGATTTAGGAGCGGGTACCCATCTGCACAGCGCTTGTCCTAAACAATCTTTACTCATTAGTTGTGAAGGGTTTCTTGTAGTCGCTTAATATAAGTGTAGGTTGTGCTTTATATATAGCAAACTTTCTTTTCTCGTGAGTTCAGAAATCCAGACCCGAGAAAAGTGAAAGAAAAAGAAGCCACAACTTCCTATGGTCTCATACCACTTGAATTGATGGCTAGGTTTAGTTTCTATATTCATGCAGGTGAAACTGATGTGCCTATGGGAGCAGATGATACTGCTTTACTTATGAGGTAGTGATTATTGGCATACAGTCTCTGTCTCACAGATCATAAACTTCAAGCAAGCTATGGCCCTTTACTGGCCTAGTATTAAACAACTCCATATGACAAGACAAGAATTGAACTGAACAAGAGCAATGAATGCAAATAAATAAGATTCAGCCATAAACTACTGGTTAAGTCATATTTACTCCTAGATGATAGTCTGTACCTTCTGCAATACCTATTCTTAGATGATAGTCTGCTTTATATTTTTCTCAATTTGATCAGATCTTATTGCTTGTAGCAGATCAAATGAAGAGGGTGGGACATAGTAATCATCTGTTTAACTGTGCATGCTAGCATTTTTATTTACTCCCAATATAGGTAGCTAACTAAGAGTAGATGTAGTAGTAAATGCCTCTATATTAGATACTTGAGGCTCTAGCAACACATATGGCTATGCACACTGCAGGCCATAAGGTAATATATACTGATTACTGCTATGAAATTAGTTGTATAAAACTAGATATAAATAAATACTTTGAGGCCAACCCATTAGTAGGGCGTCTCGGAAGCAGCATTTGAGCTGCCAGGCAGTGAATCTGAGCTTTCTGTGCCAACCACCATGCCAAGAATATTGTTCCTGCATCACAAAATTGAGTATTTAAGCATTGAAAGAGTTACAGCCAAGTGTAGCAACAAAGGGCAACTAATCTGGGCCACAAGGTATCACAATTCAGAACACAAACTCAATCCACATAAACATGTGGAGTTCCTAAGGACGCTGTACCATAGAAGCCTCAATTGCTCACAATACCACAACGAGCTGAACTTTTAACCTCGCTAGAAAACAAATATGAACAAGAATGTGATTGACAATGATGAAGTGCCGATAATTACATAAAAAAAAAATTCAACTGCATGTAGACTATGGACAAGGATCAGATATCAACAATGAAAAGTCTATCTGAATCTGCATAAAGAACTCAATACAGCTTTTTTTACAAATAAAACGATGCTACAACTACCAGTTGCTAAATTAACCTCACCAGTATAGACAGTCCAAGAAACCATATCAAACTACCTACTCTTTCCCTTGACTGAACAACAACAGCAAAAATCTTAAACTGCTCATGCGTCATAAAGTTAAAGCCAATTCGATCCATCTAATTATATTCTCCATATTGGAAAATACACAAAGAATCCAATACAGATAGTTAACAGCACATCAGAGCATAGATAAGCCGAACAGCACCGACTCTCTGAAGCCCTGAGCATCAGAAACCACCTCGCTACAGTAACTAGCTAAACCAAATTGCTCAACCCTACAGAAACACCAGCTCTCACACTGAACCCATCCGACCCTGACACCCAGCCACCTCAAGAAACCAGAGTCAACCTTCACCCCTTCCAACAAGAAGAAAGAACCGAGCTTTCATCCCCCCACGCCCACCCAAATTCAGATCAAGAAACGATCTTTAGCAAGGGGGTACCTCAGCCTCGACGACGGATCTTGATCCGCAGACAGCTGGTCCGGCCGCGGTGGGGAGCGGGGGTCTGGCGGCGGCCGCGGATTGAGCACGGGCAGCGGCGACAGGGGACGGCTGGCTGGCTGCTGGGAAAGTGGTGGAGAGCTAGTGCGGTGCAGGGAGGGGAGGGAGGCGAGCACACGCACGCGGGCGTGTGGCGGCCACCCACCCGCACACTTGGGTGACCCGGGCGGCCGCGCGGCGACACATGGCGCCCGTCGCCGTCGCCGTCGCCGTCCGGCGGGCCCCGCCGGCACGGGGATTCCCTGGTCGTCAGTCGACGTGGATATGGATGAGGGGGAAAAAAGGCTTTGGTAGGATTGGATTGGGACCGTGATGATGGATGAACTAGCTAGCTTGGGATTGAGATGGGATGGGAGGGCAGATTTTCTCCGCTTGTGACTAAGCTGGTCCTGTGTGATTTTGTGATTGTTGTGCCACGTTAACGTCATGACGTGTAAACAACGAAGCTAGGAAAAGTTTTCCCTTTTTTAAAAAAAATGGGAAAATTTTTACTTAAATCTTTATACCTCTACATATTAATAGTTACAAAATATGCTCATACGTTGTAACGACGTATATACTTGTTGTGGGGATATAACCATCGGCACTGAGCAATTTGAGCAGATGATTCAGCGTAGGTGGGATGAGAAAATCATGTATGTGACGTTTTTTGAGAAAAGGGTACAAAAGAGTTGAAGGGAAACTATATAAAAAAAACGCGCCCCGGGGGGACGACATCCCACCGGTTTTCATTAAGAAGACGGACCTTCTCACCGGATCGTGGAAAAACCCCCGCCATACCCATATATAGCGGCACCGCATCCTGTGAGATAGGACGGCCACAGACCTGCACTTTAAAGTACGATCCAGCGAGGGGATTTTTATTACCCTTAGACCTGAAATTCGCTCCCGGTGGGAGTCGAACCAAAGACCTAAGGGGTGTCGCCGGAGTGTTGGGCTAGCTGGGCTAGCCAACTGAGCCCAACATCCTTTGACCCAATGAGTAATTTGTTGCCGGTACATCATGGTTCACCGATGCAGATTAAGTTGAAGGGTCAGGTGATGCATGTTTGTTGACTGGAGGAGGTTACAATTCGTAACATCCCTACTGTGGTGGAAGCAGAAATTAAAGAGTCACTTTAGATTAGGCTGTCTCCAACAATTGTAACCCAAACTCGCGACGTATTTTATGGATTGAGCCCCTCACAGTGAAAAGGTTGCGCACACAAAACTCCACTTCTCCAACAGTTGACCCCATGCGCATGGCCGCTCAAGCAGGGACAGGTGTGGACCCCGGCGAGCAGGGACGTGCGAGGTTTGCATCCTGGAGAGAGAGGAGACGCATGTTTACGTCGTGGCTGGCCTGCTACGCAAATTTGCATGTTGTTTTGCGTCTGCTGTTGGAGCACGATTTGGAGACGTAAAAGCACTGTGCCGATGTATTTATGCGTTTGCGTCGCCTTTTGCATTCCTTGTTGAAGACAGTCTTATGAGCCGGTGGTTTTCTAGACAGGAGACAATCCTCACATGTCTGTCTGCAACGAGTTTAAATTGAGAACACAAAAGGTCTACAAGTAGAGATTTAGGGGCTAGTGCAGTGTTGGGTGCCCATATGAAATTGGAGCTAAGACACAAAAAGATGGAAGTGTCAACATTTCCAATTTTTGCAATGTTCTTCCCCCGTCATGTTATTTGCATGTTCTACATCAACGACTAATTTGTGACTCACAAGTTTATGTGGTGTGTCTTGTTTTTATGTAGGTACAAATAAAATAAGCCCACCGGTGTGCTTCGAGAAGCAAAGTTTTGGGCAAGATAGCATTCTTAGAGCATCTCCAACAGATTCTCATATGCCTTGATATCCTTCAAAATTTGGCAAAAGAAGGAAAAATCATTCTCCAAATAGTTCCTCAAAGTGGCTTGCCAAAAATCTTCGCTTGCCAAATTTCTCATCCGCGCGTATTAATCCGCACTCGAATACGACTTGGCATCGGTCCTTCGCGCCCGCGTGTGCCTCTTCCCGCGCGACAGCTGAAATTTCCCTCTGTTCCCGCGCGAGTCCAGATCGACTTCCCTCCGTCAATATAGTCCGGCGTCCGATCCAGTCCAGTCCCACCTGTCTCCGTCGCCGCGACGCGCGCTCCCCACCGCGCGAAGAAGCCCGACGGTCTCCACCTGCCTCCGTCGCCACGACGCTCCCCACCGTGCGACGAAGTGGTGGAATCGTCGCCTGGTCGTCTGTGGCAGAACCTCCTAAGTAATGTGGCCCACATGCACTAATCCTCGTCTTAACAGACCTTAGATTACTGTGTATGTGTTCCACACGACTTAACAAGCTCTGTCGGGATGAACCCGAAACATCCACGATTCTCCGAGCAGGATCAATCATTATAAGAGACATTGCAGTATTACAACAATTTTGTATAAATAAAATATATCAGAGTAAAAGTGCGAAAGTATTACGATAACATAAGTTTATAAATCATTTATAAATAAACTTTACAAATAATAAGTTATGTTGATTACAACCATAGTAGTGGAATATCGTTACTTAACTTTATGATTCACCAAAAACGTAGTGCTCTGCCCAGGAGCCAAACACACTACTCGACGTCCTCAACCAGATGGACACACCTGCAACAAGGGTAGAACAAACCCTGAGTACAAAAGGACTCCGCAAGACTTACCCGACGAAAAGAGGGGAGAAGACTCAGGAATGAAAGCCAAATAGGACAAGGTAAGGCTTAGCGAAGATTCAAAGTATTTTGCGGAAAAGCCACTAAGAGTGAGTCCTTAACCTCAAGTTTTACTTTCAGATTAGTCATTAGGTTCGAAGTGAGTCTAGTCTAGCTTGAATACGGATCAAGATAATTCATACAACTTTCTTTTATCTCTATCATAAAGTAGCCACCACTTTTATCTACGATGCGAGTGCGAGGATCAAGTCTCCTTACTCGTGGAGCATACAAAGTTCGAACCGCTTATCTACCCAGCTGGGTTTCCCAAGCACACGATATACGTGGGACTCTAACCCACAAGTATATCGGTTCGACTTCGACCTTCTAGAACTAGGCTAAACCTTCCGTGCCATCCGAGAATACTTGTACACCTCCAATCCAGGTTACGTCCCACCAGGGCAAACTAGTATCCCGCCATCTCGCCACTCCCAATGCACGGGCTCACCGTACTAGTCCTTAGAATATCTTAGGATGAGCTTTCCCGAAGGGTATGTGATTAGTACTATATTTCATGATCCAAGGGCCAACAACGGTACGGTCCTTAATCGACAAGTCGGAAACACTACATCAAGACTCCATTCCCGATGCAAGTTACCCGACCGGTCTCAACTTCATTATAAGATATAACTGATCCAGACCAAAGGATTACTTCGAGACGTCATTCGATGTAACCCAATAACCCGATCAAAGATAACATTTTGAGTAATATTAACCTTACCCGGGGTAAGCACTTCCTTTTGAAAATGTTTTCGAAATCCGAACTAAATTAGCAAGGCCAAGCATTGTTACGCATTTTTCAATCAAAACGGTTTCAAGGATGATGTTGGAATAATCAAGGTAGTTAATGCATCAAGTAGGTTATCACTTAACTCCTATTACTTAATGCAGCAATACAAACTCAAGTGATCAAACTTTTGCAAAATCAAGGAACGGGTTGATGGATCCGGGGCTTGCCTCGAAAGTTGGTGTAGACGTTCTTCAACGACGTATCTGGAAGTTACGACTAATCACCAAGGATGGAATGACCTTCTCAGGAACTGAGTTGACCCGACAATAACTTCCCAGAAACAAGATCGACAAGGCTCTCCTCGACCACGGGGACTACACGTGATAAATGATATGCTTCAACACGATGAAATAATAAACATGATGCTTGAAGAATGCATAAACAAATCAATAACTTGAGTATAACTTTCCTTCACGATAATGCCGCAACCTATCGAGACTAATAATTAATTAAATAAGCAGAAATAAACATTTAAACAAAAGTTGTCAAAAACAATCCCAAAAATTAAACTTAAGCTCCTCATGGCCTGAGAAGGCTACAAAATAATTTTCATGATTTTTGGATAAATAAATAAATAACTAAAAATAAGAGAAGGAACATTTTTCAATTAATAGGGCTAATTTTATAATATGCAAAACATAATCAAAATAGACATTTAATATTTTTCCTAGGCAGAGGATACTATAAAGAGCTTTCACAAAAAGTTTTAGAATTTTTGGAGCTATAAATAATTTTATATGAAAATAACAAAATGCATTACTATTCACTAAAAGAAAAAGAATAAAACTAAAATAAAAAGAAAAACTCGACCCCGGGGCGAAACCGGCCCAACCGGCCCAAACCGCCACGCACGCGAGGAGCCGAGCTGGCACGCGGCGTTAGCGAGCCGGCCCACTCGGCCGCCCGAGGCTGGCCCGGCGCTTTTTCAAATAAGCCCTTGGGGTTTTATGAAATCACAAACTGGTACTTGCCACTATTCACTGAGTCACGCAACTTTGCACCAAGACCCCGGGACTTCATCAAATTTAGAAAACTCGGTCCTCGCGAGCTCCAACAGGGGACCGGCGGCTCGACTGGCTCGGTCTCGCCGGTGGTGAGGTTCCCGGCGGCTCTGCGGCCCCCTACGCGGCCTACACGACACGGCGGACCTACTGGGCACCTAGACCTGACGGCAGTCGCAACGAGGAAGGCACCCCGGCGGCGGCGGCGGAACAACGCGGCGGCGGCGCGGCTACGAAGCTCACCGGAGTCCCGCTGGCGACGCTAGCGCGAGCATGCGGCCCTACGCACCTAGGCGAACACGCTAGACCTGTTAATCGAGCGTAAATGACACCCGAGGATGATGCTATACGCACGACGGCGACGGCAACGCGAAGCTCACCGGCGACAACGACATTCCGGCGGCCACACGGCCTCTCCGGCCTATCTAACAGCACGAACATATGCAGGACATCATGGAGATCCTAATGCGCATGATGATGAGAATTGACAGGCGGCGGAGCATAGTTCTCACCGAGAGCGAGGACGGCGGCGAGAGTGGCACGGCGCGCTCCGGCTGGCAAGGTTGTGTCACGGCGATGTCCTGTGCACCAAAGTGGAAACCAAGGGGAGCATCACACTCCCGGGATCAAGGCGGGCTCAGGGTGAAAATGAATTGGAAAAATGAACAACGACGACGGCGTACGACGACGGTGAAGTGGCGGCGGCACCGAACACCGGTCGCGAGGAAGATGACGACGTGGAGGCGCTACGGACGTCAAGGACTTTCGTTGCTTGGATCAAATGAACCGCAAGGGCAAGGCGAAGCTGCTGGCAAAGCAAGACAGCGAGAGGTGGAACAATGGCGACGAATTTTGACGGCGACGAAGGTCGACGGCAATGGCAGGCGGCGGTCCGAGGGAGAAGAAGGAGGGAAAGTGGGGTTGGCTTCTCTATTTAAGGGACGATGGCGACCCATGGACGGGCGACACGCACGCAAGGAGTCTTCCCGGCGACGGCGCGCGGCGCGGCGACCGGCAAGGCGGCATGGGCGGCGAGCCACGCGGCGGTGAGGAACGAGTGGGGAGAAGATGATGATGACGTCGCCCACCGTAGCAGGGACAGAAATTTGCAATTTACTCCAAAATTTTGAACTAAAGTTGAAAAACTCCAAAAACAAACCCTAGCTAATTTTTCATGCTCTACAATTTTCTCAACTGGAGGATTTTCAAATTCTGAACAAAAATTTGAATTTTGAATCAAATTTGAAAAGGGGACAAAAACCCTAGAATGAAATATATAAAATTACTTTTGATTTTTCTAAAGAACTTGAAAAACTCCAAAACTATGGAACAACTTTTCAAACTGCACATTTTCTCCAAAAAGAGTTTTTCCAAAATATGCATAGTTTTTGAAATACGATTTAAAAATCAAAAGGGGACAATTGTCGGAAAACGGTATTTTCAAATTTATTTGAAATTATTTTTGAAACTTGAAAAACTTTGTTCACCAACATTGAAGCTCTCATCAAGACCCATAATTCTCCTTTTTGGACCAACCCCAAATTCTTTGTAAATTCTGAAATACAGAAAAGGGGATAAATAGGGTTTTCGGGAAAAACAGGGTTTTGAAACGAATTTTGAACTCGATTTAATTTCTACACTAACTAATCGGTCATTAGCAATCACAAGCATCATTTCATATGTAAAACAAAGCATCACATTAAAAACAATATTAAAACATGAAAGCAATTATGCCAAATGCTCGATGATTAGGTTTTAACAAAACTCTTAAACAGGTTTTAGTTGTCATTAACATCTAGGATGTTACATCGTCCTCGCGTGGAAGAAGAGCACGCGTGTTACCTGGTCGTCCTCGCTCCCTCTTGATCCTAGGGTAAGTTCCCGATCTGTTCTAGTGGCCTTGATCTGTTCTAGCTCGATGATAGTTCCTTGACCTCGGTGTTCCTTGATCTGTACAAGACGGCCATGATCTTGTGCTCGATGATCTATTGTATAGGTACGGTTCAGTAGATGGTCGGTTCAGTATATGGCTCGATCGGTTCTAGTGCCCTTGATCGGTTCCAGATAATGTGTAGGGCATGTGTAGATCAGTTTGTTGCCGCCGTTCTGTGATATGTTTCTGTAATTCAATTCATGGTTTCTGTGGTAGATCAGTATCTATGTGATCGATGGTACTGTTTGTTGGTCATCAATGGTTTGCACAATATCTTTTTCCCAAAGCATTCTGATCAATACTACTGTTTGTTCATGAATATTTGTTCGCAATGCATTTATCTCAATTCTATTGTTTACATTTGTTTAGTCTCATGGAGGTGGATGGAGAAGGTTTCTTGTCGGGCATCCTCCTGAATGAACAAGACGACCATGTTGCTGGTTTGGATGACCTACGGCGGGAGGACTTCCAGGGGCACGACGATCACGGGCGGCGGCAGCGTGAGAAAAGACGAAGGCCGCGCGCGATGGGAAGGAGTCGGGCCGGGGGGAAATACATGTCAACAACCGGACATGATGGCCCCACCTCTTTTTTTTTTTCATTTGGCAACTTAAAATAGGGAACTATTAGAGATTGTCACTTTTCAACTTGCCAAACTATTATAGCAACTTGCTAAAAGACAACATTTGGCAAGTGAGATTTACATAACTCTTGGAGATGCTCTTAGTTTGGATTGCTAAGTGGGTCATTCCATTTTTTGACTGAGATGGGTGCCAAAGCTACGAAGGAAGAGCTAGGTCTATTTTGCTTCATTTTCTGTGACCCACATATGAAACAAGCTAGATTGCAATACTAATTAAGAAGGCATACATCCCAAAAGAAGCAAAACATTTCAACTGACTGTACTGGAATTTAACCAAGCTGCTAGCTCATTAGCAATATACTAATATATGTAAAAGAAGGCTAAAAATGTAAAAAAAAAATGCATACGAGAAGATTAAGCACGTATCAAATATCAAATCTGGCATTTACTATCCCATTACAGTTGTATAATTACGGCATTTACCATAATCGAATCCATGACCAAGAAGGCAAGAACACGAAAATTCCAGCTCAGGTAAGATCTTGGGGGATACTACAGGTATAAATAAACATTGGAAAACATATTCTGAACGAATAAAAAATAAACCGGCGGCGGCGGATTATCAATTGGCTGAGCTTTGCGGCTGCACTCCTGCTTCAGTCTCCGGCAGGCAGGTACGTGGCCCAGCCCAAAGGATATGGAATCCCAGCCGTGCAATTATCAGTTATAATCTCCTTTTTTGCTTCTACCCACCTACTGTCATGGAATTGCATTTTAGTCCTTATTGGAACCCTTTTAAGCGGCAAGCTAAAAACTAATTATTGAAAATGTATTTTGTGCTCTTAAAGCCACTAATGGAATATTACTTACATATTGGTTTTAGCTAAACATTTTATATGCTCCATTTTTCCTGATTTTTCTGGGCAAGGTGAATATTGAACTGTATCTGCATATAGCAACACACTACTTTATTTGAGCATGCTCAGTTTAAATGGCATCACCCCCTTATGGTTGCAGCAACGGGCGGAGCCTTTTGTCTATAGTGAGTTTTGTATTTTGTATATAGTTGTACTCAATAACCATAGTATTAACGCCATGTCAATGTCCAGGCTATCCTGGATCCATTTCCAAATATTTGTCAATTTTGACCATTCAAACTTGATATGCACTAAAAAATTGAAAGACAGTGCACAAATTTTAAACAACAATGATTTTAGTAAGCACCTCATAATGGAAACAATAAGATATACAAGGGCACAAATAGGTGAAAAGCAAAATGTATTTTAGAGAAAGAAAAAACATCTTGAACAAAGAACCAAAACACATTGTGAACATAAGGAGGAAAGACACCACAAGTCAAAATATGCTAATATAGTGGCATATAGATGGAATAGAAGAATATACCACTCACAATGTAGTTTACATCTGTTTGGTTGTGTTACTGATACAATTACTTTAATTAATTATTAAAATAAGTTCTAGGGTCGAGCAAGTGCAGCTGGGTTTGTATAGGTGTACTCAGTAATCACATCATTAATGTCGTGTTAATGACCATGCTATCATCTACTGGACCCGTTTCCAAATATCTTTCATTTGACCATTCAAACTTGATACGCACTAAACAAATTCAAAAGATAGATGAAGAATTTTTTTGAAAGCGATGATTCTAGTAAAAACCTCACGATGGAATGCAGGGTAGGATAGTTGAAAGCAAAATGCATTGGAGAAAGAAAAGAATCTCTTGAACAAAGAACTAAATCACATTATACGAACACTAAGCGGACAACAACAAAAGACACCCACGAGTCAAAATATGCTAATATAGTGGCATAGAGATAGAACACCAAGAACACCACTCGTGTAGTTTATGCTGTGTTTGGTTGTGTTACCGATAAAATCACTCTAACGGTCCAACCGATTATTAAAATAAGTTTCAGGGGTTCCATGCATAACCCCCCTCCTCTACAACTGTGCTCGTGCTCTGCTGTTTGCCTCCACTAATTATTTTTTAATTAATTAAAAATTAGTAACCCATAGCATTAGTACCACGTTACTTGTAATAAGGCCTTGTTTAGATCACAAAGTTGGTGGCCAAAGTTTGCATAGTAGCGTCCCGCCATTAATCAGAAGAATTTTGTTTTTATTTGGTAATAATTATCCAAATATTGATTAATTAAACTTAAAATGTTGCCTCGCAAATATGACAACTGTGCGCAATTAGTTTTTTATTTCATCTATATTTAGATTGATATATGTGCCGACATTTTGATGTGACGGGGAATATGAATTCTCGCGATAGTGGAATTTGGGAGCCTAAAATAACTTTCCAGGGCCCTATTTGCATAACCTCCTCCTCTTTATCCACTCCACTCCACAGTCCTCTCCACTCCACTCTCCACCGCAGCGCACTTTTCTCTCTCCTCCTGCCCTGGTTTCGCTCCCCTCGAGACCCCAAAAGCACCGAAAGCGGCGAGGTTCCACTGTTCAAGAACGCCGAGACCCTCCCCTCCGGATTGGATTATCCCCAATCCCTCCCCTCATTCCCAGCTCGTTCTTCAGTGGCGGCGCCGGGTTGGTGGGAGGAGAAGGACGGCGATGGGCTCCGGATCTCTGCTCAAGGTCGTCGCCAACAACTTCGACGTCCTCGCAGGGTCAGTCAGTCCCCGTCCCCCAGCTGTCTTTTCTCTTCTCCCCATTCCCTATCTATTAGTGTTCTTGTTTTTACTTCCGTCGCTGGAATGGAATGGTTGTTTGATTGATGGCGCGGAGCGGTTCTGGGTGGGTGCTTTAGATGCCCGGCATTGTCGAAGTAGCATTCGTGCTGTTCTTGAGATGTGTAGTGTCCCGGGACCCCCTACCGGTTCACAGTTCGAATCCGCACAATGGCGTCAGGTTTCGATTCGAGCACACAGTCTCGCCTTGCGCCTGACAAGAAATCCTTCTTGGCGTGGTTTTGGTTCAGTTTCCGTCTGTAAAATCTTGAGCCCCCTCAATCAGCCTTCTGAATCGCCGTTCTGTATCAATGCCTGCGTTTATTTTTGTTGGCAAAAGGGATTTCCCCCTTTCTTTTCGAGTGACTGTTTTTTTTGGTAGAAAATAACTTGATTACTGGGCGTATCTTGGCGTTCTGGAATGGATGCAGAGTTTGGGTATTGCAGTGGTTATCGCTCTGGGTCTGCATTTTCACCTAGTGCATCAGCATATTTCTCTTTCAGTCAGTCAATCAGTCCGATTCACAACTTTTCCGGATGGCAATCCCTCCTTGCCCAGAACGAAAAGTTAGGCCTGCACGAGTTGCCTACCTCTGATGTGTAGATCACCAAGATTGGATTCTGCATTCAGCTGCTGAGTTCTGTCAGTTCCTACCTTTACTTGAGTGGCTCAGCCCTTTTATAAAAAAGGGGGATGATGCTTTTAGATTTGTAGTTTAGCCAGTGCCTGCAACTGCAATTGTAGGTTTGTTGCCCAGTTCCACTTTCCAGAATGGTTTCTGGCATTCCCTTGTCCAGTCTCACTACTATCTTTTTGGCTGTTTCATTCACATTCCTTTCCACGCAGACGCAGCAAGTTAGGTCACATGGCCAAGGGTGGCACGGCACAATCTGGTCCTGTTTCTTATAGTTTACTGGATCGTGGGTTATGTCCCGTAGTGACTCTGACATATCATTAAAAAAAGTGGGTGCCTTCTGGGGCAGGACTTATTAAATCTTTAGCATGAATCGATGTGTGTTGTACACCGAGCTTCATCTATTGATTTGTTCATCAAGTGTCACGTTCAGTACTGATACTGTGATAAATGATGCTATGTTTGGACCATGATGCTGATGTTTCTTGATGTTACTGTGCTGTAACGTGTAAAAGACTTATCTAGCAAACAATCTATGATGGATGTTATCACAAGTGGGGAACAAGTTTCTTGTCTTGTCAGTTATTCATTTGCCTCCCTGTTGGAGTGTACTGGTGGTTTGCTGCTATCACTCAACAACCTATGATAGATTTATCACACGTGTACTAGTGGCACTCATTTCTAATTTACAGTTTCCTCTTTCTGAAAGTTTCTTTCTTCTGGCTCATAAGCAATCATTATGAATCTAAAATGCACACTTTAACTTCAGTTTGCTCGTTTTCCTCTGCAGGCCTTTGGTGGCACTGGCTTATCCTTTGTAAGTTGTTCATGACTTGTACTTCATATTTTACTTCTAGAAACTCAAACTTTTTCGAGTAAAACACAAATATTTAAGTGTTGTTACAACTTATAGGTATGCTTCCGTCAAGGCAATAGAGACCAAATCTCCTGTGGATGATCAACAATGGCTCACATATTGGGTCCTGTATTCATTAATAACATTGTTTGAACTCACGTTTGCTTCGATTATTCAGTGGTAAGTACTGCTGTGTTTGTTTAGTGTCAGTTTACTATTCTGTGTGAAAGTTGGGGCCTATTAGCTGTTGATACATCTTAGGACTTTCGGACAAATTCAGCATATATAAAAATAATCATTAATTAATTTACAATATCAAGCCCTTGTACATCTTACTCTTCTAATCCTTGCTTTGTTTCTAAATAATGTCAGACTACAGAATGTTCTATTTCAGGTAAGATAGACTGATTGGTTGTCATGAATCTTCACATGTTTATTTTAAATTTTGAACAAAATGACAAATAAGTGTGTGGTGAACTTTGCTTCTTAAGTGTCAAAAGCATCCATGATGTGTGCTGGAAGTTGCCAGGTTTACCAACACTGGTTCAAATTCTAGGAGTTGGTGATTTGTAGTTAATAGTTGCATGGGGTTGGTCACAGGTTTTTTAGTTGTAACTCGACATATGTATTTAAAGATCATAATGGCACATCGGTCACTAAATTCTGTGGCTTTCCCATGCTTGATTTTGACAGGCTCCCTTTCTGGCCTTCAATGAAATTGATCTTTATTTGCTGGCTTGTCTTGCCGTACTTCAATGGCGCAGCCTATGTGTACCAGAATTATGTGAGACCTGCCTTCATAAAGAACCAGATGGTCAACATTTGGTATGTCCCTCAGAAGAAAAGCCTTTTTGGGAAATCTGATGACTTCCTCACAGCACTTGATAAGTTTGTTGAAGAAAATGGGACTGATGCGCTGAAGAAACTGGCAAATAAGGTACAGGAACCTTATATAGTTGTCCCTGCTTTGTGCACTAAACAACATTGCAAAATGCTTACTTTGAGTTTGAGGCAGTTGTTCATGCTTGTTTCCAGTTGACTGTGATCCTTTGGTGATCATAATTATCACTATGTTTATGGTGACAGCATTTTGATATGTAATGTATACCTTTTCTTTAGTCTAAAGTTTGATGGTTATATCATGTACTCCCTTAGCTAGCTAACTCATTGATATCTGTCGTGCTAGTTCAGCTGTAACCATGTGATCATTTATTTTGAGAAAACCAAGCTGATAATATGCTTCTTTTGTTCCAAAGTGACAATCAGACTATTGTTGTTCTGATGTCTTGTGATCTGTATTACAGGCTGGAAAGTCATTTAAACAGTCTGGGAAATCATCGAAAGATTTGAAAGAGTCAAAAGCATCCAAGGATTCAAAAGAGTCAAAATCATCCAAGGATTCAAAAGAATCAAAATCATCAAAGGATTCCAAAGAACCGAAGCCATCAAAAGATGCAAAGCAACCTAAGCCATCAAAAGATTCGAAGGAGCCAAAGTCACCAAAGGATTCCAAAGAACAGAAGAAGGCGGTGCTGAAAGATCCGAAGAAAGCACTGAAGGATTATAAAGAACTGAAGAAAGCCCTAAAGGATTCCAAAGAACAGGAATCACTGGAAGACCCAAAGGAACATACAGCAAAGAAGGCCGGCAAGCGTGTGACGTTCGCCGAGGTGGAGCCCGAGAAGGAGCTCAAGGCCTCGAACAGTGACTGGCACTCGTCCTCTGATTTCCATGGCGCGTACCCTGAGCAGAGCTCATGGGCTACCAGCTTCATGATCTTTGAGGACGAAAACAGTTACTGGAACCGAGGTCACCAAGACTGGTAAACACCTTAACTCATCTGAATCATTGTACAGTCTTACGTTGCCCCATGTTTATGACGATCATCCGCCTTTTTTTGTGTAGCTGAGATCAAATGTATCGAGGCGGACGTTTTTTGGTCCGTTAGCAGTGAAAGGGCCCCTGTTCAATTTCAGCTGAGGAAATGGAGTCTGACTCGCATTGTGGTAACTTGCGAGTTGCGCGTGCCGTTCGCTTTGACTCTCTGTCATGTAACATATTTGTCCGACATATACTGTAGGTTGCAGTGTAGAATTATGCAGTGTGGATGGTGAACGGGTAATGCTGTGTTTGAGGCGGTGAACCTGGTTAGTTTTAGGAGAATTGAGATGGTAGAAGTGTGTTAAATCTTATCTGATGTCTGGATGTGTTGCTTGCTGCTCCTTGGTGCATTTCCAGTATCTACAATGTGCCACACAAGTCTGACCGTGCTGAAAAGATCCCTGAAACTCGTGTGAATTTGCCGTTACCAGTGCCATATTTGAACCTGAAATCTTTATTGAAAGTAACTAGCAGAATTTTAAGGAATTTATGAAACAGTTTAGACTAGTAACTAGTCGTATTGATGCTAGGAAAACATATTTGTGTTTTGAACTAAGTACTCTTTTGCAATGCAGAAATTTACATGAATAGCTTAATTTCGTAGACCAAAAAGAAATCCCGCAATCCAAAAGGCCATGTAGGAAATGAAATCCTCAAGACCGAAGTGTGTATTGGGCTATAAAGTGTCCGGCCTCCATTGTTTTGAAAAAGAACAAAAAAAAGGGTCCATTTTACCTCTACGAACTATCCTCAAAGTCTGGGTTTCCTTTTTAGAACTCTATAAAACTAGGTTGTCTCTTGCCTGCTCATGGATTCAGCAGGAGTACGACATCAGCAAGGCTCTGCACGAGCAGGCCATGCTACTATCCAAGTCACGGGAGAGGCCTTGTGCCAACATGGCGTCAGGAACAACACCACGGTCCAAGGCACCAGTATGAATTTTTTAACTGCAGGTTCTCTTCATCGCCATCACCAGCCAACCACCTCTACAGGAGAGGCATCGCACCAACAAGGAGCCATGGACTACTTGCCCTCCCAAGCCATGCAATCCACCGCTTCAGGTCCTTCTAATCAAGGCACAATGGATCAGTTTCTGGTCCATAACCCGGTGATGCTGCAAACAACCAGATGCTATACCGATGCATCCACATCTCTAGATCAGCCAGGACATCACCATAGAGATGCAGGTATTGGAGTCTTCATTGTGGACACACAAACCTCTCCACCATTGAGCATATTTGTCAAGGCAATCACAAAGGACACTACCTCTGTCCTGATGGCCGAATCAGCAGCCATGGCATTGGCAACAAGTCTGCTCAAAGCCATGCATCTTCAAGGAACTATTGTCCTCTCTGATAACCAGCAGTTGGTCCACTTCATCAATGGAGCCAACATTCGCCTGTTCGTTTGCTCTTATCGAGCGCTTTCAGCGACTGACAACGGTGTTTTTCTCTCACAACAAATCAGCAACGAGAGTCAGCCAGCAACAAACGACCAAACGAACAGGGCGATTGCCCACCCTCAGATGCAAGCCATTCACCCAAAGCATAGCTTCTTCAATGCAGGATTCAGACATTGCCATTAGGAAGATCAATCGAAGGCACAATCAAATGGCAGATACTCTTGCTAGACAGGCTCTTGCTGCATTTCATGCAAATGATGTTCAATTGAATGCTGCTTGTGTTAGTGCAGCTCATGTTCATGAGTGCCCACTCTTAGTGGCGCTTCAAAATGTAACCATTAACAATGTAATGGTTCTTTCAGCTTCATGCTGTTAATAAAATTCGGATTCCTCGTCAAAAAAAAAAAATGGATTCAGCAGGCAGTTCAAAAGGTTGATCTATTTGGTAGTCTCCGGATCTATGCTTAATTGCTTATTTTCAACTCCCCGAAGAGCTTTTCACAAAAAAAAAAAAAAAAAAAAACTCTATAAAACCAGGTCAACCTCGCTCGACTTTGGGTAGGCAGTCCCGGTTATAGGGGTTTTCAAAGGCGGTTTGTCTTTTTAGTTTTAAAAATAAATCTAGTAAATATACAATGCGTTTTTAAAACCACAAAAGATATTTCTAAGCTTCTATAAATCCTGAGAAAAATATTAATTATGGATTAGTACACGAGAAACCCAAATAATATACCTACATGCTATTCTACACCTAGGTGTAGATTAGTTTATTCTACACCAACATGTTATACTGAACCAATCTGGTACTCGAGTGCCAGTATTTCGTGATACTGACGCGTTCTAACAACTTATACTGGACGCGGTTCAGTACTATTCAGTATTTCGGGGTCAGTTTTAGTTACTGAGTGTTTTACCGAACAAATTTCCATAATTTACTCATATGTCAGTATTTTCATAATACTGACGTGTGATACTGACGCGTACTGACTAATACTGATCATACTGACCGCGAGCCAGTATTACTCAGTATTTACGGCCAGTATTTCTGTGTATTTCGTGCCTTGGTGTAGAATAAGCTATTCTACATAGCACTGCCGAATAATATATTTATATCTTGCAAAATATCTCTAAAATCTTTTAAAATTTCGATTTGGCTCCAGGAAAATCAGAAAATATAGGACGACGGGCCATATAGGGTGATGGGCCGAAGCCTCCTTTCTCCGGCCCAGAACGGCATCTCCGCCTGCGGTGGTGGCCGTCGAGCTCCCAGGGCGGCGGCGGCCTCGTCGTCGTCGAGCAGCACGCGGCGGCGGCCACCCAACCCACCTGAGAAGCTCGGAACCCTAGCCACCCACTCCCCTCCCCATCTGACCCGTTGCCCGCTTTCTTGACGGGGCGCGGTGGAGTGGCGACTCGCCGCAGCCGGCATACGCGTACGCCGGAGTCAGAGCGGCGGCGGCGGCGAGCAGATAAGCACCGAGCAGTGCAGCAGGTCAGTACTCACCGCCCACCCAAATCTTTCTTCATTACGCGTGGAAAATGTGCTTTTGATTTACCTCAAGGGGGCGAGAGTGTTTGATGTAATAGAGATCCTCATCCTTCCCTTTGTGTAAAATCTTCTCTACAAAACTCTGTAAAATCTTCCCTTTGTGTAAAATCAGGTGGGGATTAAAAAAAACCATAGAGATTAAAAAAAGTTGTTTTTTTTTTTATGTCTGATCCGACAGTGAATGGAACCAGTGACACATCTTTTTCTTTGGTTGTTGAAATGCAGAGATTAGTTGAAGAATTAGGACATGACGAAGAAACAGAAGACAATGGATTTGAAGTCTTTGTGGGAAAAGTCTGGAAAGGTGCAGAAGACTGCTCCCACCGAGGCGCCGAAACCTCCGCCGATTGTGCTTCAGAGCTTGAGGCCAAAGCCTCCGTCGATTCTGCTTCAGAGCCTGAGGTTTATTTTGCGCCAAGGGTTGGCATTTCGGGGTTATGACGAAATCAAAGAGTCATTGAACCAAGGGAACTTTCTTGAGCTCTTGAAATGGCTGGCAGATAATCTGGATGGAGCTAACAAGGAGGTTCTGCAGAATGTTCTCAATGATCCTGAGATGACCGGTCCGAAAACGATCGAAGATCTTGTTAATGCTTGTGCCAGAGAAACTACTAGGCTTATCAGGCAAGACATTGGGGAGGAAAATTTTGCAATACTTGCTTGTCTGTTTACTGATGCTTCCCATAATGAACAGCTGGTTGTTTGCTTGCGGTATGTCGACAAGAAAGGGAGGGCAGTTGAGAGGTTCCTTGGGGTTGTGCATGTTGAGGACCCGAAGGCTGCAACGATTAAAGCTGCAATTGACTCCTTGCTCAGGGATCACTCCTTGAGCTGGTCTAGGGTCCGAGGACAGGGGTATGATGGAGCTGGCAACATGAGGGCTCACGTGAAGGGTCTAAAGAAATTAATCATGGATGAGTATCCTTCTGCTCACTATGTCCATTGCTTTGCGCAGGAACTGCACTTGGCACTTGTTCCTGTTCTTATGGAGAATGGTGCTTGTGCTGATTTCTTTCAGCAACTTGGATTTTTGGTGAGCTTTCTTGAAATGGCCTGCAGAAAAGCTCAAATGCTTCAAGTACCTGAGGCTCAAGAAGTTCTAGAAGGTTTGAATCAAGTGAAGTTCTCTGGTAAAAAGGATGATCCTGGTGAGGGGATTTATTATAACACATGCATACAAATTTCCGTGCTGTATCCCACCATTCAAAGTATTCTCGTCATAATTGGAGGAGACCATAGTCATGGTGCAGAGGCAGTCAATGCTCGAAAATTTTTGATATATTTTGAGTCATTTGAGTTTATTTTCATGACACACTTGTTGATGAATATATTGGGATACACATCTGTCTTAAATAGATGTTTGCAAATGAGAGACAGTAGTTTTATGGTCAATGGCATTGATATCATTGATATTACAAAGCATCTGTTAGAAAAAATGCGAGGGGATGATGAATGGGTAAAATTTCATAAAGAAGTCACTACCTTTTGTGCTAAGCATGACATCAAAGTCCCTAGCATGGATGATATTTATGAGCCAGTTTTAAAACCAAAGGGGTTCTTGAGAAAAGTCAAGAATCTCCAACATTACCGTGTTGAAATTTTCACAAGCATCCTTGACAGAGCACTTCAAGAGTTAAATGACAGGTTTGATGAGATGAATACAGATTTTCTTCTTAATGTGGCATCACTCGATCCAGCAAAATCATTTTATCCATATAACAAGGACAAGTTACTTAAACTTGCTAGGTCTTATCCCAAGGACCTCTCAAAAACAGATTTGTTGCTTCTTCCAAACCATCTTTCACGGTTTATTGATGATATGCGTGGCGATGAAAGGTTTAGAGAAGTGAAAAGTTTTGTTGAGCTTTCTGTCATGCTTGTTGAAACCAGGAAGAGCCTCAAACATCCTATTGTTTACAAGCTTCTTAAATTGGTGCTGGTTCTTCCCATAGCAACTGCTAGCATTGAAAGGGTATTTTCTGCAACGGATCTTGTTAAGAATAAGCTAGCTAATAGAGTGGGGGAACAATTATTGAATGATTGCCTGGTTACATTCATTGAGAGGGAGGTTTTCATGCAAGTGAAGGATGAGGCCTTGGCATCTTGCTTCCAAACCATAGGAGGAGCATAAAGTCACGAGCTACTATGGGCCCCTTGCTGAGGAGCAGAGCAAGCTGGTTGTGAGCATTGCTCTTATTCCCGAGAACTACCTGTCAAGATATCTTCAGACTCTTGTATGGAAGGCAGGTATGACCTGATCTATCGACCATACTATGGATATTTTGTGATGATGGACACCTTTCACATTTGTGTTTCTCCTGGTGTTATTCTGGTACAGAGACTGTATGTTTTTCTCTTAATTCTTTGCATTGTAGTCAACTGTTTATTTCTGATTTTTTATTTAGTAGCTGCACAATAAATGATCTCTAGCAGTCGTTGGTTAGTTTTGCAGTGCATATTGGCCCTTAAAGGCTGGCAGTTGTCTATGTGTGCATATGCTTTCACTTTTCAGTCAGCCATTTTGTTATACTTGGAACCGATTCTTGTTTATACTGTATCCATTTGATGACTGTTGAAGTGTTGAACTGTGAATCTATCACTCTACTTCATAGACAACTATATGCTACATGTCACATGCCTCTTCTTTGGACGTTTTCCTTTCTAGTCTTGTCACTATGCTATCATGTGTGCAAGTTCCTTTTTGTTTAGGGGTATAGGATCAATTTATTTAAACTTTCAACATACTGATCTGTACACTCCGTAATGGCTGTTATAAATTATAGTATTTTGTTAGGTTGGACTGCAATAGTCAAGTGGGCAGATGATGGGAACACCTACAATGTTTCATGATGGTCTCCTGAATACTTATCGATGCAACATTATTTTCTGATGCTAAGCACCAATAAGCAATAATGTCTGTTTAGAAGATTTACCCACCGATACCATAATGCAGAAATGATGTTACTCTTGGTGGGCCTTGAATTATTTGCATTGTCAAGTCAGTATCTTTTCTGGACATTGATAGTAGCTTTTGGCTCACTGTGCTTGTTTGGCAGGCAAAATGATCAACATCCTCTTGTTTATGGTGAGTGTCAAGTCTGAGAAGCACATTGTCCCGTCATTGGCAAGCACACAGGGTCTCCTTGTTAGGGTGAAAGAACCAGAATCGGCAAGTTGGGCGGTGGCTGTGCCGGTGGTGAGGAAGAAGATGAGAATGACTAATGAGAAGATAGAAAGTGTAACTATTAGTTTAACAATATGTAGCCGTCTACTCGTCTTCAGATGTTAATTAAAGATTTGAGTAGCAGGTGTGGCCCAGCCCAAGATCTGCGGCCTGTGTTGGGTTTCAGAGTTTCAGCAGGCCCTCATTCAGATGGATGCTTTGTTCATTCACGCTGTGTAGGCTCCTACGCTAGCTCGAGTATTTGATATCTCTGGAGAGCTGTTCTCTGGAATTTGGAATGTATTTGCATCATGCTGTATAATTTTTATATCGATATCGTGTGTAAAAAGTGCTGATAAATATTGGCAGGTTGACTTCAGGTTCAGACAGCAGGATGTATCCATGTCTGCCACTTTGATATCATCTTAACAAAAACATTACACAAATTACTGCTCTCATCATCTTGTTGCCTGCTATTTTTCACGGCCTCATGAGTCATGATTGATGCCATTTCCATTACCTATCTCAGCTTCACCCTGTTAGCTCCATTTTTGAACTACCAAACCAAGTGGACGTCCTGATGAATGATTGATTTTCTGCTCCGTTTAGTGTGCTGTAAAAACAAAATTACTGGTCCATTCATGAATTACCATGAGCAGGAGGAACGCAGCAGTGTTGATGCACCTTCTGATCGGATGTGGAGGCCAGAATAATAATACAGTATGTTATTCCATGAGCACCACTGCACCGCACTTGCCACCGTTTTGCCAAGTTGCCGCGGCGGCGAGTGCAGCCGGAGCACGCATCGTTTTCCAACAGGGCAAGTTCGGTGAGCCAGTGCTTGGTGTGATCCTCATTGACATGGACGGCCTCTGCTCTTCACAGTCGTCCATTGCCTTCTCTCCTTTTTCCTCTCTTCCTCCTTTTCGGATTGGACGCCACCGGCGAGATGGTACCTCTCATAAAACTGGCATCGCCATCAGCATCAGCATCGCCTTTTTCCTTTTTTTCCCCCCTTCCCCCCTTTGCGCGCGCCAACTAACTGCAATTGAGAAATGATTATCTTTCTAGGGTTCTTGAGAAAAGGTAGGAGGAGAGTTTGTCTTGCTCCCCAACTAGCTCCCATGCAACATCTACAGGAGACCTTTACATGGAATTAACAATCTTGAGAGGGGTTTCAGTTGCAGGGCTTGGTGATCATGTAATTATTGTGTTGCAACCACCATCAACTAACTAAAGGCCTACTATGATTGTGGATGGTACCATAGGATAGGGGGATAGGCACTGAGCCCTGTAGGTGGCTAAAAAGATGTCTGAATGGATATACAGTAGGTTGGCAGGTTGGTTTCAGTTGTCTCAGCCTCTCTCAGGAATGTGTAAAGGGCAATATGACAATATGTTATGGGACAGATATCATGTAAAGATAAAAGGGCAAGAGTGTCTCATTTAGGGGAGACCATTGGCCCATTTGGGCAAATATTTAATGACAGCAATAATTTCACGAGAATATTGGATGGAAATAAATAGACAGAAAATCAGGTACAAGGAATCACAGATTTTCTAGGGCATCGAGGAGTAATAATTCTCAAATAGGTGAAAGCTGGGAAAAATTATAATTATAACATGCTAAACAGGCAAGAAATTTTCAATAAATGATGAAAAAAACACATGGGCTCATGTGCATATATGCAAACTTCCAGCAGACGGAAGAACAAATCATCCTAAATAATGGAAGTGATGATAGCTCAACTGTCCAAGTACACTTTAGAGAGTTGCACTCTCTCAAGACAAGTTTCTTCATTAAAGGGATGAATAGAAGAGAATATGGTCACCTGAATGCCACAGCACCCATTCACTTTAGCATTTTAGATGCAATGAGCACTCTGCTATGGACCACAAGGGAATTGCCAAAGGCATAAGATACTGCCAACTTGTAATTGCGTCCAATGCAAGAGCACCATTTTCTTTGCCCAACAGGTAATGTTCGGTAATCTGCAATCATCGGTTTCCTGACATGACAGCACCAACGAAGTAATAAGCTCGAGACAAAATTTCTCAGTCCCTATCATAATCACCTTTTTCTTTGTAAGTAAATGGCAAGTGAAGGACAGCAAATGGCAAGTGAAGGATACACCAACACAGACATGAGCCTTGAGCCGCCTTCACTTGCATCTGCCTTGGGCGGAATTGACATGTTTGGTGATGCTTCATCTTCTCAAGGACAAGTGCAACATCCACACAAAATAATTGAGTAATTGGTACATCCTTCAGCCTCGTGAGGTGCATCTAATCTAACATTGTAGATTGCGACCTGATAAAATTAATAAGGGTAAACGCATCATTGGACTACAAGCCAACAAAATATAGATACATCATGACCATAAAGCAGTGACATTAGCAACTTTATGTACCAAAGCAGGTGCATCAAGAACAATATAGGGCAGGACAAATTCCTTAGCGATAACTTTATGCCCCATCTTGCTTTGGAGGGGAATTTCTAAAATGCCAAAACAGCAGATTTACATCATACCAACTGTGACTCAATTGGCTTTCAGTTGTGTGTAAACAAGAAGCTTTTACATACCCACCAGGCCACCAATGATTTCCCCTGCAAAGATTATTCATAGTGCTGAAGTTTCGAGACTAACCATACAAAGTTTCATCACCATGTAGCCACTGAGACAGACACAGCTAATGGAGCAGTTACATTGGAGATTCTACCAACATGAATCCTGCAGCACATATGAATGAGGAATCTGTGGTTAAACAATTAGTGAAAAATCAACGGCATGTAATTTAAAGAACAATCTCCATCAAATGTAGTGATGGATCTGATTCTTTTTCAGAGGCTTGTCGCACTACTTAGTAACACTATTTGTTTGATTGCTTGTCCTTTCTGCTTCTGCCTTTTCTTGGTTCTCCAGGTGAAGCACAATGCCATATACTTGTTCTGTTCTTTAGTTTGTTCTCCACTGAAATTATCCCTAGAAAAGAAGGCACTTCCCCTTCATTAGCAGGAAGATGAAACCATATGATATTTTGTCCCATTCAAAGAACATAAGCATCAACTTTGCATTCTAGAAATTACATTGGGAGTGAAGTTGACTAGATGAAAGCCAACCGCTTCATTATAATTGTGTTCAGAGTAAGGGAGACAGAAAATTGGAAAGTTGCTTATTTCATGTCAAGGTCAAACCTAAGTATGCAACAGAATATATTACCAAAAACTGCAATTTGATGATTTATGTTGCGAAGCTAATAAAAGGTAAATGAGCCAACATGCCATCAAACTCAAATGCCACAACTTGTAATGGGATCTTTGACAATCTGGCTAATCAAATCGTCAATAATTAATAGCTCTAATATAGTACTTAAACTCAATATGATAGCATGAACTGAAAACAGTTGTTCCCTCCATCCCAAAAAAGAACGCAAATTTCAAATTTGAAAAAATATATACAAAAAGTACCAATATTTATGATACTGAATAAATAGCATTAGATTAATTATGAAATATATTTTCATAGTTAACCTATTTGAAAACATACAACAACAACAACAACAACAACAACAATAGCCTTTTATCCCAAGCAAGTTGGGGTAGGCTAGAGGTGAAACCCAGAAGAGACAAGTTACAGAAAGCAACACAAAAAGTCATGGTTCGGAGCACGTTGATAGCTAGTCTCCAAGCGCTCCTATCCATAGCTAAATCCTTGGAGATATTCCACTCTTAAGGTCTCTCTTAACCGACTCGCCCCAAGTCAGTTTAGGTCGACCTCTCCCACTCTTTACATAAATGTTGATATTATTTTCTATAAACTTGGTCAAACTTAAAGAAAGTTTGACTTTGTTCGAATTGCATTCTTTTTCTGACCAAGGGAGTAATGAGTAACTTAGTTCAGATATAAACAATAATAAAGGTAAAACTAACCAGATTGATTTTCCTTTAAAACATAGCAGATAATTTACCTCTACTTCTAATCAGCTTATTAACTTCTGCACATATTAGCACAATTTACCACAACTAAGATATGGGACCAGAAAATGCTATAGCAGAGCATGTGAACCATAATTGCCAAAGCATGCCACAAACCTGTCCTGTTTTGGCATAGTCAGAATTCCAGACTAATGGATACAGACAGGACTATATCCTTGTCACTCTGAATTATAATCCAAATGAATGTGCTGAACCATTTTTTTTTCATAATTTTATGTCAAAATGATTCGTAGAAATAGTGCGGAAAAAGTGTTCTAATACTTTCTATCCTAGGAGCTAAAATAATGGACTGCAGTCCATTTTAACCATACTTTGCATCCAACTGATTATATTTCAGTATTCCACTGTGTAGAACAGTAACACAAACTTGTTGACAATAAGTTCAGATTGAGTCATTTAGTTACATGTTGCGTTTATGGCAAAATTAACCTGAGGTTCAGATAAGCTATGCCATTGAACTAGTGGTACTTATTGATAGGAAATGTTTTACATCTTACCAAAAAAAATAAATGTCATAACTGTTTAATGAAACTATAAGGTTCCATAATTCTAAGTGTATAACCTTCACAATTCAATAAAGATTTAATGGCCTGAACTCACGACATATCTCTGAGACACTAAAGAATAATCCAAATGGTCAGACTTAAAAGCAATGGCTATTAACTTAATTCAGCTGACAGGAAGCCATACAACATATGATATCCGCTGAAGGGCTCACATAAGCGTGTCCGATGTGTCCTTCATCAGGGAGTGCGCCCCACACAGTGACACAGAAGTCAATCTTCTGCTCATCCTCCTATCGATTTTGTTATGTTCGAATGGGCCATTACACAAACTAAATTACACAATCACCTATTATATGCCCAACATATACATGACTAATCACCAGACCTATAAGTTCATGAAGACAATGGGTTATCAACTTATCATCCTAACTTATGCCCTCATATATAGCTTACCTGTTGGGGCAGGAATAACATATGCTTTTAACCATTGAGGAGATTCTTCAAGAAGCATGAAATGCACTATTAAAAAAGAACAGAGCCACCTTGTATAACCAGAGCGATGCACAAGTGTAGAAGGTTAAACAATAATCATTGATATTATCAATTCTCTCAGTGATGAGCACTACAAATAAAAGGATGACTGCCAAAATAGCCATGTAGATATGTAAGAGTTATTATTCCATAGAAGTGTTATTCAGAAAAAAGAATCCCTCCACAGGTGTCCTGTGACATTAGGGACATGCATTAGCGCCTAGACATAACCAGGATCTTGTGGTGTTGGGAACACCTGTACTCCTAGGTGATGCCTCAAAAACCATGGCATGATATTTGATCATACAGTAAGACTATATCCAAACAATGCACTACAAAGGAATACTATGTGTAGAAGTTCCAGGTCAGTGATTTTTAAGCTATATCTGTTATAGGAAACAAAGCATGGGAACTCATTTATACCATTTATTTAATACTGATATGCTTTTAAAGACACTACTACAGCTTAGGTACTGATGCTTTTAAAGACACTCAGGATATAAGATCATTGTCAACAGAACAAACAGGCACAAACTTCGACACTCATTACAGTAAATAATTGTCGTTTCTGCTCACCACTTGAAGCATCTAGTTCAAGTCAATATAGAATAATTTCAACATTGTATCCATACAATATAGACTGACTACAATACACCATGTTCAGAACATAATGTAATGCATCACAGTAGTAATATACTAATGTTGCTGTGAATTATTTAGAAAAACCTCAAAGCTACAAAGTCATAACTCAAAAGAAATGGCCAGTTAATCAGAATTAATGCAAGTCTAAGTGGCAACTAATGTCCCTACATTGACTTGTTCCAGAACTAAAATGTTAGTTCATAGATGACCAAAAGCAGCTTTCCACACTGAAGAAGCCAAATTGAGATAGAATTAACATTATCAGACACAATAGGTAGGATAGCAAGGCAGAAGGCACTATTGACGAGTACACATACTCTACAAATCTTGCAAAAAATCTCATCAAATAGAAGGTAATGATTCACAGCTGCCTCCAGTCACAAATAACCAAGAAAAGACAAGGGGAAAAGGCAACAGTTGTCAACAAAGACATATTTCTTTCTTCCTTTATTATTTCTTACAATCTATGGGCAAATGGTTGCCAATGTAAAGCTATTCTCTGGAGCTAAAAAAAAAAAAAAAAAAAAAAAAAAACTTTGATCAAGGTACCCAGGGAAGATCAAATTATTAATCTAATACTACACTGCACGTCCCACTTTCCGGAAATCAATTGCAGGCCCTCCAAATGGAATTAAAATGAAGAGATTAGACTTAAGTAAGAAGCTACATGAGAAGTTCTATTGGACCTTCAGCTTAGCCTAAAATTCCAGTGGGCAGAAGTTACCCATCAAGGAGTATACGGACTCAGCAGAATTTGCCTTCTTTATCATTCCTTTTGGTGAAGATGTACAGTTGATTTTGTAATAGCCCTGGTATGTCAACAACTCATCACAGCACAATTGTACACAAAGCTTCCGGAACGGCGGGTGCCAATGATCTTCCAATCTGGAGGTCCATTATCGGGTACCCAGGAACAAATTTCAATCAGCCCGCCACCACCCATATTCATTGCACCAACTACAATGAGCATATCCCCGCAGCTACGAAAAGCAATGCCCCAACCATGAACTGATGTATACCTCCCAGGTAACAGTCCAAGAGTGATCCAGGAATTGTTCTCCTTGTCATATTTCCTAACCTCCTTGGTTGCATAGTCAGCAGCATAAAGCTCATTATTCACAACAGCAACAAGAGGCGGAGCACCGTTTCCACCATTAAGGCCCTGTGCCATGTCTGGTATCAGCCGCCAGGTCCTGTTCTCCAGATCAAACTCCTCAAGACAACCGAAGACCTCATTCCCGTGCCTTCCCACCAATGATATAGAACTTGCCATCCATGAAGAAACCAGAGCACATCTGCCGTGCCCTGTGCATGTTTGGGAGAGTGGTCCACGTCCGCAACTCAGAATCATAAAGCTCAGCAGACCTCAACGCGCCATTCTGCCCAAACCCACCAGCCACAATCGCCTTCTCCCCGAAGCTCGCCGAGCCAAACAGGCACCTCGGCGTGTTCATCATCTCCCCCGTGGCCCAAGAGTTGGTCAGGAGGCTGTACCTCAGCACCACGTGCGCCTCCACACTCTTCCCAAACACAAGAATATTGGTGCCCACCGCCAGGGACTCCTTGTCCGCCAGCGTGAAGCACTCCATGTGCGGCATGGACGGGATGGTGAACCACCGCTGCCGGCACGGGTCGAACCCTTCCCACTCGAGCACATTGCACGAGCAGTAGATCATCTGCTCGGCGATCCCCGCCTCCCGCCGCAGCCTGTAGAGCTCCCCGGACTTGACGAGCTCGAAGAAGGACCAGTTCACAAACATCACGTCGCAGTAATAGGTCCGGGGGAGCCGGAGCAGGCACGAGATCGACAGCTCCCTGCCGATCCCGCCGATCAGCTCGCCCGTGTTGACTTGAGTACTGCTCCCCTCACCACCCTCCATCTTCTCAGATTCCCAGGATTCCGCCGCGGGACTCCTCGAAGCACCGCCGATCTTCTCCTTATTCTTCTTATTCTTCTTCGCCGTCTTCTTGCTGCAACAATTCACCGCCACCGCCTGTCCTCCCTTCTGCTGCTGCGCCGCCCACCCCACCTGCAGGCTCTCAACCACACAGCTCCTCCTGGTCACACAACGAAGCTCTTCAGAGAGGGTCAGATCAAAACCAGGGGCAGAGCTCGATGATGATCTAGCTGAATCCAATTCCAATTCCAAGCCCAGTATCACGCCCTGCTCCCCCAACATGACCTGACCAAGCCGCCTCCAATTTCACAACCAATCTACAGCAATCCTATAAGCTGCATCAATCTTCCAGCAGCCAAATCCACAGAAACCAATTGCAGGGAGGCAGGCGCAGTTTTAAGGGACTGGGTGTACTACACATGTACACCTGATGATAATTGAAGAAACAAAAAATCGGAGTTAGTAGCCATCACATAACGCATGCATACACTTGCAATCAGATCAAATCGGAACCCAATCCAAGAAAGCTTAATCCACAGCCGTTTCGCACCACACCAAGGGGCCGCCGGAGGGGGTGGGGGCGTACCTGGCGGCGCTCGTCGTGGCCGGCGAAGGGGCCGCCGGAGAAGACCTGGCGGAGCGTCCGGCGGCGGCGGAGGTGGCCGCGGGCGGCCGGTCGTCGGCGGGCGGCGAGGGGGGCTCTTCCCCGAGGGGAATGGGAGGAAAGGCAGGGCCGCAGCCCGCGGGGAGGGAAAAAAACGCCGACCGGGGTCCCGTGGGAGTTTTTCGTTATATCACCCGGTCAGGGATTTATAGATGCTGATAGACGATGTTTAGGGCTAAGCGCACCCGGGAAATGAGAAAAAAGAAAGGAAATCACTTAGCGAATCATTGAGTATTCTATTCTATCTATATCTATATGTATATCTATAAGTAAGCGGTGGAGAAATAGGGAAACTGATTTTGTGGGTTTCCTATCTCTTAGTAACAGATGGGTTCCTTAGAAGAAAAGGAAAAAAAAACTGACAGGATTTATGAGGTTTTAAAGATTGGTATAACGCAGACGTGTAATGCAGGCACGTAATCTTATCATGATTATCTGTTGGAGGTGGATGGCTTGTATGTCAAGATAGAACTTCTGGTGGAGATTTGGAGTTATAAAATATATATTCTAATGCGGCGGAAAACAGGAAAACTAATCTTGTAGGTTTTCTATCTCTTAATAACAAATTGTTTCTTAGAAGCAAAGCAAAAAAAGAATGTTTTTTTTATTGTATAGCATAACGCGGACGCCTATAATGCATACACGGAACCTTACCCTAATAGTTATCTGCAGAGGTGGATAGCTTGTATGTCAAGTTTGATGGGGTTTAGGGTTATAAGATATAATATAGAATATAAAATATAAAATAATAGATATAGATATATAGATATGATATAAATGTAGATATAGATTGATTGTACCTCTAGCTTTAGTCATTGAGGATAGCTAGATTGATGATATGTGGTTGTAAATACTAAGGATAGGCCATGTAAATTCCATGTTGTGTTTGTAAAATATTGTTGATGTTTTTGGAGAGTGCGGGTAGGCGGGCGGGCGGGGGTTGGCAATACACATTGGATGTGTGCAAGTGAAATTTCATGTTCTTTGATGGTAAATATTGGAATCTAGGTAGGTAGGCTACAACCTTTAAGTAACAACTTATGGTGTAATAAGAGATACATATAGTGTATACTATATATAAAGGAATTAGTTTTTCCATACTTCCTTTTACTATTAGAGATCAAATAAATAGGTACCCATTCAACTAAATCTTGGATTTACCAATGTATGGAGAATAAAAAAATTGTTTGTTGATGTTGCATCTTTCTATAATTGAAACCTATTCTCAATGAAATGTTCATGTTGCAAATAGTTAGAATCTTATGATTTTAATTTGGGAATGAAGAAAACGATCAAGTTTATATGTGTAACCCTAATGCTCAAATGCTGGCTACAACAACTTTATCATAAATGGTAAGTAATGGACACATCCAATGTATTTACTTTTCTTCAAATGGTGTTATGTTGTGCTATGATTTACTTGTTCTAGACAAATGCTACAAATAGGTTTGTAATAGCTTCAAATGAAAATACATATGTAAATCTATAGTCAAAAACAGAGTAGACAAGGGGAATAAAGTTGAATTACAACACGTGAAAAGGAAGAAAAGCTTGAATAAGAAAATAATAAAGAACTAAATGGTGGGTTTTGGAGGATTAATATACCATCAATGACAGTGTGATGGATTTTCCTAGAAGAATATCTTCATGGGTGGAGGACTTAGGATTGTTAGTTTTGCCGCTGCCTTGAGACCCCATCTCAACCCAAAACTTTCGAAGAGTTTGGTTGGCCTATGGGAGTGGTATGCAGTAGCAACACATACATCCATGTAAGTCCCATTCACATGAAGATGTAGCATAGCTTCACCACTATCCTAACACTCAATTTAGGAAATGATTTAATTGGGGATGGTACTAAATAGAAGTGAGAGGTTGGTCAATTGTCCTTCTTTGCAATGCCTATGTGATCAAATGCTTCATGTGAATATCCATGGAAGCGATTTACATGTATATCTAAGGTTTAGAGGGGGTCAGAGGGGGAGGGGTCGATCGCCCATTGCCTCCTAGACCCTCCATCCTTCATAGGTAAATTGGTCCACTCTCTAGTGATGGTTTTTGGGTGGAGTTGTGCCTCCCAGTTGGCTTCATATCATATCATCTCTCGTATCAAACCGTCAATGAAACCATGGTGCATGCACAACAATGAGAAGTTTGTTCTCTTTCTTTGCATTGAAATTTGCTTTGGTGCGTCGTTGATAGGTTGGTCGACCCTATTGAACTGAGTGACCTGGCTAGGGGACCAAAGTAGCTCCCCCTTTTATGCATGCCCATGTAACCATATACATACATGGAGCTAGTTTATTTAAAATAAAAAATTCATGAGAAATTTGTTAGTTTCATTTATTACTAAGGTGCTTGATAGTCAAATATTATGATGTAATGATTAGCAACTACAGTCATCATCTCTCTGACTAGTGGAAGCAAGGTTTATACCATGTAGATTCTTTACCTGGGGCAAGGAACCGGATGCCTCACAACGATGGTGCCTCCAAGAAGAAGAATGCCACATGTGATGTCGCCATCGATAGCATAGGCACGAGATCGAGTGGAGTTTTTGCATGAGGCCCTCCAAATCCCACTTGATGCAATAATACATAGTGTGCGATACAGGGCACACAAGCACAATGGTGAAACATAGACCCAGATGCATCCACCATGGATTAATGCCCCCAGGGAGGCAAGGTGCAACTAATGGCGGATCCAAGATGAGGACAAAAGGGGGTTAAATAATAAAGTTTTTGGGCTATATTTAGAGATTAATGATACATTTGATGCTAAGTAACAATAATTTAGTGGAGAAATCAGGCTCAAGGTGGGGATGTAGCCCAACTAGCTCACTTTAGATCCGCCCCCTGGTACAACTCCACCCATGGTTGTATTGAACGAGTCACGCCACACTGAGCCACCTATAGCAGGAGGCGGAGCTGCCAATCGAGAGGGGAGGGTTTGCAGCTCCACTCCCTTGCAATGCACTCAACGTTACCCACTAAGAATATCGGTAGCCACGTGCCCTAGTTCAAATCTCTCTATGCGGGCCAACAATCTACATAGATCCAGTCACAGGAGAAACCGACAAAACATCTTATTTAGGGTTCTATATGTAATGCCAGGGACGGTGCAATGTCGTCAACCCATCTATAATCTATCTATAACTCTTAGAAAGGTAATCAACACTATAAGTTCTATCTCAACATGCAAGCCATGGATCTATATTATCTTTCATTAGCTATCCACATCATCTCCCGCCAACATGTCATCATACTAACTTCCAACCCCTTAGTGTAAACCAATTTTGATAAGGATGAATGTAAGAACACGTAGATAATTGAGCCTGTTTATGCAAGAATTCTGTTTCTAAGAGAGTCCTGCAACACCGTGCGGGGTACTCAAATTTCAAATACTTTAAATGCATAGCATTATTAATTACGTATTAATGAAGTAGTTAGCTTTAAAAAACTCTTTGTCTCTATTCCAGATATATAGCGTCTCAAGTATATTGAACGTCTTTCTCATGGCATGCATGATGACCTACTAAGGCCTATATATATACTTGTACTAGTAGTAGTTAGGAGTAGCCTTCCAGTGTCATCAGTGTCGGAGAGTGGACGAAAGAGCTGGAAATTAACTGGTGTGGTATATTGTCGTTGAGATTATTTATTTATTTGAGGATGGGTACATAATGCTAGCTTATTTATTGAAATCGATAGTTAAGTATGTAATGACACATCATGGAATATTTGATAGAAACCCCAATGATTTTTAAAACATTTGTACACAAGAATAATTTACGTCTTTGAATTTGGTCACGTAGCAGTAATAATAAGACTCGTGGACGACTAGTTAATTACTAATTAGCATCGGCAGCGACACGTTTTGCAAAAATAATATAGTAATAATAATGCCGGTGATGACCAAAGCCAATCCGTCACGGTTGTTCCAAATACGCACGCTCAGATCACGTGCTGAAAAAGACCAAGCAAGCCACTGCACTTGCACCGAGAAAAGCAGCAAGTCATCTGTCATTCCGGAAGGAAAAGCACAAGTACAACACTGCACTTGTGGTAGCTATTTCGGCGGCGGCCACACGGATTCTCTTATTTTACCTCAAAGAGAAGACCACCGTTGTTTGTCCCAGCTGTTTTGTCACTGCCAATTGTAGGAGTATTTTGTCACTGCCAATTGTAGGAGTAGATAGGTTCTTTTCATGTCGATCATGTCATGCACACTTTAATTTCCATGTTGCAAAGGTATAGTTTGTTTTGATTTGACTTTGTCCTATATATATACGAGACAACCTTCGGTAGCTTTGACTGAGTTTTCTTGGTAAAAAAAAAAAATAGCACGTAAATTGTCCATGATGCATGCAAATTTTGATAGTGTGCGTTTATTCGAATTCGATGCCTTATATATGTTTTGGGCGAAATTAGAAAAGGTTCAGTTTAGAACTAAAAAATCAAACAAACCATAACAATAATCATTATGTTCAAACACAGACAAGACGCCGTATTATACGTATACAAACTAAACCGAAAACACAAACACGTCACGCTAGCCTTTGCATCGATCGTAGCTGCAACTGCTGCAAGAAAGGAGGGAAAGAAAGAAGTAACGCGCCACAACTCCGCACGAAGACGAAGACCAGGCGAGCACGCGCGCGTTTTCCGAGACCGGACGGATACTGCGCGTCGCGTGCAGTGCATGCATATGGTCCAGCAGGAGCGCGATCGATCAGCTGGAGCGCGACCGATCATCGGATGGAGCATGCAGCAGCAATACCCTAATCCTATCCATCACTGTAGGAGCATAGATGCTCCGTGCGTCAAAGTAAGTGGGGTTGGAAGTGACACACCGGCCAGACCGGGGACGACGACGACGGCCGGCCTGCAGCAACTAACGAACTCCATCTATCGATCGATCTATCCATCCATGGCTGCTTGTTGATCGACAGCAACCGCAGGCCGGTTGGCAGCCACACAACACAAGTGACAATGCTGGGAAGATCGAGCAAGGCTTGGTCGGGCATGCAACTGGTGGGCAAGCATGCATGGACACCTGACTGTCAGGCGTTGGCCTGCCCTGCCCTGTCGTACTCGTACCTGTCTCATCTGTCATCTGATCTGATGATGGGGGCGGCGCCGTATATGGTTAGGTACGCAATTGCTTTTCTAATTCAAAACGCTACCAGCCAGTAACGTGTAGCTATTATTCCATCGGCCTAAAGACCATTTTCAGACTTAAACTGAAAAAACAAGTTGTTTAAATAAGATAATATAAACGGCTGATATATACTATATATTGTACCAAAACATATAGCATATTGTGTTGTGCAACGGTCTTTAATTAAGCTGGTTAATAAACATCGGTTTACGACGACGAACAGCAAGGCAGTACATCATGACGCCGGCCGGTTTGAACAAGTCCATATATATCTCGCTAGGAGGAGCGCGTCGGCGTGGGTTGTTGCATTGACGGCTTCCGGCCGGTTGCCAAAAGACCTGGGCACCTTGCTTTCCACATGTCGATTTATGGAAACGGAATATTGGAATCTAGCTACGCAAAAGAGGTTGAAATCTAGTCTAGAGAGAAAGAGAGCGTTCCGTGTGTGCGACGATACTCTTTCTTTTCCTCATATTATTCGCTACAATAATATACGGAGTCTCAATGGATGAATTAATTAACAATATGGCAACCACGCAATCTCAACATCAAAAGATATTTCACCACCAAAGTTGTTAACTGCAATCGATCGAGTACTATAACTTTGATGTTGATTTTGTCTCGATTCAATATTTTTAATCATGGCACATCTAATTTCAAAACTTACAATGATTATTTGGATCTAAACCATCTCAATTTAAAACTTAATAACTACATAGTTATATATCTCTTAAAAAATTTGTCTCGATCAAATCTTATATCAAAATTATAATGTTATTGTGCAATACAATTATCACTAGCGGCACCACACTGCCGGTTCATGTTTGGCTTCAACGCGCAGTGACTACAGACCTATCATTGTCGGTTGATGTGTTATAAATGGACAAGATAGGAAACCTGTCATTGCCTGTTGTCCTACCACTGCTGGTTGAAGCCATGAACCGGCAATGATACTCTATAACTGTCATTTGAAAACGCTGGATATATAGTGATATATAGTTTGATAGTAGCGCTAGCCGCTAGGTGTGTTGGAAAAACCTATGGACATTGGCTCAGGAGGGGAGAAATGGCACATTTAAAGGCTTCTCTAATACTAATTGGCAAGGCTACTTAGTTGTGGTTGGAAAAAATGTTTATGATATGAAGACATCAAACTCAGCAAACTATGTATATTTGATTGATTAGATACCTTAATCAGTCATGATCCTTTCTACTTATAGCTACCAAGCTCATTATCTTTGGCACGTGTGATTCAGATAACCTCATAATTAATAATAAACCATGAATCTTGTTACAACGCACACAAATCTACATATATATTCGCTAGTATATATACTCAATACTCCCTCCGTCTCAAAATGCTTGTTGTTTTCGCTTCCCAAGGCACAATATTAACCTAATATATGTTTAAAAATATTGATATTTATGATACATAATTAGCATCATTGGATAGATATTTGAATATAGTTTGTTTAATAAATTTACTTGAAGATAAAAATATTGAACACATTTTCTACAACTCGGCAGCACACATTTTGAGGAGGGAGTATGCACACAAAATATGTACGGTAAGTGTTAATAATTTTGCGACCGGGTACGTAAATCAGGAGGCGAGTCGTCGTCCAACCGTCAAGAACACGTTCTGACACAGTCAAGCGCTCCATAACGCAAGGCTTGATCGAGGCACAGCAGAAGTCGCAAGCAATCATCACCCATCACACACACAGTGCAGAGAGCAGGCGTTGCAAGTGACGTCCGGATCACCAACAAATATCATAAATAAAAAGATAATATAGATGGATAGATAGGTAGGTTAACCAAGAACTCATCCATCCAATCCATGCACGCGCTTCGCATTGTGCTTGTGTGCTGGCTCTGTCTCGAGTCTGATCTTGACCGCTGCGTGCTCTAGCTCCGTCGCTCTCTCAGCTGTACGAGTACGTAGCTAGTAGTGCCGTCTCAATCGATCGACGTCGACGACGACCATCGGCAACTACTCCTAGACACGGTAGCACTCCGTCGCCGTCCGATGTACGATCCGCGGTCTAACGCACATACACGCCGCCGCCGCCGACGCCGTCAAAGCTTTCACCGCCGCCTTTCGGTCGTGGAAGAAACGCACAATGATTGCCCATAGGCCCCGGGCCTCACTTTCCAAGGCCGCCATCACATCGCCCGGATTATTGCGAGCTGAGCTCTTGCAGTTGCAAGGCAACAGCATTTGATGGACAATCGCGATCAGCGTCACCAAACTAACTACTGACCTGGTCACGGTCACGGTGTGTGTGGAAATATGTCACGCTCACGCACTTCAGTCACTATCTAGTAGCAGTGCTTTGTCTAGTTTTTTTTTAAATGCGAGGAAGTGATTAAGACCTGCACATTAGTGAAAAATTAATAAATGCATAGACAGGTTTTTGGATATGTATTCACGGTCAAATTTACAAAAGCTTGATTTGAGTATAATTGAAAACCGAGGTAGTAGTTTGGACCCGGGAAGGATAGAAAACTATACATACCATACGTACAGTACATAATCAACACAAAGCCTATAAATTAAACGAATTTGTTAGCAAGTACTCCCTCTATCACAAAATAGATGATGTTATGGATGCGTGACAGTCAAACTTTCTCAACTTTCACTAGATTTTTAGAAAATTCATGCAACATTTATATCTCCAAATAAGTTTATTATGAAACAATATTTAACGATCTATCTAATGATACTAATTATGTATTATAAATATTAATAGTCTTTATATATATATATATATATATATATATATATATATATATATATATATATATATATATATATATATATATATATATATATATATATATATATATATATATATATATATATAATTGATCAAAGTTAAAAGGCTTGCCTTCTCGGGAAGCAAGATTGACATCTATTTTAGGATGGGTTTTGGGGGGGGGGGGGGGGGAGTAGTGTGGTCATTACTATAAGAGTATTATAGTGACCAGAGGCACCAAATTGTGCATGATGACATGATTATACATGTAGTACGGGAAATAATTACACATACAAAAAAGTTAGTCCCATGAACAAATTAAATTAAAGGTCTACTAGAAAAGGCATTTTCAAACGTAGGTAAACATATTATTACTAAAGACATTCTTCATCGATGTCTGAGCAGAGGCATTTTGGAAATTCATGGTCTAGAAATGCTTCAAGTTAAGCACTTTCTACAAATCGTTTTAGAAAACACTCTGGAAATGATTTCTAATTGTGGCCGTCTTATGCTAACCATTTAGAGACATTGATTTCTAGAGATATGGGGCTTCCCACATACAACATAGGTAGAGACAAGTTAATTCACCACAGAAAATAAATGGTCACTCAGGAGACTATTCTAGCATCTGAGCACCAAGTTGTTTATTAACCTCTTAAATAAAGAGTGTACATAAAACATTTCAAGAGGGAAGCACCGATCATGCCTCTATTCAAAGATCTTTATAAGTCAAGCTATACAAGGGTGGTCATATTGCCTGCCTATGTAAATGGATTAAAAATATGAAAAAGGTGAAAGCCCATTCCCGAGGCCGTCGCTACCTTGTTGCTGCCATGGAGCCCACCTGCACCATTGTTTCCCTACCACCGTTGTGTGGAACCCACCAGTGCCAATGTGAATGTCGCCCTCACCGTTGTGGAGCTCACCTATGACATTATTCCCTTGTCACCATCATGGAGCCTAAGCATGCCATTTTAGATGTCCATTGCCCGTGTGATCTCTCCTCATGTGCCACCTTAATTAGGCTTGGCCCCAACAACCAAATCCAACGGCACATGAGATTCAAATTGTAAGGAAGAAGGGAGAGTGAGGAGTATAGAGAGGAGAAAGAGTAAGAGGGAGAGATTAGTGTATACCTGCATGCCCTTACGCCATCATCAACCACTAGAGATAGGCCAACAATATCATCGCCGCCCTGACCTCACCATGGATCACGAACGCCATGGATTCGGCCAATCTGGGTGAGGAGGTGCCCACCAAGGATCCAACTGAGCTCTCGCCTCCTCCACTATTGGGCTAGCGTCGCCATTAAAAGTGGGCAGAAGCATTTATGCCTTGGGGATATAGTTTTTCATTCAGATTCACTCCTAGCTAGGAGCGGTAGCATCCAACAACTTTAGGAATATAGCGGACGAGAGGCAAATTTGGAGCATGGGGAGGGGGTTAGGGAAGTGAAGTTAAGGCAGTGAATGACAACTCATAGGGTATGGAGTGCAGGGAGATGGAGTAAGAGAGGTGGAGGCTACAAGACTTACTGAGGATCTAGGGAGTGCAGCTAAGGACCAGGGGTGTTATCAATAGAAGGGATCTAGGGTTGTCTTATTAGGATTTCCTATTATGGAATAGACTTCCATTTTTTACACAGATGCAACAATTTTTTGGGCTATCTCTCTGAATATTCGGGTCACCTCTGAAATTCACTAGATATTAGTTTGATACACCTAATATCACATGCCCCACACGGGCCATACACCTTGGCAAAATAAACGTCTCAACGAGGGCCCAAGGAGGAGACGTCACCACCGTGCCAGCCTCGTGTTGTGCCCTAGGGCACACGCATAGAGGAAGGGCGCCGCCGTTGTTGCTACTAGTTGCAATATTGAGTCCTAGGTAGTTACCATATCGAGTCTAGTAGATTTGGAAAGAGTAAGTTAGCTAATGGAAAGGAGAATACAAATCCTATAAGGCTAGTCTCAATGGGGATTTTATGGACGTGTCATGCACATTAAATAGGGCGCCACATCAGCCAAAATGGAATCTTTGCATGAAACGGGGAGGAGAGAGAAGGAAAACATTTCATCCTGGTGAAACGCGTGAGCGCTGTTTCCAACCATTCGGAAACTGTGTGAAACACGTGAAACTCCCATTGAGACGTCTGAATTGTTTCATGGGCTAAAAATAGAGAAGTGAAACCATGGAGAAGAGAGAGGGTGGGACCCATGCAGCTAAAAATAGCAAGTGAAACCGTGTAATGAAATGGTGCATTGAGAGAGATACCCGTTTCATTTACAATTTCATATTTTTGGAAACAGTGAGATGAAACATCGCATTGAGACTAGCCTAAGGATCTCCAAGAGTTTACTTAAGGGTTAAGTCTCGCTAGGACTATAAATACTAACGACATGTACTCGTTGCAATTAAGAAAGAAATAGGCGAAGGACTCTAAACTCTTTGCTCTCCCTCCCCCCCCCCCCCCCCAAGACCCTAATCAGCGTCACTTTGAACGTTGTCGCCCCCCTACCCTAGCCGTGCCCTCAACGGGCGCTGTCTCCCATAGTCGCCACCCTAGCAAAAACCCTGACACCTAAACTTCTAACGTCTCTATTATTGAAAGGGTTTTGTTTCTCTTAAAATCATTATTGTTGTAGTAGTGAACCCACCTACATGAACAATAATCGCAATAACAAATGTAGGTAGAACAAGTAGTGTTCATCGCATTATATTGGGAGAGGCAACAAACGTGACACACGCATAAGATTGTTTATTAATTAGGAGCGATGAGTGCTAACAAGCCACGTGTCAAGACGGGACGACGGTGACAGTTGTGAGGGACGAGACGTGTTTAACTTGTGGCGTGTGATCGAGCGGATGAGGTTGGTTAGTTTTCCCGTTGGCGTACGTTGGTGGCGCCTGGCCGGAGAAGAGTCGTGCTGGAAGTGGATTGGGGCGTATGTGCACTCCCCATCCCGTCCACTTTTGACTAGTTAAATGACAGTGACATTTGATGCCAAGCTGATTGATATTTGATCGATGATGCATATCGTCCTGTCACACACATATGCATGCACACCATTTTCCGTCCCACGCGCGCACGCGCATGCATGCATGGTTAATCATGTTGGGATACAGTACTATTTACCGATAATTACTATGCATGGTTAATTTTTCATGATGAGGATGATGATTATGATGATGATGGCCTAGCTTGCATTGGTGGCCAACCACCAACTCTCTGATATCCTAGCTAGCTTCCATGCAAGTGCTTATGCACAGACACGTTTTTCCATCTCAAAAAGCCAGGTTTCTTGCTTGCTTGCTTGGTCCCACACACTGACAAGTAACACACGGTACTGAGATCTTTTTTGCCAGAAAAGTCTTTTGAACCCATGCTTAGTAGCTTGGTACAATGACAAGTCAAGTGTCCAAGCAGGCACCCTAGCTAGCTAGCAAACCTCCATCGCTCTGCCTTTTCCATGCACCACACAGATGAGGAAGTGAGAGCACGCAGATGGACTTGTAGCTAGTTTGGCAAGTCACGTACGTAACGAAAAGAGATCAGGCAACAACAAAAGGTGGTTGATTGCTTAGAAACCAAGAACACCGGCCTCAAAGGCGATCCATCGATCGATGCCAGAACGCTAGCTAGCTCATGGTTTTCAATGGAGTGCTGGGGGTGAAAGCAGCAGCTAGGACGCATAGCATGCTTGCCTTGCCGCCCCTGGTGGTGTGAAACCCGGCCGCGCTCGGGCCCACCGCAAGGGTACAAATGCCTCGTGCCGTCAAGCGCGGAAAAGTGGCCAAATTCCTACTCTCGATCTCTCGCTCTCTCTCTCTCTCCGGTCACCAAAATATTCCCAAAAACAGTTGGTCTGGTCACTAGCCTTTTCCACTTGCATCAGTGTAGACGGACGGATGCTTTGATATGACAGAGAAAGAGAATTTATCCTTATTTTTTGGTATTATTAGCTAGGTATAGTTTACACTGCAAACTATTAATGCATAACACTCCTCTTCTGAAGTTCTGAGAAAGAATATCGAGTCTTTCCCCCTTTTTATAAACTTATTTTATTTATTTATACTACTCCTAGCTAGTTCTCACCCATGATAGCCTTTCTTTCTTTACTTCCAAACTAATCCACCATACATCAGCATAATAGCCAGCTTTTTATATGCTTTGCCTATTTAAAGAGTGGTCCATGCATTTGCCTCAACACACTATAATCTATATAGCTAGTACTCGAACATAATCCTAACTGCACCTCCATCATACAAGTGGCTAGTATTTAATACTAGGAATACAGTTATGCTGCATGCTATATATAGAAAGGTCTACCATTTCTGTGTATCTCCATAAAAAGAGTGACACGAGGTTGCTGCTTGAGAATTTTATTATTATTAGGCCTGATTTGCACACAGTCTAGTCGAGTCTAGCCCAGAAAAAGCTGGAAAAGGCAGGTCCGCTCAAGAGTTTGGATGGGAAAAATAGGCCCAAAGTAGATCAGGCCTAGTGTGAGCCCAACAGGAATTGAAAATTTCCAATTTTCGCTGTTGTAAATATACGGCGATCCGTACGTAAACCAAAATTCTGAAATAGAGTGCACCACATCCACGCCGCATGGGCAACAAATGTCCGGCCTAAAAGGAGCCATGCTTTCCGGCCCGAGAAATGCTCAGACCTTTTTTTTTTTGACTGGAAGAAATGCACAAGACCATATAAGAGAGCCTGTCAAGGCAACTTGAAAACATTCGTAGGCACTTGACTACCTATGAAGGCAATTACAGTAGTACGTCCTGCTCAAAAAAAAAAAAAAAAACAGTATTACGCAAATAATATAGGAGCCTTGTTATATGTGTTGTTGTGGTATTTATATATGTGTGTGTGCGCCAATTTTCATTGACATGTACAAACAATGAAAGTATATGCGTGCTAACAAAAACTTGCAAATTGAAAGAAAAGAAGGCAGTTTGTGTGTTGTTTGCTTGTAAGTCAAGGAAAATTTATCGGAAACAATTTTCATTGATCTACAAACAGGCCCTTAACCACCTTGGTATTCAACTACATTTGTTCAACAGTAGGTAGAAAAAGGGGTCCGAATCATGATATATTGTTATTGACTGGTGCTGCATCTCTGTATTGGGTGATTTGGGTCACAAGAAATGATGTCGTGTTTAATGACTGCGACCCACCAAAACCCTTCTTTGTAGGTTCATATTAGGGGTGGTGCATTGGCTCGGCTTTGTGTGTTATGCACCTTTTTGGTAAAATTTATAAGCTTCTTATGGCCTAAATAATAAGCTCAAACTAGAAGCTAAACAACATGTTCCTTTTGCAGTTTTTTTTTTCTAGTCGCATTTATTTATTCCCATATAGCTCACACATTTGTACTAAAACACATAAGTTGGGTCAAACAACTTATTTTGACAAAATTATTTCCTCCATTTATGTAGCTTCTTAGGCAAGTGCTTTTTCTAACAGTTCTGCTGCTACCAAACATGCCCATATTGCAGCACATAGATGTTTGCAAAAAGTGGATATTTGAGGTGTGTTCACTTAGAGTTCGAACCATGGAGCTATTCATATCAAATATATGGCTTTTCTTTTTGCATTAGGCAACAATGCTACTATTTTATACTAGTTTAAACATGGAATGTGTTGTATTTTTGTTGACTTATGCCTCTTATTGAAGGGAAACTAACGATGGAACTCTTCATTATCTAACAAATGTGTTTTGAATTGGAGATAGTTTCTGACAATCCTATGAACACTTTTTTTTAGATGGTGAAAGGAGATCAGTTCAACCCTCGCATGTTTTCTTTCTCTCTTGATGGTTTCTTTGTATCGAAAGAAACCATAGGGTCAACCTAATCAATATCCCCTTAAAATATATATATCAATCAATAAATTATATAAGCTAAATACATTAGAGTAGCATAATTGAATTAATAGGATTCCAAATTTGCTACCGCCCCACCCCTCCCAATGGGTATTAGAATTTTTCTTGTATCGAAACAAACCATAGGGTCAACCTAATCAATATCATCTTAAAAAATAGAGCAATCAATAAATTATATAAACAAGCAACAGAAAATAATTGCTACACACATTAGAGAAGCATAATTTAATGCATTAATGGGATTCTAAATTTGCTACCGCCCCTACCCCTCCTAATGGGTATTAAAATTTTCCTTGTATCAAAATAATCCATAGGGCCAACCAAATCAATATTCCCTTAGAAAAAATATAGTAATCGGTAAATTATATAAACAAGCAACAAATAAATAAATGCTAAACACATAAGAGGACCATAATTTAATGGATTAATAGGATTCTAAATTTGCTACTTCCCCACCCCTACTAACAATGGGTATTAAAATTTTCCCTGTATCAAAATAAACCATAGGGTCAACCTAATCAATATTCCCTTAGAAAAATATAGCAATCAATCAATTATATAAACAAGCAACAAATAAATAAGTACTAAACACATTAGAGGAGCATAATTTAATGCATTAATAGGATTCCAAATTTGCTACCGCCCCCACCCCTCCTAATGGGTATTAAAGTTTTCCTTGTATCTAAATAAACCATAGTGCCAACCTAATCAATATTCCTTTAGAAAAATATAGCAATCAATAAATTATATAAACAAGCAACAACTAAATAAGCTCTAAACACGTTAGAGAAGCATAATTTAATGCATTAATAGGATTCCAAATTTGCTACCGCCCCGACCCCTATATATAGATAGAATGGGCAAGGAACGATGCCACACACAATCGAAACATAATAAGGGTAACACAAGGGAACCAAGAATCAGCTCTCCCTGATGGCACTTCTCAACAAGGATGCCAAGGCTCTATGCTTCGCAACCCTTATTGTCATGGCTATGGTATTCTCGTCTTGTGAAGCAGGAGGTAGTAATAATTTATACAACCACAAATATATGCATCTGTATTTCTATTTTACACATTATGTTCTATTTCAACTTAGCTACATATATGTACCTACTCTAATCAAATACTACGTCCAGGTAGTAGGTGCGTCGATCTTTCTCAATGCGACAAGATAATATGTGGGGTGGAATGTAACCAGCTAGGGTACAAGGACTTTACTCCAAGCTGCCATAACAAGACTACGGGCTACACATGTTGTTGTTAGGCTAAAATTTGGGCATGTGTCCCTTGTCAAAATGATGTATCGGTTTCACCAAGATAGTGAAGTCAAATATGTACAACAAACTATGTATGTTGGTGGACTAATTAAGAATAATAATAATTTGTGATGCTAAACTTTATGTTTTCAGTAGAGTAAAATGCAATGTCAACTCCTAAACTTTGACATCAACCGGTTTTGTTGTAAATAAAGCTGATAAATGTGTTTATTATCGGTATGGTGGATGAAAATGTGTGATCTTTTTTATATGTGGATGATATTATAATCTTTGGGAATAATATCAATGTGATTGGGAAGTGAAAGGATTTTTGTCCAGTAACACTAACAAGAAAAATTTAGGAGAAGCTGATGTTATTCTTAACATAAAGTTACTTAGAAAAGGCCAGAAGGAAATTGTGAGGTAACTCTTGTGCAATCCCATTATGCAGAAAAGGTGTTGAGCCGCTTTTGATATAGTGACTACACACCTACTCCAACTCCTTCTGGTATTAAGGAAAAATCAAAGAATAACATAGAATGATACTTCTACCAAACATGCCCATGTTGCAGCACATGGATGTTTGCAAAAAAGTGGATATTTGAGATGTGTCCACTTAGAGTCACGAACCATGGAGCAATTCACATCGAATATATGGCTTTTCTTTTTTGCATTAGGCAACAATGCTACTATTTTATACTAGTTTAAACATGGAATGTGTTGTATTTTTGTTGACTTATGCCTCTTATTTAAGGGAAACTAATGATGGAACTCTTCATTACCTAACAAATGTGTTTTGAATTGGAGAGAGTTTCGACAATCCTGTGAACACTTTTTTTAGATGGTGAAAGGAGATCAGTTCAACCCTCGCATGTTTTCTTTCTTTCTTGATGGGTATCAAAATTTTCGTTGTATCAAAAGAAACCATAGGGTCAACCTAATCAATATCCCCTTAAAATATATATCAATCAATAAATTATATAAATAGGGAACAAATAAATAAGTGCTAAACACATTAGAGGAGCATAATTGCATTAATAGGATTCCAAATTTGCTACCGCCCCACCCCTCCCAATGGGTATTAGAATTTTTCTTGTATCGAAATAAACCATAGGGCAACCTAATCAATACCCCTTAAAAAATATAGCAATCAATAAATTATATAAACAAACAACAAAAAATAATTGCTAAACACATTAGAGGAGCATAATTTAATGCATTAATGGGATTCTATATTTGCTACCGCCCCCACCCCTCCAAATGGGTATTAAAATTTTCCTTATCAAAATAAACCATAGGGCCAACCTAATCAATATTCCTTTAAAAAAATAGAGCAATCAATAAATTATATAAACAAGCAACCAAAATAATTGCTAAACACATTAGAGAAGCATAATTTAATGCATTAATGGGATTCTAAATTTGCTACCGCCCTACCCTCCTAATGGGTATTAAAATTTTCCTTGTATCAAAATAATCCATAGGGCCAACCAAATGAATATTCCCTTGGAAAAAATATAGTAATCGGTAAATTATATAAACAAGCAACAAATAAATAAGTGCTAAACACATTAGAGGACCATAATTTAATGGATTAATAGGATTCTAAATTTGCTACTTCCCCACCCCTACTAACAATGGGTATTAAAATTTTCCCAGTATCAAAATAAACCATAGGCACAACCTAATCAATATTCCCCTAGAAAAATATAGCAATCAATCAATTATATAAACAAGCAACAAATAAATAAGTGCTAAACACATTAGAGGAACATAATTTAATGCATTAATAGGATTCCAAATTTGCTACCGCCCCCACACCTCCTAATGGGTATTAAAGTTTTCCTTGTATCTAAATAAACCATAGTGCCAACCTAATCAATATTCCTTTAAAAAAATAGAGCAATCAATAAATTATATAATTAAGCAACAAATAAATAAGTGCTAAACACATTAGAGAAGCATAATTTAATGCATTAATAGGATTCCAAATTTGCTACCGCCCCGACCCCTATATATAGATAGAATGGGCAAGGAATGATGCCATACACAATCGAAACATAATAAGGGTAACACAAGGGAATCAAGAATCAGCTCTCCCTGATGGTACTTCTCAACAAGGATGCCAAGGCTCTATGCTTTGCAACCCTTATTATCATGGCTATTGTATTCTCGTCTTGTGAAGCAGGAGGTAATAATAATTTATACAACCGCAAATATATGCATCTATATTTCTATTTTACACATTATGTTCTATTTCAACTTAGCTACATATATCCCACCGGCCCAAAGGGAGCGAGGTAGTGGGTAGCCGGTGTTCCAGTTCGAAGCTAGCTGGGTGGAAGAGGAGGAGCGTGGTTTGATTGTGGAGAATGCCTGGAGGACGGCAAGAGAGGCTTGGGGCAAGGATGTAGGCGGTGCTGTCCAGCAGGTTGCTAGGGAGCTAGGTGACTGGGGGAGGAATGTCCTAGGGGGTTTGGAGAAGAGCATCAAGAGGACTAGAAGAGCCCTTGAAGAGTGTCATAGACGGGTAGTGTCGGAGGAGATGGTGAGGAGAGAAGAACTGTTGAAGTTTAAATTGGAGAAGTTGGAGGAAAAAAAGAATACTTATTGGCGCCAAAGAGCAAAGGTCCATTGGTTGGCGGAGGGAGACCGCAACACAAATTTTTTCCACCACTTTGATTCTGAGAGGAAAAGCCACTGTAGAATTAGTAGATTGGTGAAGGAGGATGGAGCTGTGGTGGAGGATGGAGAAGCAATCAAGGAACTAATCTCTGATTTTTATAAAAATTTATTTATTGCCACCACAGGCAACCGGACTGATGAACTGATGGCGCGGCTGATCCCATCGGTCACGCAGGAGATGAACACTTCACTCCTTTTCCCCTTCACGGCCGAGGAGGTGAAGAACGGGCTAGACGCAATTGGCGATATGAAGGCCAGGTGGTGATGGTATGACATCGCTTTTTTATAAGAAATATTGGGAGATTGTTGGGGAAGATATTACAAGTGAGGTGTTGTCTTTTCTCAATGGGGGTGAGCTTCCTCAAGGGTGGAATGATACGATCATTGTTCTGATTCCCAAAGTACCCAACCCACAGTGCATGAAAGATTTGAGGCCGATTAGTCTGTGCAATGTGTTATATAAAGTTGTGTCAAAGGTACTGGCAAATCAGCTTAAGATCATCCTCCCTGATATTATTTCACAGAATCAAAGTGCCTTTGTCCCAGGGCGTCTTATCACAGATAATGTTTTGGTGGCCTATGAGTTAACTCATTTCTTACAGAATAAGAGGAGAGGTGTTGATAGTTATGCAGCCCTTAAGTTGGATATGAGCAAAGCCTATGATAGAGTGGAGTGGCACTTCTTGCGTCGTATGATGGAAAGGATGGGGTTTGCTAAAAGATGGATAGACCTGATCATGAAATGTGTCACCTCAGTATCCTATAAAATAAAGGTGAATGGGGAGTTGACTGAGGAGATTATACCATCTCAGGGGTTGAGGCAGGGCGACCCTTTATCCCCATATTTGTTTCTTATTTGTGCAGAAGGTTTCTCAGGTCTTTTAAATGAGGTAGAGAGGAGTGGCCAGCTGGAGGGGTCACTATTTTTGCCAATGCACCAAGCATTACTCACTTATTGTTTGCAGATGATTCTTTGCTCCTCCTAAAAGTTAATGAAGGGAGTGCAAATTATCTGCAGCATGTGCTACAATTGTATGAGGAGTGCTCGGGGCAAGTTATTAATTAAGACAAGTCATCGATTATGTTCAACAAGAATTGTGGTGATGATGCTCGAATGAAGTTTATGGAGACCTTGAGTTTGTCACAAGAGGCAAAAAATAACAAATACTTGGGGCTTCCGGTGTACATGGGCCGATCAAAGAGTAAGTTGTTCTCCTATTTAAAGGACAGAGTGTGGAAGCGAATCCAAGGGTGGAAAGAGAAGATGTTATCTAGAGCTGGTAAAGAAACTCTAATTAAAGCCGTGGCCCAAGCTATACCGAGCTATGCAATGTCATGTTTTGACTTGACAAAATCTCTTTGTGATGATATTAGCACTATGATCTGTAGATTTTGGTGGGCACAGCAAGATAATGAGAAGAAATTACATTGGCTTTCATGGCAGACGCTCTCGAGTCGGAAGGACCAGGGGGGTCTCGGTTATAGGGACCTGCATTTGTTCAACCTTGCCCTCCTGGCACGTCAATGCTGGAGGATAATTCAACACCCAGAATCTCTATGTGCTCGACTATTGAGGGCTCGCTACTTCCCTGATGGTAATCTGTTGGCGGTGAAAGAGGGTCCAGGGATCTTCTACACGTGGCCCAGTTTGGTTAGAGGTTTAAGAGCAATGGAGAAGGGGATCATCTGGAGAATTGGTGATGGTGCACAGGTTCGGGTTTGGGAGGATCCATGGATTCCAACAGGTTCCTCCCGAAGGCCGGGAACGCCAAGGGGTAATATAATTTTATCCAAAGTTTCAGAGAGTTAATTGATTCGGAGACAAGTACTTGGGACATTGAACTTGTGCGGGACATATTCTGGGAGAAGGACGTGCAGAACATCTTGGCTATTCCTGTGCATCTTGATCGTGATGACTCGGTGGCCTGGCACTTCAATAAGAAGGGAGTATTTTCAGTTAAGTCTGCATACCATGTGCTCGATGATGATTCCAGAGCGAAGCAAATGAAGCAGAGGGGGGAATCCTCGCGATCACAGTCAGTTAGCAATTCTCAGTTTTGGAGGAAGATTAGGCAGGTTCCAGGGCCACCGAAAATTAAACAGATGATTTGGCGTATAGCACATGACAGTCTCCCGCTCAAGATGAATATAAAGAGAAAGAAAATTGCCCTTGACACTCATTGCCCAATGCGTGGCAGGTTTGATGGGGATGGAGGACACTGTTTCTTGAAGTGCAAAGAAATTCGCAAGTGCTGGCGTGAGCTGGGCATGGATTCTGTCATAATTCACCTTCTCAGCACCCCAACAGCTATTGACCTTATCTCTGGAGTAATGCAGCTACGGGATGATATACGGCTGACGGTGTGTGTGCTTCTGTGGCGATGATGGGGAGTGTGGAACAAGGTAAACGCCGACAAGCTTATGCCGTCCTGTCAATCGACGGTGAATTTTGTCTTGCTGATGGTGCAAGATATCCTGGAGAAAAAAGCTAGGTCGGTTCTGATGCCTTCTTCTGAGATCGGGCAGTGCTGGTCTCCTCCAAAGGAGGAATGGCTGAAGGTCAATGTTGATGGAAGCTTCATTCCTGGGAGCCTGGGGCTTCACGGTCCGTGACCACGAAGGCGATGTGGTGTTGGCAGGTATAGGAAACCTGGGTTCAGTTCACAGCGCTCTACTCTCTGAGACCATGGCGTGTAAGCAAGCAATTGAGGCGGCAGCTCATTTTGGCATGGCGAGGGTGATTGTTGTAACGGATTATGCAGAGCTAAAGGAGGCAATTTCTTCGTCCAACTTTGATCTCTCGGTTGGAGGGGGGCTCTACAAGGAGATTAAGTGCTTTGCGTGTGATAGTTTCCAGAGTTTTGAGTTATGTAAAATTCCTAGAAAGTTTAATTCCTTTGCTCATGAACTTGCTAGTAAGGGTTTAGTTTGGGACCCGGGTCAATACCAAGTTTGGGTTGATCCCCTCCAGGAATTTGTAATAAGTTTGGGTGCTCGCGATTTGGCTGAGTACAATTTAATGAATCCAAGGCCATAGTGCCGAGTGGAGTGATAAAAAAAACTTAGCTACATATATGTACCTACTCTAATCAAATGCTACGTCCAGGTAGTAGGTGCATCAATTTTTCTCCATGCGACGAGATGATGTGTGGAGTGAAATGTAACGAGCTAGGGTACACGAACTTTAATCCACGCTGCCTTCCTACCAAGATTGGCCATACGGGCGATAAATGCTGTTGTTTGGCTAAAACTTGGGCATGTGCCCCTTTGGTGAAATGATGTATCAGTTTCACCAAGATAGTGAAGTCAAATATGTATAACCAAGTATGGATGTTGGTTGACCAATTAAGAGTAAAAGTAATTTGTGATGCTGAAGTTTATGTTAACTGTTTTGTTGTAAATGAAGCTGATAAACATGTTTATTATCGGTATGGTGGATGAAAATGTGTGATCTTGTTTTCTATGTGGATGATATTATAATCTTTGGACGAGATAATATGTGGGGTGGAATGTAACTAGCTAGGGTACAAGGACTTTAATCCAAGCTGCCATAACAAGACTGGCCATACGGGCTATACATGTTGTTGTTAGGCTAAAATTTGGGTTGTCGAAATGATGTATCGGTTTCACCAAGAAAGTGAAGTCAAATATGTACAACAAATTATGTATGTTGGTCAACTAATTAAGAATAATAATAATTTGTGATGCTAAAGTTTATGTTTTCAATAGAGTAAAATGCAATGTCAACTCCTAAACTTTGACATCAACCTTTTTCAGTAGAGTAAAATGCAATGTCAACTCCTAAACTTTGACATCAACTGGGTTTGTTGTAAATAAAGCTGATAAATGTGTTTATTATCGGTATGGTGGATGAAAATGTGTGATCTTTTTTATATGTGGATGATATTATAATCTTTGGGAATAATATCAATGTGATTGGGAAGTGAAATGATTTTTGTCCAGTAACACTAACAAGAAAAATTTAGGAGAAGCTAATGTTATTCTTAACATAAAGCTACTTAGAGAAGGCTAGAAGGAAATTGTGAGGTAACTCTTGTGCAATCCCATTATGCAGAAAAGGTGTTGAGTCGCATAACGAGGTCAATAGTAATGGAAGCAGAACTCACAACATTAGATACCGCTAGTGTTAAGACTGAGTGACTTCGTGAACTCCTTATAAGACAAACTTGAGATGCTTTAGCTCTTCAAAAAAGTTAAAATGAATTATAATTTGGAACAAAGAGAAATAATCAATCAAGTCTTAATATCACGAGTGAATGTTCTTAGAAAATGTAGCAACCAATAATGGCTAAAATAAAGTAGAAAATAAAGCATGTTTTTATAAAAGGAAATAAAGCACGGTTTATATCTATAACTCTTACATAGACAAATCCCACTAACCTATTTCTCTACGATTTCGTGAAGCCACGTCATCACGAGGACCTCTTCATGTCACTAAGTGCAAAATACTTACTTGTATTTGTTGTCAAGCCACCAAGCCATCAAGAGGCATTGTATTGTCCTCCATTTAGTTTCTTTAGTGCACCAAGCCACTTTCATAATGACTACATCCAACATCAAACTCTCATGTCTATTCAACTTCTCTACTAATTTCACTTCTATAATGAAGCTAATAGATAATCAAATTCATTCGTATTTTCTCTTGCATACCCGCAACAATGTGTGTGGATTTTTTCTAGTTACATATATAAGACATGGACAACATTGATGAGATTACAAACTACTCCCGTATGTATGAGAATATATTGTGAATTTTAGAATGATGTGATATGTTAAAGATCTATCTAAGACTCTTCTCTACAACAAAACTTACAATAGGCTTCCTCAAGGCAAGGATATGCTATAATGCCTCAAACTCTAGGTCAGCGTCGAGCATCCATGTCAAGTCAGCTAGCAGCCTTGCAGTGTGTCGACTCGTGACTTGCAAAAGCAACAACGGTGTCATCAATCCAAAAGCTGAAGCTACCACCAAAACATGCGTTGGGTGAGAGAGGAACTAGTACGCTAAATGTTTGCTCTCGGGCAATGTCTGATCAAGTCAAGCAGAAAGCATACTAAAGGAGAACTCCTTTACTTTTATAAAAAGCTCTTTGACACTGTGGGGATCTCCCCCACATTTCTTACCGTAAAAAAAAAGTTATGCAAAAAGCAAATAACAATATTTGACCCACACAAATTATTTTGGAGCAGCTCGCATTATAAAATTATTTGCCTCAAATGCTTTTAAGTGAACACGACATCTCTTTTGGGTTGAAAAACTACCACGAAATAATAGCCTCCATTGGCCCACCCTTAGAAATGCCGACAAATTTTGACTAATGATAGTAAGATTGATAATGCTCTATCAATGTACTAAACACATAAGTTGGGTCAACCAACTTATTTTGACTAAATTATTTCCTCCATTTGTATAGCTTAGGCAAGTGCTTTTTCTAACCGTTCTACCAAACATGTCCTATATTGCTGCAGCAGATGGATAATTGCAAAAAGTGGATATCTGAGGTCTGTCCACCTAGAGTCATGTGCCATGGAGCTATTCGCATCGAATATATGGCTTTTCATTTTTGCATTAGGCAATAATGCTACTATTTTATACTAGTTAAAACATGGAATGTGTTGTGTTTTTGTTGACTTATGCCTCTTATTCGAGGGACACTTAGGATGGAACTCTTCCATTTATCTAACAAATGTGTTTCGAATTGGAGAGAGTTTCTAACAATCCTGTGAACACTTGTTTTTTAGATAGTGAAAGATCAGTTCAACCCTTGCATGTTTCTTTCTCTCCCTAATGGGTATTAAAATTTTCTTTGTATCGAAAGAACCCATATGGTCAACCTAATCAATATCCCCTTAAAAATATATAGCAATCTTATACAAACAAGCAACAAATAAATAAGTGCCAAACACATTAGAGGAGCATAATTTAATGCATTAATAGGATTCCAAATCTGCTACCGCCCCACCCCTCCTAATGGGTATTAAAATTTTCCTTGTAACGAAATAAACCATAGGGCCAACCTAATCAATATGCCCTTAGAAAAATATAACAATCAATAAATTATATAAACAAGCAACAAAAATATAAGTGCTAAACACATTAGAGGAGCATAACTTGATGCATCAATAGGATTCTAAATTTGCTACCGCCCCCACCCCTCCTAATGGGTATTAAAATTTTCCTTGTATCAAATAAACCACAAGTCCAACCTAATCAATATTACCATAGAAAAATATAGCAATCAATAAATTATATAAACATGCAACAAATAAATAAGTGCTAAACACATTAGAGGAGCATAATTTAATGCATTAATAGGATTCCAAATTTGCTACCGCCCCACACCTCCTAATGGGTATTAAAATTTTCCTTGTATTGAAATAAACCATAGGGCCAACCTAATCAATATCCCCTTAGAAAAATATAACAATCAATAAATTATATAAACAAGCAACACATAAATAAGCGCTAAACACATTAGAGAAGCATAATTTAATGCATTAATAGGATTCCAAATTGCTACCGCCCGACCTCTATATATAGGTAGAATGGGCAAGGAATGATGCCACACACAATCGAAACATAATAAGGGTAACACAAAGGAATCAAGAATCTCGAATTGGCTTGTAGTCCAATGGTAGGACAGTCCAGTGGGACGCTACCCACCAGGGTTCAAATCCTGGTGCTCGCACCTTTTCTTGGGATTTTTCCAAGGATTTACCGGCGTTATGCATTAAGTGGTAAGCGACGTTCCCGTCGACGACGAGGCGCCAGTGGTGACTTCGAGAATCTGCCGGGTGCTCAGTTCTTCGAAGGTGCTCATAGAGGTAGGGGTAGGATTTATGTACATGTGTTAATAGGGGTGAGTGTCTACGTTGTACTATGTAATCTCAAAAAAAGGGAATCAAGAATCAGCTCTCCCTGATGGCACTTCTCAACAAGGATGCCAAGGCTCTATGCTTTGCAACCCTTATAGTCATGGCTATGATATTCTCGTCTTGTGAAGCACGAGGTAGTAATAATTACTTACTCTAATCAAATGCAATACGTCATGTGTCCAGGCAGTAGGTGCGTCGATTTTTCTCCATGCGACGAGATGATGTGTGGGGTGAAATGTAACGAGCTAGGGTACACGGACTTTAATCCACATTGCCTTCCTACCAAGATTGGCCATATAGGCGATAAATGCTGTTGTTAGGCTAAAACTTGGGCATGTGCCCCTTTGTCGAAATGATGTATGAGTTTCACCAAGATAGTGAAGTCAAATATGTATAACCAAGTATGGATGTTGGTCGACTGATTAAGAGTAAAAATAATTTGTGATGCTAAAGTTTATGTTAACCGTTTTGTTGTAAATGAAGCTGAGTGTTTATTATCGGTATGTTGGATGAAAATGTGTGATCTTGTTTTTATATGTGGATGATGATATTATAATCTTTGGAAATAACAATATCCGACCCACACACAATTCTTTTGGAGCAGCTCGCATTATAATTTTTTTTTGTCTCAAATTCTTTTAAGTGAACATGGCATCTCTTTTGGGTTGAAAAACTACCACAAAATATTAGCCTCTATGGGCACTACCCTTACAAATGCCGACAGTTTTTGACTAATGAAAGTAAGATTAATTGATAATGCTCCATGAATGTAGATATAGATAAGCTACGATACATGGAACACTAAACATCAAAACAACCAAGTGATTTTTTTTTTATGTTTGAAACATTGTGTGGTAGCATTAGGTAATATAATTTATAGAGGAACGAGAGACATATACTTCTTTCATTCATTCTAAATTATAAGACATTTAGAAGCTGTCCAGGTAATTGACACGATCAAGGATGAGCCAAAGCTTTGGATCCGAGCGGGAAACAGAGACCTAGAAGCAGCAGTAGTTCCATTAGCTTTGGCCGTTGGCCCTTAGCTTAAGCTAGGAATTTGCTTGTACATCTCATCATGTGTGGCCGGGGACAAGTAAAACTGTCTCTTGGCAAAAGGGTGCTCCTTGCACCAGCTCTCTTATACTTACATTCACCTTCTTATCAATGAAAGCCGGTAACGGATCTTTCGAAAAAAAAATTATAAGACATTTTGTTTTTTTTAAGAAATATATTGTTTTTTATATGTATTCAACTTTTGAACATAGTGTATATCACACGTTTTTATTGCCAAATCGTCTTTGCAAACAGCGCTGCACAACAAAACGTCAAAACCAGCGGGGGCAAAAGCGGAAATCGAAAAAATAAGAAGAAGGAACAAAAAATGGCGGTGCTGCTCCGCCGCGCCGCGGCCGCCGCCGCAGCGGCGGCGGTGCTCGTCGTCGCGGCGGCCATCTGCGCGGACGGCGCCTCCACGTTCTACTCGTCCGACCCCAACCTCGGATCCGCGCGCGTCGTCTTCCAGGTCACCCGCCGTCTCCTCTACTCCCCTTGCTATTCCAGCTGCTGCGACTGCTAGATTCGCCCAACCGCGATGTGTGTTGCTCTGCGATTCGTTCGAAAGGGGCGATTTTTAGTAGCCTAGGGCATCAAATTCGCTAGGTTAGACGAGGGATTTGAGAGCTGTGGGGGGATCTGGGAGAGAATTAGTGTGATTTCAGAGCTGTGGGAGGAGGATCTGGGAGAGAATTTAGTGTGATGAGTCAGTTACGCTGGGCTTGCTCTTGCAAGATTTGGTTCGAGAGTCGGTTCAGAACCATAGCAATGTGGATTGGAGTGCTCAACTGGCTGTTGCTTTACTGGTCAGAAGATTTGTATGCGGAATGTACAACTAGCGGATAAGAGTGCTGAACTGGCAAACCTGGCTGTAATTTCATTGCATGGTGGTGTCATGATTCTTCCAAGAACACTGATACCATGTTGCATATTCTTCTCTCCAGACACTTGATTTCCTCGGTTACTCCTAATCTCCCACTTGGTAGATGGTGTCTTCTGTTCTCAGCACAATTCGCTCAAGCTGCCAGCCTGGTTTACTTATCAGTTCTGGTACTTTGGATATCATATCACCTTGCAATTTGCATCACTCCATCCCCAAAATTACATCAGTTGAATTTAGTAACAATATGTAGCATTTACATGATTTGTACAACTTCACAAATGTTTATTATCAGCTCGGAACTGAATCACTGATTCAGTCATTCCAAAGTGGCATATCTGGCCAGTTGGGGGACTCAGAATTTACAGCATTGCTAATTACCATTTTTACCTTTCTGCAGTATTTCTTCCTGTTCTGATCAGTAAATCTGATTACTTCTGTTGTAATTCTACCTGCAGACGAATTATGGTGACATCGAGTTTGGCTTCTTTCCTCGTGTTGCACCTAAGACAGTCGAACACATTTTCAAACTTGTTCGGCTTGGAGGCTACAACACAAATCACTTCTTCCGGGTATTCATCAGTTTTAGTCACTTTGCTTATTTACTACCTGTAGACACAAATCTCTAGTTTTCTGTGAGCTACCTTATCAATTGACAACGCAATGTATTTCTGCCATTTCTAGGTTGACAAGGGTTTCGTTGCACAAGTTGCTGATGTTATGTCAGGTCGAACTGCCCCTATGAATGCAGAGCAAAAAGAGAAGCAGAGAAAACTATTGTTGGTGAATTTAGTAGTGTCAAGCATGTCAGGGGAATCCTCTCCATGGGAAGGTGCGCTCTGTTTATAACTGCAGCAGACCACTGTCTTCTAACATATCACCTTTAAGCCTTCTGGTTCTGGCCCAAAATGGATGAGCATGTAGTATTTTTCTAGGCACCGGAAAACTATAACAATGGTTATTAAGTTGTTTATTTTTATTTGGAAAAAAAAGGATTAAGATTACTACTTGTTGGTTTTCCATGCTTCTATTTGTAGTTATGTATATATCCAGAGGAATGCAATGTGTGTTGAAATAACAAAGCTCTGGAAAACATTTTTCATTAGTCCTTTGCATGTCTGCTAATAAAATATATCATAACATGTAAATTTTATCCTTCCATCCGCAAGGCACTCTGATCCAGACAGCGCTGGCTCTTCCTTTTCTATCCTTCTGGGCAATGCACCGCACCTTGATGGCCAGGTGTTTAACACTACATCAAAGCCTTTTATAATCAATATCATCTATGTCACTGATTGAGATTAGCACATAACAAATTTCAGTATGCTGTATTTGGGAGGGTCACCAAAGGTGACGATACATTGAGTAAACTAGAGAGGCTTCCAACCCGGAGAGAAGGCATTTTTGTAATGGTATGTATCCACCTGCAAGACAGTTCTTTTATGCACAAAACCTGTATATTTGTTTAGCTCTTTTAGTGAATTTTCTTCTGTGTTCTTTGGTTATTAGTGTGATTGTTCAGATATCCCCAAATATCTTGGGAAATGCTGTTAAAAGATGATGACTTTTGTTTTCAGATTGCATTTAAGTGTTCATTTGAATTGAGTTTTCTATTTTGTTTTGATACAGATTGCCTGTCAATATCACTGACAATGCATAATTGAAAATATTTGACTTCATCCACAATCTATTGATCATATTTTAGGGTGTGTTGGACAAATGAAGCTCTAATGTTCTGTACTATGTTTTCTTCTTCCTTTTGTCAGCCGATCGAGCGTATCGACATCCTATCAACTTACTATTATGGTAAAGACCAAACCTGCCCTTTCTTTTTCATGGTGTTTTGAAAGACCTTTGTAATACAAATATACTAAACACAGCATTATATATCATAGAGTTTGAAGCAGCAGCTCTCAATGGTTTTTATCTGTGCAGATATTGATGTAGAGACCTGTGAAGCAGAAAAATCTATTCTTCGAAGGAGACTTTCTGAATCAGCATCAGAAGTTGAGCGATGGGTGAGAATCTTACTTACAAATGTTGAAGACAATTCGTCCATATGCATGCGTTTCAGAAAAATATTCCAAGTGGTCAACTGATGTGATTTGGTTTATTTTTTTTCTGCAGAGAAGAAAATGCTTTGCTTAATGCTGGAGTGAGGTGAATTACTTTGCTTATTGCTTTCAATATTTGTATAATTTTTTCAGGGCAGAAACTTGCTATATTCATTAAAAAAGCAAGGTTGAAAATTCCATGTACATGATAGTAAAATAAAATGCTTAAATGGATTAGTGAACTGACCATTATTGTTAGTATAACCAATGAACAATCTTCCATGGAATTACCAAATTTAAAAGTTCACATTTGTGTTAGTTGACTTATACTGTTCACACAGTTAAAGCCTTAAAGGCATGCATTTGTTAAAAGGCCATGGTTACAAGTGAACTGATAATTTGATCCTTGTGCATATCTAATGTTTGATCATTTTTTAGTGAGACTAGGCATGCTAGGTGCTAGCACCTAGTTAAGTGGCCCAAACTGTGAGTTGGAAAATGAGACTGGTGGTGGATGGTTGGTTGCTGGATGATTGCTCAATGCGTGGTCGTGAGAGGTGGGAAGGCAAGGACTTGGGCCACAAGTCAAGGCTTGGGTGCTAGCGATGGTACATAGGCTATGAGGACACAGTAGGGAACTGGGGACTACATTCAATCTATCGCTTGAGGTTTCCCAGAATACATGGCCTAATATGTAAGGCCAAGTTACAAACACTTTCTCAATACAAACTGAACTGAATTCTAATCCAACATATTAATATCTCTATCTAACAGGCCAATTAACTTACATCCTAAACAATAGCACCTATGACTCTTAACTCCTGGAGCAATCAGCCACATGCATGTGGACTCCCTGTGCCTCCTATCCTACGTTCTGCCATACATGACAGGAAATGTGACCAAATGGTAGTTACTTTTACTGTTTGGGACTTTGGGTAATAATGAAATTTGACCAAAACTGCATGAAATATCTTGTTAGTGATTGACGGCTTCTTCCATTAGTGGCCACTTGACCCCTTGTTGAAGTGAAGGGAACTTATTTGTCATATTTTTCAATTGCATCCGAGGTGTGCTTTGTTCTTTAAATTTTGGAAGATTTCATCAGTGTAGTTAATGTAATTCATTTCAAATACTTTACTCCCAGAAAGTCAGCATGTGCAGTCTGTTTCTCTTCCAGGACATGATCCTCTAAATTGCAGTATTTGAAATGAATGTGAGACAGGAGCTCAAATGGTTCCATCTTCCATGTGAGACAAATAATTGAATCAAAACTGAAAAATTACTGATTGATTCAAGCTTTAGAAACATCAATCTTTGAGATTTTTGAGACAGACGACTTGCCCATGTAAACTGTATCTTATCCATAATGTAGGACCAAAGGATTCCATATGGGGCTGGATTGCTGGAGCGGGGCGGAATATGGACAGTGTGAAAAGGAACCCTTGAAAATGTATGCTACGTGCTTTTACACTACCAAAGTGTTACATGAGTCGATGCTATCACTGTAATACTGAGGTGGATGGGTCCTAGGTTTCTTGTGGATCTTGTTTGTTACACATGAGCAGAGTTGTTATATACCCGTTACAATAAACCTTAAATTTGTTTTTTTTTTTCAATAGATCGGTTCTGCTAAACAATGTACTATGTATGTTATTACTGGCACACACACTTATGTAACATCTCAGGGAAACAAAAAGAATTACTAGTGCATGAATAGCTTTAGAGTGACTATTGGTCATGCACTGTCTGAAGATTGTCTGAAAGACTGAAACTGCGGTGGAACTCTGTCATGTTGTGAGTTTATTCTGCACTGCTATTTTCTGATATATTTATATCATCTCATCTGTAATGTGCTTGCCTCCTCGGCCTACTATCACTTATCTACAGCATTGATAGTACCTTGTCGTCTTGCTTTCATGTGAGTGAGGAGTGGTGCTAACACAGCTGAAAACCAAGCCCGGCCGACTTCAGGTAGCATGTCTGCTCCATGTCAGGCAGGCAGCGGCGACCATGCACTATTGAAAGCATGAAAGATGAAACCATTGGGAGGACCTTGAGTTGTTCGTGCCCAGCTGCATGCCCACTGTTTCAAGGAAAAACTGTTGCGTGTGTGGCCGTTTAACATATCTGCTTTTATAACTATGCTTGTTATCTAATACTGTTTGTATATGGGTTTGGAAAACATAATAACCCTGTATAATAGTCGACCGATACACTCTTTTTTCTAAAGGCTGATACACACTCATCACCACAATAACGATTTGCCTTGAATGTCAAAAACCGCCAAGCCACAAACTGTCAAGTAAACACATTTAAGAACAGAAGACAAGAAAAAATAGTTTCTTTGGCGGTTTTGCTAGTCAAGGATGATTCCTTGGAGGCTGGCCACCAAGGAACCTACAACCAAACTTAATTTTCTTGGCTGTTTAGAATTACACTCAAAGAAATGATTAATTCTTTTGACGGTGATTTCAAGAAAACTATTCTTTTCTTGACAGTTTTATTTTGGCATTCAAGAAAATTGTTGGTCCTCAAGGCAATTCCATTTTAGTGTTATTAGAACATTGCATGCATACTTTTGATAAATAATAATTTGATATTGCTTTTTAAAACACACAATGAGTTACAAAATCACATCGGTGATCGGTTTGCATATTCTTTAAAGGAGAAAAAATTTTTTTTAAAAAAACAATTGATTCATTCTGCATATTGATAGTTCCTTCCACTGTTTGGATAACGAAAACTGTTGGTCGTTTGGCACATACATGCATAATGCACCTAGCACCTAGCTGTGTATATGTGCATAGTACGTCAACGTGTACGTTTAGGCAGTAAACTATACAAAACTACAATTTTTTTGAAGGTTTGGACAAATATTAAACTTAAAGTCCAGATAATTTTCTAAAGGCATGGCATATAGACAAACTTGGGATAAGGTGTTTGTTTTTCTCTAAATTATTGAATCAGTGAATCCAGACATATATTAGACTGAAAATCCAGGAGGTGAGAACATGGCGCCATAGTTGACATCATTTGCTACCTTGCTGGGAGTGTGGATAGTGCCTTTCACGAAAGCTCCTCATATCCCAACCTATCCCAAAGGCCAAAACCATGGCCCTTCGTTGCCGCACGAAACTAGAGCCATCGTCTATCCCCGATCGCCTAAGCAATGTATGTACCATTTGTATGCCATCATTAGTGCGAAGATGTTGCAATGTCGACTACCGTGGAGCACCATTGAAAAAAGTGAATCTAGATCTGGGATTCACCTTATATCTAGATCTACCGTGGGCAAAAACCATCAATCTAAGATTCACCAAAGAGTTTGGTACAACTCCATCTCCCCTCTCTATCTCATTGCCACTTGGGACACTCCATGTTTCAGGAAGTGGGGGGCATGGAAGCGGCTCATGGCCGGTGGGCTCGCATCCTCACATGGGTGGTTGCGGCGGAGCTTGCACCACGCGGACCTCTTGGCTAAGGCTCTGGTTGGTGTGATTGCAGTCTCATCAGCCATGGTCAAGATAGGTGGGGCTTTGGCGATCGTGGAGGGGAAGAGTGCATATTATTAGCGACGAAAAAATAAACAACGTACCAATTAAGTGCAAATGTGTGTAACTGAGTGGCATGATAGGTAATTCTCTCCAACTCTGCCGAACTTTGATATGGTGGAGCACCCTTTGAGCTGCTCCACCATTTTGGTGAATTTTGGGGGTATATCCACTATTTTAGTGAGAGTGTGTTTGGCAAAGCTCCAGCTCCGAAGAGAATCACTCCTACCATCCAAACGCTCAAAATGGAAACTAATCAGGTGGGCACCAACAAAGAATCACTTCTTATTTATACTACGAGGTGGGAGCTAGAGAAAAGCTGCCTCAATTCACCAATCATCAAAAAACCAATACAATTCTCGTCAAGCTCCCCACCCTGCTCCCTCCTATGAATCCAATGGAATCACTTCATTGGACAATCAAGGAGCAGAGTTGAAGAATCTGGAGTGGAGCTCTCCCAAATGGTCATGAATCAGATCCACGGTGGTGCGCTCAACTCGAATCAAAAAGTGTTTGGCAAAAAAAAAAAAAAAAACTGGATCATTGGATCTGTTTTTTTGAATCTGAACCAACATGCTCTAAACCAAAGGTTTAATTTGTGTGACGTACTTATCAAGATGGCGCCGGCTTCTACTAGCCGATACTATCCCACCCCAAACAATGCTTATCACGTGTGGCCACAACCAAAGCTACTGCACCAGGACGTGGGAAAAGACAAAAGAGAAGAGAATACAAAATGTGCATTGCATTCCCTCAGAGGGTACACAATTAAGAGGGGCAGTTGAGATGCCGGTACTCGAAGGCGCTGTCTATCTTTCAACAAAAATAAATGTGCAGTAATAAGTGATAACACGCTTAAAACGAGGATATGTGAAACTGGAACAGAACTGATCATGTGCTGTGCAGTGTACGGTGTACCTTAAGATCATAACTACTGTATACATGATGCATACATGGCCTGCGGATGCATGCATGCAATATGTGTACAGTGTATTGGAAATCGACGTCGTCGATACAAACTTTGACACGTACTCATCACGACCACACACAGTGCACAAATTGAATGAAAAAGTATACGTGGCTGTGCTAAGTAGAATGAATGCATTACTGACCGCGCACACAACCACATTACCACACTACTATATATAGTAAGTAATACACGCTACGCTAGCAAGGTCGATAAGCCAACGCGCGCAAGCTACTTTGCAGTGCACTGCACCCTTGACACACACGATCGACCATATGTCGTCGTCGTCCAGCCGGAGGAGGAGGAGGTCGTCGCAGGCACCGGCGGCAGGCGCCACCGCACCGCCGGCCGATCAGCAAGTGGTGGCGGCCGACGAGCTCGTCTCGAGGCTGCGTGCGCTCCTCCCTCGCGAGGCGGTCGGCAATGGCAAAGCGTCGAGGGCTCGGGTGCAGCTGCGTGAGGCCTGCGTCTACATCCGGAGGCTCCACGCCGAGGTCGACGCCGCCGCCGAGACGCTCACGGGGCTGCTGGACCACCCGTCGGCCGCCGCAGTCCTCGTCAACGACGGCACCACCGCCGTCGCGGCTGATGATGATGATGACCTCATCCGAAACCTGCTGATGTGAAGCTAGTGAGCCAGAACGTATGTTGTGCACGTACATACGTCACGCGACTATAATGATCATTATATGTTATTTATATATTAGCTCTGTTCTGGTCAGGCTTATATATATTGTAGCTTAATATAATCATGTTAATTCAGTGATGATCATTCTCAGTATCAGTTTGATTACATGTAGTAATAAAGTCCGTCCTGCCGATGATTACATTATTCTCTCTCTCTCTCTCTCTCTCTCTCTCTGAGATTACAATTTTTTTTTATTTTTTAATATATGGTGGATTTCATTTCTTTGTAACCTTTTGCGTTCGTGCAACATTTGGAGCACAATCAGACTGGATGAGTGGGCCGCCGCCGAGCACGCGTGCGTGGTGCGTTCACGTGACAGAGCTGGTTCAGCCCGCTCGCGTCGCGTCTTTACATTAATTGGGCCGAAATTTAGAAGTCCGGCCCACACGGGGGTCGACCGTCTTGCTAATTAAACGAGGGAAGACCATGTTTAGCACCAAACCGTTTAAATAAACCAGGGAAAGCCAGGGTATAATCCGCAGCGACAGCACCAACCATGTCTCTTCGGAGACATCAGATAAAATTGGAACAATACAGAGAAGATTAGCATGGCCCCTGCGCAAGGATGACACGCATAAATTGAGAAATGGTCCAAATTTTTTTGACATTTTGTGCATGTGGCTTTGGCTTTCTCACATCCATGCCCTTGCGACTTTCCTTATAACACCCCTATTTCTCGCATCTACGTCCCTAGTGTTTCCTTTTACAACCTTGGTCTTTGGCTTTCTCATACCCATGCCCCTTGTGGTCCAAATTTTGACATTTTGCGCGCCCGTCTCTAGCTTTCTCGCATCCATGCCCTTGCGACTTTCCTTTACACCCCTATTTCTCACATCTACGTCCCTAGTGTTTCCTTTTACAACCTTGGTCATCGGCTTACTCACATCCCTGCCCCTGCAGCTTTTCTTTCCTTTTACACCACTATTTCTCACACCTATGTCCTGGTCTTCAGCTTTTTCCCATTCATGCCCATTGCAATTTTCCTTTTACGCCATTGTTTCTCACTTCCATGCCATTGATGGCTTCCTTTTACAACCCTATTTCTCTTTGTTAGTCTTAGACGAGTTCGTATTAAGTCTTTGGCTCTACCTTTTATAGGGGAATAGCATGTTCTTAGCTTTTCTCCTAATAAATAAATTTTCCTCCTCCGTAATTATGCCCTTCGTATTTTTATAAAATGTACCTTTTGTATCCATAAAAGAATGTAATTAATTATGGAAAGTGAACAAGTGAAATTAATTCAAGTTTGATCAAATTTATAGTAAATAATATTAGTATTTGTGTCTCAATATAAATTTATTATGAAAATATATTCTACAATTAATATAAGAGTATTTATTTTATACCATGAGTGTTAGTATTTTCTTTATATAAATTAGTCAAAGTTTAAATTGTTTGAGTCCTAGAGAATCCAGGGTTGCATTTTTATGATCCAAGGAGTAATCTTGTTTTGAGGGGCTTTGCTGCTTTGAAAGTAATGGAACTGACAACTTCTTTTCTCAACATTACATGTCCTTCCAGGTGCCATTTGAACTTGATATTTGTGTTATTAGAATGATCTCCCACCTAATTTGTGCAATTGTGCCCTTGATCCCAGTGATCTTGCATTTGTCATTGCCTTTTTCCCATCCTTTTTGACTTGGTTGGTTTCCCTTGTTTCTCCTATGATTTGTATAATGCAGTTCAGGCTGCACGTGATGACATATTTTTTAGGTGACTCGGTTTGTCCTCTAAACAAACAAGTCAAGTCCCAAGGACTGAAAATTCACTCGAAGATGACATAAGGATAAAAGAAGCAAGAGTACAAAACAACCTCTTTGCTTCAACTTATCAACCATGTTTATCACTCATTGTAGAGTGTTTTTCTCACGCAACAAAAACAGCATCAGTCGCAGCCACAGCCACAATGAGTCCTGCCGAACAGATGACATGCATGTGCCAATTGTACACCCACACATACATTTGATGGCCAAAACCACAGCAAGACAATGCATGTCTGTACTTCGCACAAGGATCTTTAATTTTAGAAATTGCAAAAATATGCGAGAGGTTTTCGCTTCTTGAGTTTGACAACTTTTTTATTTCTTCTTTTTTGATACTGAATTTGACATCTTCTTTTTCTTCTTCTTGTTTGATACTGAATTTGACATCTTGTTGGCAGTGCAGATGCAGGGCCCCCACGTGTGTCACCATTGTCCACTCACACAACCAAACAGGTAGCCCTTGAACTTGTTCCTCCCCTGCCCATCCAATAAGCAAAGAAAATTGAAACAAAAAAAATAAGCGAATTAAATAAAAAATCATATGGAGTTGAATATTGATTAAAAAACAATCACCACAATCAGCTCGATCCGTTCCCTAAACCGGCTAACAACAGAAGTTTATTTAATCTAACAAAATGGACAAAAATAGCAAGAATTCTCCAACTCTGTAACCATGCATGGGATCCATTGGGATATATGTTGATGTTTGTGATCCTCTGCAGTTGGTATGAATTAAGAAAAAAAAAAATGGTTTTTTGTAGTTGTAGTTTGTCTGTTTGATCGAGTAGAACAAGCAGAGGCGTCATCGGGAGCGTCAAATTCAATTGACAAAAACTGATTTTTTTAAAAAAAAAAGAAACAGAAACCGAATTCTCCAAGTTTGTACGTACTCATCTGCCACGCTGCAAATCCGCGTTTAGTATTCCTAGCAAATAAATTTTATGCCCACCCAAAATTCCAAACAGTGCGTTTTCGTTGTGCAAGATATGATGCTCAGATTGATCACAACTACTACCACTACGCTTGCCATGGAAATTAAATTCTGGCGCCGGCGTCAGCTCACCTTGGGAGAGGGGCGGCCGGGCTGGATCGGCTGGCGGCGGTCGTCGTCGTCGTCCTCGTCACTACGCAGGCGGCGGTAGCGTCGTTCGCGGTCGCCGTCGTCGTCGTCGTCCACGTCGCTGGTGGCCGCTGAGGACCACTGCTGCCGCTTCTCCTCCTCCTCACCGCCACCACCACCGCCGGCCATCTGACTCTGCGTCTCGACGAAGCTGGACCAGGAGAGCGCCTTGGTCCGGCGCTGCATGCGCGCGGCGCGGATCTTGGTGAAGTCCCGCGAGTAGTCCGGCGCCGCCGCCTTGTCCAACTCCCACGCGCCGAACGCCGGCACCGACGACACCCGCGGCGGCCGCGCCGCCCGCGCGGAGGCCGTCTTGGCCGGGGCGGCCGGCCTCGGCCTCGGCCTCGCCTCCGTTTGCATCGCCATTGACGACTACGAGGAGGCCAGCCAGAGAATAAAGGTAGCTGCTTTTGGTTCGTTGGAGATTCCGAGCGTGTCCGCGAGTAAATTTATACCGTCCGGCCGGCCGGCCGGTCGGCGGGCGGCGGATTAGCAGGTGGCTTAGTTCTCGAGGAAGGGGATGGAGGTTGTGACACTTGCTGCAGGCGACGTCGCCGGCGACGCACTGCTGGCATAGCACAGCGTCATACTCATGCATAGCCTTTGGAGGGCCGGGCGAGCTGTCGCGGCGTTGTATGTGCTGATCGAGCGGAGGCTGCTGGCTGGATGGCAGTTGGCACTCTGTTTTCGTGTCAACAGGATGGCATGTGATCTTCTACCTGATTACTTAAATACTGTGCATATTTCTGTTTGGCTTGATGGTATCTGCAACTGATCAACCGGTTTGATGAGAGAAAAACACAGTACCATGGTAAGTTCAAGCGATCAAGATATTATACTCCTAGCTAAATACAAGTGTATATAAGACGTTTTGACTTTTCAATATCCACTAGTTTTACTATTATGTATCTAGACATAGTGCATATCTAAATACATAGCAAAATATGTTGTATCTTAAAAGAAGCAAAAAAACGTCTTATAATTTGAAATGAAAGGAATATGTTTTTTGTATATATGATTTTCTTAGAATATAAGTCCACGGAGAGGTTTTGTTTGGATGCACTTGTATCCACCTTACTCATGTTTGTTGCCACTACTACACAAAATCTTTACCGCGATGTTTTACAAAATACTGTTTAGAGTGAATTGAGGTGAAAACAATTTAAGTTTACCCAATCCACTCTGACACATATGGATTGAGATGAATACGAGTACATCCACACAAGGCCTGAGATAGGGTAAGGGAAATCTCCCCGTCCCCACTTCACAATATAATACGATTAAAACCAAAGAAATGAAATGAGAAATAATTTTTTCTAAAGGAGAAAAAGAGCAAGTCTATTTGATCCACGAACTTAGTCATAGAATTAAACAAATCACTCAAATAAAAAACTAAGAGATCTTACATCAATAATTTTGATGAAAACTAGGCACATCATGGTTTTTAGCTTTGAGGATGGTTTTTAGCCACGTCATTTCTTCTAGTTTAAAAAAAATTGGTAAACAGTAGATGAGGTCTTTTTTACAATGAAAATAATAGGGACTTGCTAAAATCCAGTTGCCTGGGTTTTTTTAAAATCCCAGGCGACGTCCTGGACTGTTGGATCAACATCCAACGGCCAGATCTGATTCTGGTGCATGCAACTGTCCATTCTGTCTCTGTGTCTCTGTGTGCACAAACGGGTCCGCGAATTTGCACCCGCAAACTAACCCATCGGAATACTAGGCCCGCCAAACCTTAACGGGTATAAGATCCGAGACCCGTTAACTCTGGCTGGTGCTCATTTGGGCCAAAATGACACAATCGGCCCAATAAAAATACATACAAGCACATACAGAAGATTACAACGGTGCCATTCCACCCTCCAGCAGGAAAACACATGCCGCTTGAATCTTGATCCAAAAAATTACATGTTATTACTGCAATTTTACTCTATAATTCTATATGCAATTAGAAGCTCATTGCTGTGAACTTTGCTGCAAGTTTACTACTTATAATTATCTTATGTGCATCTTCTCATTGCAGCGGTTGTTCTTGTAACCTTCTATTGTAGCCCGATGTTGTCAAAACTTTCACAAACTTCATAGAAATTCAGTTCTGTGCATTGAAAAGAATGGTACAAAAGTTAAGTAAAGAAAACCCATACGACAAGTGAAAAAGTAAACCTAGCACCAATGTGAGTAACAAATTGATGTAAGGACTTGCACTAATCACTTGTAGGATATGTAGGATGAAGAAAATTTTTGTTTTAGACATTATTACCTGCTGTAGTAGCAAGAATCTAAAGGATCTGCAGTATCTAAACTACACTGTGTAGTCACAAAGATCCCGAACGCAAAGAGGTGTGTGCTTCCACATATTACAAATAACAAAAAGGCTTGGGATGTTGGGGAAAATAACAAGAAACAAACCTACCCAATGCTCAAAATGCCTATAGACCACAGAATAGGAGGCATATCATGATCATTGCAGAGTTCCACCTTGACAATTTCAAAAAATTGATACGAAAATTGCACATTTCAAATAGTGCAACTAATACTAGTCAATAATGCGATTATACTGTTCACGCAAATGAAGCATGTTCTGAATACAATTAGAAGTCACATGTGTCAATTGAGAAATATTAGCAAGATTCATAAAGAAATGTTAAAACTTTTTAGAAATTGGATAGACCAAAACAAGAACACGAATCTGGTCTTGAGAAAATTACCTCAACATGCTATCCCTGCTCCTACTCCCAAAGAAGCCAGTCGAAGGAGATTCAGAATCGTGACTAGTGAATCTACAAATGCAAGACCTTCAGTGTCGAAGATTTCAAGAAATCAATATAAAAATTGCACATTTCAAGAAGTGCAACTAATACCAGTCAATAATACAATGTGGCCAGAGTGTTAGAGAAACAGACTGACTGACCTTGGGAGGCTTCAAGGGGTAGTCTGCAGTGAAATGGATGGTGACGACAAAGACGCCTGCCGAGTAGGGGTTGTCACTGGGCCCTATGATGGTCGCTTGCTAGTGGAACATGTCGTCAGACAAAGGCCCTGCATACCCAACAGCAACAGTTTGAGATCTAAATGCTTTCTTTTTTCTTTGTGGACAATAATCAAAATATACTCAGGAAATAAAATCCAGAGCCTCAGTGGCCAATAATCAAAATATAATGACACACAACCTAACAGGGTATCACACAATTCTTTATGTAACATACTCAGGAATTTACAAATCATATTTGTGCTGCTAAAGTAAAAATACCTTATCAACCATATAAATGGGGACATTATAAACCTGCCAACACTTCATCAGCATCAGTTATTTAGATAGAGGTAAACAGGACATCTCAAGCCTACACTTCATCAGCATCAGTATTAAGAAACACATCAGCATGTACATTGTATGATATTATGTGAACAGATGATTACTCCACTTATCGACATTGAGAAAGCAAAAGCATGCCCTCCTTTCTAAACTATTCAAGAAGTTGTGACCATCAGAACTGCTAACTAGCAGAGGACAAAGAATGATATCTTGCATATTCCAAATTACCCACACCCACCCAACCATTTGACAGGAAGTACTAACTGTTGGTAAATAGACGTGAATTGTAAATTCTCACATCCCATATATGACAAGTAGACTCTACAACATAATTAGCACCAACTAAAGCCCACAACATAATCAGCACCAAATAAACCTAACAAGATCTCCTCATGGTTCCTGGAAAAATAAAATAGAGCACAAGTTAAGGTCGTAGTTCAGAACAATAGAACAATGAATCAGATTTTTTTCACATAACTCGAAACAAGCACAATTACAGCTGGACAATTGACAAGCACAATGATAGGCGCACAACATTTTTTCTATGGAAAGATAATAGACAGAAATTTTCACGTAGATCGAAACAACCACAATTACGAGAGGGACATTTTTTTTTTCTATAGAAGGACAATAGACAAAACTACCCCCAGTCGAAACAAACACAAATACGGAGGGACAACCTGCCTTTTTTATGTGGAATGACCATAGACAAAACTATCCCCCAAGGTCGAAACAAGCACAATTACAGAGGGACAATCTTTTTTTCTATGGAAGGACAATAGACAAAACTATCCCCCAGATGAAACAAGCACAAAGACAAGGACAAGAAGCACAATTTTGCCTAATCTCACAGAAAACAAGTACAAAGACAATCGATAATTTTTTTCTATGGAAGGACAAAAGACAAAATTTTCTCCCTAGTTCGGCACAAGCACAAAGACAAAGGACAATTTTCTTTCTATGGAAGGACAAAGACAAATATTTTTCTCTAGATCGGCATAAGCACAAAGATAAAGGATAATTTTTTTCTAAGGACAAAAGACAATTTTCTCCCTAGATCAGCACAAGCACAAAGACAAAGGACAATTTTTTTATGAAAGGACAAAGGACAAAATGTTCTCCCTAGATTGGCACAAGCACAAAGACAAAAGGACAATTTTTTCTATAGAAGAACTTGACAATAAAGTGAACTGTTGCCTTAGGAAATTACACAAGAATCAATGTTAACGTGAGATAGTAGGAGGTGATGCAGTTACTTATGGGAAACAAAAGTTTGAACCATGCTAACATGTTTCCCAAGCAGTTGCTAATCAAAATTATAGGTGACAAGAATAGATATTGCACATGTCAAATACCATAATCGCGGTAACTTAAATGTGCAATTTACTACTAATATATGTGCAATTTATAAATAGTTACTAACTAGTACGACCCAAGCTGCTAGAGGGGGATAGCAAAATTATTGTAGATAATGAGAGTTCAGACACCCTACAAGGTGAATCAAAAGGTTTTACTATTGAACAGGTTCCGAACACCCTGCAAGAGTTCAGCATCTACGTGTAGCCTGCTCTACTAGTACTGGCCGATGGCATATCCATAGATCCATTGACACTTCTACTTTAGCTCAACCTAGCTCTGATCTGAACCACGTCAGTTTTACTCCTCCAGAAGGGGTAACGAAAGTCGGTGGAGACTACAGAAGAAAGGATAGGAGCAATTGGAGCTAGCGAGCAGGCTGTGGATCAGTCGGATGTGCAACATGTTTAGTTGGTCTAGCTTCGATCTATTCGATACAAATAGATAAGGGATGAGTCACGTGCTTAGAATAGAATCTTTCTTGACGGTTCTTCCCCGTTTACCTCCTCCCTCTCCGTTTGAACAATTATACCAACAACCTCATCATGCAAAACCAGCTCTACGGATCAACATTTAACTAAAAAACATATGAGCTCACCCCTAAAAACAGATCAACAAGCACCATTGCAACACCAAATCAGCAAATGTCAGTGCACCATACAGATTCCTCTCTAAAATAAAAAAGCATTAAAAGGTTTCCCCCAATTGGATAATATTTCAAAGTGTTTGGTGGTGTGGAGGCCTCTTTACCTCGTAGATGATCTGGAGCAAGTAACCCCAGCACCCAGCAATCTCTCTATCGCCACCGTGTTCGTCAAAAGTCAGTTTAGCAGCCAAGCCATGAGGCATGTAGTTCATGCCAAGCTCCATGTCTGTTGCCACCACGGTACTGTTCTCATCAGTGAGCTTGCTGAAGCCATAGATGGATAGGGTCGTGCCAAGCTGAAACAATTCACAGAATAATTATCCTTCAGATAATAGGTTGTTCCAAAATCTTTGGCAAGCATGATTGGCTTGGGGAATCTTGTATAAACATAAATAATTGGGTTGTGATTATGAAAGAGAAAAGTCCTACCTCAAAGTAAATCGTCACCAGAATGAAGGTTCATCTGCACAACAGACAGTTCAACAACCATTAAAAGAAGCTGGCAAGGGGAACAAGTGCTATTTCCAAGAAAAGAGTTACAAAGCAAAACACTTGGATAGAAACCAGATCTTTCAGAGTGGTACCAACCAGAGTGTGTTAAAAAAAGTGGGAAAAGGCTACACTAGTTATTTGTAAATAAAAAAGACAATATCTGAAAAACAGGGGTAGGTATTTATAGTAGAGAACTTATATAAGAAAGAGTACATTACATCTGAAGTACAATAACTATATAAGTGGGTGCAAATTGCCCCAACATGTTTCAATTTGCTTAATCTAGCACATGAACTTGTCATTTTAGTGCACCTACGATCCAAATACCAAACCCTGTACGATCAGCTTGTATAGTTTAGGGAAACGTCTTCCAACTGCCTTGTAAGGTCGGCCCAGCTCAGTAGGGAAACGTCAGCACAAGTCGGCTTGCTCGGCCTCATGACTTGTGATCGGCTTGCTTGGACTCAAAGCCTGACTTTACATAGCACAACAAATCAGAGAAGCCCATGATTGGAATAAGGAAACAATACCCTTGGATTTTAAACTTTCAACAAATTTATGTTATATCATAATTCGAGACCTTCTTTGAGTTACATATCCCGAATCATGTATATATGCTCGATAGGCTTGCTGAGAAATGATTGAAATTGCAAGGCACCATCGCTTACTTCATTTGGACGTAGTATATGAAAGTATGAAACTAAAGTATAGCTGCCGGCCTTTGGGAGCATGCTGCTGAGGGGATCTCCATGGCTGGTGCCTTGCGCAGGGAACGACGCCCCATGACATGGTCGTTCTCATCAGGAGATATATAGGCAGTAGCAGGGAAAGGAAGGCCATGGCCAATATGGAGGTGATGCCACACCCAAGTGACGAGCAGCATCGATCGGAGAAACATGAGCAAGCCAAATGGAAGTACGTGGCTCTTCTGTACACACGGTGTAGAAGAGAAATCTAACGGCTTCACCACATGACTTAATATGAGCCAAGCTGAATGGAAGTGTGTACAAGTGAGCTGATGCTGCAATACGAGCTCCTTTGTAGCATATGCATGGGAACTATGGTCTTTGGACCGTCTATGCACCAAATTGACAAGTTCCTGTGCTAGATTAAGCAAATTCAAAGATGTTAGGGCAATTTGCACCCACTAGTATAGTTATTGTACTTCATGTGTAATTTACTCTATAAGAAATGTTCAGGTTCAATGGAACAGAACGTCTGATGGCCATCTAGCTGGGTATTCTTAAAGCACTATCCACTTATCATTAATAATTATACCTAGAGAAGCCTGAACACACAAACAGAGCTCCAAAATCCACTCTGGTGCTTATGATCAACTGCTAATATTTAAATACTGCACAAACCACAAAGACTGTTTCTGAAATCTGTGTCCCAAGACATTAGACATGTAGAGTGATGCCCTTTTCCAAATAATTAACTAAAGCAAAACAGTGATGACCCAAATAAAAGTCTCTTAGATGTACTACGGTAGGAAAAAATACAGTTAGCGATTGGTGAAGGAGGAAACCCAAACAGAGAAGGTGTCACTTGCTGTGTAAGCTAGTTGTGGGTAGCCCATCAAAGTTCAGTTCGTCCAACTAAAAAAGGACCCCATTACTCAGAGTATTACAAGGGTGCAGAACAAATGCCAAACTTGCTGACCTATTTCTAATTCAATGAACCACCAAATAAAAAGAACTAATCAGCTGCAGTAACTGATGAGTGGCAATGTGCCCCCTTCTCTTCTTTTTTAAGAAAGATAGATAATATGTACTCAACTTTGCATCTAATCCACAACAATCTTTGTTCTCAAAATTAGACAAAAAAAAAAGGCAAAGGAAATTAGGTGGACAAAAAAGAAGCAGATTGATGGACCTTCTAAGGGGTCAGCTCAGGAAATAGCACAACAAAAACGAAAAACCAGAAACCTAGCAATGTTTGACTAGTATAGATATTATATAAGGAATATGAACAACAGGCTTGTACACAGATAAACTTTTGCTGGACTACTGAAGCAACGTCATATGCACAGGTCTCAACTTAGAATGTTATAGTAGAATGTTATAGTAGAAGACAATAACAGTATGAGAATCGGCCCACTTTTCTTCTTATTGTTTTTTCTGAGAATTAAATTAATGCCCTACTTCTCAATAACTGAAACTGAAAGTATCTAATTCAAATAGATAAAACAATGCCCTACTTCTCAAAAAGAAATTGCAGATAGAATACTGAAATTAAACACCTTAGAACTTAAAGCAGTGGCACCTACAAGCATATAAGAATTAGATAGACTGCACGTACAGACTTCTAGTGCTACAATTATGGCATCATAATATTCTCCACTCCTACAAATTGTCAATGTATTATAGTGCCATTAATAAACCCATGGCGAAAAGATGATTACACTAGTGTTAAAAAGCCATCTGAACATCACAGAGTGCCAACTTCCCACAGAACTAAGCACAAGTGAAATACAAATGCAGAGAACAGACTCTTCACTAGGAAAATAATCGGAATCAAAACAAAGCTCACTGCAAAACAAACACTAACCTTTATGTTTGCCAATAATTGACAATACATAGAACTACAGAAGTAGCTTAGTATTTAAGAAATGTTATAAGAAATTCTATTAGGGAACGATATTTCCTGACAATGTGAACGTGCAGCAACAGACCAACAGGCATAAGCACGGCATAGCTTGAAGATTTGAACAATACAAATATCTGAAAGGCAGAAAGGAAAATACCATGGTACTGGACAATCTACTGCTGATTGTGATATGTGATTGTGACAGAGCATAGGTTTTCCTTTTGTGAATCAATGGCTATCGAATCAATCAATTTAGAGCAAACACAGATAGTATTACAGATTAAGGACTTCACCTTATCTTGAAATGCAAAACACAATGTCATTAAATTACTTACTCCATATTGATTCAAAATATAAGCATTGCCACAGTTTTGCTTGTGTGAGAAACAAAAAGAAAAAAAATTAAGATCGTTGCAAGGACCAAGGGCAGTTGATTACGTATGGTCCTGAGCAAATGGAAGTCTGCACAAGCTAGAGGAAGATATAAAGCACTAGCTTAGTTGTGTGTGCACAGGGGACAGAAACTAGCATGTTGTTGTTAACTGACGGCACTTTCATATTCTTCAGAGCACCAACTAACTCCAGGGGGGAAAAACTAACGTACAGTTTATTGTTGTCAAGATATAGCTTCTCGAGAAGTGGAAGGCGAGTTAACTCAACTGGAAGCACATGGCAAAAATTTTGAAGTACTTCAAATTTAGATAGACTAACAATCTACATCCATCGCCCTTAATTTCATAGTTAAATAGACAACTGACGAAGGCAACAAGAAATTTGGGGATTTTACTCAATACATACCGAAATCCACCACAGGCTCCAGATCCTGTTACACCTCCAACTGCGTGACCACCTGGGCTTCAACCTCACGACCAGCGACGCGGGCTGTTTCACCACCGGCTCCCACGCCCCCAGATGCCGGGACCAGACCGCACAGCCGGCCACGGCGGCGCTAGAGCCCGACGACGGAGCTCGGGACAGCCACGAATGAGCCTCCAAATCGGCGAGGGGGGCGATTTGGAAATGCGGGGAACAGGAGCCGCTGCCGCTGAGCAACGGCTGCCGCGTGCACTGCTCCACACCGCTGCTCCACTGCCGCTGCTACCCAGTCCGCCGCTCCGCCACCGCGGCTGGTGCTCCGCGCGGGCAGCTGCCGGGGAGCCGCCAGATCTGGAACGAGACACTCGGAGAGATGGAGTGGGAGCCGATGAGGAACATGCTGCTCGATTGCAGTGGCGTTTAGCGGGTGTGTTCCCCAGATCCAATAACAAACATCGGACCCAATACAAGACAAAGCGCCGCCTCCGCTCGCTTCGACCGCGCGCGCCGCGTGTCGCCTGAGCGGCTGGCCAGATGCCAGGCGACGGTAGGATAGGAAAATTGAAAATAATATGTTTAAGCCTCTCAAAAAATCAAGAAAATCCTAGGGATACATCAGGATAGGATAGACACAATAAAATATTTGGAGCTCATTAAATCATATTCAAGCATTTCAAAAATTATATTGAGATCTAAGAAAGTGTAAAAATTTAAAAAATCTCAAAACACTATAACCCATGTCTAAACACTTCTAGAAACTTTTCAAAATAAAAATATGAGACACAACTAGTATGAATGTAACACACAATAATTCCGGTTGCATCTTATACTTTGCTGTGGAAATTTTCCAAAATATGTTTCTATACTTATTTGAATATTTTAAGGATGTTTCTAGATATTTTTCCTATTTTTTCTAGAGCTCGATCCAATTTTTGGAGTTTCCCAAGATAATTTCCTCAACTTCAAATATTTTATCCGGTGTCACTTGTCCTAATATATATCTATAATCTTTCTCAAAAATTTAGAGACATTTCTAGGGTTTGAAAACTTCATCAAGTGTTAGTACCTAATTTTGTTTTCAAACAAAAAAGATGACATGATTCAAAATATTAGAAAGACCAAATATTATAGGGGTAATTTGTCTGATTTTAATAGTTGGGGAGGTAAGATTCCTGTCTTTTGAATTGAGGAGCTTTCGAAGATGTGTTTGTGGGGTCAAATGGGCTTCATAAAAAAAAATACCACTCATCTTATGGAGCACTGTTGTTTTTTCGTTTTTAGAATGATTGGAGCACTGGACTTGCGTTGGTCGATGTATAAGCATGAAACACATATAAAGCGGCCCACTTATAATAAAGAGACCCACTTATTATCTTGCCAAAATCCAGCCCACGCTATAGCGCTTGTGGGCCGATTCATCCAGCAGCATGGGTTTTTTATTTTTACAGCCCATAACAATATCAAGATTTTCTAGGTTTTTTTTAAGAAAAAATTTTCAAATCGAAAGGTTAAAAAAAGTAATTGCCCCCGATTTGAGGCTTTTGAGCAGTCCTTGGTTTGGTGTCTGTTCGCTGATGTATCTCTTCAAGACTCCCAAAGGGCTTTGCAGGCCACACTGCAGCTGCAAAACTCACAGCTGCTTTTAGTCAAAAACAAAAAAAAAAAAAAAACTCACAGCTGCTTTCATATTCTGTGAAAGCAAAAAAAAAAAAACAATTATATAATTTTTACTAGAACATACTCCCTCTTTTCTAAAATAAGAATGCATCTTATACTTGAGATATCAATCATCGTAAGTTTGATCAAATATACACAAATATCTAATAGTGTTTATATTGCTAATAGACATCATTAGCTGAATCATGTCATACATTTTAATTGTAAACATAATTGTTTCCTTCTAAATTTTAAAGATTTTTCTAGTTTTTCTAGAGCTCATTCCAATTGTTTAAGATAATTTCATGAGCTCCAAAATATTTTTTTTGGTGTCTTCTGTCCTAGCACATATCTAGATTTTTCTAGTTTTTTTGAGGAACAAAAATATTTTCTATGGTTTGAAGATCTTATCTAGTGTTTACCAAAATTTGTTTAAAAGTTAAAAAAAGAAGGCAGCAGTGGGGGGTACACATGTGTTCATGGGCATTCAGTTGAATACCCAAAAATTTTGTCAAAAAGAAGTATACATATAGTGTTTATACAAGTCTGTATATGAGAAAATAAAACAATACTGCGGTTTGAGACCTGTAGAGAAAAATAAGCCCAAAAAACGCCCAGTTTCCCCCACTGATGACCAACAAGGTTGGCTCGGTCCAAAATCACGTTCACACCTATTCTCCATGACTCATATCTCGCTCGTGCTCTCAACGCCGGCTCCAGTCCCTCGTATTGGTACCGTTTTATGTGAAACAATTTTAATTTATCATTATATTCTTGAATATGAAGAATATGCTTTGTTCATGAACTATATACAGTATATATGGCACTATACATGCCAAATATGAGCCATTTGGTTGACAATTTTTTTAAGCCATTTGGTTGTCGTTTTTTTTTAATACCCAGCCCTCAAATCCTGCGCCCGCCACTGGAAGGCAGGATCCAAAACCACCAGAAAAACCATTTAAACCACCGGGAAAACCATTTTTTACTGTTGTAGGGGTAATACTAATATGTATCATTTTCAAAGCTGGGGAGGTATGACTTTTTTTAAAAACTTGAGGAGTTTTTTTAGTATAGGCATCACATATGAAACTCATAGCCCCACAAATTTTGGCCGGCCCGTGCTGTGGTTGGTTCATTCAACATCAACGGTGACTCGAACATTTTGGATAAAGAGAAAATTTGTCAGATTGGAATCACTTGGATGGACATTTCTATTTATCAGATTTGTCCATCCAAGTGATTCCATGCTGGTTTGTTCATTCAATATCAACGGTTCATATTGTTCATATTCGATCACGTGTGCCAGCAGAAGAGCCAAGACGTAACCCAGAGGTTTGAGTTTTCTACGGTAATAAAAGAGGAAAAAATGGCTTTGTTGTGGTCATTTTGCTGGCCGCAGGGACTCTACCCAATACAGTATTGATGTACTTGTCATAAGTTTGACCTGTTTTGTAGAAAAATGCAACCCTTATATTTTTAAATATATATTTAGTCTAAGTCGTTTCTACAAATGATAGATATTTAGGAATGGAGTGAGTACGTCACTATTTAGCTCGACCCAATCAAGATGAAAAACGTGTGGTCACGTAGCATGCCGTGAGGTTCAGTGTGCACCAGGTAGTGTGACCGGTGACTCGATACTTCCCACATACCGTATACTATCAAGTATGTGGTCAATGTAGTGCATAATTATTTTTGGCTTCGACTAGTACGTGATGCAATATCTTGCCAAATACTAAGGGTCTGTTTGGTTTCTAGACTAAAACTAAAATAGACTAAATTTTAATACTAAAGAGCCAAACACAAGAACTAAAATTGGACTAAAACACTTTAGTTGTATGCATGCATTTTAGGGCCTGTTTGGTTCCTAGGACTAAAACTAAAATAGACTAAACTTTAGTATAAAAAACCAAACATAGGGACTACAATAGGACTAAAACATTTTTGTTGTATGCATTCACTTTAGCCAAACAAGGTGAACTAAAAAGGGACTAAAACATTTTAGTCCATTTTAGTTTTAGTTTGGGAACCAAATAGGCCCTTAGTCACTCAAGATGAACTAAAATGGACTTGTGGAACCAAACAGACGCTAAGACGACCGGAGACCAACGGCTTCCACACACACACAAAAAAAAAAAAAAAAAAAAAAAAGAGAGAATCTAGTGGTGCAGGTGATACATATATATAATATACCAGCCCACTGGGTGCCGGTGAGCACACGGCTACATACCTGCCTGTTATTACAGCGAGCCGAGATTTCGCAGCCTTTTTAAGAGGACAAACAACACTGGAGCAGCACACAAACACATAGCGGGGCAGCTAGCCTAGCCTTCTCAAAACTAGCTACCATGCATCGCTCGGCTGCCAAGTTCATCGCCGCCGCCACCTGCAGCTTCCTCCTCCTCATCACCCATGCACGACTTCAGGAGCTCGAGCGTCATGACCACCACAATACCAGGGTGGAGAGTAGCTGCACTCCGCTTGAGCGGGACGCCCTTCTGGCCTTTAAGCAAGGCATCACCTACGACTCCTGCGGCGTCCTCGACTCATGGCGTCTAGGCCATGATTGTTGCAACTGGACTGGCGTCACTTGTAGCAGACAAAGTGGTCATGTCATCATGCTTGATCTGGGTTGGGACTGGATCCAACAGTGCGGCCCCTCGAGTATTAGTGGCTATTTGATCGGCAAGATAAGTCCTTCACTGCTTTCTCTCGAGTATTTGGAGTACCTTGACCTCAGTTTCAATGACCTCGAGGGGCCTAACATGACTTTCCCAGAGTTCCTGGTCTCTATGACGAATTTGAGACATCTCGACCTCTCTAGCATTCAGTTCTCCGGCAGACTGCCATCTCTGCTCTCCAACCTTACAAAGTTGGAGTATCTCGATCTCTCCTATACACCATTTTTTGGCAGACTGCCTAATCAACTCGGTAACCTTTCAAATTTGCAATACCTTGACCTCAGTGGCATGTTTATGGTTTACTCAGATATGTCATGGTTATCTCATCTGCAACTTTTAGAGCATCTTGATATGTCGGGGATGAATCTAAGCATGGCAGTTGATTGGTCCCGTGTGCTGAACAGCATTCCATTAATCAAGGTCGTCCTTCTTAAAGTTTGCTCACTTCCAAGTATAGAACAATCACTCACACATCTCAACCTCACAAAACTTCAGGATCTTGATCTCTCCATTAACTCCCTTAACCAGCCAGTGGCATCTACTTGGTTTTGGAACACAAGTAGTATTCAAAGGCTTTTTCTATCTCGAACCAATCTTTATGGCCCATTTCCTGATGCATTAGGGCGAATGACAAATCTCGAAGTGCTTGACTTCTCCTGGAATAATAATGGAGCCACAATGTCAGCAGACATGCTGGAATACCTATGTGCTTTGGGTAGCCTAATCCTTGACCGAAGTCTCTCAACTGGGAACATAACAGAGTTTCTGCAAAAGCTACCACGATGCTCCTCCAACAATTTCAATATTTTATCCTTGAAGGGTAACAATATGACAGGATTTCTACCAGATAGGTTGTGGCACCTAACCAGCTTATTCTCTCTTGACCTGTCAGACAATAGTATTACAGGATCTATACCTCTAGGAATAAGCAATTTTTCTGGTTTGGGGTTCCTTGATTTGTCAGACAATTATCTTAGGGGTCATTTTCCTTCTACAATCTGGACATGCCTTAACAATCTAACCACTTTGGACTTGAGCCACAACAACCTGGACGGTGTCATCACAGAGGAACACTTATCCACTCTAGAGGGGTTAAGACATGTTGATGTAAATTATATATTGTAAAGGGACCAACATGTAAAAGTGAGAAGAAGAAATAGAGAGGCTCTGGCTCTGGAAGCTACCAGGCAGAGCAATTCCCCCAAACTTGCAACATGGTATACGGAGCTAGGGTTTCCATCACCTGTGGTTGCGGCGGCGGAGGCGTCATCGAGCGGCTGTGAGGCGGCGGCGCACCAGTGGAGTGGAGGCGCGCAGATCTCGCGAGCAGCGCGGGAGGGCCTCGGCGCGGTGGCACGCGGGCCTCGACGCGGCTCGGTGTGCGCAGCTGACCGGGGGCGCGGACTTTGGCGCGAGCCAAGGAGCGGCTTGCGGGCACGCGGTCGCCGGCGCCGGCAAGCACGAGTAGTCGGCCGCACGAGCGGGCGGCGCGAGCAGGAGGCAGAGTCGCGTCGCGCGGAGCTGCGCAGCGGCGGCGCGAGCAGGAGACGCGGGACGAGCGTGCAGCGGCCGCGGCGCGAGCAGGAGGCCGCGCGGCGAGCTGCAGCAGGAGGAACAACGCGCGCGCGCGAGCGCGTGCTGGTGGCGACGAGCTGAGCGGGCTCGTGAGCGTGGACCACGGTTGGCGAGCTCTTGGTCACGTGCAGCGAACAGGGGCGGCAGCGAGTGCTCTGTGGTGGTGAGAGAAGAAGCTGATTTCGGTGGAGTGTGCTACGTGTGGGAGTGAGATCGAAGGCTTCGGCTGCCAATTCTGTGTGCTTTGAGTTGAGTGAAGAAACAGGTCCTCCAGAGGAAACAGGCTGAGGAAGTAGAGTACTAGAAGCTGTTGTTTCTGAAGGGTGAAGGTGCTGAGGGTGGAATTGCTGTTGCGTGGTGGAGAAAAGGTGAAATTAGTACTACTTTGTGCTTCCGCTGATGTACTGCTTGGTGTTGTTGAGGTCACGAGGCTTTCCTCTGTTGGGCATGTTACTGGAGGAGCTGAGCAGGCTGTGTGGTTGCTTGCTAGTGATTGCTTGCTGAGTGGAGTTCGTGGTGCTGGGAAGACGGAGATGGTTGTCGTGTGCTGCTGCTGATGTTTTATGTGTGCTGCTGAAGAGAAAAAAAAAAGGGTTTCTGGATTTGTGGTTGCTAGTGTTGTTTTGCTGATTCGGGGAGTCTTGATTCAAAGAGGAGATGGATCCAGAGGAGGAAAAGAGGAAAGCGGAAGAGGCTGCAAAGAAGGCAGCAGGTGAGCAAAGTGGTGGTGATCTGATTACCAAGAGTGAGTTGAGAGATGAGATGAGGTCCATGATTCAGGGGCTTTTGGAGATGAATCTGATTGGTCCTAGGGAGGTGCGCGAACTCAAATTGGAACTCATCCCAAATGATGTGAAGTTAGAAGGAAGTAAGAATTATTTGAGTTGGTCCAGGAAGAGTGCGAGATGATACTAGCGGGAAAGGGGTTGAGAACTATTTGAGGGAGGATTGTGTTGAGCCGGCTAACAAGCTTAGCCCCGAATGGAGAGTTTGGCACACAACGAATTCTACCATAGTGGCATGGTTATTAACATCTATGTCACTATTGGTGAGTAAAGTGGTGGAGACAATGACCAATGCAGCACAAATATGGAAAACTCTAAGTAACAGGTATTCTAAGCAAGGAAATGTGATGGTGATGATGGAAATTCAGAACAGGGCTGATGCAGTGAAACAAGCGGGACGACCGGTTGAGCAATATGCTAGTGAGTTGCAGTATTTGTGGGGAGAGCTGGATCACTATGCTCCACTCAGTATGAGAGATCCACAGGATGCCCATGATGTTCAGAAGTGGATAGAGGACAGGAGGGTGACTCAGTTCCTGAAGAACTTAGATCCTGAGTTTGAGAGTAGGAGGGCTGCCTTCTGTCATCAGGAGAGTCTTCCTACTATAGAGGAGGCTGTGTCGGCCATGGTTATTGAGGAGAGCAGACTAAGAATGATGGGTGGTAATAATCCTGTAAAGTCAGCCTACACCTCAATGGCAGAGAAAAAGTGCTATAATTGTGGAGAGGAGGGGCACTTAAGCTATAATTGTCCTCTTCCCAAGAGCTATAGTGGCAGAGGTGGAAGTCGTGGAGGTCATGGTGGTGCTCGTGGTGACCAAGGAGGTCGTGGTGGTCGTGGTGGAGGACGTGCAGGAGGACGTGGCAGAGGCCGCGGTGGTCTTCAGGCCAATGCTGCTACCTGGGAGAGTGGTTCTCAGGTCACTACTGCTATCACAGGGGATCTTCCATCTGTCACATTGACCGGGGAGCAAGTCAAGCAGTGGGAACAATGGCAGAAGATGAAGGAATCTGAAAGTTCCAAAACCACTTCAGATGGCCCTGTGATTGCCGCCACCAGTCACTTTGGTAACTTTGCCAACTATGCCCATATGGGCAAAGGTACTCAGGCACAGGCACTTGCATCCACATGTAGGCATAACATAGAGTGGGTTATTGATTCCGGGACTTCCAAGCATGTCACAGGCATATCTAGTTCTTTTAGAACATACACTCCACATTCTTATCGAAACCATACAAAGCGCCGATGGTACCTCTCAACCCATTCATGGTGTAGGAACTATAGAATGCACTCCATCTCTTCACCTATCTTCTGTTTTGCATGTTCCTTCCTTTCCAGTCAATCTCCTCTCAGTTAGTGCACTTGTAGATCAGTTTAAATGCATTGTTATATTTGATGAGAATTCTTGTGTCTTTCAGGAGAAGAGGACGGGGAGAGTGATTGGGACTGGAGACAGGCGTAATGGGCTGTGGTTCATCAACCAGGAGCAGTCAGCATTGGCAGCAGCCTGCGAAGCACAAGAGAGGGAGATTCACCGCTTCATCGCCGGTTAGGACATGTTCCTTTTGGAAACTTGAATAAATTATATCCCGATGTTTTTAAAAATGTGGACACAAAGAAACTAGTGTGTGATGCTGTGAACTTGGGAAGCATACAAGGACAACATATCCTAGTATTGGCCTCCAAAGTTGTGAACCTTTTATGTTAGTACACTCTGATGTTTGGGGCCCCCGCTTCGTTACATCTCGTGAGTGGATTTAAATGGTTCATTACCTTTATTGATTGCTATACTCGTATGACATGGGTTTATATGCTAAGGGGGAAACATGAGGTACTTCGGTGTTTTCAGGATTTTCATAAGTTAGTTGCAAATCAATTTAATGCTAAAATTCGGATTATCCGAACTGATAATGGAAAGGAATATGTGAACAATAATTTTGGGGCGTATCTTTCAGAGCATGGGATTATACATCAGACTACTTGTCCTGACACTCCATCACAAAATGGTGTAGCTGAGAGAAAGAATCGACACTTGTTAGAAGTAGCAAGGTCAATGATGTTTCAGATGAATGTGCCCAAATACCTATGGAGTGAAGCGGTGCTAACAGCAGCATATTTAATTAATCGTATGCCATCTAGAATTCTTGGGATGGCGTCACCTGCAGAGCTGTTATTTGGGCAACAGGAGTTTAAAGTACCCCCAAAGGTATTTGGTTGTATCTGCTTTGTCAGGGACCATAGACCGTCAATTGGAAAATTGGATCCTCAGGCGGTGAAGTGTGTTTTTGTTGGATACTCTTCTACACAAAAGGGGTACAAGTGTTGGGACCCTATTGGAAAGAAGTTATTTGTGAGTATGGATGTGACATTCAGGGAGTCTGAACCATACTATACAAAACCATGTGATCTTGATCCCTTCTTGGAGGAATTCTCTCCAGTCACTGAGGGTGACTGTAGAGAGGGGGAGAATGGTGGAGTTGCAGCTCAACAGGAAGTGATTGTTGGTACTATCCCATGTCCAATGGATAGGTTTGAATTCGAGAGGAAAATTATCAGGGTAATGGAGGTGTTGATGTGAAGAATGGTGACTGCGAAGGTGAAGAGATTATTGGTGGTGATGTAGTTGGTGATGAGAATGGGGAGATAACTGATAAAGAAAATAGAGAGGTAAATGTTGAGCAAGAGAAAGAACCTATAGTGTACCGGAGGAGACGGTTCGGGGAGTCGGGGAGCAAATCGGGGAGTCGGGGAGCAAATCGGTGCACCACGGCCACGGCGGCTGCTACACCGGTCCCAAGTCACCCCTCGACCTCTCTCCATCAAGCGGTAATGTCCCTTCTAGCCCTGAACATGTAGAGTTACCTCTTGCACAACGTAGGGAGACTAGATCCAATTTTGGAAAACCTCCTGCTCGTTTTGGCTTTGAGCATCCTATTACTAGCCATGATATTGCCAATTTTCTCTCATACTCTCGCCTTTCACCCGCATATAGAGCATTTGTTGCATCCTTACAAGCAAGTGCCTATTCCAAAGGACTGGAGGTGTGCAAAACGGGATCCTAATTGGAATGCTTTGCAATGAGAGAAGAGATGCATGCTCTTGAAGAACAAGACATGGGAATTGGTCCCACTTCCAAGAGGGAAGAGAGTTGTGGGCTGCAAGTGGGTCTTCACTGTGAAGCAAAACCAAAAGGGAGAGGTGGACAGGTATAAGGCAAGACTAGTTGCAAAAGGCTATAGTCAAACATATGGCATTGATTATGATGAGACCTTTGCTCCTGTGGCAAAGATGGGTACTGTTAGGACCTTAATCTCCTGTGCGGTAAACTTTGGTTGGCCTCTACATCAAATGGATGTAAAGAATGCATTTCTTCATGGTGATTTACAAGAAGAGGTTTATATGGAAATCCCACCGGGGTTTGCGAATAGTCAAACTGTTGGGAAGGTGTGCAGACTCAAAAAGTCACTCTATGGACTAAAGCAATCACCTCGGGCATGGTTTGACAGATTTAGGAGAGTAGTTTGTGGTATGGGATACACCCAATGTAATGGTGATCATACGGTATTCTACAAGCATAGAGGAACATGTATTACCATTATGGCAGTGTATGTGGATGATATTGTGATTACAGGAGATGATGTGGAGGAAATCAAATGTTTGAAGGAGAATCTGGGAAAGGTCTTTGAGGTAAAGGATCTTGGACTATTGAGGTACTTCCTTGGGCTTGAGATTGCTAGGTCACCTAAGGGGATAGTTCTCTCACAAAGAAAATATGTCCTTGATCTGTTGGCTGAAACTGGTATGCTTGGATGTCGGCCATGTAGTACTCCTATTGATAAAAATCATCAAATCAGTGCCCAAAGTGGAGATTCTGTGAATAAAGAAACATACCAAAGATTGGTGGGAAGATTGATATATCGTGTCATACAAGACCGACATTTCCTATGCGGTCGGTGTGGTGAGCGGTATATGCATGATCCAAGAACGGGACATTTGGAGGTTGTTTACGGGATTTTGAGGTACTCCGAAGGGAACCCCGGGAAGAGGGTTATGGTTCGGGAAGAATGGGCACCTTGATTTGGAGGGCTACTTGTGATGCGAGAATGGGCGGCGGCAAAGATGATAGGAGGTCTACCTCCGGGTATTGTGTGTTTGTGGGAGGCAATCTTGTCTCATGGAGAAGCAAGAAGCAAGGCGTCGTGGCTCCATCTGCGGAGGCCGAGTATAGAGCAATGGCATTGAGCTTGTGTGAGATGTTGTGGTTAAAAGGCCGCTTTTGAAGGAGCCGCTGCGGGTGTTAAGGAATGAGATAATGATGCTTCATTGTGACAACATTGCTGCAATCAATATTGCAAACAATCTGTTCGGTTGACCGCACCAAACATGTGGAGATTGATAGATTCTTCATCAAGGAGAAGTTAGATAGTGGAGTCCTAAAATTAAACTATGTAAAATCACGTGGCCAACTAGCAGATTGCTTTACAAAGGGATTAGGACCTAGTGATGTTGAGTTGAGTTGTAGCAAGATGGGCATGTTAGATATCTTTAGCCCATCTTGAGGGGAGTGTTGATGTAAATTATATATTGTAAAGGGACCAACATGTAAAAGTGAGAAGAAGAAATAGAGAGGCTCTGGCTCTGGAAGCTACCAGGCAGAGCAATTCCCCCAAACTTGCAACAAGACACATTGATCTAAGTCATAATTCGTTAAAGATATTGGTGAGTTCCGAGTGGCTGCCACCATTTACACTTGGCGAAGCACATTTTGCATATTGCCAGATGGGTCCACATTTTCCAACCTGGCTGAAATCGCAAGCACACATTGTGGTACTTGATATTTCAAGCACGGGTATAGATGATGTGCTTCCAGATTGGGTGTTCCAAACTTTCAAGGACTCCTGGTATTTGGACTTTTCCAACAACAGAATTAGTGGAGCAATGCCTTCTAATTTGACAGCCATGGTGCAGCTGGAGGAATTTTATATGAATTCAAACCTACTCGGTGGTCAAATGCCCGTATTGCCAGAGAGACTCTTCAGATTTGATATTTCCCATAACTCTTTATCTGGACCACTTCCAACAGAATTCAGAGCTCAATCTATATGGGAATTGACCATGTATTCCAATAACATCACTGGCCATATTCCTAAATATATTTGTGACCTGGAACTTCTACTTGTCCTCGATTTGTCCAACAATTCTATTGATGGAAAATATCCACGGTGTTTTGGGATGTCAAGTATAGTTTTCTTGCACTTGAGTAATAATGCTTTATCTGGTAATTTCCCACCATCCCTCCGAAACTACTCGCGATTGGGATTCTTGGATCTCTCGTGGAACAATTTCTCAGGAACTCTACCGGTGTGGATTGGAGATCTGGTGTACATACGATTTCTTCAGCTAAGTCACAACAGGTTCTTTGGTGATATTCCGATGACCATCACAAATCTTAAACGTCTGCAGCATCTGAATTTGGCAAGCAATACTATGTCAGGAGTCATACCGTCCTCTCTGTTGAGCTTACAAGCAATGAGACAACATCCCAAGAGACCTGGCCATGGCATTTATGTCTGGTACACAGACATAATAGGGGAATTTAAAGATGTCTTGTCCGTGGTATTGAAGCGGCAAGAATTGAAGTATGGTGCAGGAATTTTCGAAATGGTTGGCATTGACCTCTCACTCAACCAATTAATAGGTGGAATACCAGAAGAAATCACTTCTCTAAGAGCATCTCCAAGAGCTCCCAAAAACCACTTTGTATCTTATATTTTTTGACAAAAACACAAATTGGCCTCTCCAACAACTCCCAATAGCTACTTGGGAAAATACGCACTTTGGAAAACCGGGCCTCCGCGCGCGTATCGCTACGCGCGCGTAGCGAGCGCGTATCGCTGATTTCGGCCCCCTCCCGCGCGCGCGACGTCTCCGCCTGCTCCTCCTCCGCCTCCGTCACGCCCGCGCCGCCCAAGCCTGTAACGTCCCGCCTCCTCCGAGGCCGGGCCCGCTTACATCTGGCCGCTTAACTAGGATATAGACTGCCCTCACAGACCAACACCAGTCTTTTCTGCACACTTTGTCCTCACTCATGCGCACCCGGGAAGAACTTCCCGGTCGGTCACCCATCGCTCCAGGCCAAGCACGCTTAACTTTGGAGTTTTTAGCAGATGGGCTTCCAGAAAAGAAGTTGCAACTTATTGATATGAGTATTCTAATTAATCCGGTTAAGCCCTGGGCCAGGGTGTTACAAAGCCCCCGCAGCAGGCCTCACCCTTCCTCCCTCCGTGCCCCCAGATCGAAGGCAGCAACCACCGCACGCCACTGCAGCGCTAGGAGCTCGCAGAAGCGCCGCGCCGCCGCCCATCTCCTGCCCGCGCGTGCCTCGCCTCGCGCCCGTGTCCGGCGGTAGAGGAGGCCCTTGCCTGGCCACGCCGGCGGCGGAGGAGGACCTCGGTCCTGCCCGGTCCCCTGCATCCACGACGGCGGCGGAGGCTGGCCACGATGTCGGAGTAGCCGGGACGCCAGCCAGGGAGAGTCGTAGCGCCGCCGTAGCCGGTGGGGGAGGGAGTGGACCGCGCCGCCGCGCACCGTAGCCGGTGGAGGAGGGGCGGACCGCGCCGCCGCGCCACCCTTGTCCGCCGTGCGCCGCAACCGGTGCTGGAGGGCGCGGGTCGCTCCGCCGCGTGCCGTAGCCGGTGGGGAGAGGGGCGGACTGCCATCACATCTGCCGAGGGGTCGCCGAGGGTCGCACGCCGCCGTGAGGGAAGGGCGCCGCCGTGTGCCGTGAGCGGTGTGGGATGCCGGAGCCGCGTCGTGGCCTCTGTCCGGTGAGGTCGCGCCGCCGGGGGAGGGGATTGGATTGGGGAGGCAATGACATACGGGTCCCACATGTCATTCTCTAGTTTTACCAAGTTAGAATACCAAGTTGTTGGAGAGAGACCATTTTTTCACTTGGAAAATAATATACCAAGTTGCTATAACCGAAGTTTTACCAAGTGAATTTTAGTGAGCTCTTGGAGATGCTATAAACGGACTTAAATTTGTCATGGAATCACTTGGATGGACAAATCCCAGAGAAGATTGGATCTATAAAATCAATGGAATCACTTGATCTCTCAAGGAACAACTTTTCTGGCGAAATTCCACCAAGCTTATCAGATTTAACATATCTGAGCTATTTGGACCTATCGTATAATAATCTTACGGGACGAATTCCTCAGGGACGTCAACTTGACACTCTGTACCTACAGATCCCATCCATGTATGATGGTAACAGTGGCCTTTGTGGTCCTCCTCTTCAGAGGAGCTGTTCAGGAGGCAGTAACTCACAAGTGAAACACGGTCAGGTGACAAGCGAAAAATGCTCTGAGCTTTGCTTCTTTTACATTGGCCTTGGTTCAGGTTTCATGGTTGGTCTATGGGTTGTATTCTGTGCTATGCTATTCAAGAAAACATGGAGAATTGCATATCTCCGCTTCGTCGACAGAGCCTACGACAAGGTATATGTGTTAGTGGTTGTGACCTGTGGCAGGCTAGCATGAGATGGTACTACAGACTAGGTACTATGCTTGGATCGAGGCAAAAGACTGTGCATGTGGGTTGCAAGAATAAGTGAAGCTGCAGAAGGCTGTAGCAGCTTATATATTTTATGGTTTGTGTATAGTTTGTGTACACAGCTTGATCAGTAGTTTGAACAATTAGCATCAATCTGGCAGCAAACATTAGCACCCAAATCCATTTTATTTTTTTTCTATTTACCTGTTGAAAACATTTTCTTTTCAGACAGAAAGTATCTATAGAAAACTCTGGAAAACTGGATCACCCCTTGCCTGGACTAACTACTCTGATTCATGCGGCAGCATGGGTTGGAATCTTGGCGACCTCTCGTAGTTCTGTTCACCAAAGACACCCCGGCAGCCCGGCACGGACAAGGCATTACTGCTAGTACTAGGAAGGCAAAGATTCCCCTCAAATAATAATAAAAAAAAAGGCAAAGGTGTCTCCTTAAAGAAACGGAATTTCTAAATAGAAAAAAAAATCATCAAAAGTTTAAAGGATGAAGTAATAGCCACCTGATTTGAGGCTTTTGATTGGGTTGGTGTTCGCGCACGTGTCTCTTCGGTCCCAAAGGGCCGTGCAGGCCAGGCTCGCACACCACTTGCACCGCATGCCAAAGAAAACTACAGCTACTTTTTGCATTTTCTGCGAAAAAAAAAGATTACTGAAGGAACAAAATATAACACAAAATAGTTAAGTTAATCTATGCAACCCAAACTACAGTGTACCTTTGCAGTGCCTAAATTCCTAACTTCGATAGTCCCATTCCAGAATTGGCATCCTGAGATTAGACCTTTTGCAGTGCCTAAACTCTTAACTTCGATAGTCCCCATTCCAGAATTGACATCCTGAGAATCCTGAGAATAGTTAAATTTGCGAGTTTTCCCCACAACGCTCTCTCCGAAGCAACTTCCAGTCACAATAAACATGCCGAAATATTGAAAGTGTAGCCTCTTCAGACCCAGCAGTAATAATATTGAATAAACATGCCGATATATGATCTAAAACATGTTTAAGCACTGCTGCACTTTAAAAATGTTGACCAAACAAGTAAGGTGTTTAATTAGCTTTTGAAAGGTTGCAGGATATAGTATGAGGACACATGGTTTTTACCATAATCATTGTGTGGACCTTTGTGTGATGAGTGATTGTCAACATGCCAACACAAGGCATGTGTGTGAGTCTTACTAACCGTGGCACGCGGCTTCGTGTCAAACAATGGTGTCTCTTGGCTCATGTTGTTGTCCGCAGTGTCGAGCTCGGAGACGGTGGTCGACGGTCGGTGAAGATCAAGTAGGGCGTGCCATGCCGACGGACCGGGTGCGGTGAAAGGCGGACGTGAGGCTTGGATCGAGGACCCGAGGACCGGATGGCCAGCCGTGGTGGCTGACAGTTGGGACATCGACGAGCGCAAGTGTACACGGCGGGGGATGCGTATGGGCTACGCTACTCGCGGAGGGTTTGGTGGTTTCGCCTCAAAACCATCGGCGGCAGGTTTCCCTGGTTTGCGCCTCAAAACCAGGGGCGGAGGTCCCGATGCAGACGGACGACACGTAGCGGCATCGGGGAGATTGCTTGGAAGCAATGCTACCGGTGAGGAGGCGTGGTGGCCGTCGGATCAAGTGAAGTCTGAGTTGGACCCTTATGCCCCTGGCTAAGTGGTGTGGCTCTTCATGTATCCAAGGGCAAAGAAGGAATGTAAAATAGACTTGCCCCTATAAATAAAGGATGAGGGTCTCCTTCCACCTCACCTCTTCCATTTCCATTTCCTCCTTTTAGGATTTCCTTCCTCTAGTTGTGTGAGAGAGAGGTCGCAAATCTTTTGATTTGTACTCGAACCGGTGTGTGGCAAGCGAGAGCGCCTAGTCTCCGCTTGTTTCCTCCGGATTAAATCATGTGTCTGTGATTCTTGAGTTGAATTTGTGATTTTCCCGAGATCCCTTTTTGCCTCTTGTGTTCCCAACTCGATTTCTTTGATTTGAGGCCGTTTGAGATGATCTTTCTTGCTATGGATTGATCTAGGACGTGAGTGAAGTGATTCCACCGAAGGAATTTGTCTAACTCCTCACGAGATCGGAGATCCATGGAGTTTTTCCTCTAGGTGTGCTCAAGATCCACTTTTGGGAATTTTCATGATTTCTTCCTCCTCTCATCGAATTGAGCGATGATCTCCCGGAGATAGCTCCCCAACCGCATCGGGAACATGCCCGTGAAATTTGGTTCCAGTTGGTTTTGATTTGGAGGAGAAATCAAGTTTTGGGGACTTTTCCCGTCTTTGTTCCAGAAGAAGAACCGGCTAGGCCGACTTGCAAAACCTGGCCAAGCCGACTTCAGCCGGCCAAGCCGACTTGGGTCCAAGGAAAACCGGCCCTCTGGACTCTCCTGGCCAAACCCGGCCAAGCCGGCCGCAGTCAGCCGGCCGGCCGGAGCCAAAAACCGGCTCGGGCGCGGATAGCCAGCCAGGGGCCGGAGCCGCCGAGTCGGCCGAGCCGAGTCTCAAGCCGGCCAAGCCGCCTTGAGTGCCCTCGGGGCTGTTTTGGTAGCGTTTTGTTCATTCGGTCTCCGTTTTGCGACCGTTTGGCTCTCCGGTTGTCCGTTTTCGTGTAGGTCGTTTCGGTGCAAAGGTCTTGTTTTCCGCCGACCACACTCTGGAGCTTTCTTTGTCTCACTTCTCCTCGATAGAAGTCGAGATTTGCGTTTGCATCGATTCGATCAAGTAGTGATCCGTGTTCCTAGGGAACATCCACCCGTCTCCGTGGTCGTGATCACTCGCGTTGTGTTTCGGTTCTTGGTGTGTGAATCTGGGACATAGGCTCTGGATTTCGAAATAAATTTTTGAAGCTCCCATTCACCCCCCTCTGGTCGCTCTTTCCGGTCCTTCAATTGGTATCAGAGCCGGTTAGGGATCACTTCACCTTAATCGGTCCGTGATCCTCGAAGGCGACATCATGGAGAACCGTGGGCTTGGAAAACCACCGCACTTCGATGGCAAAAACTATCCCTATTGGAAGATCCACATGTTGGCGCATCTCCAAGGGATTGATTCACGTGTTTGGGAGATCTGTGAGAATGCGGACTACGTGGTACTTCCTGCCCGTGTTGACCAAGCACGAGATCGACCAACACAAGGCGAACAACACGCGGAACCTGTCTTGTTTTCTCGCTCTTTCTATGGAGGAATTTGAGCGTGTTTCGATTGTGCTACGCTCGAGAGATCTGGTCTAGACCGCAGAAATATCATGAGGGTACTTGCCCATGTCAAGACTAGACTCTATGAGACACACAAGAGACAGTATGAGAACTTTATTCAAACCGATGGTGAATCTATTGATTCTTTGTTCACTCGCTTTCAAACCATCGTGAACAAGATGAGGGCAAACAACCCTCAGATGCCCTATGACGATCATCGAGAGCGCTTAAGCTTCTATATGCTCTAGATCGAGGGTTTGGGAAGTAAAGGTCTCGGCGATCATCGAATCGCCCGGCTATGAGACTCTCACTTTGTGGATGAGCTGTTCGGTAAGCTCAAGTCCACCGAGATTGACCACCGAGACGCGCGGCGAGGATTAGAAATCCGTCCGCCCCTACCATGGCTTTGGTCTCGAGGTACAGGAGGTTCAAGTTCTTTGACTAACCCTTCACACATTTGTCTTTTGCCTTGTCTTCTCGGTCTCGGCTACTGAGAGGAGCGAGATGGAGGCTCTTGGGGACGACGAGCTCGCCTTGGTGATTAGCCGGTTCTCACGGTTTCACAACAACCGTTTGAATCGCCGGCGTGGCATCACCAAGCAAGGATGCTTCGGGTGTGGAGATCCCGACCACTACGTCGCCAACCTGTCCCAAGGCCGACAAGAACCACTACAACAACAAGAACGACTACGGCAAGCGCAAGGACAAGCACGAGTCCTCTCGCACCCAAGTACAAGTACAAGTACAAGGGGGGATTCGACAAGGAAGCTGTCAAAAAGAAGTACTTTGAGAAGCAAGAGGCAAGGCAGCGAGCTTTCCTCGTATCCCTCAGCGATCTCGACGACGACTCCGACAGCGGCTCACCTCCAAGTGATGATGAGGCCGAGCGAAGGTCGAGAACAAGTTCAACGGGCCGTGCTTCTTCGGCACGACTCCAAGCCTGGAGGCTACTGCACCATGGCGCTCGATGGGTCTACTCCAAGCATTGAGAAGAACGATGACACCGAGCCTGAGGTAGAACAGACTCTTGAATCTCTTGCTGCTGAGATTGATAGCTTGACTACCACTTTGCTTAGACAAGATGCTCTGCTTAAGCTTGCTGCTCGTGAGAGGAAAGATTTCAAGGCTAAGTGGTTGCTTGCTGTCAAAGAGCTAGAGTCTGTTAGGGAGACGGTGCACATCTCTGATGAGTCTGAATGTGATGTTTGTGCCATTCATATGGCAAACCTAGCTGATGTGCAGTCCAAGTATGTGGCTTTGGTAGACGAGCTTGATGAGGTTAAGGCTAAGTTTGTCTCTGTGAATCCTTGCAAATCTTGTGATGAGCTGAAGTCTGAGCTAGGTGAGAAAATGACTAGGATTGCCATGCTAGAGAAAACTAGTCAAGTTTCTAGATGTGCTTGTTGTGAAGCTTTGGAACTAGAACTAGACTCTTGTAGGCATGACAAGAAAAGGGCCGACGAAGAAATCACAAATCTTCGGTCCATGCTCAGTTGGTTGTCTTGCAGTGAACCTCAGCTTGGCATGATGATGAGTCAGTTCAAGAGGGGAACTGACACAATGGGATTAGACTTTGCTATAGGTGGGAAGGGTGAAAATATTTTTGGTAAGGTTGGTGAACACAGTGGTATGGGTGCATCTGAGAAATCCACCAAGCCTTCCACTACTCCCAAGTTGATCAAAATCACTCCACCTCAGCCTAACAAGCCCAGTGTGAAAGATGGTGTGTTTGAGGAACCTCCCAAAGCTTCACCTCCAAAACAAGTGTAGACTCCCAAGCCAAACCACCTAAGGAACCCACTTGACACACTTCCCGACATCTCTATTAAACCCCCTCTAAAGAACAAACAAACCCAAAGAGTGACCCATACCCATGAGAGAGTGAGCAAACCACCACCCAAGAGAGAGGTGTATCACTGTTGACGGTCGTTAAGTATCAATTTTATACCATCAACGCAGCAAGAGAAAGGACTAATATGAGTTCACCTGTTAGATATAGGGGTTACACTGACAGAATTCCACGAGTTTTGGTGATTGTCTATTTCGTAGGGGTTATCAGAAAGAGAATCAAAGGAGGCCCACATGTCATGATTACATAGAGATAAAGACCGAACGGGTAAAATTGTATAATCTAGAAGACTCCGGAAGGCGACCCCGAAGGCTGGGCCCCCCTGGCGAGGGTGGGCGGTCGGCCGACCCAGGGGGAGTCGGCCGACTCCCCATCTCCACCAATCGGGTGGAGTCTCGTGGATCCCGCCTCCACCGCCTTTGAGGATGAATAATTATCGTCCATTTAGGTCGGTTTGATCCGAGGGCTGTGGTTCATCCTAGGGGGCTATATATTCGAGCCCTGGCCCCGGGTGAAACCCTAATTCATTCAAGAGTTCATTCTCTCATCGAATTCGGAGAAGCCGAGCCACCATCTCAATTAGAGCTCCATAGTTTAGTAGCATAGCTACATAGGAATAGATCTAGAGGGAATCAAGCCTAGCTTGGAGTCCGGATCTGTCGGAGTTCTTGGTAATTTCCCTCTACATTCTTGTAATATTCATCATTGTTCGTGATACTATGAGTAGTACTTTATTCTATTCTATTATATCAGACTTGACTTTGCTCTATTTGATTATGTTCTCAATTATATCGTTCTTAGTCTACTTTGATTATATGTTTAGCATAGTTGGACTAGAATTATGTTTATGCATAGGATCGTATAGCGCTTGCTCATTAGGCCAATGTGTGAGTGATAGATATTGTGTGGGCATGGTGCCTATACCGTATTTATCTGCGATTGCACCCTATATTCCGGATCGTGAGGTAGATCGCGGGAGTGACAGTCCTGTTGAGTCCTTTGTAGCCCTTCTCCCGAGTATAGGTCTAGCAGAACAAACCTATTACATTGAAGTCATTGCTATGTCTCTTGTCTTCTCTGGTAATATCACTATGCGTAGATGTAACCTTTTCCCGCCATGATTGCTAGATGTTCTTGCACTAATCATTGTATGCTTTGACTTTATAGTTAGAATAACATAGGATTATACCCTAGATCATCCTAGTCCATGCTAGTGTTATAAGCTTAGAGTGCTAAGTTGAGATGGCTTATTATTATTATTTTATGTGGCTAATTGCTCTCATTTATCTTATGTCATATATCATTCATTCCTATATTTTATGTGACACTTACCCCGTATGAGATGATTGATACGGACAAGGTTAAGCTCTCCATTATCGCATGTGCATTGCTCATCACTCATTATCCAGTGCATTCCCTTCCCGGTGGTAAAATTATAAATAACGATACCTCGGATTACTCCTGGTTAAAATGCTACATCGGTATTATACGTGCGCTTGCGGATCCCATATTTATTTCTAGTAGCAGTTGCATTATTTAGTACCAGCATTTTTGGCGCCATGTTGGGGATGACAACCTAACACTGAGTGGCGTTAGAAATGTCAACAATCACTGTGATTATTGTCACCATGATGGTCACTTGTTTGAGTTCTGCTTTCGGAGAAAGAGAGATGAGCGGCATGAGTATGAGCTTTTCCATAACTCTACTCATGGTGTATTTGCTCCACGTTTCCAGAGGCACAGTGCTAGGCCAAGAGGTGCAACACCTCAAGGACCTAGGCCTTTGGGTGTGAGACCACGATGTGGTCGTGCCTGACGGGGTTCAGATTTTTCTTATGACCTTGGATCTCGTGACCGTGGCTTTCAGTCTTACAGGATGAGCGGACCACGTTTTTCTCATCGTGGTGATCGCTCTACTCAAATGGGACATGGCATGCATGATGCTTTTGTTAACACTTCTCGTGGGCGAATGAGCCAACACTGGTTTTCTCCTTAGTTTACTAACCCCAGTGTTGGATCATTTGCTCATCCCATGTCTCGCTATTGATGCAGGATGAAGGGCTGGAGAACACGTGGCTAGTTGATTCCGGTTGCTCTCGACACATGACCGGGAACTCAAAATGGTTCTCCAGCCTCACCCAAATGAAGTGTAGTGAATACATTACATTTGGGGATAACAGCAAGGGTAAAGTGCTTTCACGTGGGTCCATCCGTCTGAATGAGAACTTTGTGCTTAAGGATGTGGCCTTGGTTTCAAATTTGCACTTCAATCTGCTTTCTATTTCTCAGCTTCTTGATGACGGTTTTGAGGTTCATTTTAAGGAAAGACTTTGTCGTGTTCTTGATGCTCAGGAGAACCTCGTTTGCAAGATTGTGCCTTTTGGGAAAGTGTTTCATGCTGATTTTTCTCGCTCATTTGGTCTTTCCCATTTGTTTGATGGCAAACTCCTCCTTAGAGCCCTGGAAGTGGCACCGCAGACTTGGTCACTTGAGTTTCGACTTGCTTGCAAGATTGAGCTCACTTGATCTAATTCGGGGTTTGCCCAAGCTCAAGTTTGAGAAGGATCTTGTTTGTCATCCGTGCCGTCACGGGAAGATGATTGCGGCTTCTCATCCTCCGAGTGAACCAAGTGATGACCAAGGGGCCCGGCGAGCTTTTACATATGGACACTGTAGGTCCAGCTCGGGTCCGGTCAGATGGTGGAAAGTGGTATGTGTTGGTCATGGTTGATGATTTTTCTCGCTATTCGTGGGTCTTTTTCATGGAGAGCAAAGATGAGGTTTTTACTCATGTTCATGACTTGATCTTAAGGTTGCAAAATGAGTTACCAAAGCATGCCATGCGAGCATTCGCGAGTGACAATGGCACTCGAATTCAAGAATACTCATTTTGAGACCTTTTGCTCATCCATAGGTCTTGAACATCAGTTTTCCTCGCCGTATGTCCCACAGCAAAATGGGATTGTTGAACGCAAGAATCGGACCCTTGTTGAGATGGCCAGCACGATGCTTGATGAGCATAGGACTCCTAGGCGCTATTGGGCTGAAGCAATCAACACGGCTTGTTATGTTTCAAATCACATCTTCCTTCGAGCTTTTACGAAGAAGACTTCTTATGAGTTGCGGTTTGACCGCTTGCCTAAAGTGAGCCATTTTCAGGTGTTTGGTTGCAAGTGCTTTATCTTGAAGAAGGGAAACTTGACAAGTTTGAATCAAGATCTTCTGACGGGATTTTTCTTGGTTATGCATCTCATTCGCATGCTTATCGAGTACTTAACCTTGAAACTAACCGTGTCATGGAGACTTGTGAAGTCACCTTCGACGAGACCGCACCTTGTTCTTCTTCCGTCTTTGAAAGTGCGGGGTGATGAGGAGATGAACAAGAGCATCTTTGTGGAGGAGGAGCGGGACGATGCCGATTGGGGTGATCCCGAGCCGACTCCACCGACGCCCTTTGGTTGACCCGCGACGACTACTTCCGTTGACGGTCCCACTCCCACATCTTCTACCACATGGGGACCGTACGACGAGGCTCCTCAGCTTGTTCCAGCTGCACCGAGGAAGCTCCAGTTGCTTGTTGAGGGGAGGCGACTTCATCAAGAGAAGCACCGCGACACATTTAGCATCGCCATCCTCCTTCAACCATGATCGGTAACATAAATGAGCGGGTCACTCGCAACAGATCTTATGAGATTTCGCACTTTGCACATTCTGCTTTTGTTGTAAATTTTGAACCCAAAGAAGTGGTTGAGGCATTAACGATCCCAGTTGGGTAAATGCCATGCATGAGGAGCTTGAGAACTTTGAGAGAAACCAAGTGTGGGTTTTAGTACCACCTCCACCTCAGTGTCATCCCATAGGAACCAAGTAGGTGTTCAAGAACAAACAGAGTGAGGATGGCGTTGTGGTGAGAAACAAGGCTAGGTTGGTTGCTCAGGGGTACTGTCAGAAAGAGGGGATAGATTATGAGGAAACGTTTGCACCTGTTGCCCGTTTAGAAGCCATTAGGATCTTCCTAGCCTATGCAGCTTCAAAAGGGTTCAAGCTGTATCAAATGGATGTAAAGAGTGCTTTTCTAAATGGGTACATAGATGAGGAGGTGTATGTGAGGCAACCCCCAGGTTTTGAAAATCCCAAGCATCTCGATCATGTCTTTAAACTCCACAAAGCCCTATATGGTCTCAAACAAGCCCCGAGAGCGTGGTATGAGCGGCGAAGTCCTTTTGCTGGGCAAGGGTTTTACCATGGGGTCGGTTGACAAAACCTTGTTTCTCCTCAAGCATGGCGGTGACACTCTCTTGGTGCAGATTTATGTCGATGACATCATTTTTGGTGGTTCGTCACATGCTCTTGTTGCAAAGTTTTCAGATATGATGAGCGGGGAGTTCGAGATGAGCATGATGGGTGAGTGACGTTCTTTCTCGGTTTGCAAATCAAGCAAACTCGAGAAGGGACATTTGTACATCAAGGCAAGTACACGAAGGATCTTACGAAGCGCTTCGACATGGGTGATGCCAAGCCACTTCAAACTCCCATGTCGACCACGACCGCCTTGGATGCCGATCTAGAAGGAGAAGACGTGGACCGAGAAGGAGTACCGCAGCATGATCGGGTCGTTCCGTACCGACGGCGACAAGGCCCGACATCCGGTTCGCCGTCGCCTTTGCGCACGCTTCAAGTCTTCACCGCGCACTTCGCATCGGCAGCAGCTGTCAAACGCATCTTACGGTACCTTCGCTTCACTCCCGAGCTTGGTCTATGGTACTCGACCTCTTCATCTCTTTCTCTTTCGGGTTATTCGATGCTTGATTATGCGGGTGATCGAATTAAGAGAAAGTCTACTTCGGGAACTTGTGAGTTTTTGGGTTCGTCGTTGATCTCTTGGTCTTCTCGCAAACGGTCTTGTTTCCCAATCCACTTGTGATCGAGTATGTCGCTGCTGCTGCGTGTTGTTCTCAGTTGCTTTGGGTGGTTGCTACCTTGAGAGACTATGGGTTGAACTTTAGGAAAGTGCCTCTTTTCAGTGACAGCACTAGTGCCATTAGCGTTGCTAAGAACACATAGACGTTCAGCCTGTGAGAACCCATGAACAGCTTGCTGATATCTTCATAAAGCCCCTCGATCAAACCCAGTTTGCCCACTTGAGAGCGGAGTTGGGCATTTGCTACCCTTTTTAGAGTAGGGTAGCTGTATTTTGATGTATAGTATGATCTTTGGCTTTCTTCTTTGCTTTTGTTTGGCTTTACATGTGTATCATATTGCATATCATCATGTATCATATTACTTTTGTTGAGCTTCATGACTATAGCAGTTTTTTATTACATTCATGATCTTGCTAGTATGACTTGTATATGTCACTTGGAGCTTGCGGCTTAGGCTTCTTCGATCACTTGTTACATGTTATGAGCTAAGCTGTTTTCTAAATGTGAACTGCTTTAATCTTGATGCAACTCGAAAATTGTTCACCTCCGAGATGGCAACTAGCATGTGTAGGTTTTGTGAGAACCTTGTTGCTTTCATGTGTATGCTTGAGTTGCTATGTCTCATGTTTTTTGAGTCATTCACTTAGCTCGGATCTCTTGATAATCTTGTGCTAAAACTTGATGTCTAAGCTAAGAAATGATGAAAAGCTTTTGAGTTGGATCTTTTCTCGTCCCACGGCAATGTCACGAGATTGCTTCTCATTCATTCGAGTGAGATGAACTTGGGCATTGTAGTGCTAGTCCACAACCACTCATGACGAGACTGACTTCCCACTTGCACTAAGGGATGAACTCGGCGTGGTTGAAAAACATGATAAAAACAATCTTTTTGGTGGACAGTTTTTGATCCTCTCGTATACACATGTCTAAATGAAACCTTGTTAACTACTTTTGTTTTAACTCGATCAATGTTGTAGTTACAAGTGTTGTTAAGTGTATCTTTGAGACATGATGTGTGACCGTTATATGGGGTAGTTCACTCTTGTATACATGTGTTAGCACTTGTTTGATCTCCGCTTATATGTGCCGGGTGCTATTCTTTTTGGTGAACACCTTTTATAAAATGCCCAACACCGATCAAATGCTTATGTTTCATACTCCGTACCACTTGATCGGCTTGAGCATTGGTTTTGTCTTGTGCCATTTGTTATACACTTGCCATACTTGCTAGATCATCCATGTACTCAAATAGCTATACTTGTGAAGCTCTGTCATTTTGCATTTCTTTTATGGCATGATTTGAGGGGGAGTTGCAGTCTCTTTTGATCTAATCTTGATAAGTGCATGTGCCAACAAGGGGGAGAAACATTCACAAATCCAGAGAGCTCATTTGTGAGTATGCATTTGTCAAGGGGGAGTTGCACTCCGGTTTGAGCTGTTTTTGCTAGATGTGTTGAGCCGTTGCCTCTTCTTGAGGGTCTAGCTATTCTTCAGGTTTTCTTTGCCTTGCTAGTGGTGTTGAGCCTTTTGCCTCTTCTTGAGGGCTAGCTTTGGTTTTCTTGGTCGCGTCGAGCCGTTGCCCATGTCTTTGGGGACCAAGTTGTGACTTTGCTTTGCTCATTGCAAATGACCCGTTTTCGCTTTTCTTTGGCTCTTGGTCATTTGGATGGGTTGTCTCGGTTTGTGTTGGTGTTGACAATGCACTCATCAAGGGGGAGATTGAGGATACATGGTTTTACCATAATCATTGTGTGGACCTTTGTGTGATGAGTGATTGTCAACATGCCAACACAAGGCGTGTGTGTGTGAGTCTTACTAACCGTGGCACGCGGCTTCGTGTCAAACAATGGTGTCTCTTGGCTCATGTTGTCTGCAGGTGTCGAGCTCAGAGACGGTGGTCGACGGTCGGTGAAGATCAAGTAGGGCGTGCCGTGCTGATGGACCGGGTGCGGTGAAGGGCGGACGTGAGGCTTGGATCGAGGGACCTGAGGACCGGGTGGCCGGCCGTGGTGGCTGACAGCTGGGACATCGACGAGCGCAAGTGTACATGGCGGGAGATGCGTATGGGCTACGCTACTCGCGGAGGGTTTGGTGGTTTCGCCTCAAAACCATCGGCGGCGGGTTTCCCTGGTTTGCGCCTCAAAACCGGGGGCGGAGGTCCCGATGCGGACGGACGACACGTGGCGGCATCGGGGAGATTGCTTGGAAGCAAGGCTACCGGTGAGGAGGCACGGTGGCCGTCGGATCAAGTGAAGCCCGAGTTGGACCCTTATGCCCCGGCTAAGTGGTGTGGCTCTTCATGTATCCAAGGGCAAAGAAGGAATGTAAAATAGACTTGCCCCTATAAATAAAGGATGAGGGTCTCCCTTCCACCTCACCTCTTCCATTTCCATTTCGTCCTTTTAGGATTTCCCTTCCTCTAGTTCTTTGTGTGAGAGAGAGGTCTACGCAAATCTTTTGATTTGTACTCGAACGAGTGTGTGGCAAGCAAGAGCGCCTAGTCTGTTGTTTCCTCCGGGATTAAATCATGTGTCTGTGATTCTTGGGTTGAATTTGTGATTTTCCTGAGATCCCTTTTTGCCTCTTGTGTTCCCAACTTGATTTCTTTGATTTGAGGCCGTTTGAGATGATCTTTCTTGCTATGGATTGATCTAGGACGTTAGTGAAGTGATTCCACCGAAGAAATTGTCTAACTCCTCACGAGATCGGAGATCCATGGAGTTTTTCCTCTAGGTGTGCTCAAGATCCACTTTTGGGGATTTTCGTGATTTCTTCCTCCTCTCATCGAATTGAGCAATGATATCCTGGAGATAGCTCCCCAACCGCATCGGGAACATGCCACGTGAAATTTGGTTCAGTTGGTTTTGATTTGGAGGAGAAATCAAGTTTTGGGGACTTTTCCCGTCTTGTTCCGCAAGAACCGGCTAGGCCGACTTGCAAAACTGGCCAAGCCGACTTCAGCCGGTCAAGCCGACTTGGGTCCAAGGAAAACCGGCCCTCTGGACTCTCCTGGCCAAACCCGGCCAAGCTGGCCAGCAGTCGGCCAAGCCGGCCAGGCCAAAAACCGGCTCAGCTGGCCAGATAGCCAGCCAGGCTGGCCGGAGCTGGCCAGAGTCGGCCAGGCCGAGTCTCAAGCCGGCCAAGACGCCTTGAGTGCCCTCAGGGCTGTTTTGGTAGCGTTTTGTTCATCCGGTCTCCGTTTTGCGCATTGTTTGGCTCTCCGGTTGTCTGTTTTCGTGTAGGTCGTTTCGGTGCAGTGCTGTTTTCCGCTGACCACACTCTGGAGCTTTGCTGTCTCACTTCTCCTCGATAGAAGTCGAGATTTTCGTTTGCATCGATTCGATCAAGTAGTGATCCGCTGTGTTCCTAGGGAACATCCACCCGTCCCCAGGGTCGTGATCACTACTGCGTTGTGTTTCGGTTCTTGGTGTGTGAATCTGGGACATGGGCTCTGGATTTCGAAAGAAATTTTTGAAGCTCCCATTCACCCCCCCCCTCTGGTCGCTCTTACCGGTCCTTCATAGTAAAACAGAAGCCAATATGAGTAAAACAATCAGTTCCCCGAGGAGACTGTCCAAAGCAACTGCAACCATAAACCACCACCACTATTCAACTATTTTAAACAACTTGGCAAATAAACAGCAGATCATCAGAGCTAAGGTTTAAAACACCCAATCCCACAATGTACCTTGGGTACCTAAACACACTGTGTTGTACTAAACAAGAATGATCAATCAAGAAAAAATATCTGTATATTTTGCTCAAAAAAGAAAAAATATCTGTATATGTTTCCCCTGCCAAAGGAACCTGAACATGAATGATCAGACTCCCAAAGGGGCTCTGCAGGCCACGCTGCAGCTGCACACCACCTGCATGCCAAACAAAACTCACAATTTTTTTTTTTTTTTTTTTTTTTTTTTTGATAATAACAGCTCCTTTTCATATCCTGTGAAAAAACAGATTATTGAAAGAAAAAACAATATATAACACAAAAATTATAAGTTTTATCTATGTAATCTAAACTACAGTGTACCTCCTTTTATAGTGCATAATCCCTTTCCAGAACTGGGGATCCTGAGAATAGTCACTAATTCCCAACAAAGCCCTGTCGCAAGCAACTTCCTTCAAAGTTCACTAATTAATTCCATAGTTTGGACCGCCATTTTGACAGTAAGCAGCACAGTTCAAGGGAGAGCTAGGTTAAAAGACATCAAGATCCCCTAATTTTACAAGATATAGTACCTTTTTCTACCTTGTTCCTCCTGCCAAAGGAACCTCGACCTTAAAAGTGTAAATTCCTCAGACCCAACAGTAACTGTGAATAAACAAAACCAATATATGATCTATGTTTAAGCACTACACTTAAAAACACTGATCAAACAAGGTAGGTATTTAATTAGCTTCTAAAAGGATGTAGGATATATAGTATGAGAAAATAATGAATTCCCCGAGGAGACTGTCTAAAGGAAACTTCTGCCATAAACCACCACTATTCAACTATTTAAAACCGCAATTTGACAAATAAAGAGCATTAGATCAGAGCTAAGGTTTAAAGTGCCCAAACCGCCAATGTACCTTGGGTACCTAAACACAGTATACTAAACAATATTAAATCAATCAAGAAAAAAAATATGTATATGTTCCCCCTGCCAAAGGAACCAGAACATGAATGATCTGACCTCATGAGATCCACAACCAGAAAAGGTAAAGAACGAATGCAGACATATGGATCCAAAGTGTAATCAAGTAATGCAAGAACTCATAAAACGTTGAGCAACCGAAGTCATCATTTAGCTCTTGAAACCATGCATCTTCTTTAAAGTCTTACATAGGTATAGATAATAAAAGCATAAGACAAATATGCAGATCTACCACCATCCCGATTTCCCAAACCCGAAACCTTCTAGTTTACTGCAACACGTTTGGCGAAGCGAAGAGGCACATCGAGGCACAGATGAGCAATAGCGGGGGCCCTGATAACCAGCACACAGTCGAAGAATTCGAGCCACCAGAGAGAGTTAAGCTCTTCAGCGTGGGCGATGCAATCTCGAAAGATAGTTCCATCTGCAGTTCTTCAGAACCAGGCTCTTGAGCGAGTGGGAGGTGATCGCGTGGATCGCGCACATGCAGTCCTCCAGCTCCAAGTCCTCCAGCAACCGGCACGCTGAGCTGACATGCATCGTGAATCGGCAGTCCGAGCCACATTGCAGAGATAGAGCCTCCCGAGGCGCCAAGAACCGGTGGTGGATCTCACTCCCTCGAGCTGGCGGGGAGGGTCTGGGGCGCAGTACTTCATCGCGCGCCTGAGCCACCCGCCCGCTTGTTTGTCAGCGAAGCTCGGCACCCTGCTCTTGCTCACCCGCAGCCTCAGGGAATCCAGCATGGCGACGTTGCAGTGGTGAATCAGGGAATAGCAAAGTCCTCAAAGTTGTCCCACTCAATGTCCTTAGTGTCGTCGTCGTTACCGTCCTCGTCATCGTCGACTTCCTCGACGTCCTCGTCGTCGTCGTCGACCCAATCGACGAAATCGTTGTCAACGACGGGGGTAGGGTGGTTGTTGTTGTTGGGAGGCTTCGGCTTCGGGCGCAACAGCCCCGAACTCGTCCCGGTCAACGTCGAGGCACATGGTGCCGAGCGCCGGAGGTGCCGCCACCGCGCGCCCAGCACGCACGTCTGCACCGCCTGCCGCGCCTTCAGGAACGACATTATGCCGTGCAGCAGGCTGTCCGGCAAGGCGCTCAGCCGGTCGGCGTCGCCAGCCGCGCTTCCACCTCCACCGCCGCTTGCGCCGGCACGCCCTGCTGCGGCCCCCCCGTCGAGCTCCATGGTGTCTCCCCCCGCAAGCTCCATGGTCCCCTGCTCGAGCAGTCCCTCCAAAGAGAGAGAGAGAAAGAAACAGCTGCTTTCATATTCAGTGAAAGAAAAAAACAATTATATATTTTTTCGCGAGCAGGCGTCATGCCTGTATTTCATTAAGAGGGAAAAAGGCCGAGGCCTACAAACAAAGGTTTTTGGACGCAGGCGAGAAGCCCTCGTCGAACAAGCTCACCTAACTACTGGATACACTAGCAGGGATTACATGTATGCTAAATTGCGTGACCAGGCAACAGGTAACTCCACGATGGTGCTGAAGCCGGCCTCGACCCAATCCTCCGCCTCACGCCGAGCGGCCGCGACGATCTGTTGCAAGGGTGAAGTGGTCCTCTGAAACACCCAGTTGTTTCTCTCCTTCCAAAGGATCCAAGCGACAAGCATGAACAAGGTGTCAAAAGTTGCATTCCCCTCGCCGGCAATGCGAGCACGCTGCTAGAGCCACCAAGACCCAAGGCCCTCAACAGTGTGGGGAGTCAGCGCCTCCAGACCCAAAGGCGATAGCAGTGCGAACCAAACCTGTTTTGCAATGACACAGCCGACGAAGAGGTGCTCGACAGTTTCGGTGTCCTGGCCACAGAGGTTGTAGGTGTCTTCATCTTGTAGACCATGACGATGGCGCCTGTCTGCTGTCCACAGCCTGCGGTGTATCGTCGTCCACATGAAGAATTTTACCTTAGGCGGCGCACGCGTCTTCCAAAGTTCCTTGGCACCAAGCAAGCATGTGGATCCTTTGAAGAAGGCACGGTAGGTCGAAGAGGCCCTATACTTTCCATCCGGCGACCACTTCCAAACGAAACGGTCCGCAACCAACGGATCAAGCACGACGGTGTCGAGGATGTGCCACACTCGGAGATACTGGATCAGTACCTGAACCGTAGGGGCACCCATGATCATCCGCGCCCACCTGTAACCGACAAGTCCTTCTTTGAGCGTGAGCTTCTTGCCTGCCCCTGAAAGTGCAGCGAACAGCTGTGGAGCAAAGGTGCATAGCGGGCCGACAGGAGACCAATTGTCTGTCCAAAGCTTTGTAGATGCGCCATCCCCTGGAACGACCGACATGGAGGCCGCTGCCATAGAAGCAACGACCATCTCCTTCTTGTGAGGCAACGTGACCCAGCCCCTGTAGGTTCTGTCCTACTGAGCCACTCCCACCTCAACCTCAAAGCAAAGCCAAAATATCGAAGATCGGTGACCCCAAGGCCTCCGAAACAGGTTGGGCGACAGACCACCGGCCAAGCAACTTTACATTTTCCACCTGTCGTGGACTCCATTCCGCTCCAGAGGAACGCTTGCCTTCTCTTATCAACCTGATCAATGGCCCAGCCGGACAAGCAAGACGCTACCATGATGTGAACCGGTATAGCAGACAAGGTCACCTTGGTCAGGAGCACACGACCAGCATTTGTCAGCAGTCCAGACTTCCAAGTCGGAATCCTAGACGCCACGGCGTCCACCACTGCCTGCTCCTCCGCACGACGCAGCTTCCAGACCGACAAAGGCACACCAAGGTACTTGCACGGGAACGACACGACGACTCCAGGGAACGTATCCTGCGCAAATGCAACCATCTCTTCACTGCACCTGATTGGCGTGAGAACGCACTTGTCAAGGTTGGCCACTAGCCCGGAGGCTTCAGCAAACAGCAACAGAATCTCCTGAACACAGGTGAGATCTTGGGGCGAAGAGGCAACGAGCAAGGTCATCAGCATTCAAGGAGGCTCTATGCTTGATGCACCTACCAGTACCAGGAAGTGGAGTGAGCACACGCTGTCTGTCGGCCTCCCTAATGAGAGCATTCAACGGTTCCATGGCAATCACAAAAAGCATCGGTGAAAGGGAATCCCCTTGCCTCAGCCCACGTGCATGAGCGATTCGTCGACCCGGCCGTCCGTTGAGCAAGACCTTTGTACTAGCCGTGGATAGCAGGATAGCGATCCAGTTCCTCCACCTCCTAGGGAAGCCGACACGTTCAAGAACTTGCAACAGATACGAGATACGGCCACGCGACGGAGTTGAAAGTTTTGGCAATGTCCACCTTTAGGAGCAACAATTATATAACACAAAACAATTAAATTTGTCTATGTAAGCTAAACTGCAATGTATCTTTTACAGTGCTTATATTCTTAATTTCGACAATCCATTTCCACAAAGTTTATATAGCACCGCGTCATATATAACGTTTGGAGGGCCTGGCGAGTTGTCGCGCTGCTGGATGTTCTGGGATGGCACTCTGTTTTCGTGTCACCACGATGGCATGGGATTTTCGACCTGCATATTTATTTATAATAATATACTCCTATATAAGAGTACATGTTTTTAAATATATGATTACATTTCACTAGAACATGCTCCCTCCGTTCTAAATAATAAGGATACATCTTATACTTTGAGATGTCAATCATCGGAAGTATGATCAGATATATATACAAATATATACTATTGTTTATTTTGATAATAGACATCATTAGATGAATAGCGTCATGCATTTTAGTTGTAAACATAATTGTTTCCTTCTGAATTTAATAGATTTTTCTAGTTTTTCTGGAGCTCATTCCATTTAAAAAAATAATAATTTCATGACCCATAAAATATTTTATGTTGGTGTCTCTTGTCCTAGCACATCTCTAAATTTTTAGTTTATTTTTTGATGAACGAAGAAAAAAACGGCTTTGCAGGTTTGGCATGTCATCTAACAGCTCCTATTTAGCTCGATCCAAACAAGCAGAAAAACGTGTGATCACGTACATGCCGTGAGGGCTCCTACCGTTTAAATAAATTAAAAGGGTAAGCAGCTACAAAGTTCAGAATACAAAGGCTGAAGCAGCCAAGGAACCCAAAACAAAACAAAACAAAGAAAATCGAACAAATTACAAATGCAGTGCAATCCATGATTCTGAACATGGTACAAGCCTGGCCTTCATCCTGTGTAGCAGCAGAACAACTTCTTCAACGAAGTAGCTGTAACACCCCAACTTTTTAACTTAATCTTAATGAATAATCATGAGGCTAATAGCCATTGAGAAGATAAAAACAATCAAAAGTCAATAATTAACTATCTACATCTAAGCATAACTTAGCTTTTGTTTTGCCGTCAGTCCCAATAGTATCATTTCGCATAGCTCAACCGGCACCTCTATCTTTTGGGATTCATCATCCGGCAAATTTACCATCCACCTCAATTAAATTTTACCTCCACAAATTATCCCTTGCAATACCATTTTCCAGCCATTCCCAAAAGCCACACAAAGGGCCACAAAAGAAGTCCTACACAATCTTCCAATGCAAGCATGGGCAGCCATGCCCTTCTAGAAACCGGCCAACCAATTAGCAGTTCCCAACTCGATGGCACACTGAGGTGAGGGTAAAACATATCATATAGAAGGCATGGAGAAGTAGTATATTTCACTATTAGAGTCACTGTTACCATACTCTCCTAGAAGAAGGCTAGCCAATCCAATACTGGCAACTTGGCAACAACACAGTAACTTGGAGTAAAATATTCAGGAGAGTTCGAGGGGAGGAGTAGTATAAACACTCATCAGTAAGAGTGAAAGGGAAGACATCTTCGTCGAGCTAGTAGCATGCCAGTTCCTGGCCTTCTCCACTCGAGGTGACGAGGTCCAGACCAACCAAGAAATACCCCAGAATTACCCAATCCTTGCCTGAGAAGATCAACAGCCTCTCACACCATCACAACATAGTGACGTGATCCTCCATGGAGAAGAGCAATGGGTGAGAAAAGGGGAGCTGGCCAAGGAGGGAAGCAAGTAGCCATGATCTGTAGTCAGGAGAAGTGCCCAAGTGAGGATCAATCGAATCGTGAGGCACCTTTGAAGTAACATCATCAAAATTAAGGCCTTGTTTAGATCTCCAAATTTGCCACCAAATTCACTATGCAGAATTCCTATTTTCCGTCACATCAAAATGTCGGCCCATGCATGGAGTACTAAATGTAGATGAAATCAAAAACTAATTGCACAGTTTGATTGTACTTACTTTGCTAGACGAATATTTTGAACCTAATTAGTCAAAGTTTGGACAATTTTTAAATGCTTCAGTGCGCTGATTTGACATGGCACTATACAAACTCCCAACTTGGGCCGGAACTAAACAAGGCCTAAGGTGAGACTCACACGCACAGTCTAAAGAAAATATTTCCTGGCCTTTATTTGCTTAGAGCACAAAACACCTTAAGTGGAGAAATTTCTGACTATTTTAGCACCGCACGACAAATAGAAATAATAATATATATGTCTAACCAAGGAAAGAAACGTGCTAAGCTATTACTAGAACAAGAAGCAGTATTCCTATTTTTAGCACAAATACACATCATGAACATCCCGTTTCTAAGCACGTCGCCATTCCATCAGCACCACAGCACGATCTCAGTGGCATGACATCACAACCGAGGAACCCACCCATAGCTAGATACTGGAAGGGAGATGATACACTAGGGAAGAGAAGTTAGAAAATCACCTCACACAGCAGAGCCGGCGTCAGTTTGGCGCCACCACACAGCCACGACTATGTGCCCGAGCACCGGCGAGCTCAGCAGCTCGGCGGCGGCGGCCCCGGCACGCGGCGGCCCTAGACCCCGCCACGACACCTCGAGCAGCGGGACACGGACGGCGACGGCAAGGCCTCTGCCTACAGGAGCATTTGAGCTAGGGTCCCCAAATCCATAGTACCAGGAGGAGACCAAATTGGAAGGGGAAAATCCATCAGTAGTGGGGATGCAGTAGGGAGAATAGGATGGAGGTAGCTAAATAGTAGTAATACTGGTAGATGGTGTCCAGGTCCAATTCAGCCCACGTGAGGATAAAAAGAGACTAACAAGGCTAAATTGATTGATTAATTTATTGACTAAGTATAGCTAGGAAATCCTCTTTTATAAATCACACCACTATTGGTACTTAAGCACCAGGAAACTATTTCACTATAGGATGAACACATAGACACGTAGGTGTACATATACATATATTTGTGTGTTTTATATTTCTCTAAGTATCAGTATATATATACTGATTACAGGAGGCTTGCTAAGATAATGGAATGACATTTGGAGAATACGAACGGAGTGTCATCTTTTAAGGCTCAGGCAAGTCATGTAGATGATACATTGATTTTTGTTAAAACAAACCTATTTTCAAAATATTTGCATCAAAGCTATTTTCTAAATTAAAATGAGTGGACAATGATGATAATGGATAATGATTAAATTAAGGACGTATGGCCCAGGAGCTCGGACAGGTTGCGCATGGCCTTGCAAACCATGGCACTTGGGCGGGGAGCTGGGAATACAACGTATAATTAGCTATTCGGTGTAGTGAGAGTTCATGGTATGTGATGATGATTTTGGGTCGGTCGAACTCTCTCTACATCGACTATGAATATATAAGGACTCACCCCCTTCTCACTCATTATGTGTGCCATATAATATCGTGTCTACCATGAGTTCGTTTGTGACGGGCCGAGTCCGGTACCCATGAATGTTGTTATATACTCCCTATGGTATGTCTGGAGAGGGTTGGGCGACGAGGTCCCCAATCGGTGTGGATGAAGTACACCCAGGCACATATATTTGCGCAAGTGAGTGGATGTGGATGTGGATGTATATAATACACGGAAGTGGGGATAGTCACGGTATCTTGATCATGAGTTGCATCAAAGGAAGTGCAATGGAAAATTGGTCCGGATAATCATGGGTAGGTTGACACAAACCTGCGTAGGGTTAAATCATAAATTCATGTCCTGTCTCCTGGATTGGAGGCTACGGGAGCCTATAGGAGGTTCTTTCTCACTTATGGGTGATATTAGATTTACTAAGTTATTTTCTAAATATGCAACTTTTTGATAAATGATTTATGATTGAGAAATGATATGAGAAAAGGTTAGAAATGCATTTCATTAATTTATTATATGCTTGCGAGTACTTTGTACTCACTCTTGTTAACCCTCCCCTTCGATGGAAAAAGATAACCTATGATGATGAGACAGGCCAGGCACTTGACCGGAAGGAGTCGATATCATTTTTGTATTAGGTAATGTTTAGAAATTATTGACCATTAAATGTAATAAATTTTGTACGATCCTAACTATTATTCTGTTGCAACACTTTGATTTGGATTATTATTTGAGAAGGCGTCGCTTTTTCGAGTAATAATCCTTAAGCCGGCATTTTTACCTTGGTAGTGAAAATGCGGGGCATTACAGTAGCCTTTACAAATTTGCACTTGGGGACGTAAGTTTCGAAAAATGACATCATTTCTGACCATCCAGATACCCCATCAAAAAAGAGTAAAGAGGTCCAGAGCAAATCGAACATTTAAAAGATTTTTTCTCTTGAACATTTTGAGGGACGGGCATTTAGTGTTTCCTCTACCTGATGCTGGCATAACACACATGTACCTCTTCTTCTGATCGTATTCCTGGTGCTTAGTTTGTCCTTCGGTATCAAAAAAACTATGTTAACCTTACATGATGTCTTCCAGATCCATTTAAAAATTAGGTCAACCTCTTCTTCTGATTGTATTCCTGGTGCTTAGTTTGTCCCTCAGTATCAAAAAAGTTGTGTTTACCTTACATGATGTCTTCCAGATCCATTTAAAAATTAAGTCAACTTGAGTTTTTCATGATAAAATGCCTGTTGCCCTTGAAGATAGATAGTGTGACCAATGACTCAATACTTTTTGTTGACCAAAGTCAGCAAAGGGAAACCCATCTTTTTCTTTATAATGCAAACCTGTTTAAATTCGTTTCTACGGGGAGTCGAGCTCAGGTCTCTGGGTGCTACTTAGGTGCTCTAACCAATAGGCTAAAGGCCCTTTCGTATGACTCAATATTTTTCACATACCGTATAGTATGTCAACATAATTATTTTGGGCAAGTCTGTCAAGTGTCAAGGTATTTGAATTCGACTAGTACATTATGCAATATCTTGTCAAATAACTGAGACGACCAGAGACAACGGCTTCCACAACCCACGCACACACAAAAAAGTAGTGTAAACCGGCCTAACGCCTCACTATGCAAACTGAGTTCGATGCACTGCAGGCGAATGATGTTTGGACCATGGTGCCTCGTCCACCTGGTATTAATGTTGTTGCAGGGAAATGGGTCTTCCATCACAAATTCCTCTAGAATGGCCAGTGCACTAGTGGTAGTGGTAGGTCACGATGACGACTGCCACCATATATGAACACTGGGTGCTTCTCCCACTGGGTGCCGGTCAGCACACGGCTACATACCAGCCTGCTATTACAACGAGCCGATCTCGCAACCTTTTTAAGAGGACAAACAACACTAGAGCAGCACAAACACATAGCGGGACAGCAGCTAGCTAGCCTGCTCAAAACTAGCTACCATGCATCGCTCGGCTGCCAAGTCTTGGTTGGTGCTTCTCATCGCCGCCGCCACCTGCAGCTTCCTCCTCCTCGTCATCGCCCATGCACGACATCATGAGCTCAAGCGTCATGATCACCACAATACCAGGGTGGAGAGTAGCTGCACTCCGCTTGAGCGGGACGCCCTGCTGGCCTTTAAGCAAGGCATTACCCGGGACTACGCTTGTGGCTTCCTCGACTCATGGCGTCTAGGCCATGATTGCTGCAATTGGACTGGCGTCACTTGTAGCAGACAAAGTGGTCATGTCATCAAGCTTGATCTACGTTTGGACCGGATCCAGAATCAGTGCCCGCCAAGTATTGGTGGCTATTTTACAGCACCATCTTATTTGGCCGGCCAGATAAGTCCTTCACTGCTTTCTCTCGAGTATTTGGAGTACCTTGACCTCAGTTCCTATAAACTCGAGGGGCCTAACAGGACTTTCCCAGAGTTCTTGGCCTCTATGACAAATTTGAGACATCTCGCCCTCTCTGACATTCAGTTCTCCGGCAGACTGCCATCTTTGCTCTCCAACCTTACAAAGTTGGAGTATCTTGATCTCTCCTATACACCATTTTCTGGTAGACTGTCTAATCAACTCGGTAACCTTTCAAATTTGCAATACCTTGACCTCAGCGGCATGTATATGGGGGTTTACTCAGATATATCATGGTTATCTCATCTACAACTTTTAGAGCATCTTGATTTGTCGGGGATGAATCTAAGCATGGCAGTTGATTGGTCCCATGTGCTGAACAGCATTCCGTCAATCAAGGTTGTCCTTCTTAATTATTGCTCACTTCCAAGTACAGAACAATCACTACTCACACAATTCAACCTCACAAAACTTCAGGATCTTGATCTCTCCTTAAACTCTCTTCACCAACCAGTGGCATCTACTTGGTTTTGGAACATAACAAGTATTGAAAGCCTTTCTCTATATCAAACCAATCTGTATGGTCCATTTCCTGATGCATTAGGGCGTATGACAAACCTCCAAGTGCTTGACTTCTCCTTCAATAATAATGGAGCCACGATGTCAGTGGACACACTGGAAAACCTATGTGCTTTGCGTATCCTATTCCTTGACAGAAGTCTCTCATCTGGAAACATAACAGAGTTTGTGGAAAGGCTATTACTGCGATGCTCCTACAACTTTCTCCGTACTTTATCCTTGAATGGTAACAATATGACAGGATTTCTACCAGAAAGGTTGCGGCACCTAACCAGCTTATCCCATCTTGACCTGTCAAACAATAGTATTACAGGATCTATACCACCAGGAATCGGCAATTTATCAAATTTGATGTCCCTTGACTTGTCAGACAATCATCTTAGTGGACATGTTCCTTCTAAAATCTCTATGTGCCTTCACCTGACCACTTTGGACTTGAGCCACAACAACCTGGACGGTGTCATCACAGAGGAACACTTATCCACTCTAGAGGGGTTGACAAACATTGATTTGAGTCATAATTCGTTACAGATATTGGTGAGTTCAGAGTGGCTGCCACCATTTACACTTGGTGGAGCAAATTTTGCATTTTGCCAGATGGGTAGACATTTTCCAACCTGGCTGAAATCGCAAGCACACATTTTGGTACTTGATATTTCAAGCACAGGTATAGTTGATGAGCTTCCAGATTGGGTGTTTCAAACTTTCAGGGACTCCAGGTACTTGGACTTTTCCAACAACAGAATTAGTGGAGCAATGCCTTCTAATTTGACAGCCATGGTGATTCTTGAGGAACTTTATATCAATTCAAACCTACTCAGTGGTCAAATGCCACTATTGCCAGGAGGACTCTGGAGATTGGATATTTCCCAGAACTCTTTTTCTGGACCACTGCCATCAGAATTCGGAGGTCAAGCTTTAGTGGAATTGATCATGTATTCTAATAACATCACTGGCCATATTCCTAAATCTATTTGTGACCAGGAATCTCTACTTGTCCTTGATTTGTCCAACAATTCTATTGACGGAGAATATCCACGGTGTTTTGGGAGGTCAAGTATAGTTTTCTTGCTCTTAAGTAATAATGCTTTATCTGGTATGTTCCCACCATCCATCCAAAACTACTCGCGATTGGCATTCTTGGATCTATCATGGAATAATTTCTCAGGAACTCTACCGGTGTGGATTGGAGATCTGGTGTACTTACGATTTCTTCAGTTAAGTCACAACATGTTCCTTGGTGATATTCCGATGACCATCACAAATCTTAAACGTCTGCAGCATCTGAATTTGGCAGGCAATATTATGTCAGGAGCCATACCGTCCCTCTGTTGAGCTTGCAAGCAATGACACAAAATCATCCAAAGAGACCTGGAATTGACGTGTATGTTTGGTACTCAAACACACTAGGGGAATTTAAAGATGTCTTGTCCGTGGTGTTGAAGCGGCAGGAACTGAAGTATGGTGCAGGAATTTTTGAAATGGTTGGCATTGACCTCTCACTCAACAAATTGACAGGTGGAATACCAGATGAAATCACTTCTCTGAACGGACTTCTGAACTTAAATTTGTCATGGAATCACTTGGATGGACAAATCCCAGAGAATATTGGATCTATGAAATCAATGGAATCACTTGATCTCTCAAGGAACAATTTTTCTGGCGAAATTCCACCAAGCTTGTCAGATTTAACATATCTCAGCTACTTAGACCTATCGTATAACAACCTTACAGGACAAATTCCTCAGGGACGTCAACTTGACACCCTGTACCTACAGATCCCATCAATGTATGACGGTAACAGTGGCCTTTGTGGCCCTCCTCTAAAGAGGAACTGTTCAGGAAGTAACTCACAAGTGGCACACGGTCAGGTGACAAGCGAAAAAAACTCTGAGCTTGCCTTCTTTTACATTGGCCTTGGTTCAGGTTTCATGTTTGGTCTATGGGTTGTGTTCTGTGCTATGCTATTCAAGAAAACATGGAGAATTGCCTATCTTCGCTTCGTCGACAGAGCTTACGACAAGGTGTATGTGTTAGTGGTTGTGACCTGTGGCAGGCTAGCAACAGAGGGTACTATGGACTAAGTACTGTGCTTGGAGGCAAAAGACGGCATGTGGGGGTTGCAAGAATAAGTGAAGGTGCACAAAGCTGTAGCAGCTTATGTTATCGTTTGTGTATCAGCAGTTTGAACAATTGGCATCAATCTTTTCATCTTACCGAAAAGTTTGAGCATCAATATATACATTTGCGCTAGTCTAGCCGCCAGCAAAATGAGCATGCAAATCCATTTATTTATGTATTTATTTCTATTTACCTGTTGAAACAGTTTCTTTTCAGACAGAAAGTTTCGATGGAAAACTCTTGGAAAATGGATCACCCCTTGCCCTCCCTCCCTCCCTCCCTCCTCGACTAACTACACATCTCATGGGAGATTTTGCTGTTTGTTGTCTTTTACATTTTCAATAAATCAGTGCTTGCCACATCACATGATACACCATCATATTTGAAACTCAAAATAACAAATAATAAATAACAAAGCGGACCACTCATTGTGCCGAAATCCAGCACACGCTATTGGGCTGGTGGGATGATTAATCTAGCAGCATGGGTCGCTAAATAGAAAAAAAAAAAGATTTTGAAAGGTTAAAGAAAAAAGTAATTGCCCCCTGATTTGAGGCTTTTGATTGGTTTGGTGTTCACGTACCTCTTGACTCATCAGTCCAGGCTGCATCTGCACACCACTTGCACTGCATGGCAGACAAAACTCCAGCTACTTTTCGTATTTATCTGAAAAAAAAAAACAGATAACTGAAGGAACAAAATATAAGGCAAAACAATTAAGTTTATCTATGCAACCCAAACTACAGTGTACCTTTGCAGTGCCTAAATTCCAAACTTCGATAGTCCCATTCCAGAATTAGCATCTTGAGTGAGAATAGACCTTTTGCAGTGCCTAAACTCTTAACTTCGATAGTCCCATTCCAGAATTGGCATCCTGAGAATACTTAAATTTGCGAGTTTTCCCCAGAACGCTCTCTCGCAAGTCACGATAAATAAACATGACAATATATTGAAAGTGTAACCTCTTCAGACCCTGCAGTAATAATATTGAAACATGCCAATATATGACTAAATATGTTTAAGCAATGTTGCACTTTGAAAATGTTGACCAAACGAGTAAGGTGTTTAATTAGCTTTTGAAAGGATGCAGGTTACAGTAAAACAGAAGCCAATATGAGTAAAACAATCAGTTCCCCGAGGAGACTGTCTAAAGCAACTTCTGCCATAAACCACCACCACTATACAAATATTTAAAACCACAACTTGGCAAATAAACAGCAGATCATCAGAGCTAAGGTTTAAACGGCCCAAACCCCCAATGTACCTTGGGTACCTAAACACACTGTGTTGTATTAAACAAGAATCATCAATCAAGTAAATTAATCTGTAAACTTGTTCCTCCGGCCAAAGGAACCTGAACATGGAATGGTCTGACAACATAGAGAGCTACAACCAGAAAAGGTAAGTTACGAATGCTGACATATGATCCAAAGTGTATTCAAGTAATGCACTCAGAATTCAGAAAACGTTGAGCAACTGAAGTCAGAATTTAGCTCTTGGAACGATGCATCTCCTTTAATAAAGTCTTACATAGATTACTGATATAAAAAGCATAAGACAAATATGCAGATCTACCACCATCCCGATTTCCCAAACCCGAAACCTCTAGTTTACTGCAACACGTTTGGCGAAGCGAAGAGGCACATCGAGGCACAGATGAGCAATAGCGGGGGCCCTGATAACCAGCACACAGTCAGAAGAATTCGAGCCACCAGAGAGAGTTAAGCTCTTCAGCGTGGGCGATGCAATCTCAGAAAGATAGTTCCATCTGCAGTTCTTCAGAACCAGGCTCTTGAGCGAGTGGGAGGTGATCGCGTGGATCGCGCACATGCAGTCCTCCAGCTCCAAGTCCTCCAGCAACCGGCACGCTGAGCTGACATGCATCGTGAATCGGCAGTCCAGAGCCACATTGCAGAGATAGAGCCTCCTGAGGCGCCAAGAACCGGTGGTGGATCTCACTCCCTCGAGCTGGCGGGGAGGGTCTGGGGCGCAGTACTTCATCGCGCGCCTGAGCCACCCGCCCGCTTGCTTGTCAGCGAAGCTCGGCGCCCTGCTCTTGCTCACCCGCAGCCTCAGGGAATCCAGCATGGCGACGTTGCAGTGGTGCATCAGGGAATCAGCAAAGTCCTCAAAGTTGTCCCACTCAATGTCCTTAGTGTCGTCGTCGTTACCGTCCTCGTCATCGTCGACTTCCTCGACGTCCTCGTCGTCGTCGTCGACCCAATCGACGAAATCGTTGTCAACGACGGGGGTAGGGTGGTTGTTGTTGTTGGGAGGCTTCGGCTTCGGCGCAACAGCCCTGAACTCGTCCTGGTCAACGTCGAGGCACATGGCGCCGAGCGCCGGAGGTGCCGCCACCGCGCGCCCAGCACGCACGTCTGCACCGCCTGCCGCGCCTTCAGGAACGACATTATGCCGTGCAGCAGGCTGTCCGGCAAGGCGCTCAGCCGGTCGGCGTCGCCAGCCGCGCTTCCGCCTCCACCGCCGCTTGCGCCGGCACGCCCTGTTGCGGCCCCGCCGTCGAGCTCCATGGTGTCTCCCCCCGCAAGCTCCATGGTCCCCTGCTCGAGCAGTCCCTCCAGAGAGAGAGAGAGAAAGAAACAGCTGCTTTCATATTCAGTGAAAGAAAAAAACAATTATATATTTTTTTCGCGAGCAGGCGTCATGCCTGTATTTCATTAAGAGGGAAAAAGGCCGAGGCCTACAAACAAAGGTTTTTGGACGCAGGCGAGAAGCCCTCGTCGAACAAGCTCACCTAACTACTGGATACACTAGCAGGGATTACATGTATGCTAAATTGCGTGACCAGGCAACAGGTAACTCCACGATGGTGCTGAAGCCGGCCTCGACCCAATCCTCCGCCTCACGCCGAGCGGCCGCGACGATCTGTTGCAAGGGTGAAGTGGTCCTCTGAAACACCCAGTTGTTTCTCTCCTTCCAAAGGATCCAAGCGACAAGCATGAACAAGGTGTCAAAAGTTGCATTCCACTCGCCGGCAATGCGAGCACGCTGCTTGAGCCACCAAGACCCAAGGCCCTCAACAGTGTGGGGAGTCAGCGCCTCCAGACCCAAAGGCGATAGCAGTGCGAACCAAACCTGTTTTGCAATGACACAGCCGACGAAGAGGTGCTCGACAGTTTCGGTGTCCTGGCCACAGAGGTTGCAGGTGTCTTCATCTTGTAGACCATGACGATGGCGCCTGTCTGCTGTCCATAGCCTGCGGTGTATCGTCGTCCACATGAAGAATTTTACCTTAGGCAGCGCACGCGTCTTCCAAAGTTCCTTGGCACCAAGCAAGCATGTGGATCCTTTGAAGAAGGCACGGTAGGTCGAAGAGGCCCTATACTTTCCATCCGGCGACCACTTCCAAACGAAACGGTCCGCAACCAACGGATCAAGCACGACGGTGTCGAGGATGTGCCACACTCGGAGATACTGGATCAGTACCTGAACCGTAGGGGCACCCATGATCATCCGCGCCCACCTGTAACCGACAAGTCCTTCTTTGAGCATGAGCTTCTTGCCTGCCCCTGAAAGTGCAGCGAACAGCTGTGGAGCAAAGGTGCATAGCGGGCCGACAGGAGACCAATTGTCTGTCCAAAGCTTTGTAGATGCGCCATCCCCTGGAACGACCGACATGGAGGCCGCTGCCATAGAAGCTACGACCATCTCCTTCTTGTGAGGCAACGTGACCCAGCCCCTGTCGGTTCTGTCCTACTGAGCCACTCCCACCTCAACCTCAAAGCAAAGCCAAAATATCGAAGATCGGTGACCCCAAGGCCTCCGAAACAGGTTGGGCGACAGAATACCGGCCAAGCAACTTTACATTTTCCACCTGTCGTGGACTCCGTTCCGCTCCAGAGGAACGCTTGCCTTCTCTTATCAATCTGATCAATGGCCCAGCCGGACAAGCAAGACGCTACCATGATGTGAACCGGTATAGCAGACAAGGTCACCTTGGTCAGGAGCACACGACCAGCGTTTGTCAGCAGTCCAGACTTCCAAGTCGGAATCCTAGACGCCACGGCGTCCACCACTGCCTGCTCCTCCGCACGACGCAGCTTCCAGACCGACAAAGGCACACCAAGGTACTTGCACGGGAACGACACGACGACTCCAGGGAACGTATCCTGCGCAGCTGCAACCATCTCTTCACTGCACCTGATTGGCGTGAGAACGCACTTGTCAAGGTTGGCCACTAGCCCGGAGGCTCCAGCAAACAGCAACAGAATCTCCTGAACACAGGTGAGATCTTGGGGCGAAGAGGCAACGAGCAAGGTCATCAGCATTCAAGGAGGCTCTATGCTTGATGCACCTACCAGTACCAGGAAGTGGAGTGAGCACACGCTGTCTGTCGGCCTCCCTAATGAGAGCATTCAACGGTTCCATGGCAATCACAAAAAGCATCGGTGAAAGGGAATCCCCTTGCCTCAGCCCACGTGCATGAGCGATTCGTCGACCCGGCCGTCCGTTGAGCAAGACCTTTGTACTAGCCGTGGATAGCAGGATAGCGATCCAGTTCCTCCACCTCCTAGGGAAGCCGACACGTTCAAGAACTTGCAACAGATACGAGATACGGCCACGCGACGGAGTCGAAAGTTTTGGCAATGTCCACCTTTAGGAGCAACAATTATATAACACAAAACAATTAAATTTGTCTATGTAAGCTAAACTGCAGTGTATCTTTTACAGTGCTTATATTCTTAATTTCGACAATCCATTTCCACAAAGTTTATATAGCACCGCGTCATATATAACGTTTGGAGGGCCTGGCGAGTTGTCGCGCTGCTGGATGTTCTGGGATGGCACTCTGTTTTCGTGTCACCACGATGGCATGGGATTTTCGACCTGCATATTTATTTATAATAATATACTCCTATATAAGAGTACATGTTTTTAAATATATGATTACATTTCACTAGAACATGCTCCCTCCGTTCTAAATAATAAGGATACATCTTATACTTTGCGATGTCAATCATCGGAAGTATGATCAGATATATATACAAATATATACTATTGTTTATTTTGATAATAGACATCATTAGATGAATAGCGTCATGCATTTTAGTTGTAAACATAATTGTTTCCTTCTGAATTTAATAGATTTTTCTAGTTTTTCTGGAGCTCATTCCATTTAAAAAAAATAATAATTTCATGACCCATAAAATATTTTATGTTGGTGTCTCTTGTCCTAGCACATCTCTAAATTTTTAGTTTATTTTTTGATGAACGAAGAAAAAAACGGCTTTGCAGGTTTGGCATGTCATCTAACAGCTCCTATTTAGCTCGATCCAAACAAGCAGAAAAACGTGTGATCACGTACATGCCGTGAGGGCTCCTACCGTTTAAATAAATTAAAAGGGTAAGCAGCTACAAAGTTCAGAATACAAAGGCTGAAGCAGCCAAGGAACCCAAAACAAAACAAAACAAAGAAAATCGAACAAATTACAAATGCAGTGCAATCCATGATTCTGAACATGGTACAAGCCTGGCCTTCATCCTGTGTAGCAGCAGAACAGCTTCTTCAACGAAGTAGCTGTAACACCCCAACTTTTTAACTTAATCTTAATGAATAATCATGAGGCTAATAGCCATTGAGAAGATAAAAACAATCAAAAGTCAATAATTAACTATCTACATCTAAGCATAACTTAGCTTTTGTTTTGCCGTCAGACCCAATAGTATCATTTCGCATAGCTCAACCGGCACCTCTATCTTTTGGGATTCATCATCCGGCAAATTTACCATCCACCTCAATTAAATTTTACCTCCACAAATTATCCCTTGCAATACCATTTTCCAGCCATTCCCAAAAGCCACACAAAGGGCCACAAAAGAAGTCCTGCACAATCTTCCAATGCAAGCATGGGCAGCCATGCCCTTCTAGAAACCGGCCAACCAATTAGCAGTTCCCAACTCGATGGCACACTGAGGTGAGGGTAAAATATATCATATAGAAGGCATGGAGAAGTCGTATATTTCACTATTAGAGTCACTGTTACCATACTCTCCTAGAAGAAGGCTAGCCAATCCAATACTGGCAACTTGGCAACAACACAGTAACTTGGAGTAAAATATTCAGGAGAGTTCGAGGGGAGGAGTAGTAGTATAAACACTCATCAGTAAGAGTGAAAGGGAAGACATCTTCGTCGAGCTAGTAGCATGCCAGTTCCTGGCCTTCTCCACTCGAGGTGACGAGGTCCAGACCAACCAAGAAATACCCCAGAATTACCCAATCCTTGCCTGAGAAGATCAACAGCCTCTCACACCATCACAACATAGTGACGTGATCCTCCATGGAGAAGAGCAATGGGTGAGAAAAGGGGAGCTGGCCAAGGAGGGAAGCAAGTAGCCATGATCTGCAGTCAGGAGAAGTGCCCAAGTGAGGATCAATCGAATCGTGAGGCACCTTTGAAGTAACATCATCAAAATTAAGGCCTTGTTTAGATCCCTAAATTTGCCACCAAATTCACTATGCAGAATTCCTATTTTCCGTCACATCAAAATGTCGGCCCATGCATGGAGTACTAAATGTAGATGAAATCAAATACTAATTGCACAGTTTGATTGTACTTTGCGAGACGAACATTTTGAACCTAATTAGTCAAAGTTTGGACAATTTTTACCAAATACAAATGAAATGCTACAGTGCGCTGATTTGACATGGCACTATGCAAACTCCCAACTTGGGCCGGAACTAAACAAGGCCTAAGGTGAGACTCACACGCACAGTCTAAAGAAAATATTTCCTGGCTTTTATTTGCTTAGAGCACAAAACACCTTAAGTGGAGAAATTTCTGACTATTTTAGCACCGCACGACAAATAGAAATAATAATATATATGTCTAACCAAGGAAAGAAACGTGCTAAGCTATTACTAGAACAAGAAGCAGTATTCCTATTTTTAGCACAAATACACATCATGAACATCCCGTTTCTAAGCACGTCGCCATTCCATCAGCACCACAGCACGATCTCAGTGGCATGACATCACAACCGAGGAACCCACCCATAGCTAGATACTGGAAGGGAGATGATACACTAGGGAAGAGAAGCTAAGTTAGAAAATCACCTCACACAGCAGAGCCGGCGTCAGTTTGGCGCCACCACACAGCCACGACTATGTGCCCGAGCACCGGCGAGCTCAGCAGCTCAGCGGCGGCGGCCCCGGCACGCGGCGGCCCTAGACCCCGCCACGACACCTCGAGCAGCGGGACACGGACGGCGACGGCAAGGCCTCTGCCTACAGGAGCATTTGAGCTAGGGTCCCCAAATCCATAGTACCAGGAGGAGACCAAATTGGAAGGGGAAAATCCATCAGTAGTGGGGATGCAGTAGGGAGAATAGGATGGAGGTAGCTAAATAGTAGTAGTACTGGTAGATGGTGTCCAGGTCCAATTCAGCCCACGTGAGGATAAAAAGAGACTAACAAGGCTAAATTGATTGATTAATTTATTGACTAAGTATAGCTAGGAAATCCTCTTTTATAAATCACACCACTATTGGTACTTAAGCACCAGGAAACTATTTCACTATAGGATGAACACATAGACACGTAGGTGTACATATACATATATTTGTGTGTTTTATATTTCTCTAAGTATCAGTATATATATACTGATTACAGGAGGCTTGCTAAGATACTGGAATGACATTTGGAGAATACGAACGGAGTGTCATCTTTTAAGGCTCAGGCAAGTCATGTAGATGATACATTGATTTTTGTTAAAACAAACCTATTTTCAAAATATTTGCATCAAAGCTATTTTCTAAATTAAAATGAGTGGACAATGATGATAATGGATAATGATTAAATTAAGGACGTATGGCCCAGGAGCTCGGACAGGTTGCGCATGGCCTTGCAAACCATGGCACTTGGGCGGGGAGCTGGGAATACAACGTATAATTAGCTATTCGGTGTAGTGAGAGTTCATGGTATGTGATGATGATTTTGGGTCGGTCGAACTCTCTCTACATCGACTATGAATATATAAGGACTCACCCCTTCTCACTCATTATGTGTACCGTATAATATCGTGTCTACCATGAGTTCGTTTGTGACGGGCCGAGTTCGGTACCCATGAATGTTGTTATATACTCCCTATGGTATGTCTGGAGAGGGTTGGGCGACGAGGTCCCCAATCGGTGTGGATGAAGTACACCCTGTGCGCATATATTAGCGCAAGTGAGTGGATGTGGATGTGGATGTATATAATACACGGAAGTGGGGAAAGTCACGGTATCTTGACCATGAGTTGCATCAAAGGAAGTGCAATGGAAAATTGGTCCAGGTAATCATGGGTAGGTTGACACAAACCTGCGCAGGGTTAAATCATGAATTCATGTCCTGTCTCCTGGATTGGAGGCTACGGGAGCCTATAGGAGGTTCTTTCTCACTTATGGGTGATATTAGATTTACTAAGTTATTTTCTAAATATGCAACTTTTTGATAAATGATTTATGATTGAGAAATGATATGAGAAAAGGTTAGAAATGCATTTCATTAATTTATTATATGCTTGCTGAGTACTTTGTACTCACTCTTGTTAACCCTCCCCCTTCGATGGAAAAGGATATCCTATGATGATGAGACAGACAGGCACTTGACCGGAAGGAGTCGATATCATTTTTGTATTAGGTAATGTTTAGAAATTATTGACCATTAAATGTAATAAATTTTGTACGGTCCTAACTATTATTCTGTTGCAACACTTTTATTTGGATTATTATTTGAGAAGGTGTCGCTTTTTCGAGTAATAATCCTTAAGCCGGCATTTTTACCTTGGTAGTGAAAATGCGGGGCGTTACAGTAGCCTTTACAAGTTTGCACTTGGGGACGTAAGTTTCGAAAAATGACATCATTTCGACCATCCAGATACCCCATCAAAAAAGAGTAAAGAGGTCCAGAGCAAATCGAACATTTAAAAGATTTTTTCTCTTGAACATTTTGAGGGACGGGCATTTAGTGTTTCCTCTACCTGATGCTGGCATAACACACATGTACCACTTCTTCTGATCGTATTTCTGGTGCTTAGTTTGTCCTTCGGTATCAAAAAAACTATGTTAACCTTACATGATGTCTTCCAGATCCATTTAAAAATTAGGTCAACCTCTTCTTCTGATCGTATTCCTGGTGCTTAGTTTGTCCCTCAGTATCAAAAAAGTTGTGTTTACCTTACATGATGTCTTCCAGATCCATTTAAAAATTAAGTCAACTTGAGTTTTTCATGATAAAATGCCTGTTGCCCTTGAAGATAGATAGTGTGACCAATGACTCAATACTTTTTGTTGACCAAAGTCAGCAAAGGGAAACCCATCTTTTTCTTTATAATGCAAACCTGTTTAAATTCGTTTCTACGGGGAGTCGAGCTCAGGTCTGCTGGGTGCTACTTAGGTGCTCTAACCAATAGGCTAAAGGCCCTTTCGTATGACTCAATATTTTTCACATACCGTATAGTATGTCAACATAATTATTTTGGGCAAGTCTGTCAAGTGTCAAGGTATTTGAATTCGACTAGTACATTATGCAATATCTTGTCAAATAACTGAGACGACCAGAGACAACGGCTTCCACAACCCACGCACACACAAAAAAGTAGTGTAAACCGGCCTAACGCCTCACTATGCAAACTGAGTTCGATGCACTGCAGGCGAATGATGTTTGGACCATGGTGCCTCGTCCACCTGGTATTAATGTTGTTGCAGGGAAATGGGTCTTCCATCACAAATTCCTCTCGAATGGCCAGTGCACTAGTGGTAGTAGTAGGTCACGATGACGACTGCCACCATATATGAACACTAGGTGCTTCTCCCACTGGGTGCCGGTCAGCACACGGCTACATACCAGCCTGCTATTACAACGAGCCGATCTCGCAACCTTTTTAAGAGGACAAACAACACTAGAGCAGCACAAACACATAGCGGGACAGCAGCTAGCTAGCCTGCTCAAAACTAGCTACCATGCATCGCTCGGCTGCCAAGTCTTGGTTGGTGCTTCTCATCGCCGCCGCCACCTGCAGCTTCCTCCTCCTCGTCATCGCCCATGCACGACATCATGAGCTCAAGCGTCATGATCACCACAATACCAGGGTGGAGAGTAGCTGCACTCCGCTTGAGCGGGACGCCCTGCTGGCCTTTAAGCAAGGCATTACCCGGGACTACGCTTGTGGCTTCCTCGACTCATGGCGTCTAGGCCATGATTGCTGCAATTGGACTGGCGTCACTTGTAGCAGACAAAGTGGTCATGTCATCAAGCTTGATCTACGTTTGGACCGGATCCAGAATCAGTGCCCGCCAAGTATTGGTGGCTATTTTACAGCACCATCTTATTTGGCCGGCCAGATAAGTCCTTCACTGCTTTCTCTCGAGTATTTGGAGTACCTTGACCTCAGTTCCTATAAACTCGAGGGGCCTAACAGGACTTTCCCAGAGTTCTTGGCCTCTATGACAAATTTGAGACATCTCGCCCTCTCTGACATTCAGTTCTCCGGCAGACTGCCATCTTTGCTCTCCAACCTTACAAAGTTGGAGTATCTTGATCTCTCCTATACACCATTTTCTGGTAGACTGTCTAATCAACTCGGTAACCTTTCAAATTTGCAATACCTTGACCTCAGCGGCATGTATATGGGGGTTTACTCAGATATATCATGGTTATCTCATCTACAACTTTTAGAGCATCTTGATTTGTCGGGGATGAATCTAAGCATGGCAGTTGATTGGTCCCATGTGCTGAACAGCATTCCGTCAATCAAGGTTGTCCTTCTTAATTATTGCTCACTTCCAAGTACAGAACAATCACTACTCACACAATTCAACCTCACAAAACTTCAGGATCTTGATCTCTCCTTAAACTCTCTTCACCAACCAGTGGCATCTACTTGGTTTTGGAACATAACAAGTATTGAAAGCCTTTCTCTATCTCAAACCAATCTGTATGGTCCATTTCCTGATGCATTAGGGCGTATGACAAACCTCCAAGTGCTTGACTTCTCCTTCAATAATAATGGAGCCACGATGTCAGCGTACTTGCTGGAACACCTATGTGCTTTGCGTATCCTCAACCTTTACGAAAGTCTCTCATCTGGGAACATAACAGAGTTTGTGGGAAGGCTATTACTGCGATGCTCCTCCAATAATTTCCAGACTTTATCCTTGAATGGTAACAATATGACAGGATTTCTACCAGATAGGTTGTGGCACCTAACCAGCTTATTCCATCTTGACCTGTCAGACAATAGTATTACAGGATCTATATCACCAGGGATTGGCAATTTATCTGGTTTGGACTTCCTTGACTTGTCCGACAATTATCTTAGCGGACATGTTCCTTCTACAATCTGGATGTGCCTTAACAATCTAACCACTTTGTACTTGAGCTACAACAACCTCGACGGTGTCATCACAGAGGAACACTTATCCACTCTAGAGGGGTTAAGGTACATTGGTCTGAGTCATAATTCATTAAAGATATTGGTGAGTTCAGAGTGGCTGCCACCATTTACACTTCGTGAAGCACATTTTGCATCTTGCCAGATGGGTCCACATTTTCCAACCTGGCTGAAATCGCAAGCACACATTGTGGTACTTGATATTTCAAGCACGGGTATAGATGATGAGCTTCCAGATTGGGTGTTTGAAACTTTTAAGGACTCAAGTTATTTGGACTTTTCCAACAATAGAATTAGTGGAGCAATGCCTTCTAATTTGACAGCCATAGTGCAGCTGCAGGAACTTTATATGAATTCAAACCTACTCAGTGGTCAAATGCCAGTATTGCCGGGGGAACTCTTCAGATTTGATATTTCCCAGAACTCTTTATCTGGACCACTGCCATCAGAATTCGGAGCTCAATCTATAATGGAATTGATCATGTATTCTAATAACATCACTGGCCATATTCCTAAATATATTTGTGACCTGGAATCTCTACTTGTCCTTGATTTGTCCAACAATTCTATTGAAGGAGAATATCCGCGGTGTTTTGGGATGTCAAGTATAGTTTTCTTGCTCTTAAGTAATAATGCTTTATCTGGTAATTTCCCACCATCCCTTCAAAACTACTCAAGATTGACATTCTTGGATCTCTCGTGGAACAATTTCTCAGGAACTCTACCGGTGTGGATTGGAGATCTGGTGTACATACGATTTCTTCAGCTAAGTCACAACAGGTTCTTTGGTGATATTCCGATGACCATCACAAATCTTAAACGTCTGCAGCATCTGAATTTGGCAGGCAATACTATGTCAGGAGCCATACCGTCCTCTCTGTTGAGCTTAAAAGCAATGACACAAAAACATCCCAAGAGACCTGGCCTTGACATGTATGTCTGGTACTCAGACTTACTAGGAAAATTTAAAGATGTCCTTTCTGTGGTATTGAAGCGGCAAGAACTGAAGTATGGTGCAGGAATTTTCAAAATGGTTGGCATTGACCTCTCACTCAACCAATTTACTGGTGGAATACCAGATGAAATCACTTCTCTAAATGGACTTCTGAACTTAAATTTGTCATGGAATCACTTGGTTGGGCAAATTCCAGAGAAGATTGGCTCTATGAAATCAATGGAATCACTTGACCTCTCGAGGAACAATTTTTCTGGCGAAATTCCACCAAGCTTGTCAGATTTAACATATCTGAGCTATTTGGACCTATCGTATAACAACCTTACAGGACGAATTCCTCAGGGACGTCAACTTGACACCCTGTACCTACAGATCCCATCCATGTATGATGGTAACAGTGGCCTTTGTGGTCCTCCTCTTCACAGGAATTGTTCAGGCAGTAACTCACAAGTGACACACGGTCAGGTGACAAGCGAAAAATGCTCTAAGCTTTGCTTCTTTTACATTGGCCTTGGTTCAGGTTTCATGGTTGGTCTATGGGTTGTATTCTGTGCTATGCTATTCAATAAGACATGGAGAACTGCCTATTTCCGCTTCATCGACAGAGCTTACGACAAGGTGTATGTGTTAGTGGTTGTGACCTGTGGCAGGCTAGCAAGAGATGGTACTAGGGACTAAGTACTGTGCTTGGATCAAGCCAAAAGACTGTACATGTGGGTTGTAAGAATAAGTGAAGCTGCACAAGGCTGTAGCAGCTTATATATGTTATCGTTTGTGTATAGTTTGTGTACACAGCTTGATCAGCAGTTTGAACAAATTGGCATCAATCTGGAAGCAAACATGAGTACGCAAATCAATTTTATTTTATTTTTCTATTTACCTGTTGAAAACATGTTCTTTTCAAACAGAAAGTTTCAGTAGAAAACTCTGGACAAATGGATCACCCCTTGCCTCTATCTCTCTCTCACCCTCTCTTCTTTTGGACTGACTACACATCTTATTGAAGAATTTACTTTCTGTTGTCTTCCACATTTTCAAAAATATCAGTGCGTGCTTGCCACCTGATTTCATTGAAAGTTTGAAGGATGAAGTAATTGCCACCTGATTTGAGGCTCCGATTGTTTTGGTGTTCGCGCACGTATCTCTTCAGGCCAGACTGCAGCTGCACACCACTTGCACTGCATGCAAAACAAAACTCCAACTACTTTTCGTATTTCTCTGAAAAAAAAAACAGATTACTGAAGGAACAAAATATAACGCAAAACAATTAAGTTTATCTATGCAACCCATACTAGAATTGGCATCCTGAGAATAGTTAAATTTGCGAGTTTTCCCCACAACGCTCTCTCGCAAGCAACTTCCAGTCACAATATACGTGCCGATAAATGATCTAAAATATGTTTAAGCACTGCTGCACTTTAAAAATGTTGACCAAACGAGTAAGGTGTTTAATTAGCTTTTGAAAGGATGCAGAATACAGTAAAACAGAACCCAATATGAGTAAAACAATCAGTTCCCCGAGGAGACTGTCTAAAGCAACTTCTGCCACAAACTACCACCACTATTTAAAACCACAACTCGGCAAATGAACAGCAGATCATCAGAGCTAAGTTTTAAAACGCCCAAAGCCCCAAATGTACCTTGGGTCCAGGGTTTTTTTTCCGGTAGAAAAAAAATTTCGGCTCTTGCCGATAAATGCGAAATTTCGGAAATTTCGGGAATTTCGTGGACACTGTAGCATTTTCTTTTTAAAAAAATAATTAATTTTGAGCTAAAAAAATAAAATAATGGCATACCGGTAAGTTTTTCTTTCGGCACTCACCGATAAATGCGAAATTTCGGATATTTCGGTGAAATTTCGCCAAAAAAAAAACCTTGCCTTGGGTACCTAAACACACTGTGTTGTGCTAAACGAGAATCATCAATCAAGAAAATTAATCTGTAAACTTGTTCCTCCTGCCAAAAGAACATGAACATGGAATGGTCTGACATCATGAGAGCCACAACCAGAAAAGGTAAGGAACAAATGCTGACATATGGATTCATAGTGTAATCAGGTAATGCACTAAGAATTAAGAAAAACGTTGAGCAACCAAAGTCAGAATTTAGCTCTTGGAACAATGCATCTCCTTTAAGCGAGGAGACTGTCTAAAGCAACTTCTGCCATAAACCACCACTATTCAACTATTTAAACCATGATTTGGCAAATAAATGCCCAGACCCCCAATGTACCTTGGGTAAGAATGTATAGTACTTAAGGAGAATCATCAACAAAATAATCTGTAAACATGCCAAAGGAACCTGAACAGGGAATGGTCTGAGCTCTTGAGAGCCACACCTGGAAAATGTAAGGAACAGATGCTGAAATATGATCGAAAGTGTATATATCAAAGTAATGCACTCAGAATTCAGAAAACATTGAGCAACCAAAGTCATCATTTAGCCCTTAGAACCATGCATCTCCTTTAAAGTCTTACATAGGTTACTACAATAAAAGCTTAGATAAATATGCAGATCTACCACCATCCCGATTTCCCAGACCCAAAACCTTCTAGTTAACTGCCACACGTTTGGCGAAGCGAAGAGGCACATCGAGGCACAGATGAGCAATCACGGGAGCCCTGATAACCAGCACACAGTCAGAAGAATTCGAGCCACCAGAGATAGTTAAGCTCTTCAGCGTGGGGGATGCTATCTCAGAAAGATAATTCCATCTGCAGTTCTTCAGAACCAGGCTCTTCAGTGAGTTGGAGGAGATCGCGTGGATCGCGCACATGCAGTCCTCCAGCTCCAAGTCCTCCAGCAACCGGCACGCTGAGCTGACGTGCATCGTGAAACGGCAGTCCAGAGCCACATTGCAGAGATAGAGCCTCCTGAGGCGCCAAGAACCGGTGGTGGATCTCACTCCCTCGAGCTGACGGGGAGGGTCCGCGGTGCAGTACTTCATCGCGCGCCTGAGCCACCCGCCCGCCTGCTTATCGGCGAAGCTCGGCGCCCTGCTCTTGCTCACCCGCAGCCTCAGGGACTCCAGCATGGCGACGTTGCAGTGGTGCATCAGGGAGTCAGCGAAGTCCTCAAAGTTGTCCCACTCAATGTCCTTAGTGTCGTCGTCGTCGTCGACCTCCTCGACGTCATCGTCGTCGTCGTCGTCGACCCAATCGACGTCATCGTTGTCGAAGCCGGGGGCAGGGTGGTGGTGGTTGGACGGCTTCGGCTTCGGCGCAGCCCGGAACTCGTCCTGGTCGACGTCCAGGCACGGCGCCGAGCGCCAGAGGTGCCGCCAGCGCGCGCCCAGCACGCACGTCTGCACCGCTTGACGGGCTTTCAGGAACGACATGATCGCGTGCAGCAGGCTGTCCGGCAGCGCGCTCAGCCGGTCCTCCAGGTCGCCAGCCGAGCTTCCGCCTCCGCTGCCGCTGCTGCCGCTGCCTGCGCCAGCAAGCCCTGCTGCGGCCCCGCCGTCAAGCTCCATGGTGTCTCCCCCTCAAGCTCCATGGCGTCTCCTGCTCGAGCAGTTCCTCCATTAGAAGAGGAAACAAACAAGGAACGCAAGAAAAAACAAAGAAAAACAAATCCACTCTAGGTCAGAGCACCGCAAAATCCCGTTCGATTACTATGCGAGTCGCGCTGCGAGATCGGATACAGAGCGAGATTCGAAGAGGCGGCGAAGCATTAGAACCGCCATCTCATCGGGAGATTGAAATCGAGAAGGGCTCACGAGCGCCGAAGGCAGACGAGTCACGCGTACGGGAAGCGGGGCGAAAGATGGGGCGGGCGGTTGGTTGGGGTACGGGTCTTACCGAGCGGCGCGGCGGGAGCCTGCGGTGGGGGGAGGAGCCGCTCCGGCCGGAGGAGACGCGGCGGCCGTGGGGAGGGCGGCGGCGGCGGCGCCGGCGCGAGCGGGTGGATAAACCCTCGACGGCGAGACGGGGGGATTTGGGGGAAGAAGAGGAGAAGACTGCCGAGCTGTTATGGGCCGGCCCAATTGCTGCACCTTATTATATTCCATAATTTGGCTGTGGAGGATTCGTTTGTTTTTAAATTTTAACTAATTTAGGATCAAACTACACCTTTATTAAATATGGTGTATTTATTGCAACTAATTTAGTGTTGTATAAGATGTTGCTATGTTTTTTTATGAACTTGGTTAAATTTAGAAAAGAAAAATCCACTTAGGAAAAACAAAATGAATGAACTCATCTCATTCTTTCAAAGATCTCTCGATATTGATATGGATTTGTTAGCGATTTTTCACTACTAGTTGAAATTGAGGGTCAACTAAACCTTTAAAGAAACTTTAGTTATTGAAAATCCTAGATGAAGATATCTTCGATTTTTTTTTTTTTTTAACATGAAGATATCTTCGATTGTCATTTTCTCTTGGTAGAAAAGAAGTGCAGGTCTTCTGAATTCCTGAGACTCTGCATATGACTGTGTGCATGCTTTTATGTGCGTAAATTACTTTTTATAGCACTAAACAACGCTGCACTTTGGCCCACTGATTGATCTATTTGATTTGCCAGGTGCCATCACACGAGTGAAAGATAAAACATTGCAAAAGAAATATCTAGTTCGCATGAAACTTTCTCTTTCTGTTTCTTTGATTTCCTTTTCGATTTTCTACTAGTCAAATTTGGTTTCACTGACTGAAATCCTTACATGCATTTGCGTTCCAGGGGTCTTGAACACATGCCAAAGTTTGATTGCACGAAAAAAAACTAACTGAAGCAAAAGAGGGTGAGCAAGACTCGTATACACAAAGTTTTCAGTTCGTCTGTAGTTTTTTTTTTTCCTCAAGCAGACTTCACAGCATTTTTTTCATTAAGAAGGCATCAGTTTGTCAAATCGAGACAGATCTTATACAGATGTAAAGGTTTAGCTGCATGAGAAAACCAACTAAATTTGTAACAGAAAACACTCAAATTACACGAGATTTGGTTACAATCTTGTGCATTGCAGAAACAAAAGAAGGCGAGCCAGCCAGATCGTTTCAGTTCGTCGGAAGCCAGCAGTCGGCACAAAGTTTTCAGTTTATCTGTAGTCAGACGAAAGATTGTGATTTGGAATCATGTCAAAGCAGAGGATCTCAAGATATTTTGCACATACATGTACCTGTCTGCCAAGTCCCAAAGAGCCCCAGGGAGAAAAGAAAAAGAAAACATGTAATTTAAGGTGTCATTTTTCAAAGATTGCAATGTTTTATAATTGGAGAAAGTCTCAGTAGGAAAACACAGAAGCAAACATGTTAGTAGACTAGAGACACAGATACACATAAAAAATGAAAAAAATCAATAGCATATACAATGGTCAAAAGTAACCAAAAGGAGAGAAGCCACATAGAAGGATATGCATGTTAAAGCAGAGGGGCTCAAGATATTTTGCACATAGATCTAGGGGATCCCACGGAGGCAAAAACCCTGATGAATTCATGATGGTATGTAGTTTTCTAAAATATGTACCTCTGCCTATTCCACAGAAGGCAAAAAAAAACAGAAGAAAACAAACAATTTACGAACCCATTTTTCAAGCTTTGATATTTATGATAAGAGACTGTTACCCAATATGTAAGAACTTAATCTTAGCTTTGTCCATGTAAGTTGACGATGGGCAGTGGACATTGACACACAGCAGACAGCACACAGGGCTTAAAGCATTTTACAGAGACAATCATATCCTTAAGCAAGGAAAGAGTAAAAATGAACAGCATATATAGTCAATAGAGCAAAAGCCTGCTTCATTTGAAATTAGTCAAACGTACCAATTTAGTGCATCTGAATTAAGCCTATAATGTGCACATAAATTTCACATTAACCATTAGGTGAGAAGCCACATAGAAGGCCTGGGATAACAAAAACACTAATTAAGCTTGGTGAGTTTAATGTTGCTCTTCAAAAGATTCACTGAAATGCCCAGCAAAGTCTTGAGATAATAGGAGCGACAGCCATAGTTATATATGATTTCAAACTTGACGTTCTCACACAGCAAATCCAGGCCACGGGGATCTGAAGATGAGGCCTTGTTTCGTTTGTGTGTTCCATTCCTTTTGTAAGAATCATCTGGGAACTGTGGCCAGCATAAAAATGTAAGACAATGGACTATATTTGTTAAGTAACAAATAGTTAAACACCTAACAACAGTATACCTCGCAGCACCGCAAAGTGACCTTCTCCAGAATAGGAGAACTCCGAAGAAAGAATACCAATGTCTTAAAGTCATCTCTGAGATCACAGTTGTCCAGCAATAAGTTCCTCAGGTTCTTGAATTCTTGGAATCTGGGTTTCTTACCGAGCACCTGTAGTACATTAGATAGCACAGTAACATTATTGGAGTGAATAAATCAATAAAATGGAATATTGCAAGAGACAGTGAAGGCATACCCTCGTCCCGACTCCAGACAATGCCAAACTTGTCGAATTAGATATGCTACAGAGAAGCTTGAACTGGTTGCCATCAAGTTTAGTTCCACGTAACTCATTTTGTGACCCTTCAGATGAATGGAAGCCTTGGCAACGTATGGTGCTTTGTGTATCAAAACACCACCACGGAATTTATAAATCTCCACAGCTAGATGCAGATATGCAAGAGCGGGGGCCAAGATAACCAGCACACAAGCATCATTGTTTGAGCCACCATCAATAACCAATGTCTTCATTCCAGGTGATATTATCTCAGACAGATTGCGGCATCCACAGTTTTTCAGAACCAGGGACTTGAGCGATTGGGAGGTGATTGACTGAAACTCACAACTGCAACCGTCCAGCTCCAAATCCTCCAGAGAGCGGCACACTGAACCAACACGCTTCAGAAAATCACTATCAAGAAGTACATGGCAGAGATGCAGCCTTCTGAGGCGCCAGAAACCGGAGCTCAATCCCTGACCAGGGTTGCAGTATTTCATGGCGCGACGGAGCCATCCTGCTGCCACTCTGTTGCCAAACTCCGGTGCTCTGTTTGGGGCAACATGCATCCGGAATGACTCCAACTGTGCAACGTTGCAGCGGCGCATCAGGGTCACGGCAAAATCCTCAAAATCCTCCCAGTTCTTGTACTTGGCGCTGGCGAGGTGCTCCAACTCCAAGTCCTTGTGGTGTTGCCGGTTGTCAGCATCAGCGTTCCAGCTGTCACTGTCGGAACCAGCGGAATCATCTTCGGAGGAGCTAGAGCTGTCGTCGTCATCATCACTGGAGACACAGAAGCCGTCACTGACACAGAAGCCGCTGGAATGAGGCGCCTTGCTGTCGAACTCATCGAAGTCGACGTCGAGGCACGGCACCGAGCGCCAGAGGTGCCTCCACCGCGTGGCCAGCACGCAGGTCTGCACCGCCTGCCGGGCTTTCAAGAAGGACATGATGGTGTGGAGGAGGCAGTCCGGCAGAGCGCTCAGCCGGTCCGCGCCGCCGGCCGTGGATCCTCCGCCGCCGACGGAGCCACCTGCGCGGGCGCGCTTCCTGAAGGCATCCTCAAGATCCATGGCGCGCCCTGCCAGATCGAAGACGGCGCAAGGTTGGAAAAATGGCGAGGTATTTTGCTGAGTAACCAGTCAGGGGTACGTAACGGGGCGAAGGAAGGGCGGGCGGAGCAATGGGGCTTACCGAGGAACGCGGCTAGATTGCCGTGGGTGGTGAGACGCCGCCAAGAGAAGGGCGGCGGCGCCGCCGCGAGCGGCGATGAGGAGTCGCCTGAACCCTCGACGGCGGCGAGACGGGTTGTCGAGTTGGGGGAAGAAGGAGCAACAGGGCCGAGTAGTTCTGGGCCGGCCCAATTACTGCGCCGAGGTTTTATTCCTTTTTTAAAAATTTGTCAAAAAGGTGCTGGACACTCAGTTCATTCTGCCTGTCGTTTCTAAAAAAAAAAAGTTTAATTAAACTTTTTGTATTTAATGGAACTAATTTGCAGTGTTTTAAAATGCTACTACGTTTTCTAAACTTGGTTAAACTTAGACGATTTTTAATTTAGGACAAGCAAAACGCCTTACATGAGGAAAATAGAAAATAAGAGTTACTCCGTCCATTCTAACTATAAGTAGTTCTGACTTTTTTACATACATAGTTTTTCTATGCATGTACTTCTCCGGATACAAAATCAATAGCTCTAGAAAAGATAAAATGTCTCATAATTTGAGGAGGAGGTAGTATGTGAATAAATTCAGTCTTTTAAAGATATTTCGATATGACATTGATTTTTTAGCAAAATATTTCACTATTGTAAGAGAAATTGAGGGTCAACTAGACCTTAACTTTAGTTATTCAATCCTATATGAAGTTTTCTTGGATAACGTTTTCTCTCTTGATAGAAAAAAATGTAAGTCTCCTAAATTCCTGAGAAGAAAATATTAGTTTTCAATTGCATACAATTGAAATACTAGTTTTTTTAAAAAAAAAAAAAATGGGCATGATACTTGTTCAAATGGTATATCAATATGAAGAAAATGATTCCTCAATAATCCCGATAAATGAATTTTTCCAACAACCTGCTTTTAGTTTTTTTTATTTTACAAATCCTTATGTGCCAATGAACTTCATCTTTTAAATTCGCAAAATTCTTATTTTTTTGGAACTAACAAGTCAGTACAGTAGAATTCGAGAACAAAATTGTTATGTTTGGGGGGGGGGGGCGGGGTAGGTACTGTTGTGTATTGTACTTGCAACCATGGAGTGACCTTGTTGGCTTGTTGGCAGTGATGAGGCATATAACCGTGTGTGCTTTTATTTGTGGGGCGATTACTTTACACAACACTAAACAATGCTGCAGTCTGGCCCAGTGATTGATCTGTTTCATTTGCCAGGACGTCGCCACCACATGAGCGAAAAAAATTGTTGTAAAAGAAAACCTGATTCGCCTGAAACTCTATCAGTGTGTTGCTGTCGCCTGTGCTTTGGTGCAGTGGTTGCTATTCGACCCTTTTTTTTTTCTTCACATTTTAGACGATTTTTGTTCCACCGACTCAAATTCTTACATCACCTGCATTTGCGACCCTGGGTACTTGTACACATGTTTAGGTTTGGCTGTGTGAGAAAACCAACTGAAATTGGAACAAAGAACACTTAAATTACATGGGATTTGGTTACAGATCTTGTGCATTGCAGAAATAAAAGAGGGTGACCCAGCCAGACGTAGCAGTCAGCACAAAGTTTTCAGCTCATCTGTAGTCAGACAGAAGATTGTCGATATACGATTTGGAATCATTTCAAAGCAGAGGGTCTCAATATATTTTGCACATACATGTAGTCTGATGAGTTGGTGTATAGTTTGAAATATCTGCACACCATTGACAAAAACACTGATGAATTTGAGTTGGTGTATAGTTTTCCAAAGTATGCACCTGTCTGCCAAGTCCCAAAGAGCCACAGGCAAAAAAAAACAAAAAAAAAACAAAAAAAAACATGTGATTTCTAGTATTTCCAGTGTCATTTTTCAAGATTGCAATGTTTTACAATTGGAGACGGTTTCAGTAGCAAAACATAAGCAAACATGTAAATAGCCAAGAGCCACACATACACAGAGTACATAGTGCTAAAACCACCAGAAGCAAGAAAAAAGTAGTAAAAATCAATAGCATATATAATCAATAGAGCAACCTTCATCACTTAGAAATTGGTCAAAAGTACATAGACTTGCAATCTAGTGCATCTGAAGGGAACTCATATTGTGCGTGCAAATTCCACTTGTGAACCCATCTGAAGGGAACCCATAATGTGCAAGTAAATTCTACATGAGAACCAAAAGACGAGAAGCCATATAGAAGGACATGCATGTTAATAGAGAGGGGTTTGCCGCGTGTCCGTTTCTTCTTCTGGCTTGTCATGCACCAGCGCTGCTGGACGGCAGACCGGCGCTGGCGCCACGGCTTGCAGGACTCCAACGCTTGCATCTTCTGCGACCAGGAGGCGGAGACGATCGACCATATCTTGAGACGATCAACCATATCTTGCTGGGTTGCTGTTTCTCCAGGGAGGTCTGGCACAGGTGCCTGCTTGCTCTTCGTTTGCAGGGTCTGGTCAGGGATGAACCGGCACTTTCGTGGTGGTTAGCGTCCAGAAAACGGTTATGCAAAGAGCTTCGGCCGGCCTTTGACTCGCTCTTTTTTCTCATCGGGTGGTGCCTCTAGAAGCAACGCAACCACCGGACCTTCAATGGAGGTGCTTCCTCGCCGCAGCAGGTTGTCGAGGTCCTGGTGGAGGGCCGCTGCTGGTGTGAGGCGGGCTTCTGGAGGCTGCAGGTGCTGCTGGACCTGCTCGTCTAGCGCCAGTTTTGGTCTTTAGCGGGGCATTATCCAAGTAATCTTTGGTTTAAGATCCAGTAGCTAGGGCCTGGCCGGGTAACCGCGTGTTGCCGGTGTTTCTTTTCGCTTTCGTTGTTTGTTTGCTTGTCAAAAACCCTTTCTGCTTAATGAGAAATGCGCCTTTGGCGTCGTCTAAAAAAATATATTTTGCACATAGATTTAGGGGATTCATACACAAGATAATTGCACAGTGAATGCTAAAATCCTGATGAATTCAAGATGGTGTATAGTTTTCAAAAGTATGTAGTCAAAGTAAGGACTATTCCCCAGAAGGCCAAAAAACAAAAGAAAACAAGTAATTTCCAAACCCATTTTCAAACTTTGATATTTTATGATAGGAGATAGTTTCCCAATATGTAAGAACTTGATCTTGCTTTGTCCATGTGGACAGCAGACACTGACAGTACATAGGGCTTAAAGCAGATATTTATCAGAGGCAATCACATCCTAAAGCATGGAAAAAGAGTAAAAGGCAATAGCAGATATAGTCAATAGAGCAAAGGTCTGCTTCAATTAGAAATTAGTCAAAAGTATAGGCTTGAGATTTACTGCATCTGAAATAAGCCTATAATGTCCACATAAATTCCACATGAACCATTAGGTGAGAAGCCACATAGAAGGCCAGGGATAACTAAAACACTAATCCACTTTGGTCAGTTTAACGTTGTTCTTCGACAGATTCACTGAAATGCGCAGCAGAAGCTCCATAAGGTGGGGTCCATAGCCATCACTATATATGATTTCTACCTTGAGGTTCTCACACAGCAAATCCAGACCATGGAACTTAGAAGATGAGATCTTCATGAGTATGGTCATTCCTTTCTTTTCGTTAGAATATTCTGGGAACTGTGGCAAGCATAAGAGATGTAAAGCAATGAACTATGTTCATTAAGTTAAAACCAAACAACAGTATACCTTACAGAACCGCGAAGTGAGTGTGGGCGTTCCTTCCTTTTTGCTAGGATATTTCGGGAACTGTAGCAGCATAAAAGATGTAAGAGAATGCACCATGTTTGTTCGTTAAGTTAAAAACCAAACAACAGTATACCTTGCAACACCGCAAAGTGATCTTCTCAAGAATAGGAGAACTCCGAAGAAAGAATACCAATGTTCTAAAGTTATCACTGAGATCACAGTCGCCCAACAATAAGTTCCTCAGGTTCTTGAATTCTTGGAATTTGGGTTCCTTACCGAGCACCTGTAGTGCATTAGATTAGATAGCTCACAGTAAACATTATTCGAGTGAATAAAATGGCAAGAGACAGTGAAGGCATACCATTGTACCCACACCCGACAATTCTAAATTTATCGAATTAGAAATGCTATGGAGAAGCTTGAACTGGTCGCCAGCAAGTTTACTACTGGAATAACAATATTTGTGAGACCGTAGATGAATCAAAGCCTTGGCAATGGATGGCACCTCATTTAATGAAACACCACCATCAAAATTATAAACATCCACATCCAGATGCAGATATGCAAGAGTAGGGGCCATGATAACGAGCACAGAGTCATCAGCATTTGAGCCACCATCAATAACCAATCTCTTCAGTTGGGGCGATATAATCTCAGAAAGATGGCGCCGCCATTTACAATTTCTCAGAATCAGGTTCTTTAGCGTATCAGAGGTGATTGACTGAATTTGGCAACTGCAGTCGTCCAGCTCCAAATCCTCCAAAAAGCAGCACACTGAATTAACACGCTTCACAAAATGGCTATCAAGGAGTACATGGCAGAGATGCAGCCTTTTGAGGAGCCAGGAACCGGAGCTCGATCCAAGCTTGATGGCACGATCTGGGGTGAAGTACTTCATGGCGCGACGGAGCCATCCTGCTGCCATTCTATCGCCAAATCGCGGTGCTCTGATTTGGTCAATGTGCAGCCTGAATGAATCCAATTGTGCAAGGTTACAGCGGCGCATCAAAGTCAAGGCAAAATCCTCAAAATGCTCCCAGTCCTTGTACTTGGTGAAGTGCTCAAAGTCCATGCTGTTGATGTAATTGATCAGACCGACATGGAATCTGCTGTCGGGATCAGAGGTATCACTGATGAATCTAGAGCTGCTGTCATCACTGGAATCAGAGTTCTCGTCGCCGTCAGAATCAGAATTGTCGTTGCCGCCTGAGCCAGAGTTGTGATCGCCACCCGAGCCCGAGTTGTTGTTAGAAGCAGGAGCCTTGTTGTTGAACTCATCAAAGTCGATGTCGAGGCACGGTACCGAGCGCCAAAGGTGCCTCCACCGTGTGGCCAGCACGCATGTCTGAACTGCCTGCCGGGCTTTCAAGAAGGACATGATGGTATGGAGGAGGCAGTCCGGCAGAGAGCTCAGCCGCCGGCCGAGCATCCGTCAACGACACCACTTAAACGGGCACGCTTCCTGAAGGCATCCTCAGGCTCCATGGTGTGCCCTGCTCGCAGCAGTTCCCCCGTTAGAGCACCAAACAACCGAGCAGAACAAATAAATAAATAAAAAATCCATAAACACCACAAAATCCTGTTCGATTACTAGAAGAAGAATCGTGTTGCTAGATGACGGCGCAAGATTTAACAAAATGGCAGGGGATTTTGCTGATTGACCATGTTATCATCGGAAGATTGAAATCAAGAAGGGTTCAGGAGGGCTGAAAGCAAACCAGTCAATGGTACGGGAACGGGCGAAAGATGGGCGGTCGGCGAATGAGGCTTACCGAGCGCCGCGGCCTGAGCCTGCCGTGGGGGTAAGATGCGGCCATGAGAAGGGCGTCACCGGCGCCGGCGCCGGCGCGAGCGGCGATGAGGAGTCGCCTGAACCCTCGACGGCGGCGAGACGGGATGACGAGTTGGGGGAAGAAAGAGGAGCAACAGGGCCCAGCAGTTCTGGGCCGGCCCAATTACCATGACCGAGTTTTTTTATTATATTTATTCCATATAATTTTTAAAAATAGATTGTCAAAGTGCTGGGCACTCGATTCCATCTCCTTTCTTCTGCCTCTGCTAGTGCATGGTCATTCAGTGCGTCTGCTGCGAGCTTCGGCGCGCCCATGGTTTTTTCTCAATCACACAAAAGACGTTTTGTATATTAGAGTAAATTGCACAGTTGATCCTTAAAATATTGGACAAGTTTCATCTGGGTCTTCAAACTACGAAATCGCACATTTGACATCCAAAAGTTTCATCTGGGTCCCAAAACTATGAAATCACCTGTTTGACATCCAAACAGCATTTGGCGAGTTTCAACTAGGTCATCAAACTACGAAATCGCATGTTTGGCATCCAAATGTATTTAAGAGATCTCATCTAAGTCCAAAACGGATATGGGGAGGGTTAGTAGCTGATGTGGTTAGCCATGTAACCGCGTGCTCAATCCATGCTCGCTCAGCCGCCACCGGTAACAATAGCCTCGTCGCCAGCTGAAGAAGACACAGCGACCCTGGCCTGCGTCGTGCCTGACCTGCTCGCCCTGCGTCCACCCCTCCCCTGTTGTTCCTCTCCATTTCCAAATTCACACAACTCGAGGCCTCGCCCGACCACTGACACCAAGAGGCAAGGTCAGCCACGGAGGCGTTGGAGCATGCGGCCACAAGTACACGGAGGCACTGGTGCAGCGCTCACGTGCGTTGGGTGTCGGGATGTGGTGGGGCGGCGTCCGGCCAGAGGAACAACGGGAGAGGGGTGCGGCGGGGCAAGGACGTCGAGTGCGATGTGGACTGGGGTCGCGCGGCTAGCGCGGCCGAAGGTGAGGCTGCTGTTGCTGTCACTGCCGGCGACGGGCATAGCCGGCTGGACGAGCACGTGGATGACCACGTCAGCTTCTAAGCCTTCTCATATCTATTTTGGATCTAAATGAAATCATTTAAATATATTTGATGCCAAATGTGCAATTTTGTAGTTTAGGGGATCTAGATGAAACTCGTCGAATACTTTGATACCAAACGTGCGATTTCGTAGTTTGGTGACCCAGATGAAACCCACCAATACTTTTGGATGGTAAACGTGCGATTTTAGTTTGAGGACCCAGACGAAATCAGCCCAATACTTTAGGGACCGGTTGTGCAATTTACTCTATATATTAAGAAGGAATGAAGTTTGTTACGTGAACGATGCACAGCCAGGATATATGGAATTGAAGCCCGCACCGGTACAATCGCTCGATGGTCTACTACTCGCTAAAGCAAACAACCTAGATTCCTGGCGCCCGCTTGCACCAGAGCTCGGCCTGAAGCTTGGTGGCGGCTTTGATCGCCTGGATGCTCGTGGCTATCCCGCGAAAGCAGCGGGCGTTCCGTTCTTTACAAACGTCCCACACGATAAGGGCGAACAAGGAGTCCGCGCCCTTGTCGAGTGATGGCCAGAACGAGGATCGCCGCCGCCTCAACCCATATCTGTCTGGTGAACGAGCATCGGTCGTCTCAGAGCATGCACTTGTCGTAGGTGTCCAGCCCGTGTCGTCTCCTCCGGCCAACGGTCCATTGCTGGCGCGTGATCGAGAGCCGGAGGAACCGGCGCGCCCATGGCTATCTCTTTCTTCCCTTACCCCGCTGCCCGCCATGCCCTCGCCCCAACCTTGCTCGATCGCATGCTCCGGCGGTGTCAGCGCCGCCTCAGACACGTTTCGTCTCTTCTATCCTCACCGCCTGACCTGTCTGCCTCTCCAAATCCTTTTTCTAAGCTATTTGGCCTTAAGCAGTCGGAGTTGCAGAAAAAGAGACAGAAGAGAAGAGAAATGTTGGATTGCTCCAAACCACTCGTATGTTGTATAGCATTTTTTTATTAATAGAAAAGTTTGCAATATGAACTTGATAATATTAGATTTTATGATTAAATGTACGGTCCAGTATTCGTAAATTTATAATCATAATAAACACTATAATATAAAATAAAAGAATGGTCAAAGTTTATTTTAGAAGATGGTGTCATGTCTGAAGATGCCCCATATATAAACTGGATTGGAGTGATTTTTTTTTTTTTTTTTTTTTTTTTTTGCAAGGTCGCTAAAATAATCCGTTCTCTCCAAATTACTAGATGTATTGTTGTTGAAAATCAAACTTCATAAAATTTTGTATAAAATTAGGTAAAATCTATAAGCATGGAAAAGTATATAGTTCCTTGATTTAAAAATGTAAGGTGTTTTAAGTTTGTCCTAAGTTATACTTATTTAAGTTTAATTAAATTTGTTGTATTTAATGGAACTAATTTGCAGTGTTTTAAAATGCTACTTTATTTTCTAAACTTGGTTAAACTTAGACGATTTTTCTAATTTAGGACAAACAAAACGCCTTACATGAGGAAAATAGAAAATAAGAGTTACTCTGTCCATTCTAACTATAAGTAGTTTTGACTTTTTTAGATATATAGTTTTTCTAGCGTGTGTTGTTTTTTTAGATGTCTTCATACTGGAAAATTTGCGACAACATAAACTGAAAAATGAAACATGAAAAAAAAAGACAAAGAAACTGAAAAACGAAACATGAAAAAAAAAAGAAAACGGAAACACATGTGTGTCCGCTGTCGCGCCGCTGTGTGTGTGCGTCGCGTGGAAGCCAGCAGGCAGGCAGGCAAGCAGAAAGGTGTGTGTGGCGTGCGTGGGGGAGATTGGGCTAGACCAGGCCCATTTGTACTCAGGCTTAAAAAGTGGAAGATACCAGTGCAAAAAATCTTTAGAAGATGATTAGAAATTCTGTTTTTCTATGCATATACCTCTCCGGATAAAAAAATCAATAGCTCTAGAAAAAGAAAAAATGTCTCATAATTTGAGGAGGAGGTAGTATATGAATAAATTCAGTCTTTTAAAGATCTTTCGATATGACACTACTGTGGGATAAATTGAGGGTCAACTACACCTTAACTTTACTAATTCAATCCTATATGAAGGTTTCTTGGATAACATTTTCTCTCTTGATAGAAAAGAAATGCAAGTCTCCTAAATTCCTGAGAAAAAATATTAGTTTCCAATTGCATACATTTAAAATCCTAGTTTTTTTTCTAAAAAAAAGTGGGCATGATACCTATTCAAATGGTATTATCAATATGAAGAAAATGACTGCACAATAATCCTGATTCAATGGATCTTTTCAACAACATGCTTTTAAATCTTTTTTTTGATTTTACAAATCCTTATGTGCCAATGAACTAACTTCATCTTTTATATTTGCAAAATTCTTATTTTTTGGAATAAACAAGTCAGTGTTAGAATTGGAGAACATAATTGTTACGTTTGCAAAACAATCTTTAGGTTATTGTTGTGTACTTTTTTTTTATTTTATAGGTATATTGTTGTGTACTGCTCTTGCAACCATGGAGTTCAGATTTGTTCTCTCTTTTTTGGGGTGGCCTTGTTGATTGTGATGAGGCATATTACTGGGTAGATTACTTTAAACAAGACTAACCAATGGTGTACTCTGGCCCAGTGATTGATCTGTTTCATTTGCCAGGACGTGCCATCACATTAGCCAAAAAATTAATTCGCCTGAAACTCTATCAGTGTGTTGCTGTCGCCTGTGCTTTGCTGCACTGCGAAATTGCAGATCGACAGTTTTTTTTTAATATATATATATATATATATATATATATATATATATATATATATATATATATATATATATATATAATTTCCCTATATATGGTGCATTTTCTATACTCCCGGGAGTAGTTACTCCCATCTCTAAAAACCCACCTTACGTATGTGTTCATACTTGTTTATCACTTTGAGTATATGTATATACTAATACTAAGATACTCTAAAACTTGTTACGCGAAAAAATTTTAAGGGAACCCATACTTTTTAATATATTACAAAAATGCCACTTACTGTACTATATAAAATAAGTATGACCACATACTCTAAGTATGCTTGCATACTTGACATATATAATACCATAGGATGGTCTAAGTATGATCATATACTTTCGTATATATACTTTTTTATGGTCATACATACCATAAATCTTGAGATATGAACATGGGAGTAACTACTCCCTAGGAGTAGAAAATAATTTCCCTATATATATATATATATATATATATATATGAGAGTGGATTTTCTAGGACCGGGTGTAGCTGCGCACCCACCCCGAACGTTGGATGAGCGCCAAGATTCGTTTCCATGTTTCATTAAGGTAGCGCCCCGCATTCGATAATCAGGTAGTAAGACAAACAGCCTCTGCAAATCTTGTCAGAGGCTGTACGGTGCTGCTGGCGGAAATCAAATGAGGGGACCGGACACTTCCCTCATCCCCGAATTTAAAATCGTCACCCCCGGCCGGCGAGCTCTGTTCGCGGCCGTCCCCATCACCATTCTCCCCCGAAACAGGAGGATCCTCATGGCAAAATATAAGTAACAAGCATGATAAAAAAAAAAATGGCCTTTCAAGAACCACTTTGCTCCGCAACCATCCTGGTGATCATCAAAAACCAAAAAAAAAAAGATGATATGTAAAAATAAAGTATAATAACCAGAACACAAATCTACGGAAGGAGAAAGCGACATCAAAATAACAAACATGCACACAAAATCCAGGCTGCCAACTCTCTTGGTCCTTCCAAGAATCATAGAACCCAAAAATAAAAGAAACTTGACGCGTTTTGTGATCTCGTGGAAGTTCATGCAGGAATACAAGAGGGGCCAGCGGTGACATTTTACTGAACCTGTGAGCTGTCAACGTTGGCCGTGGCTCTGCATCTCACGGCCTTGCAAACTGGCAGCGCTCCTCCTTGGTCTCCATTGCAGCTAGATGGTGTGCAGCAGTAGCAGCTGCGCAAAGGCGTCCTCCGGAGTGCTCGTGCCCTTGCAAGGAAGATGCCCAGGAAGTCCCTGAACCCATCAGGCCCAGCACGAATAGCCTTGTCAGATCCTCTTCATTAGAAAATAGAAGAAACTAAATTAGTAAAATGCAATAAATTAAACTGGATGGCGATGAGGAAAATGTGAATAATATAAATCTTGAGAAGTATAGAGCATACTTGTATCTACGATAGGCCCAGGCTATTCTATTTACCTGCTGTTGCTGCCATGGGCGGGGTGATCAATTTTAGTAGAGGATGCCAAATCACAAACTAAGTGGAAAGATGATCCCTGATATGTACAAAGATGAAAAACAATGGAGAGGGCAGCACCTCACATACGCACCTCCTCCACCATCTGTTCGTCTTTGTATCTTGGCTCAAAGTTTCGATGCGGAACGATGTGTCCTGCCGGCCTATTACCTATCAGGACCTGCAGTAAAAATAGCACACATCAGTACAAGTTCAAATGGAGATTCTCATTCAAATGAATACGAAAATAGGTGCTTACAGAAGCAACAGTACCTCGACGTCAGTTGGAGCGACAGGCCGGTTTGCGGCGGCAACCAATCTGGTGACTAGCAGCTGCGAAGCCAGGGGACCCCAGATGAGAAGGAAAAGAGTTTAGCGAATTCAGAAAGGAACCTTACCACAACACAACATCAAGAACCAATGCGGATGAGAAGGAATCAGGCCATCAGGCAAGCTAGGCTCATGGATTTGGGGGAAATTGCGTGAGGAGGATAATGGAGGCCGAAGGGAACCAGGTGCTTACCAGGTCTCCGCAGCACTTGGCACTTGGCACTCGGCAGTGAGGTGGTGCCGAGCCTGCGGCGGGCGGCCTCAGCAGGTTCCGGTGTAGGACGGGCAGAAGCAAACGTAGAGACCGAAACGCGCCTGCACCCCGCGATACCGACCTGGCTGGCGAGCACGAGGCGCATGGGACCCGCCCGACCGGCCGCCACTGGCACCTCTAGGTCGAGCCGTCGAGGTTGCACTACACATGAGTTGAAGATGTCGGAGTTGAAGATCCCGTTGCGGTAGGTTCGTAGGTGGGCGACGGGGTGGGAGCCATGGGAAAGGAGTTCGGGGAGGCTGCCGGAGGAGTGCAGGAGAGGGCATCGACGGCGGAGGAGTCGGCTCCATCAGCAGCGAAGGAGGCTGTCCAGCCACCGCGCCTCCACCTTCTCTTGGTCTTACTATCGCCATTCGTCACCACTGCGCTGCCTCTCGCGGACACCCCGCAGTAGCGAGCCGGCTGCAGCAGTGGGCCCCAGGGCGGACGCCGGAGGCGCCAAGATGGGTGGGCACCGCCCGTGCGCCTGCGCGTTGTTGGAGGGCGCCGCCGGGGTTGTGGGAGCCTGGGAGGTGCCTGGTGTGGAAAAGGGGTCGCCATGGTCGAGGGGATGGGCCGCCACCGCCACCTCCAACCGACCGAGGAGCGCCGGGCACCCTGCGGCGGAGTTCGGGGGCGGACTCGCGGCTCCAAGGTGAGGTACTATTGTCGGGCTGCGGCTGCCATCGCTGCTGCCTGTCCCTAAAACCCACTGCCTCTCTCTGCCACTGCAGACGTCTGACTGCAGCAATCCTGCACCGAGTGGCAGGGATGCGCAGAGAGATTAGCTCCTAATGCACTAGCGGTCACCAATTGCATCGCATCCAACGGCATCCAGTGCGTGCGTAGCTACATCCGGCTGTAGACCAATATTTCCGATATATATATATACACACAAATTTTGTTTCACCGACTCAAACCCTTGCATCACCCACTTTTGCGTTCCTGGCGACTTGTACACATGTCAATGTTTGACTGCATGAGAAAACCAACTGAAATTGGAAGAAAGAACACTTAGGATTTGGTTACAGATCTTGTGCATTGCAGAAACAAAAGAGGGTGACCCCAGCCAGACGGTTTCAGTTCATCTGAAGTCAGCAGTCAGCACAAAGTTTTCGGCTCATCTGTAGTCAGACAAGTTCAAAGCAGAGGGTCTCAATATATTTTGCACATACAGGTAGTTTGATGAGTTGGTGTATAGTTTGAAATATCTGCACACCAGTGACAAAAACACTGATGAATTTGAGTTGGTGTATAGTTTTCCAAAGTATGCACCTGTCTGCCAAGTCCCAAAGAGCCACAGGCAAAAAAAAAAAAAAAAAAAAAAAGGGTGATTTCTAGTATTTCCAGTGTCATTTTTCAAGATTGCAATGTTTTACAATTGGAGACGGTTTCAGTAGCAAAACACAAGCAAACATGTAAATAGCCAAGAGACACAGAGTACATAGTGCTAAAACCACCAGAAGCAAAGGGAAAAAGTAGTAAAAACCAATAGCATATATAATCAATAGAGCAACCTTCATCACTTAGAAATTGATCAAAAGTACATAGACTTGCAATCTAGTGCATCTGAAGGGAACTCATATTGTGTGCGCAAATTCCACATGTGAACCCATCTGAAGGGAACCCATAATGTGCAAGTAAATTCTGCATGAGAACCAAAAGACGAGAAGCCACATAGAAGGACATGCATGTTAATACAGAGGGGTTTAAGATATTTTGCACGTAGATTTAGGGGATTCATACACAAGATAATTGTACAGTGAATGCTAAAATCCTGATGAATTCAAGATGGTGTATGGTTTTCGAAAGTATGTAGTCAGAGCAAGGCCTATTCCCCAGAAGGACAAAAAACAAAAGAAAACAAGCTATTTCCAAACCCATTTTTCAAGCTTTGATATTTTATGATAGGAGATAGTTTCCCAATATGTAAGAACTTAATCTTGCTTTGTCCATGTGGACAGCAGACACTGACAGTACATAGGGCTTAAAGCAGATATTCTACAGAGGCAATCACATCCTTAAGCATGGAAAAAGAGTAAAAGGCAATAGCAGATATAGTCAATAGAGCAAAGGTCTGCTTCACTTAGAAAGTAGTCAAAAGTATAGGCTTGAGATCCAGTGCATCTAAATTAAGCCTATAATGTCCACATAAATTCCGCATGAACCATTAAGTGAGAAGCCACATACAAGGCCTGGGATAACTAAAACACTAATCCACTTTGGTCAGTTTAATGTTGTTCTTCGACAGATTCACTGAAATGCGCAGCAGAATAAGGTGGGGTCCATAGCCATCATTATATATGATTTCAACCTTGAGGTTCTCACGCAACAAATCCAGACCATGGAAAGATGAGATCTTCTTGAGTATGGGCGTTCCGAACTGTGGCAAGCATAAGGGATGTAAAACAATGAGCTATGTTCATTAAGTAAGTTAAAACCAAACAACAGTATACCTTTTTGGGCCGCATAGCGAATATGGGCTTCCGTGTACTGGGCAATCTAAATCACACTAGGCCTTTCTGATGCTTAAGATAAATCTCATCTAATCAACGCGCTTCTCTAGAGCATCTAACCTCTTTTCTAACTTATCCGTCCTCTTCTCTTGCGCACGAAGTCTATCTATGAGAGTGACAATGCTACTGCTCTGGATATGTTGGGCGTTTCACAGAGATGCAATAACGTCGCGCTAAGTTTCTAACTCCTTCTCTAAGTCTGCAACGGTCTTGCGACGCTTCCTCGGAACTTCTGAGGCGACGAGAGCTGCTTTCGGGGCTTCCTTCGGAGGGACGAACTTCACTTTGCTTGGGTGAGCACGGACTCCCTCGAAATACGAGCGCTCTCCAGTGCTATACTTAGCACAGACGATCTCCCCTTGCTTGTTGGTCTTCACTCCCATAAGCATCTCATTGTGCTTAGGAGGGAGGATCTTGGTGCCTTTCGGGAGCTTCACAATAGGACCCTTTGGTGGAGGTCCATCTAGGAGCAAAGGCTTGGGTGCGGTGATGACTTGGTTGAGCGAAGTAGCTATGGTCGTAAGCTTGAGGCTTTGGAGGAATAGAGGCTAGGGGTTTGGGCTTAGCAAGAACGATGGCCTTGCTCTCGGGCTCCTCTCTTGGGATGGTGTTGAGATCAATCCCGAAGCGGATCAATCTCCTATCTAAGTTTTGCTCGGGCTTCTCCATTGCCGCGTAGCAAGCTTGATGCTAGGAGGAGGAGGCTTTAGATGGAATGAGGTTGGCCCGAGGCTGGGCTTCTTTATATAGGGGGGATGGAGAGGCATCTAAAGGGCATCTAAAGGGAATCTCTGAAAGAATAATGCGTCAACGTGATCTCAAAAACCCTAATCGGCAAAAATTCCTAAAGGAAGAGTATGGAAGGATCACGAGTGCAAAACTTGGCGGTGAATGGGGGAGTCCATGGGTCAGCCGACTCCCCCTTTGTCGGCCGACTCGCGGGTGGACTCCCCGCCGGGGTTTTTCGCAACCTATTTAGCGTATTTTTGTCGTTCGAGAAAAATACCCCGGACCCCGAAAAACGAAAAGTAAAAAGGTCGGGCCCAACTACCTAATTGAGAAAGAAGTTTAATTCATCTATTTCACCTATTTCCTCAATGGGCTCTAAAAATATTTTAAGGCGTTGACCATTTACCTTGAATATCGTACCTTCGTTGTTGCGAGCGTAACGGCTCCATGCGATGATGAGCTTACTACTTCGAACGGTCCTTCCCATTTGCTTCGAAGCTTTCCTTGCCCGAAGAGTTTGACCCTGGAATTAAAAAGTAATACCTTATCTCCGGGTGTGAACTCCTTGATCTTGATTCTCTTGTCGTGCCATCTTTTCACTCTTTCTTTGTATATCTTGGCATTGTGATAAGCTTTCTCTCTCCATTCTTCTAATTCAGAGATTTGCATCCTCCTCTTCTCTCCCGCTGCTTCTAGATCCATATTCCATTTCTTGATGGCCCAGTGAGCTTTGAATTCCGGCTTTACCGGTAAGTGGCAGTCTTTCCATAGACTAGTTGATATGGCGACATCCCAATAGGTGTCTTGTATGCTTGCCGTTCGATATGCCCATAGTGCATCGGGAAGCTTGTCCTTCCATGTAGTTCCCATTTCATTCATTGTCTTCCGAAGAATATTCTTGATTTGCTTATTTGATGTCTCGCTTGGCCACTTGTCGAGGATGATACGGAGTAGCAACATTATGGCGTACTCCATGCTTCAATAAGTATTGCTCAAAGCGTTTGTCGATGAAATGTGATCCTCCATCACTTATGACTATCCTTGGGACACCGAATCTTGGGAATATTATTTCTTCGAACATCTTCTTAGAGCTTGAGCTATCTGCCTTTTGCATGGCGAGCTTCGACCCATTTGGACACGTAGTCCCTTGCTACGAGGATGTATTCACATTTCTTCGACGGTGGAAATGGTCCCATGAAATCAACTCCCGAGACATCAAAGAGCTCGATCGAAGGTTGTTGATAAGTGGCATGGCATCTCTTGAGTTAATGTTGCCATGTCTTTGACAAGGACCGCATCTCCGAATGAAATCTTTTGTGTCTTCATACATTGTTGGCCAGAAGAATCCACATTGCCAAATCTTCGCATGTGTACGGAACACCCCATAATGACCTCCATACGGTGATGAGTGGCATCTTTCGATGATTTTGATTCCTTCTTCAGTTGGCACACATCTTCTGAGCAAGCCATCAGAGCATACCCGGAAGAAGTAGGGTTCATCCCATATGTGAGTACGACTCTCTGGATAAGTTTCCTTTTGTTGCCTCCCGGTGGTACGTAACCCGTAACCATAAAATTAACAATATCCGCATACCAGGGGTCGATCTGTTGATTCCGTAGAGCATGTCGTCCCGGAGTGCGTCGTCGATGGGTAGTTCCTGTGGTTTCTCAAACCGCATTCTAGACAAGTGATCGGCAACGAGTTTTCTACTCCCTTTTTATCTTTTATTTCTAGATCAAATTCTTGGAGTAATAAAATCCATCTTATCAAACGAGGTTTAGCATCCTTCTTAGTGAGCAAATATTTTAAAGCATGATCGGTGTAAACAATCACTTTGGCACCCACTAAGTAGGATCTAAACTTATCAATAGCAAAGACAACAGCTAGGAGCTCTTTTTCGGTGGTAGCATAATTAAGCCGAGGTCCAGTCAAAGTTTTGCTAGCGTAAGCTATTGCATGATGCTTCTTATCCTTAGTCTGTCCTAACACTTTGCTCCTACAACAGTAGTCACTTGCATCACACATAATTTCAAAGGTAAAGTCCAATCGGGGGTTGAATGATTGGAGCGAGAGATAAGCGCTTTCTTAAGGATCTCAAATGATTGTAAGCGAGGCATCATCAAAGTCAAAAGGAACATCCTTAGCCAATAAGCGGGTACGAGGTCTAGCGATGAATGAAAAATCTTTTATGAATCTACGATAAAAACCAAGATGACCAAGGAAACTTCTAATTCCTTTCACATTGATAGGAGGAGGCGGTTGTTCAATAACTTCTATTTTGGCTCTATCTACCTCGATGCCTCTTTCGGACACTAAGTGTCCTAACACTATTCCTTCTCTAACCATGAAATGACACTTTTCCCAATTAAGGACTAAGTGTTTTTCCTCACATCTTTGCAAAACTCGATCTATGTTTTCAAGGCACTCATCAAAAGTTTTTCCATAAACAAAAAAATCATCCATGAAAACTTCCATAATCTTTTCAATCATATCGAGAAAATATAGACATCATACATCTTTGAAAAGAAGCCGGCGCATTACATAACCCAAAAGACATCCTACGATAAGCAAAGGTTCCATAAGGGCATGTAAAGGTCGTTTTGTTTTGATCATTAGGATGGATAGGGATTTGATGATATCCGAATATCCATCAAGGAAGCAAAAGTAAGAATGGTTGGCTAATCGCTCTAGCATCTCATCAATAAAAGGCAAAGGAAAGTGATCTTTTCTTGTTGCCTTATTAAGCTTTCTATAATCTATGCACATTCATCATCCTGTGACGGTTCTTTGTGGGATTAACTCATTCTTCTCATTTTGGACAACAGTCATGCCTCCCTTTTTAGGCACAACTTGGATAGGGCTGACCCACTCACTGTGTGGCACGGGGTAAATAATCCCGTGCAACGGTTTTAAAACTTCTTTCTTAACAACTTCCCTCATCGCATTATTGTGCCTACGTTGGGGTTCTCTCGGATGGTGGAATATCGGGATCCGTGGGAATGCGATGGGTACAAAGGGCAGGACTAATTCCTTTGAGGTCCTGGAGTGAGTAGCCAAAAGCTTTTTTATGTTTTTCTAGGACAGACCATTAAGCGAAAAGTCTCGCTCCCGAGTGAGAGTATCACTTATGATGACGGAGTGTCGGGGATCATTTCCTAGAAAGGAATATCTAAGACCGGCCGGTAAAGGTTTGAACTCAATAGGAGGCCTAGGTGGTAGGGTAAACTCGTCTAATGGTTCATTCTCGGAAGGGTCGCTTCTTCTTCTATGAAGAATCTAGCTTCGTCTTCTTATTCGCTTCACTAGGAATTCTAGAGAAGCTGCTCTAAATTCCTCCAACGGATCATAATGTGGATGGGGCTCGGTCATAGCATTTAAAGAGTGTGAAATGGACATTGTAAACTGGAGTTTCTTGCCTAAACAAATGTTTAGTTTCCCGTTTGTCCTTCATAAAGAAGTCTTCGAATGGTTGTCCTATCAACAGGTGGAAATCCCCTATGTCAAAGACATAAAAGCTTAAGTGAACAGGGGTTCCTTCTACCCGGAGTGGTAGGACATGTAGGATTCCTAAACAAGGAAGAATTTGTCTTAAAAGATTTCTTATGAACTTCACTGTTGGGGTCAATGTCATGTTTCTTTGCAAATATTTTGCTAGCGTGGTAGACATGATGTTTATACCCACAACTGGATTGTAGAGAGCGTCTATGCGATCATTGTTAATCATGCAATGAATGGGAAGAGAAGATGAATCCAAACGAATTATTTCAGAGGAAAGCTCGACTCTTCTAACCACTCATTGCTCATGACATACACTAACTCTCCCGAGGTTTTTCCCGTTGGAATATCCTCATCAATATTGTATGGCTTTATTGGGTGATATTTGCCTTGTGGCTTCTTCACCTTGTGATAGTTGAAGATGTTTCCAAAATCGGAAAACAGTCGGGTTCAATATCTAGCATAAAATCGGGAAGTGGAATGTCTTCCTTGTCTTGCTCGGGACATGGGTTAGCTAAAGTTGATGGTGTATCGGCAAAGGTTTGGCTTCGGCTTCTTGAGGTTCTACTTCTAGGAGGTAGTCTAATTCCTGGATAGGATTTGGTCTAGGATTGATCTTGCTTTCTCACAGAGATATGCAAGAATGATCCTCCGAAGTTGTGTCGAGTAATTTTCTACTGTCTCTACTCGAGACCTTTATAAAAGTGTTGTAAAAGAATGGGATCTGGTAGACTAAGGTCCGGGCTCGATGCTAAAAGTGTAGTAAAACGATTCCGGATGAGGCCAAAGATTCTTCGGGTTCTTGCTTAATAGTCGAACCTTGACTCTAAGGTCAACGATTTGGGAGATGGGATAAAAATCTAGGCAAAAGTTGGAGCGTAAGGACCCCCAATCTCCTTGTTGCTTACCTACGGCTTTATCATACCATTGTCTAGCTTTTCCCTTTAATGAGAAAGGAAATAGCTTCCAATGGAGGGTTTTGTCGGACATGCCCTCTATGCGAAGACAGTCACATGTTTGCTCAAAGTCTCTAATGTGAAGGTAAGGGTTTTCGTCTCCTTCTCCCGAAAAGGATAGGCTTTGGACCAATGCAATCAACCGCGGACTCGGCCTATAGCTAGGTGCTTGGATAGGTTGTGATGACTCATGTGGCACTAATTTGGTCTCCGTGGGTGCGAGAAAATTGAAAGATATGAATGGAATTTGGATTATCCATAAGGATAGAAAAAGATAAAATGTGCGGAAAAGTAAAGTGCAAGAAAAAGATAAAAGTATAGGTACAAGGTAGAGCAAGATTTAGGTTATCTAAGCGACCGTCTTTCTCCCCGGCAAGCAACGGCGCCGAAATGCTTGTTGACACTAGATACGCATACGAAAGAATCAAAGAGAAATAATCCGCAAGCGCACGGATATCGGTGAGCACTTCACCCGGGAGATAAATCCCGAGTATCGTATTTGTTTTTATCCGCTAAGAGAAAACGTGCAATAGACTAACCCGATCTTTACTACTACCCCTAGGTGCTAGTCAAGTGAGAATTAAGCGATATAGAGAGAACTCCTTCGTCGGTCTTCTTCTAACCTATGGCAAGCTTTGAGACTACTTGTTCTAAGGGGGTACCGAGGAATAGACACCACAGAGGATGCTAAACCGGGCACAAAGGACCTACCTTACCTACCAACGGGAAGTGGATTACAAAGGTAATAAAGGGATTGTCACTTCCCTCACTACTACCACGGTTCCGGCCGAATAGGGAGCATCTACAAGTGAACCTAGCCTAAGCACCACGCTTATGCTAAAGAACGATTACTCTATTCCCAACGCGAAGCGGAATAAAGTAAACTTGTAAACCAAAGAACAATAATAACAACGAACTTACTAGTATTAGAAGTTGAATTGCCGAATGATTCGAAACCAAGCCTCGGGTTAGGAGACTTGATCCCGCAGTACACTGGAGAGGAGACACCGACAGTAGGGCTTCCTCCAAATCTACCTCCACTCTATACTCTCTCAATCTCTCTTGATACTAATACCCTATAGAGATAGATCCATTCGAGGGACCCTTCTCTATCTAACTATCTCTCTCTGGATTGAAGTCTTGAATGAACTGGAGAATGAATTCGGGTTTCACCCAGGGGCCAGGGGCTCTGCTTATATAGCCCCCTAGGATTAACCACAGCCCTCGGATCAAACCGACCTAAATGGACGATAATTATTGATCTTCAAAGTCGGTGGAGGCGGGATCCGCGAGACTCCACCCGATTGGTGGAGCGGGGAGTCGGCCGACTCCCTCCTCGGGTCGGCCGACCGGCCGGTGCGAGTGGGCCCTGTGTTTGTGTGACGCCTTCCCGGAGTCTTCTAGATTATACTTTTTCACCGTTCGGTCTTTCTCTCTATGTAAACCCGACATGTGGGCCATCTTGGGTAGTTTTCGTTGTCACCCTGCGAAATAGATATTCGCCAAAACTCGTGGAATTACATCGGTGGTAACCCTATATCTATCAAGTATTTATGAATAGGTCCATTTGCATGCTAAGTTGACGGTTAATTTTATGAGTTAACGACCATCAACAGGTGGCATCACAGCTCGCAATGCAATGCCCCTCCACTTCAACGTTCAAATAGAAATATTTGATGTGTGGGGCATTGACTTCAAGGGACCCTTCCAGAAGTCCCAAGACTGCGAGTACATCCTTGTTGCTGTTGACTATGTCTCCAAGTGGGTGGAGGCCATGCCATGCCGAGCAGCTGACGCAAAACATGCCCGAAGAATGTTCCACGAAATAATCTTCCCTCGCTTTGGTACACCATGCATGGTGATAAGCGATGGAGGATCACATTTCGTTCATCGAACCTTCAGAGCATTCCTGAGAGAGCTGGGGGCAAAGCACAACATCGCCACACCATACCACCCACAAACCAGTGGCCAAGCTGAGACCTCGAACAAACAAATCAAAACATCCTGCAGAAGACGGTCAACGACATGGGGAAAGGATGGAAAAGTAAGCTGCCGGATGCACTCTGGGCATACAGGACTGCTTACAAAACCCCCATTGGCATGTCACCGTTCCAGCTTGTGTATGGAAAGAGCTACCATTTGCCAGTAGAACTCGAGCATTGAGCCTACTGGGCAATCAAAAGTTAGAACATGGACCTCAAGCTAGCCGGAAGAAACCGCCAGCGGCAGATCTCTGAGCTTGAGGAATGGCGAGAGAAGGCGTACCACAGTGCCAAGCTCTACAAAGAGCGAACAAAAAGGTGGCACGACAACCGGATAAAACCCAAGGAGTTTCGGTAGGGCGACAAGGTCCTGCTATTCAACTCCAAGGTAAAATTATTCGGTGAAGGAAAGCTTAGAAGCAAGTGGAAGGGGCCATATACCGTTGTCGACACATCGTTTCATGGCGCAATCACGATCCAGGACAACAACGGTAACATCTCAAAGGTAAATGGCCACCGCTTAAAACCTTTCCTTGCGCCTTTTTATCGTGCAAGGTTAGACCAAGAAATTGATAGAATAGATTTAGTCATGCCGATAATTCCTTGATTTAATTCAAGGCATGACTTTCATTTATTCTATCTTTCTTGTGTCTATCTAAAAAAAAATTATTTTATTTTTATATGTATATTTTGTGTGGGAACCCCGTAGTTTCTCTCTAATTTCTCTCTAGGATTTTTCCCACACAAAAATATTTTTATATGTCCAAAATATCAAAAATCTTCTAGATTTTCAATCAAAATCAAATTTTCACGCCAGTAGAATCGAAATCACCAACAAATTCGAGTATCAAACAGCATCAGCCTGAGATGGAAGAAAACCGGGGCCGAGCGGCGCCCAGGCTGGCGCGGCCGCGCCTCAGGCGCGCGCGCGCCTGACTGGCGCCCTCTGGTGCCCGATTTTCTCTCATGTCTTTCCTGTGCTATGCTGATGCTGATGATCATGGTGATTCTGATCCTAATGCGAAAGAGATGCGGGGATGGCTCATTCTCTCCTATAAATACCACCCTCCTCCTCTCATTCTCTTCACACCAAGACAAACCTTGTCTTCTACCTCTCTCTCTCTCACTTTCCAGCAGCATTTCTAGCCTTAGCCATGGGCTTAGTCCCTACCAATACCGGGTTCAACAGTGAGAAAGCTCTCTCCTTCGCTAGAAAGTTTCTAGAGAGGAAGAATGAAGAAACCACGGAGGTCGCCAGTGCAACTCCATTGAAGGGTGGCAAGGGTGGCGATGCCTACCCAAGCAAGCGCTACAAAGCCACGCCAGCCGGATCTTCGTCTTTCAAAGCCCCAAGTTTCTCCTACACCGTAGGAGGAACGAATCTGCCAAATGGAAGGCAAGGGAAAGGGTTGTTTAGCAAATCCGGGGGTCGCTACCCATGTGTCCCTCGCCTAGTTTGCGACCCAACTATCCAAGGGCAGCCTGGCGGCATCTTTGGAGAAGATCCTCCGAAAAAGAAAGAACCTACTAGAGCAGAATTGAATAGGAAAATCAAAGAAATTTCTAGTTACATTCGCCACCTTAGGGGAAGGTTGGCGAAGGGCGAACTTATGAGGTCCAACTCGGGACGAAATCAACTCCTATCACGTTGAAATGTTCGAGGAGTTGAAGGAAATGGCACGTAAGCACGGAGTCATGCACGCCCTTGAAGAACCTCGTCTCTAGTAGCTAGGCACACGCACGTTTTTTCCCTTTTAAATCATTTCTCTTTTAAGTGTTAAATTCCCTAAAGTGTGCCTATTGTATCAAGTTTTGATTATCAATGAAATATTTGCTATATATATATATATATATATATATATATATTGTGTCTTGTCTCCACTTGTTTTTGTGTGCATTTTAAGAAAAAAAGACAGGTACAAAAACAAGTGTGGGGGAGGCACCTCGCTCCTTGACGCGCAAAGATTTTTGACACGACAAATATACAAGTTTGCGCGCCTTCTCACTCCCCGCTAATTCTCTTTAATTGCTGAAAATAAAATGAATAAAACTAAAAATGTTGCAAACTCCATCTCCTATTTTCACCAATCGAGAACGAGTTGCATACTTTTTATTCCTTGCTATCTTGATTGTGTGAACAACCTGTGCAATAGGGACCCCATGTTTTATCTAAATTATTGGCAGATGAGATATAGTAGAATGATATGAGACTTACCAACTTGTGCAATGGACTTGGGTATTTTTATTTTTTTTTGCAAAAATTCAAAACTTTTTAGCAATTGCTCCTCGTGTGATAAGTGTTATGTCCTACCAGAGCCAAATATCTACGCTTTCACTTATGCAAAACCTGTTTTAGCCACTTATAGCGATGTCAAGTCTTGAGATTCTTGCTAGAGATGGCCTTATCCCCAAGATCATTGCATTCACCCACCAAATAAATATGCTGACTCTCACACTAAGGGCCGCGCACTCATTTCATCCACCATTCCACCAAAAACGCTCATTTCTTACACTAAGAATTGAGCACATATATTCCACATTTTCTCCCTCTTCCACCAAAATACTCCTGTCAACAAGTCATGCATCTCTCTCTCCATCATTTATGCAAGAAAGGTATGGATTGTTATTAGAAAAATCCTATAAAGAGAAGCATAGTTCGTGAATAAGGAAGAGTTCTTTTTCTCCAAGGTCTTGAGATAGAAAAAAAAAGAGAGAAGAAAAAAAAAAAAAGAGCAGCAAAAAAAAAAAAAATAACGCAAGTCTTAAAATTGTTCTTCAAAGTCCATACCTTCTTGCATTTTCATTCATCAAGAGGGAGACATGATCAGGAGTCCACAAATATTTTCTACACTTACACTTGCACTTGCATCATCTAGGGATATGGCCTTCTCTTCATGACATCCAGCTGGCTTGACATTGAAACTCTGTTTATCATCCATACCCAAAACTCCACAAATCAGCCTGTAGTGGTAGGATGATCAAGAACACCTGGATAGGACTAGCCACATGATTAGATCTACACGGTGAATACATAATATGGTATACTTTAGGACAGGGAACGGAAGTGCGAACGACGCGGACGCTACGGCGCCGGCCACCGCGGTGCGCGAGGGCGATGCCTACGCGCAGCCGAAGGAGCGGTTCCGGTGGGAGGAGAGGAACGACACGACCCTGCCGGCGTCAGAGGCGGTTGCGGCATCGTCGACGAGGAGCACGGAGAGGTCTGTGAGCGCCTTGCGCGCGCGGCGGAGCTGGCCCTCGTGGATCTCCCCGGGAAACCCAGCGCGGACGCTGCGCTGTCGGCGAGGCGCTCCCAGCGGCGGACCTGGTCCATGGCGCCTCGCGCCGCATTGCAGATGTCGAGCGCCTTGACAGCGCGCTCGTGGAACTCCGCCACCATCCGCTCGGCCGCCGCGGGCAGCGACTGCGCGTCCGCGCGGCGCCGTGCCTACGCCACCACCACACGGAACTCCTCCTGGCACAGCACGAACGCCTCCAGCAGGCGGCGGATCAACGCGGCGGAGAGGAACTCCTCGCTGGCGTTGGGGGCGGCGGGGGTGTTGGTGTTGGCGTCGCCGGAACTGGAACCGGCGTCGGGCGCGGGCGGGAGGAGCTCGGCGAGCGCGGGCGCGATGTGGCGCTGGAACACCTCGAGGTCGGCCTCCTCGCGACTGGCGCTGGAACGCCTTGAGGTCGGCCTCCTCGTCTCCGGCGCCGGCATGGGCACGACCTCTGCCGGGCTCTGTCGCGGCGAGGCGGGGCGGGGCCGGGCAGGGGCACGACGCCGGACGGCTTCCGGTCTTTCTCTCCTCATCGGCGGTTGCGAGGTGGGGCCTGCGCGGGCGGTAGCAGACGCCCGCTATTACCCCAAATTTGGCGGAGGTAGCGCGCGATGGCCGGATGACCTGGCGACATCCAGGATGCCGCTGCAGCAGTTTCATCCACTATCCGCGCGTAGCGGACGCGGATAGCGGACGCGGTGCGGATAGTCTAAGCCACACCAAAACACGGCTCTTTTTCTCCATGGTCATGAAGTATGCCTGGGCCCTGCCGTTGTTCCCTGTGCTATTTGGTTCAGTGATGCGGTGCGCACATCAACACTGACCATGGTTGAGTTGATCCATATGGCAATGATGACGACAAGCGACCGCCGGTGGGCTACCGAGGACATGGACGCGAGCTTACCCAGGTACATCATGTAGCGTGAGTAAGCTTTCGATTATCATACTATCTATATTATGAGTGTAGAATCCGTCAGTGACCCATTCCACTGTTCATGTTTTTGAACAGTGAAACCTTCATGCCATGAACAGTGCTGCGACATGGGTCATGAACAGTATAGGACCGTTAGCCATGAACAGTACCGCCCGTTATGAACAGTACAATTCGCTAAGAAACAGTGACAGACCCGTTATAAAACAGTAACTGACCCCTTATGAACAGTAAAACCGTTAGGAACAGTACCCCCACCCTTTTTTCCCGGTTCTCCCGCTGTGCACAACCCGCTTAAAATACCAACCCGTTAAGCCAACAAAGAAAAAAGCCCGTGCAACGCACGGGGTTCCAGCTAGTTTATGATGCACTACTCTTTCGATTATTTATGTTATATATAGCACTGCTCTTTCGATTCTCTCCCACAATACGTATCCATCCAAGGTTCAGAGAAACATATGCATATATATTTTCTTCACGATTTCAATATTTCTTACTCTATAGATCTTTCTCCCGTGTCTCGCAGCAACGAGCAGGTATCATCTAGTATTCTTAATTTTGATAATCCATTTCCATAACGTTTATATAGCACCGCGTCATACATAACATTTGTAGGGCCGGGCGAGTTGTCGCGGCGTTGGATGTGCTGGGATGGCACTCTGTTTTCGTGTCACCAGGATGGCATGGGATTTTCTACTTGCTTATTTGTTTGTAACAATATACTTCTATATAAGAGTACATATTTTTAAATATACGATTAAATTTCACTAGAACATACTCCCAGCGTTCTAAAAATAAGGATGCATCTCATACTTCGAGATGTCAATCATCGTAAGTTTGATGAAATATATGCAAATATCTACTAGTGTTTATATTGCTAATAGACATCATTAGATGAATCGCGTCATACATTTTAATTGTAAACATAATTGTTTTCTTCTGAATTTTATATTTTTTAGATATTTTTCTAGTTTTTCTAGAGCTCATTCAAATTTTTTAAGATAATTTCATGAGCTCCAAAATATTTTTTGTGTCTCCTGTCCTAGCATATCTCTAGAATTTTTTTAAAATTTTTTTGGAGGAACGAAGATATTTTCTATGGTTTGAAGACCTTATCCAGTGTTTACCAAAAATTGTTTAAAAGTAAAAAGAAGGATCCAAAACCACCGGGAAAACCATTTTTTTACTGTTGTAGGGGTAATAGTAGTTTGTCTCATTTTCAAAGCTGTGGAGGTAAGGTTTTTTTTTTTTTTTTTTTGCTTGAGGAGTTTTTTAGTATAGACATCACATATGAAGCTCATAAAAGCCCCACAAAGTTTGGCCGCCCATACTATTGGGTTGATTCATTCAACGGCAGCGGTGACTCGAGCAATCATTCGATCACGTCTGCCAAGCACGAATTTTGGCCGGCCCATGCAATTGGGTTGTTTCATTCAATAGCAACGATGACTCGGGCCATTCGATCACGTCTGCCATGCACAAATTTTGGCCGGCCCATGCTATTGGCTGGTTCGTTCTAACAGCAACGGTGACTCGGGCCATTCAATCACGTCAGCACAAATTTTGATCGCCCCATGCTATTGGGTTGGCTCATTTTTTTTTTACTGCATCTTATTGGGTACAGCTACAATATCTGTTCAGCGTACACACTCACTCACACACTCACACCACACGCACATCACACAAACCACTATGCACGCTTACAGACCTACAACTACACACAGAAGAAATCGCGTCCTTCTAGAGATCGACAAAACCGCTCAGAGCTCCGTAGACGACGGGCACGTTGTACTGACCATTGTGGTATCACGCGAAGGAGGCAACATAATGTTATTTGGGAACACTGTTCCCGGGAACACTGTTCCCGGTGGGAAATCGTGGATCGAACCCACGATCAGTGGCTCCACCACCTGGAGACTTCACCGACCACCGAGCTAGCGCTCGTTCCCGGGTTGGCTCATTTAACAGCAACGGTGACTCGGACCATTGGATCACGTCTGCCACGTACAAATTTTGTGGTTCATTTAACAGCACGGTGACTCGGGCCATTCGATCACACTGCAACGCACAAGAGGCAATACGCACTACTGGAGCTCGGTCTTGCCGAGTGCCGCAAAGCCACCTTTGCACTCGGCGAAGGTTTTGTTGACTGCCGCACTCAGCAAATAGCCCACGGCAAAGGTTTGTTCGGCAAAATTTTCTTTGCAGAGTGCCAGATATCGGGCACTCGGCACTCGGCAAAGAAAAGTCGCCGTGACGGCGGCCGCCACGGTAATGGCGCATTTGCCGAGTGTCGCGATTGCCGACACTCGGCAAAGAAAAAAACTTTGCCGAGTGCCCTGGTCGCCCAGAATTTTGATTTTTTTTTAAAGAAAAATCTTTGCTGAGTGCCAGCGCCATCACTCGGCAAAGGCTTTTATTTTTAAAAAAATCTTTGCCGAGTGTCTTTACCATGGCACTCGGCAAAGCTAGGAACCTGAGGGACCCTGGTACTCAGCTTTGCCGAGTGCCATGGTCGCCCAGAATTTTGATTTTTTTTTTTACATTTTCATCCAGACAAACATCGCATATATATAACACCCATCACAGATATATCATAAACATGACCAACATCACATATATATCACAAGTAGCACAACCACAAGTCACAAATATATCACAAGTTCACAACCAAGTCACAAGTTCAAGTGAGTGTATCACAACCACAAGTTCTACAACCACACGACACTGCACAAACAATCTCCAAGCTACTCACAGCGATGGTCGGGGTGGAAATGGGCCAACATGCGATCCTAGTGACCCTCCAAGGTGAGGAGCCACCTCATTCGATGCCGCCGATTAACAAAGGAGAAAAGATTGCATGTGTGAGACAAAATAAATATATATCAAGTAGTACCACTACTTCTACTTCTACTACCACCCCCAACACCACACCAACACCACACCACAATCACCATCACCATCACCACCACACCACCATCACCACACCTACCACACTACCACCACCACCACACCACCATCACCATCATCATCACCATCACCATCACCATCACCATCCCTACCACACCACCATCACCACACCACCACCCATCACCACACCACCATCACCATACCATCACCACCAACATCACCACCATCACCACACCATCACCACACCACCATCACCACACCATCATCAACAATATCACCACCATCACCACCAATATCACCACACCATCACCACACCATGACACTAATTCAAAGCATGCATCTTTTCTTAAATTTTGACTCTAATTGAGAGCTAATAATGTTTCATTTCCATCATCCATGAATCTAACAGGGCAAGATGTATGTTGACTCATACTCACATATAGCCATCTGCAAAAAAAACTGCATCCGATGATCTCCTGCGCATCTGGCCACTTTGGTATGTTATAACAAGACAAGATATGCGGAGTAATGAGCAACGAGTAATCTAGTGCCCTTTGAATGGTAAGAGCAGTTACAATATAACCTTGCTCCGTTAACGGTACACTGTTCCCTCTAATAATTATTACTCTTATTGCAGACCCGACCAACATGAGTCACCTACTCCGATACACCAGCAACCCAGAGATGGAGAGAATGCGGGTCCTGCTCAACATGTAGGTGCACATGAAGCAACAGGTCCTTCTCGACAAGTAGGTATGCTACAATCAGCCTCTACATACTTCAGCACCAAGACAATCCAAAAACTGCACTAACCTTATGCGGATCCTCATGTAGGTGCCACTGTTGAAACATCAGGGGACGACCCCGACGACGACTATGCCTGTGACTGCTTCCGGTACGTTTAGTTGAACTTCACTCCTTATGTATACAACTGCCCAATTAAAACAATAGAACTTATCTAGCTGTGTCCTCTAAATAGACAGTTTGTGCTGAGAACTAGAATAGACAAACACAAAACTTTTTGCTACCTTACGCTTATGAAGGTTGTCTCTTTGCTAACACAACTCCTTTACAGCTGCAACGAAGTGTGACTCCAAAGATGAGCAGACACTGGAAGCGGCAAGCACTCAAGAAAGCTGTACCTGATGCCACAACTACTTGCCCATCCTCTGTGAACTTTGTTGTGAACTTTGGTTGTGAACTCGCCATGAGCAGCTTGGTTGTGAACTTATGGTTGTGAACTTTGGTTGTCAATCTAGTGAACTTGTGATATATTTGAACTTGTGGTCGTGAACTTATGATATATTTATGATGAATGGTTGTGATATATGTGATGTTGGTGATGTTTATTATATATCTTCTATTTGTTTGGATCAAATGTGAAAAACAAATAAACATGGCTATTTCTGGCCACTTTGCCGAGTGTTACACTCGGCAAAGACCACCTTAGCCCAATGTCATGCCCAACACACCCGGCAAAGCTAGACACCTAGCTAGGTTTCGACTTGGGCACCTGGGCATCTTATCTTTGCCGAGTGCCATGTCAGGGAGCACTCGGCAAAGATTTTCAAAAAAACAAAAAGTCTTTGCCGGGTGCCATGTCAGAGAGCACTCGGCAAAGATTTTTCAAAAAAAACAAAAAGTCTTTGCCGAGAGCCAGCTTCGTGCCACTCGGCAAAGAATGTTTTTTTGCCGAGTGCCTAACAGCTGACACTCGGCAAAGTGTGACGATGGCCGACGGCCATCGCCTGATGCCGACTTTGCCGAGTGCCTAACACTCGGTAAAGACGGACTTTACCGAGTGTCTTTCTTCGCCGAGAGCCAGACTCTCGGCAAAACCGTCTTTGCCAAGTGTGCGCCTTTGCCGAGTGCAGCATGCTGCACTGGGCAAAATGTGTCTTTGCCGAGTGTCCGATATTTAGCACTCGGCAAGGCCTCAGTTTCCGGTAGTGACATAGCCCAAAGTTTTGAGTTTTGTATCAAAACTTTCTGTCTAAAAAAGAAAATGTTTTCAACAGGTAAAGAGAGAAAAAAAATGGCTTTGTGGTGGTCATTTTGCTGGCGGCAGGGACTCGCTCGACCCAGGCCTTGTTCTCTTCCCGATTCTGGGCACCAAATCGGCACTGTAGCAGTCACATCGCTACAGTAACTTTTTTGTTTTTTTATGGTAAAAATTGTCCAAATTTTGACTAATTAGTCTCAAAATGTTCGTCTCGCAAAGTACAATAAAACTGTGCAATTAGTTTTTGATTTCATCTACATTTGGTACTCCATGCATGTGCCGGCATTTTGATGTGATGGGGAATATGAATTCTGCATAGTGAAATTTGAGGGTAAAATTTGGGAAGAGAACAAGGCCCCAACACAGTTCTACTATGTCACTAGTTGGACCAGTGGGTTTGGCATGTCATCTAGCTCCTACTTAGCTCGACCCAAACAAGCAGAAAATTAAACGTGTGGTCACTGGCATGCCGTGAGGTTCAGTGCAGCAGGTAGTGTGATCGGTGACTCAATACTTTCCACATACCGTATAGTATGTCAATGTAGTGCATACTTATTTTGGGCAAGTCTGTCAAGGCATTTTTGACCTCAACTAGTATGTGACGAAATATCTTGCCAAATAACTGAGACGACCAGAGACCGACGGCTTCCACACGCATAAAAAAAAGACGACCGGAGACCGACGGCTTGCACACGCATAAAAAAAACGAGAGAGAAAATCTAGTAGTGCAGGTGATATATACCAATGCACTAGCTAGTGGGCAGGTCGCGACGACGACGACAAGGAACGCGCGACGACGATCGCCACCATATGGGTGCCGGTCAACGGTCACACCATAACTGAGACGACCGGAGACCAACGGCTTCCACACACACACACACAAAAAGAGAGAGAAAATCTAGTGGTGCAGCTGATATATACCACTGCACTAGTGGCAGGTCGCGACGACCTGGATGGGTGCCGATCAGCACACGGCTACCAGCATGCCTGCTATTACAGCCCAGCGTTTTTAAGAGGACAAACAACACTGGAGCAGCACACAAACACATAGCGGGGCAGCAGCCAGCCTGCTCAAAACTAGCTACCATGCATCGCTCGGCTGCCATGTCTTGGTCGTTGGTGCTTCTCATCGCCGCCGCCACCTCCAGCTTCCACCTCGTCACCCACGCACGACAGGAGCTCAAGCGTCATGGCCACCACAATACCAGGGTGGAGAGTAGCTGCACTCCGCTTGAGCGGGACGCCCTGCTGGCCTTTAAGCAAGGCATCACCCAGGACTTTTGCAACGTCCTCAGCTCATCATGGATGCTAGGCTATGATTGCTGCAACTGGACTGGCGTCACTTGTAGCAGACAAAGTGGTCATGTCATCATGCTTGATCTCGGTTTGGAGTTTCTGGACCGGATCTGGGATCAGTGCCAACCCCCGAGTATTGGTCACTATGTTGCACCATATTTGGTCGGCCAGATAAGTCCTTCACTGCTTTCTCTCGAGTATTTGGAGTACCTTGACCTCAGTTTCAATGACCTCAAGGGGCCTAACAAGACTTTCCCAGAGTTCTTGGTCTCTATGACGAATTTGAGACATCTCGACCTCTCTCACATTCAGTTCTCGGGCACAGTGCCATCTCTGCTCTCCAATCTTACAAAGTTGAGGTATCTCGATCTCTCCTATGCATCATTTTTTGGCAGACTGCCTAATCAACTCGGTAACCTTTCAAATTTGCAATACCTTGACCTCAGTGGCATGTATAGGGTTTACTCAGATATATCATGGTTATCTCATTTACAGCTTTTAGAGCATCTCGATATGTCGTTAATGAATCTAAGCATGGCAGTTGATTGGTCCCATGTGCTGAACAGCATTCCATCAATCAAGGTGCTCAATCTTACAGGATGCTCACTTCCAAGTACAGAACAATCACTCACACACCTCAACCTCACAAAACTTCATGATCTTGATCTCTCCTGGAATAATAATGGAGTCACGATATCAGCAGACATGCTGGAATACCTATGTGCTTTGCGTAGCCTAAACCTTGATGGAAGCCTCTCATCTGGGAACATAACAGAGTTTGTGGAAAAGCTACCACCATGCTCCTTCGACAAATTACATACTTTATCCTTGAAGGGTAACAATATGACAGGATTTCTACCAGATAGGTTGTGGCACCTAACCAGCTTATTCCATCTTGACCTGTCAGACAATAGTATTAGAGGATCTATACCACCAGGAATAGGCAATTTATCTGCTTTGAACTTCCTTGACATGTCAGACAATTATCTTAGCGGACATGTTCCTTCTACAATCGGGATGTACCTTAACCATCTAACCACTTTGGACTTGAGCCACAACAACCTGGAAGGTGTCATCACAGAGGAACACTTATCCACTCTAGAGGGGTTGACACACATTGATTTGAGTCATAATTCGTTACAGATATTGGTGAGCTCAGAGTGGTTGCCACCATTTACACTTGACGAAGCACATTTTGCATCTTGCCAGATGGGTCCACATTTTCCAATCTGGCTGAAATCGCAAGCACAGATTGTGGTACTTGATATTTCAAGCACGGGTATAGTTGAGCTTCCAGATTGGGTGTTTACTACTTTCGTGTACTCAGAATATTTGGACTTCTCCAACAACCAAATTAGTGGAGCAATGCCTTCTAATTTGACAGCCATGGTGTATCTAGAGGAACTTTATATGAATTCAAACCTACTCAGTGGCCAAATGCCACTATTGCCAGGAGGACTCCTCAGATTGGATATTTCCCAGAACTCTTTATCTGGACCACTGCCAACAGAATTCGGAGCTCAATCTATATGGGAATTGATCATGTATTCGAATAACATCACTGGCCATATTCCTAAATATATTTGTGACCTGGAATCTCTGTTTGTCCTTGATTTGTCCAACAATTCTATTGACGGAGAATATCCACGGTGTTTTGGGATGTCAAGTATAGTTTTCTTGCTCTTAAGTAATAATGCTTTATCTGGTAATTTCCCACCATCCCTCCAAAACTACTCGCAATTGGCATTCTTGGATCTCTCGTGGAACAATTTCTCGGAACTGTACCGGTGTGGATTGGAGATCTGGTGAACATACGATTTCTTCAGCTAAGTCACAACAAGTTCTTTGGTGATATTCCGATGACCATCACAAGTCTTAAACGTCTACGCAGCTTCTGAATTTGGCAGGCAATACTATGTCGGGAGGCATACCGTCCTCTCGTTGAGCTTACAAGCAATGACACAAAAACATCCCAAGAGACCTGGCCTTGACATGTATGTCTGGTACTCGGACTTGCTAGGAAAATTTAAAGATGTCCTTTCTGTGGTATTGAAGCGGCAAGAACTGAAGTATGGTGCAGGAATTTTCAAAATGGTTGGCATTGACCTCTCACTCAACCAATTTACCGGTGGAATACCAGATGCAATCACTTATCTAAATGGACTTCTGAACTTAAATTTGTCATGGAATCACTTGGATGGACAAATCCCAGAGAAGATTGGATCTATGAAATCAATGGAATCACTTGACCTCTCAAGGAACAAATTTTCTGGTGAAATTCCACAAAGCTTGTCAGATTTAACATATCTGAGCTATTTGGACCTGTCCTATAATAATCTTACAGGACGAATTCCTCAGGGACGTCAGCTTGACACACTGTACCTACAGATCCCATCCATGTATGACGGTAACAGTGGCCTCTGTGGTCCTCCTCTTCAGAGAAACTGTTCAGCCAGTAACTCACAAGTGACACACGGTCAGGTGACAAGCGAAAAATACTCTGAGCTTTGCTTCTTTTGTATTGGCCTTGGTTCAGGTTTCATGGTTGGTCTATGGGTTGTATTCTGTGTTATGCTATTCAAGAAAACATGGAGAATTGGCTATTTCCGCTTCGTCGACAGAGCTTACGACAAGGTGTATGTGTTAGTGGTTGTGACCCGTGGCAGGCTAGCAAGAGATGGTACTACGGACTAAGTACTGTGCTTGGAGGCAAAAGACTGTACATATGGGTTGTAAGAATAAGTGAAGGTGCACAAAGCTGTAGCAGCTTATGTTATCGTTTCTGTATCAGCAGTTTGAACAATGGGCATCAATCTTTTTCATTTTACCGAAAAGTTTGAGCATCAATATATACACTTCAGTGTACCTTTTGCAGTACCTAAATTCTTAACTTCGATAATCCCATTCTAGAATTGGCATCCTGAGAATAGTTGAATTTGTGAGAAGTTTTCCCCACAACGCTCTCTCTCAAGCAACTTCAGTCACAAGATATACCTTTTTTCTGCCTTGTACCACCTCCTACGGTCCTACCAAATGAACCTCGACCTTGAAAGTGTAACCTCTCGACCTTGCAAGTGTAACCTCTTCAGATCAGCAGTAATAGTAGTGAATAAACATGCCGATATATGATCTAAAATATGTTTAAGCACTGCACTTTAAAAATGTTGACCAAACAGAGTAAGGTGTTGAATCAGCTGTTGAAAGGATGTAGGGTACAGCAAAAACAGAAGCAAATATATGCGTAGAAGAATCAGTTCCCCGGGGAGACTATCTAAAGCAACTTCTGCCATAAACCACCACAAATATTCAACTATTTAAAACCACAACTTGGCAAATAAACAGCAATCAGCAATGTACCTTGGGTACCTAAACAGCAATCAGAGCTAAGGTTTAAAACGCCAAAACCCCCAATGTACCTTGGGTACCTAAACACACTGTGTTGTACTAAACCAGAATCAGCAATCAAGAAAATAATCTGTAAATAAACTTGTTCCTCCTGCCAAAGGAACCTGAACATGGAATGGTCTGAGCTCATGAGAGCCACAACCAGAAAAGGTAAGGAACGAATGCCGACATATGGATCGAAAGTGTAATCAAGTAATGCAGAATTCAGAAAACACTGAGCAACCGAAGTCAGAATTTAGCTCTTGCAACGATGCATCTCCTTTAATAAAGTCTTATATAGGTAACTACAATAAAAGCATAGATAAATATGCAGATTTACAACCATCCCGATTTCCCAAACCCGAAACCTCTAGTTTACTGCCACACGTTTGGAGAAGCGAAGAGGCACATCGAGGCACAGATGAGCGATTGAAGGGGCCCTGATAACCAGCAGTCCAGCACACAGTCAGAAGAATTCGATCCGCCAGCAATAACTAAGCTCTTCAGCGTGGGCGATGCAATCTCAGAAAGATAATTCCATCTGCAGTTCTTCAGAACCAAGCTCTTCAGTGAGTTGGAGGTGATTGCGTGGATCGCACACATGCAGTCCTCCAGCTCCAAGTCCTCCAACGATCGGCACGCCGAGCTGACGTGCATCGTGAAACGGCAATCCAGAGCCACATTGCAGAGATAGAGCCTCCTGAGGCGCCAAGAACTGGTGGTGGATCTCACTCCCTCGAGCTGACGGGGAGGGTCCGGGGTGCAGTACTTCATCGCGCGCCTGAGCCACCCGCCCGCCTGCTTGTCAGCGAAGCTCGGTGCCCTGCTCTTGCTCACCCGCAGCCTCAGGGAATCCAGCATGGCGACGTTGCAGTGGTGCATCATCAGGGAGTCAGCGAAGTCCTCAAAGTTGTCCCACTCAATGTCCTTGGCGTCGTCGTCGTCCTCACCGTCCTCGTCGTCATACGTCCTCGACGTCCGAATTGCCGATGAAGTCGTGGTTGACGACGGGGGCAGGGTGGTTGTGGTTGTCGGACGGCTTCGGCTTCGGCGGCGGCACCGACGACACTCCGCCGCGCGGAGGCCGTCTTGGTCGCGGCGGCCGGCCTCGGCCTCGGCCGCGCCTCCGTTTGCATCGCCATTGACGACTACGAGGAGCTAGGCCAGCCAGAGAATAAAGGTAGCTGCTTTTGGTTCGGTGGAGATTCCGAGCGTGTCCGCGAGTAAATTTATATCGTCCGGCCGGCCGGCCAGCCGGCGCTCGGCGGGTTTAGCAGGAGGCTTAGTTCTCGAGGAAGGCGATGGAGGTTGTGACACTTGCTGCAGGCGACGTCGCCGGCGACGCACTGCTGGCATAGCACAGCGTCATACTCATACAACATAGCGTTTGGAGGGCCGGGCGAGCTGTCGCGGCGTTGGATGTGCTGATCGAGCGGAGGCTGGATGGCAGTTGGCACTCCGTTTTGGTGTCACCAAGATGGCATGTGATCTTCTACCTGATTACTTAAATACTGTGCATATTTCTTGTTGGCTGATGATATCTGCAACTGATAAACCGGTTGATGCTATTTCGTTATGAGAGAAAAAACACGGTACCATGATAAGTTCAAGCGATCAAGACAATATACTTTAGCTAAATACTAGTGTATATAAGATGTTTTAACTTTTGAATATACATTGCTTTTATTATGTATCTAGACATAATATATAAATACATAGCAAAAATTTTTGTATCTAAAGAGAAGCAAAAAATGTCTTATAATTTGAAATGAAGGGAATATGTTTTTGTATATATGATTTTTTAGAATACAAGTCCACGGAGCCATGTGTGAGGCTCTGTTTGGATGCACTTGTATCCACTTACTCATGTGTGTTGCCACTACTACACAAAATCTTTTATCGTGACCTTTTCAAAAAATAGTGTTTGTAGTGGATGGAGGTGAGAAATAGTTTGTGTTCCACCTCAGTCCACTCCAAGACACATGGATTGAGACAGACACGAGTACATCTAAACAAGCTCTGAGATGGGATAAAGGCAATCTCACTCCCCCACTGCATAATATAATACGATTAAAACAAAAAAATGAGAAATCTATTTTTCTAAACCTAAAGAGAAAAAAAAAAGAGCAAGTCCATTTGATCCCGAACTTAATTGTAGAGTCTAAAAATCACTCAAGTAGAAAACTAAGAAATGTTACATCTATAATTTTGAAAAGTAGGCAAATTATCCTCTTACATCAATTAAAAATAACTTTGAGGACGGTTTTTATTCACGTCATTTGTTCTAGTTTAGAAACATATCTGGTAAACATTAGATGAGGCTCTTTTTACCACGAAAATAATATGTTTAAGCCTCCCAAAAAAATCAAGGAAATCCTAGGGACACACCAGGATAAGATAGAGCCAATAAAAATATGTGGAGCTCATTAAATCATATATTGAGATCTAGGAAAGTGTAAAAATTGTAAAAAAAAATCTCAACATTCTAATCGATTTCTAAACACTTTCTAGAAACTTTTCAAAGTAAAAATATGAGACACAACTAGCATGAATGTAACACACAATAATTCTAGTTGCAATCATCATGGTTGCATCGCATACTTTGTTATGGAACTTTCCAAAATACGTTTCTATATTGATTAGAATATTTGGAGGATTTTTTGGATATTTTCCTATTTTTATAGAGGTAATCTAAATCTTGGAATTTCCCAAGATAATTTTCTGAACTCCAATGTTTGGTGTCACTTGTGTTAATATATATCTATATTTTTTTCTCAATTTTCAGAGGCATTTCTAGGGTTTGAAAACTTCATCATGTGTTAATACCAAGTTTTTTTTTTCAAACTAAAAAATATGACATGATTCAAAACACTAGAAAGACAACTTTTAAAATTCTAAAACTACTATAGGGGGTAATTTGTCTGATTTTAAAAGTTGGGGATGTAAGATTCCTATCTTTTGAATTTAGGAGCTTTTATAGGAAAATCAAAGATGTGTTCATGGGTTCAAATGGGCTTCATAAAAAAGAAGATATACAACTCAGCTTATTGAAGCACTGACTTTTGAATTTAGGAGCTTTTATAGGAAAATAAAAGATGTATAGGCATCACACATTTTTTTTTTTTGAGGAAATATAGGCATCACACATTGTTTTGAGGAAATATAGGCATCACACATGAAACTCATATAAAGCGGCCCACTCATAACAAAGAGAGCCACTTATCTTGCCTTCGTACAGCCCACGCTATTGCGGTTGTGGGCCAATTCATCTAGCAGCATGGTTTCCTAGATTCTGTTCTATAATATCAAGATTTTCTGTTTTTTAAGAAAAAGTTTTCAAATCGAAATGTTAAAAAAGTAATTGTCCCTGATTTGAGGCTTTTGAGCAGGCCTTGGTGTGGTTTTGTTTGGAGGGAGTATGTTCTAGTGAAATTTAATCCTAGCATTTTTCGCAAAAATAATATCCTGTGAAAGAAAGAAGAATTATATATAACACAAAATAACTAAGTTAATCTATGTTCGCCAAACTACTGAGTACCTTTTATAGTGCTTATGTATATTCTTAAATTCTACCATCCATTTCCACAACGTTTATATAGCACCGCGTCATACATAACGTTTGGAGGGCCAGGTGACTTTTCACGGCATTGGATGTACTGGGATGGCACTCTGTTTTGGTACTCTGTATTCATGTCACCAGGATGTCATGGGATTTTTCTAACTACATATTTATTTGTAACAATTAATATACTCTTATATGAGAGGACATGTTTTAAAATATACGATTAATTTTCACTAGAACATACTCCCTCTCCGTTCTAAAATAAGGAGGCATCTCATACGTTGAGATGCCAATCATCATAAATTTGATCAAATATATATAAATATCTACTAGTGTTTATATTGCTAATAGACATCATTAGAGCATCTCCAACAGTTTGGTAAAAATTGTTTGCCAAATGTTGTGATTTAGCAAGTTGCTAAAATATGTAACAAGTGAAATAATATGTCATCTCCAATAGTTTGCCAATTTGAGTTGCCAAATTAAAAAATCGAGGCTTTCATTGAACCTAACCCAACTACCGTTGTTCACTACTTTTTTTTTTTTTTTTTTTTTTTTTTTTTTTGAGGGCTCCGTCGTTCAATACGTGAAGGGCTCCGTCGCTCGTTTCTGTACGTATGTGGTGGCCTACTCTGCCAAATCTAGGGCGCCGCCCGGCCTTCTCCTCGGTGTTGTCTAGGGCGCCGTCCCGGCTCCTCCGTTGCCGCTGCTACTCCGGCCGGCCATCGCACAAGTGCAGCACAATCGCTAGTTCCTGTGCCCGACAACTGCATCACGAGGGGGTCAACAGCTACTAGGCACCAGCGGCAACAGGTTCCTCTGTCACATCAGAGCACACCGTATCAGCGATCAGAGCGATTCAGCGAAGCGATCAGAGCAAGCAGCATTCAGCGATCAGAGCATGTCGGTCAGAAGCACACCGTCTGTCCTCTGTCACATCTACCTACAGGACCATGCACGTCCATTCTCATTCACGTCGAAGGCAATTCAGTTTCATATAATCAACCAAGACCAAACAAATAATGAATTCAAGTGTAAATGTTTCTGAAATAATTAAACAAAGGTTCTAATGACCATAAACAAAAGGTGTGCTGAACTTAAACAAAGGGATCACAGATCTTACTATAAAAACATTGACAGCAGATCGATCATCACCAACTAAAACATTGACAGCAACCTTATCAAAGGCGGCATCAGTTGCTCGCGAGCTACAAACAGATCAAGATCAAGGCATCGTATCTACACAAGCAACATATATGGTACCTAGTCGAAGGTTGGGGGCCGGAAATTGGTACCTCATCGCGAGCTACAAACAGAGATGCAAACGTATCGAAGGTTGGGGCCAGAACTGCTTGGTACCTGATCGCGATGCGGTGGCGTTTCTCCAAGCGCGGCCGGGATTGCCGCTGATACTCCTCGCGCGGACGACGGAAAACACCGCGCCCTTATCCTCGCGCGAACTCCTCGTCGCGAGGGGAATAGACGCGCGGCCGGGACGAACTGAATATGACGCGCGAGGGCAAGGGAGGGAGATCTATATGGCGGCTGGGTTGAAACATGAGAGGGAAGAAGCGCCCGGAACTTTCCATGGCCGCGCAGGAAGGACGTCGGAGAGGCGTGGAAGATCGATGGGGAGTCGGATACGCGCGCGTAAATATACGCGCGCGGAGCTCCTCGATGGCAAACTCCCTAAGATGGCAACCCCGTTTAGCAAACTGTTGGAGAGGGAATTTTTATGTTTTGCCAAAATTTGTAGGATGGCAACCTTATTTACCAAACTATTGGAGATGCTCTTAGGTGAATAGCTTGTTTCAAAAAAAATCATTAGGTGAATAGCGTCATGCATTTTAGTTAAACATAATTGTTTCCTTCTGAATTTAATAGATTTTTCTGAATATTTTTCTAGTTTTTCTGGAGCTCATTCCATTTTAAAATTATAATAATTTCATAACCTCTAAAATATTTTATGTTGGTGTCTCTTGTCCTAGCACATCTCTAGATTTGTTTTTAGTTTATTTTTTGAGGAACGAAGAAAAAAATGGCTTTGCGGGTTTGTCATGTCATCTTTTTTTCGAGAAACATGCGTTGCATGTATTTCATTAAGCAGAGGTGAACCGAAGTTCGAGTACAAGAGTAGTCGCAGGTAATCCCACGATTACCAACGAATACCACAACACAAACACAAAGCAAGAAACGTAAAGGGGGGGAACCCTCCACCTAACATCCCCAGCAAGCTGCACCTAATACAAAAACTCGACACCTAAGTAGCCAGTAGCGTGCGGAGTCGCAAAGAAAGACATGGCGGCAAAGCATCCGCCTGAACCCTGACGGCCAAGCATCCGTCCCCACCTCAGCGACCTCAACGACCAGCACCGGCGGAGGCGCGTCCTCGGTGGCAAATCAATCCGCTCCTCCGAGTCACAGGGGCCAAAGCCCCCCGGACCGCGGGCAAGGAGGACACATAGAGCACCTCGACGGCAAAGCATCCGTCGGAATCACCTCGGTGGCAAAGCATCCACCGGAAAGAGACCTGCAACTACAACAGACACTAGCTGGCATACCTAGGTGAGGAACATGAAGCACAAAAAGGTACAGCACAACGACCAACATGCGGGAGAAGCGTCGGGCAGCAGGCTAAACTTCAGCAACCATGGCGCCAAGGACATCAACGCCGCTGACGATGACAGGAGCAGGAGCTACAAAGACGACGCCTTCAAGAAGGGTGTGGCACCAAAAGGCGTCACCGTCGTCCACCCGACCACCGTCAGGTTGAGCTTTCGCCCGGAGCTCCATGCATCCGCGTCACCAAACGGCATGAGCGTGACGATGCCATCCACGCCACCACGGCGTCGATGACCCGCCGCCAGGGCCGCTGCCCACACCACCGCGGTGCAGACAGTGTAAACGTCTGGCCACGCCAACCAAACCCCTAGCACCAGAGCCGCAGCAGCAAATCCTGGGGCCTGCCAGCCCGAGGGCCAGCCCAGCCCGAGCCGGCCGCCCCCAACCGAGGTTGGGGGGGGGGGAGCATGTCGCCCAACGGCCGGCCATGAGCACCACCGCCTCCGGGGGAGGGGGCACCGGCCACCTGATCCGGGCTCCCGGGGAGCAGATCCGGCCGCCCCCAACCCCCTGGACGCCATAGCTGCGGCCTCCGGACGGGCCGCCGCCGTCGCCGCCCGGGAGACCGGCCACCACCGGGAAGGGTGGGTCAGGCACCACCACGCCCGGATCCGGCCGTCAAAGGCCCAGAACCGGCGAGCAGCCGCCCGGGCCAGCTCCCAGCCGCCGCCACACGTCGCTGGCCGCCGCCTAGGGTTGGAGGAGGAGAAGGAGACTAGAGCTTGGGGGTGGGAAGGAGAGGGGGACGGCGGACAGCACCACCACCGGGGCCTGCCGCGGGCCGCCGCCGCCGCGGGGGGAGGCGACGGCGGCGGCCGGAAAGGAGGAGGGCGGGAGGGCCTGGGGCCGGCGGTGGGGGAGCCCCGAGTCGCCCGAGCGGGGGCGCTCGGGGGAGGGCGAGGGGTTACGCGATCTATTTTGTCATGTCATCTAGCAGCTCCTATTTAGCTCGACCCAAACAACCAGAAAGACGTGTGGTCCCATCAAAAAAAGAAAGACGTGTGGTCACGTATGCCGTGAGGTTCAGTGCAGCAGGTAGTGTGACCGTTTTTTTTTTAAAAAAAGGCCAAGATGGGCCAGGGACTCCTGTTTAAATAAATTAAAAGGGTAAGCAGTTACAAAGTTCAGAATACAAAGGCTGAAGCAGCCAAGTCAAGGAACCCAAAAAGAAACAATGAAAATCGAACAAATTACAAATGCAGTGCAAGTGCAATCCATGTTTCTGAACATGGTACATGCCTGCCTTCATCCTGTGTAGCAGCAGAACAACTTCTTCAGCGAAGTTGCCTAATATGAACAACTTCATAATCACAAATTCCTACCTAATGGCAAGTGCACTAGTGGTAGTGGTAGGTCGCGACGACGACTGCCACCATATATGAACACTAGGTGCTTCTCCCACTGGGTGCCGGTCAGCACACGGCTACATACCTGCCTGCTATTACAGCGAGCAAATCTCCCAGCCTTTTTAAGAGGACAAACAACACTAGAGCAGCACAAAAACACATAGCAGGACAGCAGCTAGCTAGCCTGCTCAAAACTAACTACCATGCATCGCTCGGCTGCCAAGTCTTGGTTGCATCGCTCGGCTGCCAAGTCTTGGTTGCTGCTTCTCATCGCCGCCGCCACCTGCAGCTTCCTCCTCCTCGTCACCCATGCACAACAGGAGCTCAAGCGTCATGACCACCACAATACCAGGGTGGAGAGTAGCTGCACTCCGCTTGAGCGGGACGCCCTGCTGGCCTTTAAGAAAGGCATCACCCACGACAACTGCGGCCTCCTCGATTCATGGCGTCTAGGCCATGGTTGCTGCAACTGGACTGGCGTCACCTGTAGCAGACAAAGCGGTCGTGTCATCATGCTTGATCTCGGATATCACCAGATCTGGAATCGGTGCCCCCCGAGTATTTGTGACAATCTTATACCATGTTTGGTCGGCCAGATAAGTCCTTCACTGCTTTCTCTCGAGTATTTGGAGTACCTTGACCTCAGTTTCAATGACCTCGAGGGGCCTAACATGACTTTCCCAGAGTTCCTGGTCTCTATGATGAATTTGAGACATCTCGACCTCTCTGGCATTCAGTTCTCCGGCAGACTGCCATCTCTACTCTCCAACCTTACAAAGTTGGAGTATCTTGACCTGTCAAACAATAGTATTACAGGAACTATACCACCAGGAATAGGCAATTTATCTGGTTTGGACTTCCTTGACATGTCAAGCAATTATCTTAGCGGACATGTTCCTTCTACAATCGGAATGTTCCTTAACCTAACCACTTTGGACTTGAGCCACAACAACCTAGAAGGTGTCATCACAGAGGAACACTTATCCACTCTAGAGGGGTTGACACACATTGATCTGAGTTATAATACGTTAAAGATATTGGTGGGTTCAGAGTGGATGCCACCATTTTCACTTGGAGAAGCACATTTTGCATCTTGCCAGATGGGTCCACATTTTCCAACCTGGCTGAAATCGCAAGCACAAATTGTGGTACTTGATATTTCAAGCACGGGTATAGATGATGAGCTACCAGATTGGGTGTTTACTACTTTCGTGTACTCTGAATACTTGGACTTCTCCAACAACCGAATTAGTGGAGCAATGCCTTCTGATTTGACAGCCATGGTGCAGCTGCAGGAACTTTATATCAGTTCAAACCTACTCAGTGGACAAGTGCCAGTATTGCCACGATGGCTCTCCAGATTGGATATTTCCCAGAACTCTTTATCTGGACCACTGCCAACAGAATTCAGAGCTCAATCTATACGGGAATTGATCATGTATTCCAATAACATCACTGGCCATATTCCTAAATATATTTGTGACCTGGAATCTCTACTTGTCCTTGATTTGTCCAACAATTCTATTGAAGGAGAATATCCGTGGTGTTTTGGGATGTCAAGTATAGTTTTCTTGCTCTTAAGTAATAATGCTTTATCTGGTAATTTCCCACCATCCCTCCAAAACTACTCGCGATTGGCATTCTTGGATCTCTCGTGGAACAATTTCTCAGGAACTCTACCAGTGTGGATTGGAGATCTGGTGTACTTACGATTTCTTCAGCTAAGTCATAACAAGTTCTTGGTGATATTCCGATGACCTTCACAAATCTTATACGTCTGCAGCATCTGAATTTGGCAGGCAATACTATGTCAGGAGCCATACCGTCCTCTCTGTTGAGCTTACAAGCAATGACACAAAAACATCCCAAGAGACCTGGCCTTGACATGTATGTCTGGTACTCAGACTTACTAGGAAAATTTAAAGATGTCCTTTTTGTGGTATTGAAGCGGCAAGAACTGAAGTATGGTGCAGGAATTTTCAAAATGGTTGGCATTGACCTCTCACTCAACCAATTTTCTGGTGAAATACCAGATGAAATCACTTCTCTAAATGGACTTCTGAACTTAAATTTGTCATGGAATCACTTGGATGGACAAATCCCTGAGAAGATTGGATCCATGAAGTCAATTTTTTTTTTCTTTTTTTTTTCGAAAGCATGCATGTGCGTGTATTGCTCTAAGAGAATAAGGAGTTTTAGTACACGGTCTGCGACAGCCGGGGCGAGAAGCCACAACTATGGCAGACAAATTACACACTGGACAAAAGTCACCGGCTTGAACGGTGGTGCTGAGAAGTTGTACTAACTTAGAAAACTAAATGTGCGACTGGGCGACTGGGCAGGCGCGACGCTTATCCCTGACGGGTCGCCGACCGCGCCGCATGCCTTTTGAGCTGTGGAAACAGCTCCCTCATGTGCTCGCGCCGTGAAGAGGAGATGTCACCACCGAAGGCCTCGTGGAACCGGATTGCGATGGTTGGGTCCGGGGTATCGGACGCCGGCCGACCAGACCACTTGTTGAGCATCACCCGACGAGCCTGTCGCTCCGGCTGAGGATCGCGGTAGGCCGACTTGGCCATCAGGCGTGTACTGCGATGCAGGCACCACTCGTCCTTGCTGATGCACGAAGTCCGTGGGCGTGGCGGATCCGCCACAAGGGGAGGCACAAGAGGCTGCCTCAAGGTGTCGAAGAAGGCGTCGAGCGACTCCTCAGTCGAACCCGGAGCGGAACGTGGGTCGGCGGCGGCGAGGCGGGTGGTGTGGGCTTGGGTGGGGAGAACGGTCGGACCCGGCGGGCTCACCGTCGAAGGCCCCCAGTCCCACCCCGCACGACGCATCGCCAACTTCGTCGAGGTTGACGTCAACGCGGGCGGCCTGAACTGCCGAAGACGGGCCAGAGCCACCCGCGTCGGTGCCAGAGGGAGACAGGGTCTCCACCTCCAACACCGATTGGCTTGCCTCCACCTCAGCATCCATGGGGTCGAAAACCCGACGCGGGGTAGGGTCCGCCACAGGTTGGAGAACCTCCTGTGTCGGCACCCCACCACCCGGCGAAGCAGGGCAACAACCTCCCTCCTGGACTGCGGTGCCACGGACCCTCCACATGGAAACATCAAACCTCAAGGAAAGGTGAGCCAGGAGGTCCTCCAGCGCGGCAGCGTCATGAAGCGCAAGAAGAAGAAGAGGGGCCTTGGCAGCGCTCCCGTTGATGACGAGAGATCCCGCCGAGGGACGGATCTCGTCTCGGGGAAATGGAGAGGCCTGCAGCGGCTTTGGAGGCGGCGGCGGAGGCGAAGCAATCGGTCACTGCAGTGGATGAGGCACGTCGTCGGCAGAGCAATGCTCCGCGGAGGACTCCTGGCTGTGGCCACGGCCCGGAGGTGGGACAGGCCTGCTGGGGGAAGCACATGCGCTCGTGCACATCTTGGCTCGGTGTCCAGTACGCCAGCAGCGCAGACAACGCGAAGGGGAACGACACTGAGCAGCGACGTGGCCACGAGCGAGGCAGTTGAAGCAGTGTCCCACCAGCCACGGCGGGACCGGACGACGACGCACGGGCGCAGCCTTCCGTGGAGATGACTTGCGGGGGAGGACCTCCCGCCACCCGTCCCGGTCCGGCGGTGAGGCCCTGCGGTCGGCCCCCAACCGCAGCGCGGCCGGTGGACGAGGCTCGGGGTTGGGTCCCAGACGCTTGTGAGCGGCCGGGCGCGTCGCGTGTCCGGCGCCGAGTCTCCTGTGCGCCGGCTCCCTGGCCGCGGGCGTCGGGCCGACACGGCTTGCCGCGCCGGTGCGCCTTGCCAGGGCCCCGTGGGGGCGCTCCTGTGCGCCGGCCTCAGCAGCTCCTCGCACGGGTGGCACGGCCTCGGGCGCCGGTGCGCGAGTCCCTGCGTCGCTTGACGCCGCCCCACGGCGCGCGCGACGTCGCGGCCGGCGACCGTCGCGCCGTGGAGGAACAGCAGCGGGCGGCGGTTGCGCGGTCGTGGACGTGCCGTCGCCATCAGCAGCAGCAGCACCGGTCCGGGACGAGCTCTCCCCGAGCTCCAGAACCCGGTCGGGTCGGCTGGACATTTCGTCGAACAGGTTGTGGTCGTCGCGCCCCCCGGTGGTTGGGCTGAGCAGTCTGCGCGCGTTGTGCGGCGGAGGTCCGGGAGGAGGAGGTGGTGGTGCCTCGGACCGAGGCCGTGCCCGCCCGGGGCCGGGCCGTCCGTCGCGCCGCCGCAGCCTCCACCCCGGGAGGACGACGGCGGTGGGGCGCGCGGCGGGCGTGGGGATGTCGAGGTAGGGACGGGGCTCGAACGGCGCGCCGTAGGAGGGGGGGCGGAGTGGCCGACGTGGACGCCGAAGAGGCGGCGTCGCGGACGCCGGACGAGCGGGCGCCGCGCGCCCCCGTCCCCCGGCCGGGCATGCCCAGCACCCGGGGCTCGGCCTTGGAAGGGGTCTCCCCGACCACCAACCTGGGCCGAGCCGCCCTGGGCGAGAGCCGGCGGCCGGAGAGGAGCAGGGAGGCCGGCGGCGGCGCGTAGCCATCTTCATCGTCGGAGGCGTCGGAACAATGGCCGTCGGTCCACCGCTGCGCTTTGCTGCGCCCAGTGGACAAGGGGTGGAAGGGCGTGGCTAGGGGAGAGAGAAGCTTACCAGAGGGGGAGGAGGAGGCCGCCGTCGGGGCCGGAACAGCCGGCGGCGCGCTGGCAGCGGCGCCCTGGGTGGATGTGCTGGGCGCGGCCATCTTCGGTTGGGAGCTTCCCGGAATTGTTGCGGAGCGAGCAGTGGACGGCGGGCTCTGGGGCGAGGTGGAATAGGTTCAGGAGAGGGAAGGGAAGAGGATGGCCGGGCCGATCTACGGCGGGATGGCCGGGAGGCCGGCCATCGCCGGCGGTGGCGGCGGGCGGGTCGCGGTCGCCCGCAACGGGCAGTCAGCTCTGTTCTATAGAAATGGGTTTCAGCAGCCCCTCCCCATGAAGTCAATGGAATCACTTGATCTCTCAAGGAACAACTTTTCTGGTGAAATTCCACCAAGCTTGTCAGATTTAACATATCTAAGCTATTTGGACCTGTCATATAATAATCTTACAGGACAAATTCCTCAGGGACGTCAGCTTGACACTCTGTACCTACAAATCCCATCCATGTATGACGGTAACAGTGGCCTTTGCGGTCCTCCTCTAAAGAGGAACTGTTCAGGCAGTAATCCACAAGTGACACATGGTCAGGTGACAAGCGAAAAACGCTCTGAGCTTTGCTTCTTTCACATTGGCCTTGGTACAGGTTTCATGGTTGGTCTATGGGTTGTCTTCTGTGCTATGCTATTCAAGAAAACATGGAGAATTGCCTATTTCCGCTTCGTCGATAGAGCTTACGACAAGGTGTATGTGTTAGTGGTTGTGACCTGTGGCAGGCTAGCAAGAGATGGTACCAGAAACGAAGTACTGTGCTTGGAGCCAAAAGGGTGGGTTGCAAGAATAAGTGAAGCTGCAGAAGGATGTAGCAGCTTATATATGTTATCTTTTGTGTATAGATTGTGTATACAGCTTGATCAGCAGTTTGAACAATTAGCATCAGTTCGGCAGCAAACATGAGCACGCAAATCCATTTTAGTTTTTTTCTATTTACCTGTTGAAAACACTTTCTTTAATTTTCAGACAGAAAGTTCCGGTAGAAAAATCTGGAAAAACGGATCACCCCTTGCCTCTATCTCTCTTTCGAGCACGTATCTCTTTAGTCCCAAAGGGCTGCAGCTGCACACCATTTGCACTGCATGCCAAACAAAACTCCAGTAAATTTTCATATTTCTCTGAAAAAAAAAACAGATTGCTGAAGGAACAAAATATTACACAAAATAATTAAGTTTACCTACGCAACCCAAACTCCAGTGTACCTTTTGCAGTGAGGATGCTCTCTCGCAAGCAACTTCCAGTCACAAGTTATACCTTTTTTTCCTACCTACCTACTACCAAACTAACCTCGACCTTGACAGTATAACCTCTTCAGACCCAGCAGTAACAATAGTGCATAAACATGCTGATATATGATCTAAGATATGTTTAAGCACTGCTGCACTTTAAAAATGTTGACCAAACGAGTAACTGAGTAACGTGTTTCATTAGCATTTCAAAGGATGATACAGTAAAATAGAAGCCAATATGAGTAAAACAAATCAGTTCCCCGAGGAGACCGTCTAAAGCAACTTCTGCCATAAACCACCACTATTCAACTATTTGAACCACAATTTGGCAAATACACAACAGATCATCAGAGCTAAGCTTTAAAAATGACAGACACCCTATGTACCTTGGGTACCTAAACACAGTATTGTAGTAAACGAGAATCATCAATCAAGAAAATTAATCTGTAAATTTGTTCCTCCTGCCAAAGGAACCTGAACATGGAATGGACTGACCTCTTGAGCCACAACCAAAATAATTAAGGAACAATTAATGACATATGATCCAAAGTGTGTTCAAGTAACGCACTCAGAATTCATAAAGCATTGAGGTAGCTCTCAAAAGGATTCACCTCTTTTAAAGTCTTACATAAGCTACTAAATAAAGCATAGATAAATATGCAGATTTACAACCATCCCGATTTCCCAAACCCGAAACCTTCTAGTTTACTGCAACACGTTTGGCGAAGCGAAGAGGCACATCGAGGCACAGGTGAGCAATCGCGGGGGCCCTGATAACCAGCACACAGTCAGAGGAATTAGAGCCACCAGAGATAGTTAAGCTCTTCAGCGTAGGCGATGCGATCTCAGAAAGATAGTTCCATCTGCAGTTCTTCAGAACCAAGCTCTTCAGTGAGTTGGAGGTGATCGCGTGGATCGCGCACATGCAGTCCTCCAGCTCCAAGTCCTCCAACAATCGGCACGCTGAGCTGACGTGCATCGTGAAACGGCAGTCCAGAGCCACATTGCAGAGATAGAGCCTCCTAAGGCGCCAGGAATTGGTGGTGGATCTCGCTCCCTCGAGCTGACGGGGAGGGTCCGGGGTGCAGTACTTCATCGCGCCCCTGAGCCACCCGCCTGCCTGCTTATCGGCGAAGCTCGGCGCCCTGCTCTTGCTCACACGCAGCCTCAGGGAATCCAGCATGGCGACGTTGCAGTGGTGCATCATCAGGGAGTCAGCGAAGTCCTCAAAGTTGTCCCACTCAATGTCCTTGGCGTCGTCGTCGTCCTCACCGTCCTCGTCGTCATACGTCCTCGACGTCCGAATCGCCGACGAAGTCGTGGTTGACGACGGGGGCAGGGTGGCTGTGGTTGTCGGACGGCTTCGGCTTCGGCGGCGGCACCGACGACACCCGCGGCGGCCGAGCCGCTCGCGCGGAGGCCGTCTTGGTCGCGGCAGCCGGCCTCGGCCTCGGCCGCGCCTCCGTTTGCATCGCCATTGACGACTACGAGGAGCTAGGCCAGCCAGAGACACACAAGGCCAAGAACCAGAATAAAGGTAGCTGCTTTTGGTTCGGTGGAGATTCCGAGCGTGTCCGCGAGTAAATTTATATCGTCCGGCCGGCCGGCCAGCCGGCGCTCGGCGGGTTTAGCAGGAGGCTTAGTTCTCGAGGAAGGCGATGGTGGTTGTGACACTTGCTGCAGGCGACGTCGCCGGCGATGCACTGCTGGCATAGCACAGCGTCATACTCATACAACATAGCGTTTGGAGGGCCGGGCGAGCTGTCGCGGCGTTGGATGTGCTGTGCTGATCGAGCAGAGGCTGGATGGCAGTTGGCACTCTGTTTTCGTGTCACCAAGATGGCATGTGATCTTCTACCTGATTATTCAAATACTGTGCATATTTCTGTTTGGTTGATGGTATCTGCAACTGATAAACCGGTTTGATGAGAGAAAAACACAGTACCATAGTAAGTTCAAGCGATGAATACCTTATACTCCTAGCTAAATACTAGTGTATATAAGACGTTTTTTTTTTTTTTTTGAGCCTTGGAGATTCATTCATTCACTTGGAGCAAGGTTACAATGGTCTGTCATCAGCTCCGACGCATAGGCTGGTACATGAGTCCACAATCCAGCTCTATGGTCTGCCGTGACCCTTTTTGCTAATACATGTGCTACTTTATTACAAACTCGAGGAATGAAAGAAAATTTAAAATCATCAAAAGCTAGAGCTTGCTCCTGAATCTCCAAAAGAAGAGGCGCACAGCACGACCTCTGAAACATGCCTGAATTCCATAGCTGTACTATCTGTTGGCAGTCCGTCTCCATCCAAACTTTCCGAACACCGATCTGGGCAGCAAGGGCCAAGCCATCCCTGCACGCAAGAGCTGCCATCGTGGTGGCGTCGAGGGAGTGTTCATACCATTTTGCTCCTCCTCTGATGAACGATCCAGAACTATCCCTCAACACTGCACCAGTTGCTCCACTTCCCGAACGGCCATAAAAGGCACCGTCCACATTACATTTGATCCACCCCTCTTGGGGGCATACCCAACTCATTTTCGTACTCATTGCAGGGGCTGGGACCTGAGGTGCTGCAGCTTGCTCCAGATCATGAGCCAAATCAACGGCCCATCTCACTGAACCATGAACTGATGAGGCTGATTCTCCGTGCCTTCTTCTGTTCCGCAGAGTCCACAGAGCATACATTCCAATTACTATCATCGGCAGGTCTCTTTGGGGTACTAATCTGCCCTCTGCAATGTCATAAGCCCACGTGTCATGGTGAAGATTCGGTAGACGCACTCCTGTATCAGACTTGATCTTTGCCCAGAATGCTCTTGCAATTGTACAGTCCATCAGAGTGTGTTTGATCGATTCATTCCCGTTCCCACAAATTTCGCAGTTCGCAATCGGTTCCAGATGCCTCCGGTGTAGGATCTGGCGAGAAGGGAGGTATTCATGGATCACCCTCCACCAAAAAACCCTAACCTTTGGTGGAAACTTCATTTGCCAAATCTTCTGCCAAACTGAATTTTCAGAAGTTGATGCGCCTGCATCTACCAGGCCACCTCTTTTCTCCTCATCCAACAGTCGATAGGCGGACTTGACAGAGTAGTATCCGTGTTTTTCCGGTTCCCATGCCCATATGTCACCCTGTCTACCTCGTGCTGGAGTTCGTAGAATGGCTGCCGCATCCACTGGAATAAAGGCTTCAGTGACAAGTTGCTCATTCCACTGACCGTTTTCCGACAACAGGACACCAATGAAAACTGCTGACCGTTCTCAGGTGTGATCGGCTTCCCCCCGAAATGGTTCTGGAGCCACCGGTCTCGCCAGATTTTGGTAGTAGTCCCATCTCCAATCCTTTTAATCAGCCCTTTCCGAAGCACTTCACGACCAGCTAGGATCGCTCGCCAGGTCTGGCTTGCATTCTTCTTCCTGTTGCTCGTCAGAAAGGTGCCATCATGTAAATATCTCCCTTTCAGAACACGAGCGCATAGACTATCCGGGTTAGACAGGAGTCGCCATCCTTGCTTACCGAGCATGGCGAGGTTAAAATTCCTCAAGTCCTGAAACCCCATGCCCCCCTTGTCTTTAGGAAGTGTGAGATTCTCCCACTTCATCCAATGTATTCTTCTACTGTCAGCCGAGCTGCCCCACCAGTAATTGGCCATCGGGGAACGCATCTTTTTGCATGTTGTCTTGGATAGTAAGAAGCAACTCATGGAGTAGGTTGGGATGGCTTGAGCAACCGATTTCAGAAGCACCTCCCTGCCTGCCCAGCTAGCTTCTCTGCCACTCCAACTGCCAATTGCCTTCCTGATTCTAGTTGGAATATAATCGAAAGCCTCCGTGGTCGATCTCCCCATTGCTGTAGGTAGTCCCAAGTACTTCTCTGCTAGAGCTTCCATGTCAATGTTCAGGGTCTCTCTCACCTCAATCTTCGCTGTTTCAGTACAGTTTGAACTGAAGAAGACTGCTGATTTGTCTCGGTTCACCATTTGGCCCGAGCCATTGCTGTAGACATCCAGTAGCTGTTGCAGCTTTTGGGCCCCTCTCTGCGATGCTTCTGAGAAAACAATGGAATCATCCGCAAAGAGTAAGTGTGAGATCCAGGGGGCATGGACACCCACGCGCACACCTCTGGATAGGTACACTGGTCCCGACTTTAGCAGGCAGGATAAACCTTCTGCACACAAAAGGAAGAGGTAGGGGGAAATGGGATCTCCCTGATGAATACCTCTTGTAGGTTTGAAAGGATCAGTAAGCACTCCATTGACCCTTACTGACAAAGAAACTGAGGTAACACACTTCATAATCACTGATACAAAGCTCTGACAGAAGCCTAAAGCTGTCCTGATCTTCATTAGATACTCCCATTCGACTCTGTCATAGGCTTTGGCCATATCTAGCTTGATTGCACAAGCACCAGTCTTGCCTTTTTCCTCTTTAGATAGTGGGTGCATTCGTACGCTATCAACACATTATCAGTTATCAATCTCCCTGGAACAAAGGCGCTCTGCTCCGCTATGATCTCGTCCAGAAAGACCCTCAGTCTATTTGCTAGGACTTTTGAGCATATCTTATAGATGACATTGCACAAAGATATCGGTCTAAAATTCTTCATCTCCTGCGGGTTCTTCACCTTTGGGATGAGGACCAAAGTTGTACTATTAACTGCTGCCGGCATTTCTCCACCATTTAGGAATTGCAGTACAACAGCTGTGACACTTGGGCCTAGCATCTGCCAATGATGTTGAAAAAATCCTGCAGTGAGACCATCTGGCCCTGGGGCTTTGTTGGCACCCATCATAAACAATGCACGCTTCACCTCATCAGCCGTGAAAGGCTTTGATAATTCATCGTTCATCTGGTCTGTTACTTTGACAGGAACATGACCTAGTATGCCTTCCGGCTGTAGGAACTCTTGAGCTGAAAATAATTCTGCATAAAAGTTCCTAGCCTCCTTTTCAAGTCCTTCCTGATCTGTAACCAGCACACCATCTTCACGATAGAGGGCTTGAATACGATTGGTCCTTGCTCGTTCTTTCGATTTTGCTTGAAAGAACGTTGTATTACGGTCACCTTCCCGTAACCATTCAATCCTGGACCGTTGTTTTTCCATTATTTCCTCTCTAGATAGCAGCTCCGAGATTTGTTTCATCAGTCTGCGTTCTTCCCTGGATGGCCCGGAACCAATAGAGTTGCTCCTTACCCTTTCCAGCTCCGAACGGAGACGTGCTAAGTCTTTTCGGACAGAACCAAAGGTGGATTTGTCCCAGTCCGCCATGGAGCGGCTTGGCAAACCCAGTTGTTCTGTTAATGAGTCTAGCGAAGTGTTGCCGTTGGGTTCCCGCCAAGCTTCCTCCACCGCACGGGCATAAGATGGATCTCGCCGCCACATGTTCTCATACCGAAACGGACGATGTCTCCTCCTCCTCCTTGTTCGCCTCTACATACACTCGATTGCGAGGCAACAATGGTTAGATTCCGTAGTTTGCTCATGCCAAATTTGGACCTGATCAAACATCTGCAGGAACTCAGCATTAGCCAGACCACGATCTAGGCGTACTTTAACATTGTCATGCCCTTGTTGTCTGTTATCCCAGGTGTAGGGCAGGCTTATAAAACCAAGGTCCATAAATCCACAAGTCTGGACCGCATCACGAAAGCCGTCCATTTGACGTTCCGGCCTAGGTTGCCCCCCCAAACTGTTCCTGTCCATCCAGTATCTCGTTAAAGTCACCAGCGCATAACCAGGGCATCGAGCTCTGATTGTTAAGGAATCTGAGACACTCCCAACTTCTATGTCTCATATCTCTGTTGGGTTCACCATAGAATCCTGTAAATCTCCATTTAGGGGCTAGCGTTCTCTGATCAAGGATTTCCACATCAATGTGCAGTTTGTCACACGTCTGCAATTTCAGTGAGACCTCTCTTGTCCACAGAAGCGCCAAGCCTCCTCCCCTACCAAAGCTCCCCACCCCCAGCCCATTAGCAAAGCCGAGAGATTGCTTGAGCCTGTCCACATTATTGGAAAAAATACGTGTTTCAGAAAGGAAAACCAAACAAGGGCGGTGTAGCTGTACCAAGCTACGGATCTCTTGAACTGCCTCGGATTGCCCTAAACCCCAGCAGTTCATGCATAAGAGTTTCATTGTGCCCGGCGGGGGCTGCCGCTCGCAGCCGCCGCCGATCCTGCATTTTGAGAGTTGCCTCTTTTCTGCCTCTTTAGCACTTCAATCATACTTTCACCACCACTATCTCCCGATCCCTCCAGATGGTTAACTCTAGAGGTCACCGTGCCCCCGAGGACTAAAGCACCAGCTTCTCCGAGTGGAACATTGAGGTCAGGAGTCTGCGCACCCTTGGCCAAAGGCTTCCTCTTGCGAGGTCCTTGCCTATGGTCCTCATCCATGGCCTGAAGTTCCAGCTTTGGTGCATCAACTGGAATCTCCAAATGACCATCTTTTGTTGCTTGCTTCTGTGGAGATTGGATTTCCGGCTCTTCAGAATCTCCCACCTGGCTGACCGAGCGGCGCGAATCGGTCGTCATTGACCCTCTCTCTCCTGTTTTACCTTTAAAAGCAGACTGCTTGAAACAAGACGAAGAGCCACTACCAAAGGATTCTCGCAGCAGCTGCGGCAAAGGATTGCAAACGTTTCTTTTTCTCCTCCGGAGCCCGGAGGTTGACATCATACGGCAGCTTGCCATTTTCCCCTCTGGCAGCCGGTGTCAGGCACTCCACATCCGAGTGTCCCATCATTCCATAGTGGTAGCAGATGTATGGGAGTCTTTCATACTGCACCTGAAACCAACGAGGTTCCTCCTTCTTATTGATGCGGAGAAGGATCCCCCTGCGCACCGGTTTGTCAATCTGGACAGCAACTCGACCGCGAAGAAAAGCGCCGCTTGCTTTGCCATCCTTGTCCACATCCACCTGGATCACCTTTCCAATCATATCCAAGGCCCTTCCTCCTCGACTCCGGTTCATCCAACCTAAGGGCATGTTGAGAATACGAACCCAGAGTTCCACTTGATCGAAATTGATATCATCCGCCTTGAGTTTTTCATCGTACTCTTTCAGCAGGACTGAATACTTGCCTACCATCCATGGTGATCCAGCTAAAACCCTATCAAGGTCTCGGGTGGAGCCGAATTCAACCACAAATAGGTTTTTTCCTTTTTCACCAATCGCCCTTATTTTGAGGCCGATCGGGTTACCCCATGCTGCCTTCATCGCCGAGCGCACGGTGCTGGGATGGACCGTGACCGGGGACAGCACTTTTCCAACCAAGGCACACTCCAGCAGCGCCACGGTTCCTTCCTCCTCATCGTCACTAAATTCAAGAACAGCAACTTCTTCCTCCGTCAGCCGGAGCTTTTGGAGAAGATCAGACACGTTAGGGTTTTGGGAATTCCCCTCACCCCCCGAACCGCCACTCCCATTCGACGCCATCTCGGCGGACAGGACGGCACCAGTAGAGGACGGCGTGCGCAAACTGATGGCGCACCCGTAGAACAGTCCCACCTAGGACCCCTAAGCGGCGAAAACCCTAGTGGTAGTTGTGCGACGACGGCGCCTGAGCACGGCTAACCAGACGTATTTTGCGTTGGCCGACACCACGCTGCGATGGTGGCGTCGGGGCGGGGACGCCGTGGCCGAGGGGCCGGCGGCGCTAGCAGATCAAGGTCACCGGCGGCGGTGATCTAGATCGAGGTGGGACTCGCGATCGCCTTCAGGATCGCCCAAACCGTCGCTCCGAGAGTTACGGACATAGTGTATATAAGACGTTATGACTTTTTAGTATACACTAGTTTTACTGTTATGTATCTAGACATAGTGTATATCTAAATACGTCGCAAAATATGTTGTATCTAAAAAGAAGCAAAAAAACATTTTATAATTTGAAATGAAAGGAATATGTTTTTTGTATATATGATTTTCTTAGAATATAAGTCCATGGAGCCATGTTTGAGGTTTTGCTTGGATGCGCTTGTATCCACCTTACTCATGTGTGTTGCCACTGCTACACAAAATCTTTACCGCGACGTTTTACAAAATAGTGTTTAGAGTGAATTGAGGTGAAAACAATTTAAGTTTACCCAATCCACTTTAACACATATAGATTGAGATGAATACGAGTACATCCACATAAACCCTGAGACAGGGTAAGGGAAATCTACCTGTCTACCAGAGAAAAAGAGCAAGTCTATTTGATCCCCGAACTTAGTTGTGGAATTAAACAAATCACTCAAATAAAAAACTAGAGATCTTACATCAATAATTTTGATGAAAACTAGGCACGTCATGGTTTTTAGCTCTGAGGATGGTTTTTAGCCACGCCATCTCTTCTAGTTTAAAAACAAATCTGGTAAACATTAGATGAGGTCTTTTTTACCATGAAAATAATACGTTTAAGCCTCTCAAAAAATCAAGAAAATCCTAGGGATACATCATGATAGGATAGACACAATAAAATATCTGGAGCTCATTAAATCATATTCAAGCATTTCAAAAATTATATTGAGACCTAGGAAAGTGTAAAAATTTAAAAAAATCTCAAAACTTTATAACCCATGTCTAAACACAACTTTTCAAAATAAAAATATGAGACACAACTAGTATGAATGTAACACACAATAATTCAGATTGCATCTCATACTTTGCTGTGGAAATTTTCCAAAATATGTTTCTGTATTTATTTGAATATTTTGAGGATTTTTCTTATATTTTTCCTATTTTCTAGAGCTCAATCCAATTTTTGGAGTTTCCCAAGATAATTTCCTGAACTCCAAATTTTTTATCCGGTGTCACTTGTCCTAATATATATCTATAATCTTTCTAAAAAATTTTGAGACATTTCTAGGGTTTGAAAACTTCATCAAGTGTTAATACCTAATTTTGTTTTCAAACAAAAAAGATGACATGATTCAAAATACTAGAAAGACCACTTTTTAAATATTATATAGGGGTAATTTGTCTGATTTGAATAGTTGGGGAGGTAAGATTCCTGTCTTTTGAATTGAGGAGCTTTTGTAGGAATCGAAGATGTGTTTGTCGGGTCAAATGGGCTTCATAAAAAAAGTACAACTCAGCTTATGGAGCACTGTTTTTTCGTTTTTAGAATGACTGGAGCACTGGACTTGCATTGGTCGATGTATAAGCATCAGACATGAAACTCATATAACGCGGCCTACTCATAACGTTAGGAACTCATAATAAAGAGACCCACTTATTATCTTGCCAAAATCCAGCCCGCGCTATTGCGCTTGTGGGCCGATTCATCCAGCAGCATGGGTTGGCAGCCCATGACTTCGAATCGTACGCCGGCTGCCGGCACGCACGAGACAATGTGTCCTTTTCCTAGATTCTGTTCTATAATATCAAGATTTTCTGCTCTTTTTTTTTTAGAAAAAAATTTCGAATCGAAAGGTTAAAAAAAAAGTAATTGTCCCCGATTTGAGGCTTTTGAGCAGTCCTTAGTTTGGTGTCTGTTCGCTGATGTATCTCTTCAAGACTCCCAAAGGGCTATGCAGGCCACTTTTTGTCAAAAAAAAAAAAAAATTCACAGCTGCTTTCATATTCTGTGAAAGCAAAAAAAAAAAAAAATTATGTAATTTTTACTAGAACATACTCCCACTGTTCTAAAATAAGAATGCATCTTATACTTTGAGATATCAATCATCATAAGTTTGATCAAATATACACAAATATCTAATAGTGTCTATATTGCTAATAGACATCATTAGCTGAATCATGTCATACATTTTAATTGTAAACATAATTGTTTCCTTCTGAATTTTATAGATTTTTCTAGTTTTTCTAGAGCTCATTCCAATTGTTTAAGATAATTTCATGAGCTCCAAAACATTTTTTTTTGGTGTCTTCTGTCCTAGCACATATCTAGATTTTTCTAGTTTTTTTGAGGAACAAAGATATTTTCAATGGTTTGAAGATCTTATCTAGTGTTTACCAAAATTTGTTTAAAAGTTAAAAAAAAGAAGGCATGAGAAAATAAAACAATACTGCGATCTGAGACTTGTAGAGAAAAATAAGCCCAAAAAAACGTCCAGTTTCCCCACTGGTGACCAACAAGGTTGGCTCGGTCCAAAATCACATTCACACCTATTCTCCATGACTCATATCTCGCTCGTGTTCTCAACGCCGGCTCCAGTCCCTCGTATTACCGTTTTATGTGAAACAATTTTAATTTATCATTATATTCTTGAATATGAAGAATATGCTTTGTTCATGAACTATATATAGTATATATGGCACTATACATGCCGAATATGAGTCATTCGGTTGACAATTTTTTTAAGCCATTTGGTTGGCATTTTTTTTTTGAATACCCAACCCTCAAATCCTGCGCCCGGCACCGGAAGGCAGGATCCAAAACCACCGGGAAAACCATTTTTTACTGTTGTAGGGGTAATATTAATATGTATCATTTTCAAAGCTGGGGAGGTATGACTTTTTTTTTTTAACTTGAGGAGTTTTTTTAGTATAGGCATCACATATGAAACTCATAGCCCCACAAATTTTGGCCGGCCCATGCTATTGGGTTGGTTCATTCAACATCAACGGTGACTCGATCATTTTGGATAAAGAGGAAATTTGTCAGATTGGAATCACTTGGATGGACATATCTATTTATCAGATTTGTCCATCCAAGTGATTCCATGCTGGCTTGTTCATTCAACATCAACGGTTCATATTGTTCATATTCGATCACGTGTGCCAGCAGAAGAGCCAAGACGTAACCTAGAGGTTTGAGTTTTCTATGGTAATAAAAGAGGAAAAAATGGCTTTGTTGTGGTCATTTTGCTGGCCGCAGGGACTCTACCCAATACAGTTATACTCCCTTTATCCCTAAATAAATGTCACTATTGATGTACTTGTCACAAGTTTGACTTGATTTGTAGAAAAAATGCAACCCTTATATTTTTAAATATATATTTATTCTAAGTCGTTTCTACAAATGATAGATATTTAGGAATGGAGTGAATACGTCACTATTTAGCTCGACCCAATCAAGCTGAAAAACGTGTGGTCACGTAGCATGCCGTGAGGTTCAGTGTGCAGCAGGTAGTGACGTAGTGTGACCGGTGACTCAATACTTCCCACATACCGTATAGTATCAAGTATGTCGTCAATGTAGTGCATAATTATGTTTGGCTTCGACTAGTACGTGATGCAATATCTTGCCAAATAACTAAGACGACCGGAGACCAACGGCTTCCACATACACACACAAAATTAAAAGAGAGAATCTAATGGTGCAGGTGATATATACCTGTCCACTGGTTGCCGATCAGCACACGGCTACATACCTGCCTGTTATTACAGCGAGCCGAGATCTCGCAGCCTTTTTAAGAGGACAAACAACACTGGAGCAGCACACAAACACATAGCGGGGCAGCTAGCCTAGCCTGCTCAAAACTAGCTACCATGCATCGCTCGGCTGCCAAGTTCATCGCCGCCGCCACCTGCAGCTTCCTCCTCCTCATCACCCATGCACGACAGGAGCTCAAGCCTCATGACCACCACAATACCAGGGTGGAGAGTAGCTGCACTCCTCTTGAGCGGGACGCCCTGCTGGCCTTTAAGCAAGGCATCACAAACGACTCCTGCGGCTTCCTGGACTCATGGCGGCTAGGCCATGACTGCTGCAACTGGACTGGGGTCACTTGTAGCAGACAAAGTGGTCATGTCATCATCCTTGATCTCGGTTCGAACCAGATCTGGAATCAGTGCCCCCCGAGTATTAGTGGTCTTATGCCATATTTGGGCGGCCAGATAAGTCCTTCACTGCTTTCTCTCGAGTATTTGGAGTACCTTGACCTCAGTTCAATTTACCTCGAGGGACCAAACAAGACTTTCCCAGAGTTCTTGGTCTCTATGACGAATTTGAGACATCTCGACCTCTGTGGGATTCCGTACTCCGGTGCAGTGCCATCTCTGCTCTCCAACCTTACAAAGCTGGGGTATCTCGATCTCTCCTATACATCATTTTTTGGCAGACAGCCTAATCAACTCGGTAACCTTTCAAATTTGCAATACCTTGACCTCAGCGGCATGTATATGTGGGTTTACTCAGATATCTCATGGTTATCTCATCTACAACTTTTAGAGCATCTCGATATGTCGTGGGTGAATCTAAGCATGGCAGTTGATTGGTCCCATGTGCTGAACAGCATTCCATCAATCAAGGTCATCCGTCTTGAAGATTGCTCACTTCCAAGTACAGAACAATCACTCACACACCTCAATCTCACAAAACTCCAGTATGTTGATCTCTCCAAAAACTCTCTTCACCAGCCAGTGGCATCTACATTGTTTTGGAACTCAACAAGTATTGAAAGCCTTTTTCTATCTCAAACCAATCTTTATGGCCCTTTTCCTGATGCATTAGGGCGTATGACAAATCTCCAAGTGCTTGACTTCTCCTGCAATAACAATGGAGCCACGATGTCTGCGAACACGCTGGAATACCTATGTGCTTTGCGTAGCCTAGACCTTGAAGGAAGTCTCTCATTTGGGAACATAACAGAGTTTGTGGAGAGGCTATTACTGAGATGCTCCTCCAACAATTTCAATACTTTATCGTTGAAGGGTAACAATATGACAGGACTTCTACCAGATAGGTTGCGGCACCTAGCCAGCTTATACCATCTTGACTTGTCAGACAATAGTATTACAGGATCTATACCACCAGGAATAGGCAATTTATCTGGTTTGGACTTCCTTGACTTGTCAGACAATTATCTTAGCGGACATGTTCCTTCTAAAATCTGGATGTGCCTTAACAGTCTGACCACTTTGGACTTTTCCAACAACAGAATTAATGGAGCAATGCCTACAAATTTAACAGCCATAGTGCATCTGCAGGAACTTTATATCAATTCAAACGTACTTAGTGGCCAAATGCCAGTATTGCCGGGAGGAATCCTCGAACTGGACATTTCCCAGAACTCTTTGTCTGGACCACTTCCATCAGAATTCAGAGCTCAATATATAAAGGAATTGATCATGTATTCTAATAACATCATTGGTCATATTCCTAAATATATTTGTGACCTGGAATATCTACTTGTCCTTGATTTGTCCAACAATTCTATTGACGGAGAATATCCACGGTGTTTTGGGATGTCAAGTATAGTTTTCTTGCTCTTAAGTAATAATGCTTTATCCGGTAATTTCCCATCATCCCTACGAAACCACTCGCGATTGGCATTCTTGGATCTCTCTTGGAACAATTTCTCAGGAACTCTACCGGTGTGGATTGGAGATCTGGTGTACATACGATTTCTTCAGCTAAGTCATAACAGGTTCTTTGGTGATATTCCGATGACCATCACAAATCTTAAACGTCTGCAGCATCTGAATTTGGCAGGCAATACTATGTCAGGAGCCATACCGTCCTCTCTGTTGAGCTTACAAGCAATGACACAAAAACATCCCAAGAGACCGGGCATTGACATGTATCTTTGGTACTCAGGCTTACTAGGGGAATTTAAAGATGTCCTGTCCGTGGTGTTGAAGCGGCAAGAACTAAAGTATGGTGCAGGAATTTTCAAAATGGTTGGCATTGACCTCTCACTCAACCAATTTACAGGTGGAATACCAGATGAAATCACTTCTCTAAACGGAATTCTGAACTTAAATTTGTCATGGAATCACTTGGATGGACAAATCCCAGGGAAGATTGGATCTTTGAAATCAATGGAGTCACTTGACCTCTCAAGGAACAACTTTTCTGGCGAAATTCCATAAAGCTTGTCAGATTTAACATATCTAAGCTATTTGGACCTATCGTATAACAACCTGACCTATCGTATAACAACCTTACGGGACGAATTCCACAGGGACGTCAACTTGACACTCTGTACCTACAGATCCCATCCATGTATGACGGTAATAGTGGCCTTTGTGGTCCTCCTCTTCAGAGGAACTGTTCAGGCAGTAACTCACAAGTGACACATGGTCAGGTGACAAGGGAAAAAAACTCTGAGCTTGGCTTCTTTTACATTGGCCTTGGTTCAGGTTTCATGGTTGGTCTATGGGTTGTATTCTGTGCTATGCTATTCAAGAAAACATGGAGAATTGCCTGTTTCCGCTTCGTCGACAGAGCTTACGACAAGGTGTATGTGTTAGTGGTTGTGACCTGTGGCAGGCTGTCAAGAGATGGTACTACGAACTAAGTACTGTGCTTGGAGGCAAAAGAATGTACATGTGTGCGTTGCAAGAATAAGTGAAGCTGCAGAAGGCTGTAGCAGCTTATATATACGTTATCGTTTGTGTATGTATAGTTTGTGTACACATCTTGATCAGCAGTTTGAACAATTGGCATCAATCTGGCAGCAAACATGAGCATGCAAATCCATTTTATTTTTTCTATTTACCTGTTGAAAACATTTTCTTTTCGAGATAGAAATTTTCTATAGAAAACTCGGAAAAATGGATCACCCCTTGCCCCCCCCCCCCCTCTCTCTCTCTCTCTCTCTCCCTCGCTCTCTCTCTCTCCTCCCTCCCTCCCTCCCCCCCCCCCCTCTCTCTCTCTCTCTCTCGCTCTCTCTCTCTCTCGCTCCCTCCCTCCCTCTCTCTCTCTCTCTCTCGCTCGCTCTCTCCCTCCCTCCCTCCCTCGCTCCCTCGCTCCCCTCTCTCTCTCTCTCTCCCTCCCTCCCTCCCTCCCTCCCTCCCTCTCTCTCTGACCTCATCTCATGGAATAATTTGTTTTCTGTTGTCTTCCACATTTTCAAAAAATCAGTGCGTCCTTGGCATGTCAGCGGCACCACAGACACGCCGGCAGCCCAGCACGGACAATGGTAGGGCATTACTAGGAAAGGCAAAGGTGTCTCCTTAAAGAAACAAAATTTCTAAATAGAAAAAAAAAAGTTTCATCGAAAGGTTAAAGGAAGAAGTAACTGCACCCTGATTTGAGCCTTTTGATTGGTTTGGTGTTCGCGCACGTACCTCTTCAGTCCCAAAGGGCTAAGCAGCCAGGCTGCAGCTGCACAACATTTGCACTGCATGCCAAACAAAACACCAGCTACTTTTCGTATTTCTCTGAAAAAACAGATTACTGAAGGAACAAAATATAACACAAAATAATGAAGTTTATCTATTCAAACCAAACTACAGTATACCTTTGCAGTGCCTAAACTCTTAACTTCGATAGTCCCATTCCAGAATTGGCATCCTGAGAATAGATAAAATTTGCGAGTCAACCCCCCCCCCCCCCCCCCCAACACACACACACACAACGCTCTCCAGCAAGCAACTTGCAGTCACAATAAACATGCCAATATATTGAAAGTGTAACCTCTTCAGACCCAGCAGTAATAATATTGAATAAACATGCCGATATATGATCTAAAATATGTTTTTTTTTTTTTGAGGGAACGATCTAAAATATGTTTAAGCACTGCTGCACTTTAAAAATGTTGACCAGACGAGTAAGGTGTTTCATTAGCTTCTCAAAGGATGCAGGATACAGTAAAACAAAAGCCCATATGAGTAAAACAAATCAGTTCCCCGAGGAGACTGTCTAAAGCAACTTCTGTCATAAAAAACAGTTCCCGAGGAGACTGTCTAAAGCAACTTCTGCCATAAACCACTATTATTCAACTATTTAAAACACAATTTGGAAAATACACAACAGATCACCAGACCTAAGCTTTAAAAATGACAGACACCCTATGTACCTTGGGTTCCTAAACACAGAGATTGTACTAAATGAGAATCATCAATCAAGACAATTAATCTGTAAATTTGTTCCTCCTGCAAAAGGAACCTGAACATGGAATGGTCTGACCTCATGAGCCACAACCAAAATAAAGGAACGATGTTGACATATGATCCAAAGTGTGTTCAAGTAATGCACTCAGAATCCATAAAGCATTGAGCAACTTAAGTCAGAATTTAGCTCTCAGAAGGATGCATCTCCCTTTAAAGTCTTACATAAGCTACTAAAGCATAGACAAATATGCAGATCTACCACCATCCCGATTTCCCAAACCCGAAACCTCTAGTTAACTGCAACACGTTTGGCGAAGCGAAGAGGCACGTCGAGGCACAGATGAGCAATCACGGGAGCCCTGATAACCAGCACACAGTCAGAAGAATTCGAGCCACCAGAGATAGTTAAGCTCTTCAGCGTGGGCGACGCGATCTCAGAAAGATAGTTCCATCTGCAGTTCTTCAGAACCAGGCTCTTCAGTGAGTTGGAGGTGATTGCGTGGATCGCACACATGCAATCCTCCAGCTCCAAGTCCTCCAGCAACCGGCACGCCGAGCTGACGTGCATCGTGAAACGGCAGTCCAGAGCCACATTGCAGAGATAGAGCCTCCTGAGGCGCCAGGAATTGGTGGCGGATCTCACTCCCTCGAGCTGACGGGGAGGGTCCGGGGTGCAGTACTTCATCGCGCGCCTGAGCCACCCGCCTGCCTGCTTATCGGCGAAGCTCGGCGCCCTGCTCTTGCACACCCGCAGCCTCAGGGAATCCAGCATGGCGACGTTGCAGTGGTGCATCAGGGAGTCAGCGAAGTCCTCAAAGTTGTCCCACTCAATGTCCTTGGCGTCGTCGTCGTGCTCACCGTCCTCGTCGTGATACGTCCTCGACGTCCGAATCGCCGATGAAGTCGTGGTCGACGACGGGGGCAGGGTGGTTGTGGTTGTCGGACGGCTTCGGCTTCGGCGGCGGCACCGACGACACCCGCGGCGGCCGACCCGCCCGCACGGAGGCCGTCTTGGTCGCAGCGGCCGGCCTCGGCCTCGGCCTCGCCTCCGTTTGCATCGCCATTGACGACTACGAGGAGGAGGCCAGCCAGAGACACACAGAGCCAAGAACCAGAATAAAGGTAGCTGCTTTTTGTACGTTGGAGATTCCGAGCGTGTCCGCGAGTAAATTTATATCGTCCGGCCGGCCGGCCGTCGGGGGGCGGATTAGCAAGAGGAGGCTTAGTTCTCGAGGAAGGAGATGGAGGTTGTGACACTTGCTGCAGGCGACGTCGCCGGCGACGCACTGCTGGCATAGCACAGCGTCATACTCATACATCGCGTTTGGAGGGCCGGGCGAGCTGTCGCGGCGTTGGATGTGCTGATCGAGCAGAGGCTGGATGGCAGTTGGCACTCTGTTTTCGTGTCAACAGGATGGCATGTGCTCTCTTCGAGCTGATTACTTAAATACTGTGCATATTTCTGTTTGGCTTGATGGTATCTGCAACTGATAAACAAGTTGATGTTATTTCGTTCCGAGAGAAAAATACGGTATCATGATATGAACCGGTTAATGTTATTTTGTTACGAGAAAAAAATACGGTACCATAAGTTCAAGCGATCAAGACAATATACTCCTAACTAAATGCTAGTGTATATAAGACGTTTTGTCTTTTCAATATACATTACTTTTAATATGTATCTGGACATAATGTATATTTAAATACATAGCAAAATCTATTGTAACAAGAAGCAAAAAATATCTTATAATTTGAAATGAAGGGAATATGTTTTTGTATATATGATTTTTTTTAAATACAAGTCCACGGAGCCATGTTTGAGCCTTTGTTTCGATGCACCACTACTACACAAAATCTTTTATCATGACCTTTTGAAAAATAGTGTTTTTGGAGTGGATTCAGGTGAGTTTGAGTTCCACCTCAGTCCACTCCAACACCCATGGATTAAGATAGATACGAGTACATCCAAACAAGCCCTATGATAAATCTCACATGGATCACACTACCCCCACTGCATCATATAATATGATTAAAACCAAAAAAGAGTGAGAAATACTTTTTCTAAATCTAAAGAGAGAAAAAAGAGGAAGTCCATTTGATCCCCGAACTTAGTCGTAAAGTCTAAAAATCACTAAAATAAAAAACTAAGAAATCTTACATCTATAATTTTGAAAACTACTCAAATTATCCCCTTACATCAATTAAAAATAGCTTTGAGGATGGTTTTTAGCCACGTCATCTGTTCTAGTTTAGAAACAAATCTGGTAAACATTAGATGAGGCTCTTCTTAGTTCTTACCATGAAAATAATATGTTTAAGCCTCTCAAAAAAGATCAAGGAAATCCGAGGGGAAAATCAGGATAAGATAGAGCCAATAAAAATATTTGGAGCCCATTAAATCATGTATTGAGATCTACGAAAGTGTAACATTCTAATCGATTTCTAAACACTTTCTATATACTTTTCAAAGTAAAAATATGAGACACAACTAGCATGAATGTAACACACAATAATTCTAGTTGCAATCATCATGGTTGCATCTCATACTTTGTTGTGGAAACTTTCCAAAATACGTTTCTATATTGATTAGAATATTTGGAGGATTTTTTTGGATATTTTTCCTATTTTTATAGAGCTAATCTAAATCTTGGAATTTCCCAAGATAATTTTCTGAACTCCAAATATTTTATTTGGTGTCACTTGTGTTAATATATATCTAGATTTCTTTCTCAATTTTCAGAGGCATTTCTAGGGTTTGAAAACTTCATCATGTGTTAATACCTAGTTTTGTTTTCAAACTAAAAATATGACATGATTCAAAACACTAGAAAGACAACTTTTAAAATTTTAAAACTACTATAGGGGATAATTTGTCTGATTTTAAAAGTTGGGGAGGTAAGATTCCTATCTTTTGAATTTAGGAGCTTTTATAGGAAAATCAAAGATGTGTTCGTGGGTTCAAATGGGCTTCATAAAAAAGAAGATATACAACTCAGCTTATTGGAGCACTGACTTTTGAATTTAGGAGCTTTTATAGGAAAATCAAAGATGTATAGGCATCACACATTTTTTTTCGGTAATGCTCTCCTTAGAACGTTCTAATTATAGAACACGCGGCCCAGCCAACTCGACCGCACACGCTTGCATGTGCCTCGTCCGCTCCGCCGCACAACACTGGACCGCTCGTTGCCACTCGTTCTACTCGTCCTTATCTGTTCCACGCCCGCTCCGCCATCTCCTCCAGATGCAGTTCGTCCCCGTGCACGCATGCGCCGTTGTCCCCGCCGCCTGCCCGCGCGCCGTGGTCCCCGTCGCCCGCCCGCGCGATGCTGCTCCAGCCTCCCCTCCTCTCCATCCTTGTGCAGCCGCGAGAGAAGCGGTGCAGCTCCCATCCAGTCCCGTGCTCCTCCTCCTCCATGGCGGCGAGGCCACTCCGACGTGGCGGAGCAGCGCGTCCGCAAGGCTCAGCCGGCTCGGCGAGAGGGGGGTCGCGACGGCTCCACGGGATGGGGAGGCCACGACGGGGAGGGGATCGGGATCCTGCCATGGCTCCACAGGATCCGTCCATGGCTGCATCCCCTCCACCTTCTCCATGACGGCGTCTTCCGATGTCGGGGATCGGGGCAGAGCCCAGGTAGGCCTCTCTCCTTCCCCATACTCTTCCTGTTCGCCTCCTCCAGCTCCGGTGCGAATCATAGGGTTCCGGCGTGTGGCCCTCCCCTCTTCCTCCCCCTCTCACACCACCAGTGTTTCAACAGATGCCCCTGCTTTGTTTCTGCATCGCCCACACATTGTTTTGATTTTTTTTCCTCCCCCATTGGAATGTTTCATTTGTTTGCTCGTTTATGTTTCAGCAGATGTCCTCGCTTTGTTTCCACATCACCCACACATTGTTTTGATTTTTTTCTCCCCAATTGGATGTTTCATTTATTTGTTCGTTAATGTTTCTGAAGATGATCTCTTGATGTTTTGTTTCATAGTTGTGCTTCTGTTGCGTTTTCGAGTCGTTTTTTTTGTTTTTATGCAATGTTTCTTCTCCTTTTATTCAATTGTTTCACTTGATTTATTCATTTTGTTTCAGCAGGTGATCTCTGATTGCTTCACTGGATTTTATCCATTTTTGTTTCAGCAGGTGATGTTTTGATGTTTCATTTTCTTCTCCCCCTTTTGTTTCAGATACACGGCAGGGCGGCAGCGACACGGAGGAGCAGGCCCGCTCGTGGGGTGCGTCCGTGGGGGGGTGGGGGTGGGGAGTAGAGGGGCGCGTGTGTGTGCGCGTCAGGGGAGTGTCACCGTGCCTTGCAGGGGGGCGGTGTATGTGCGCGCTGCAGGGGAGATGGGCCGGGCTTGCTAGACGGTTCTATGATAGAACGTTCTATCGCTAGCAAAACCCTGTTTTTTTTGAGGAAATATAGGCATCACACATGAAACTCATATAAAGCGGCCCACTCATAACATTAGGAACTCATAACAAAGAGGGCCACTTATCTTGCCTTCGTACAGCCCACACTATTGCGGCTGTGGGCCAATTCATCTAGCAGCATGGTTTCCTAGATTCTGTTCTATAATATCAAGATTTTCTGTTTTTTTAAGAAAAAGTTTTCAAATCGAAATGTTAAAAACATAATTGTCCCCGATTTGAGGCTTTTGAGCAGGCCTTGGTGTGGTTTTGTTTGGAGGGAGTATGTTCTAGTGAAATTTAATCCTAGCATTTTTTCGCAAAAATAATATCCTCTGAAAGAAAGAAGAATTATACATAACACAAAATAACTAAGTTAATCTATGTTCGCCAAACTACTGAGTACCTTTTTATAGTGCTTATATATTCTTAAATTCTACCATCCATTTCCACAACGTTTATATAGCACCGCGTCATACATAACGTTTGGAGGGCCGGGTGAGTTGTCGTGGCGTTGGATGTACTAGGATGGCACTCTGTTTTCGTGTCACCAGGATGGCATGGGATTTTTCTACCTACGTAATTATTTGTAACAATTAATATACTCCTATATAAGAGGACATATTTTTTAAATGTACGATTAATTTTCATAGAACATACTCCCTCTCCGTTCTAAAATAAGGATGCATCGTTCTAAAATAAGGATGAATATCATCATACATTTTAATTGTAAATACAATTATTTCCTTCTGAATTTTCTAGATTTTTCTGGAGCTTATTCCATTTTTTAAAAATAATTTCATTAGCTCCAAAATATTTTATGTTGGTGTCTCTTGTTGTTTTTTTTTTTTTTTTTTTTTGAGGAACGAAATAAAAAAAATGGCTTTCTGGGTTTGGCATGTCATCTAGCAGCTCCTATTTAGCTCGACCCAAACAAACAGAAAAACGTGTGATCACGTACATGCCGTGAGGTTCAGTGCAGCAGGTAGTGTGACCTTTTTTTTTTTTTTTTTTTTTTTTTTTTTTTTTTTTTTTTTTGAAAACGTCAGGAGGAACCAGGGGCTCCAATTGTTTAAATAAATTATAAGGGTAAGCAGTTACAAAGTTCAGAATACAAAGGCTGAAGCAGCCAAGTCAAGGAACCCAAAACGAAACAAAGAAAATCGAACAAATTTCAAATGCAGTGCAATCCATGAATTCTGAACATGGACACATGGTACAAGCCTGGCCTTCATCCTGTGTAGCAGCAGAACAACTTCTTCAGCGAAGTAGCCTTTACAAGCTTGCACTTGGGGTGGTAAGTTTCGAAACATGACATCATTTCTGACCATCCAGACACCCCACCAAAAAAGAATAAAGAGGTCCAGAGCAAACCGAACATTTAAAAGATTTTTCCATTCTTGAAAATTTTGAGGGATGGGCATTTAGTGTTTCCTCTACCTGATGCTGGCATAACACATATGCGTATTCATCAAGATGCATACCTCTTCTTCTGATCATATTCCTGGTGCTTAGTTTCTCCCTCTGTATAAAAAAAATGTGTTTACCTTACATGATGTCTTCCGGATCCATTTAAAAATTAGGTCAACTTGAGTTTTTCATGATAAAATGCTTGTAAGCCCTTGAAGATAGATAGTGTGACCAATGACTCAATACTTTTTATTGACCAAAGTCAGCAAGGAAACTCCCATCTTTTTTTTTTTTTTGTAATGAAAACCTGTTTAAATTTGTTTCTATGGGGAGAGGAGCCCAGGTCTGTTGGACGCTACTCAGATGCTCTAACCAATATGCTAAAAGGCCTTTTCGTATGACTCAATACTTTCCACATACTGTATGTCAACATAATTATTTTGCGCAAGTCTGTCAAGTATCAAGGTATTTGACTTCGACTAGTGCAGTATGCAATATCTATATCTTGCCAAATAACTGAGACGACCGAAGACCGACGGCTTCCATAATTCACGCACACACAAAAAAAGTAGTGTAAACCGGCCTAACGCCTCACTATGCAAACTGAGTTCGATGCGCGAATGATATTTGGACCTTGGTGCCTTATCCACCCAGTGTTAATGTTGTTGCAGGGAAATGGGTCTTCCATCACAAATTCCTGTCGAATGGCCAGTGCACTAGTGTAGTGGTGGGTCACGATGACGACTGCCACCATATATGAACACTGGGTGCTTCTCCCACTGGGTGCCGGTCACCAACTGGGTGCCGGTCAGCATACGGCTACATACCTGCCTGCTATTACAGCGAGCCAATCTCACAACACTGGAGCATCACACAAACACATAGCGGGAGAGCAGCTAGCTAATAGCCTGCTCAAAACTAGCTACCATGCATCGTTCGGCTGCCAAGCCTTGGTTGCTGCTTCTCATCGCCGCCGCCACCTGCAGCTTCCTCCTCCTTGTCACCCATGCACGACAGGAGCTCAAGCGTCATGACCACCACAATACCAGGGCAGAGAGTAGCTGCACTCCGCTTGAGCGGGACGCCTTGCTGACCTTTAAGCAGGGCATCACCCTCGACAAGTGTGGCCTCCTCGATTCATGGCGTCTAGGCCATGGTTGCTGCAACTGGACTGGCGTCACTTGTAGCAGACAAAGTGGTCATGTCATCATGCTTGATCTCGGATATCACCAGATCTGGAATCGGTGCCCCCCGAGTATTTGTGACAATCTTATACCATGTTTGGTCGGCCAGATAAGTCCTTCACTGCTTTCTCTCGAGTATTTGGAGTACCTTGACCTCAGTTTCAATGACCTCGAGGGGCCTAACATGACTTTCCCAGAGTTCCTGGTCTCTATGATGAATTTGAGACATCTCGACCTCTCTGGCATTCAGTTCTTCGGCAGACTGCCATCTCTGCTCTCGAACCTTACAAAGTTGGAGTATCTTGATCTCTCCTATACATCATTTATTGGCAGACTGCCTAATCAACTCGGTAACCTTTCAAATTTGCAATACCTTGACCTCAGCGACATGTATATTGACCTCAGCGGCATGTATTATGGCATGTATTATACGGGGGTTTACTCAGATATCTCATGGCTATCTCATCTACAACTTTTAGAGCATCTCGATATGTCGTGGGTGAATCTAAGCATGGCAGTTGATTGGTCCCATGTGCTGAACAACATTCCATCAATCAAGGTCGTCTATCTTGTAGCATGCTCACTTCCAAGTACAGAACAATCACGACCCACACACTTCAACCTCACAAAACTTCAGGATCTTAATCTCTCCAGGAATAATAATAGAGTCACGATGTCAGCGGACATGCTGGAATACCTATGTGCTTTGCGTAGCCTAAACCTTGACGGAAGTCTCTCATCTGGGAACATAACAGAGTTTGTGGAAAGGCTATTACTGCGATGCTCCTCCAACAATTTCCATACTTTATCCTTGAAGGGTAACAATATGACAGGATTTCTACCAGATAGGTTGTGGCACCTAACCAGCTTATTCTATCTTGACCTATCAGACAATAGTATTACAGGATCTATATCACCAGGAATAGGCAATTTATCTGGTTTGGACTTCCTTGACTTGTCAGACAATTATCTTAGCGGACATGTTCCTTCTACAATCTGGATGTGCCTTAACAATCTAACCACTTTGGACTTGAGCCACAACAACCTCGACGGTGTCATCACAGAGGAACACTTATCCAGTCTAGAGTGGTTAAGGTACATTGGTCTGAGTCATAATTCATTAAAGATATTGGTGAGTTCAGAGTGGTTGCCACCATTTACACTTGGCGAAGCACATTTTGCATATTGCCAGATGGGTCCACATTTTCCAACCTGGCTGAAATCGCAAGCACACATTGTGGTACTTGATATTTCAAGCACGGCTATAGTTGATGAGCTTCCAGATTGGGTGTTTCAAACTTTCAGGGACTCCAGGTATCTGGACTTTTCCAACAACGGAATTAGTGGAGCAATGCCTTCTAATTTGACAGCCATGGTGCAGCTGCGGGAACTTTATATGAATTCAAACCTACTCAGTGGCCAAATTCCAGTATTGCCGGGAGGACTCCTCAAATTGGATATTTCCCAGAACTATTTATCTGGACCACTGCCATCAGAATTCAAAGCTCAATATATAATGGAATTGATCATGTATTCTAATAACATCACTGGCCATATTCCTAAATATATTTGTGACCTGGAATATCTACTTGTCCTTGATTTGTCCAACAATTCTATTGACGGAGAATATCCACGGTGTTTTGGGATGTCAAGTATAGTTTTCTTGCTCTTAAGTAATAATGCTTTATCCGGTAATTTCCCATCATCCCTACGAAACCACTCGCGATTGGCATTCTTGGATCTCTCTTGGAACAATTTCTCGGGAACTCTACCGGTGTGGATTGGAGATCGGTGTACATACGATTTCTTCAGCTAAGTCATAACAGGTTCTTTGGTGATATTCCGATGACCATCACAAATCTTAAACGTCTGCAGCATCTGAATTTGGCAGGCAATACTATGTCGGGAGCCATACCGTCCTCTCTGTTGAGCTTAAAAGCAATGACACAAAAACATCCCAAGAGACATGGCCTTGACATGTATGCAGTACTCGGACTTTCTAGGGGAATTTAAAGATGTCCTATCCGTGGTGTTCAAACGGCAAGAACTGAAGTATGGTGCAGGAATTTTCAAAATGGTTGGCATTGACCTCTCACTCAACCAATTAACTGGTGGAGTACCAGATGAAATCACTTCTCTAAATGGACTTCTGAACTTAAATTTGTCGTGGAATCACTTGGATGGACAAATCCCAGAGAAGATTGGATCTATGAAATCAATGGAATCACTTGATCTCTCAAGGAACAACTTTTCTGGCGAAATTCCACCAAGCTTGTCAGATTTAACATATCTGAGCTATTTGGACCTATCGTATAACAACCTTACGGGACGAATTCCTCAGGGACGTCAACTTGACACTCTGTACCTACAGATCCCATCCATGTATGACGGTAACAGTGGCCTTTGTGGTCCTCCTCTTCACAGGAATTGTTCAGGCAGTAACTCACAAGTGGCACATAGTCAGGTGACAAGCGAAAAATGTTCTGAGCTTTGCTTCTTTTACATTGGCCTTGGTTCAGGTTTCATGGTTGGTCTATGGGTTGTATTCTGTGCTATGCTATTCAATAAGACATGGAGAATTGCCTATTTCCGCTTCATCGACAGAGCTTACGACAAGGTGTATGTGTTAGTGGTTGTGACCTGTGGCAGGCTAGCAAGAGATGGTACTACGAACTAAGTACTGTGCTTGGAGGCAAAAGACTGAACATCTGGTTTGTAAGAAGAATAAGTGAAGTTGCAGAAGGTTATAGCAGCTTATTATGTTATCGTTTGTGTATAGCTATAGTTTGTGTACACAGCTTGATCAGCAGTTTGAACAATTGGCATCAATCTTTTTCATTTTACCGAAAAGTTTGAGCATCAATATATACACTTGAGCACTAAAACCAAAAATATTTAACAGAACCTCTCTAATTTTATTAAAACATAGTATGTGACATGCATCAATTGTCAAGAGTACTTACAGACCGGCGGAGACCTGCGACCCCACCATGGGGGTTCGCAGCGCTGCACCGCTGCGTCCTCTGATTGCCCCCTGATTTGAGGCTGCGTCACATACCTCTTAACTCATCAGTCCAGGCTGCAGCTGCGCGCCACTTGCACTGCATGGCAGACAAAACTCCAGCTACTTTTCGTATTTCTATGAAAAAAAACAGATAACTGAAGGAACAAAATATAACACTAAATAATTAAGTTTATCATCATCTAAAAAAATAATTAAGTTTATCTATGCAACCCAAACTACAGTGTACCTTTGCAGTGCCTAAATTCCTAACTTTGATAGTCCCATTCCAGAATTGGCATCCTGAAAATAGACATTTTGCAGTGTCTAAACTCTTAACTTCGATAGTCCCATTCCAGAATTGGCATCCTGAGAATAGTTAAATTTGCGAGTTTTCCCCACAACGCTCTCTCGCAAGCAACTTCCAGTCACAGTAAACATGCCGATATATTGAAAGTGTAACCTCTTCAGTAATAATATTGAATAAATATGCCGATATATGATCTAAAATATGTTTACGCACTGCTACACTTTAAAAAGGTTGACCAAACGAGCAAGGTGTTTAATTAGCTTTTTGAAAGGATGCAGGATACAGTAAAACAGAAGCCAATATGAGTAAAACAATCAGTTCCCTGAGGAGACTGTCTAAAGCAACTTCTGCCATAAACTACCACCACTATTCAACTATTTAAAACCACAACTTGGCAAATGAACAGCAGATCATCAGAGCTAAGGTTTAAAACGCCCAAACCCCCAATAAACCTTGGGTACCTAAACAGAATGTATAGTACTTAAGGAGAATCATCAACAAAATAATCTGTAAACATGTTCCTCCTGCTAAAGGAACCTGAACAGGGAATGGTCTGAGCTCTTGAGAGCCGCACCTGGAAAATGCAAGGAACAGATGCTGAAATATGATCGAAAGTGTATATATCAAAGTAATGCACTCAGAATTCAGAACACATTGAGCAACCAAAGTCATCATCTAGCTCTTGGAACCATGCATCTCCTTTAAAGTCTTACATAGGTAACTACAATAAAAGCATAAGACAAATATGCAGATCTACCACCATCCCGATTTCCCAAACCCGAAACCTCTAGTTTACTGCCACACGTTTGGCGAAGCGAAGAGGCACATCGAGGCACAGATGAGCAATTGTGGGGGCCCTAATAACCAGCACACAGTCCGAAGAATTCGAGCCACCAGAGATAGTTAAGCTCTTCAGCGTGGGCGATGCGATCTCAGAAAGATAGTTCCATCTGCAGTTCTTCAGAACCAGGCTCTTCAGCGAGTTGGAGGTGATCGCGTGGATCGCACACATGCAGTCCTCCAGCTCCAAGTCCTCCAGCAACCGGCACGCTGAGCTGACGTGCATCATGAAACGGCAGTCCAGAGCCACATTGCAGAGATAGAGCCTCCTGAGGCGCCAAGAACTGGTGGTGGATCTCACTCCCTCGAGCTGACGGGGAGGGTCCGGGGTGCAGTACTTCATCGCGCGCCGAGCCACCCGCCCGCCTGCTTGTCAGCGAAGCTCGGTGCCCTGCTCTTGCTCACCCGCAGCCTCGGGGAATCCAGCATGGCGACGTTGCAGTGGTGCATCATCGGGGAGTCAGCGAAGTCCTCAAAGTTGTCCCACTCAATGTCCTTGGCGTCGTCGTCGTCCTCACCGTCCTCGTCGTCATACGTCCTCGACGTCCGAATTGCCGATGAAGTCGTGGTTGACGACGGGGGCAGGGTGGTTGTGGTTGTCGGACGGCTTCGGCTTCGGCGGCGGCACCGACGACACCCGCGGCGGCCGAGCCGCCGCGCGGAGGCCGTCTTGGTCGCGGCGGCCGGCCTCGGCCTCGGCCGCGCCTCCGTTTGCATCGCCATTGACGACTACGAGGAGCTAGGCCAGCCAGAGAATAAAGGTAGCTGCTTTTGGTTCGGTGGAGATTCCGAGCGTGTCCGCGAGTAAATTTATATCGTCCGGCCGGCCGGCCAGCCGGCGCTCGGCGGGTTTAGCAGGAGGCTTAGTTCTCGAGGAAGGCGATGGAGGTTGTGACACTTGCTGCAGGCGACGTCGCCGGCGACGCACTGCTGGCATAGCACAGCGTCATACTCATACAACATAGCGTTTGGAGGGCCGGGCGAGCTGTCGCGGCGTTGGATGTGCTGATCGAGCGGAGGCTGGATGGCAGTTGGCACTCCGTTTTGGTGTCACCAAGATGGCATGTGATCTTCTACCTGATTACTTAAATACTGTGCATATTTCTTGTTGGCTGATGATATCTGCAACTGATAAACCGGTTGATGCTATTTCGTTATGAGAGAAAAAACACGGTACCATGATAAGTTCAAGCGATCAAGACAATATACTTTAGCTAAATACTAGTGTATATAAGATGTTTTAACTTTTGAATATACATTGCTTTTATTATGTATCTAGACATAATATATAAATACATAGCAAAATTTTTTGTATCTAAAGAGAAGCAAAAAATGTCTTATAATTTGAAATGAAGGGAATATGTTTTTGTATATATGATTTTTTAGAATACAAGTCCACGGAGCCATGTGTGAGGCTCTGTTTGGATGCACTTGTATCCACTTACTCATGTGTGTTGCCACTACTACACAAAATCTTTTATCGTGACCTTTTCAAAAAATAGTGTTTGGAGTGGATGGAGGTGAGAAATAGTTTGTGTTCCACCTCAGTCCACTCCAAGACACATGGATTGAGACAGACACGAGTACATCTAAACAAGCTCGAGATGGGATAAAGGCAATCTCACTCCCCCACTGCATAATATAATACGATTAAAACAAAAAAATGAGAAATCTATTTTTCTAAACCTAAAGAGAAAAAAAAAGAGCAAGTCCATTTGATCCCCGAACTTAATTGTAGAGTCTAAAAATCACTCAAGTAGAAAACTAAGAAATGTTACATCTATAATTTTGAAAAGTAGGCAAATTATCCTCTTACATCAATTAAAAATAACTTTGAGGACGGTTTTTATTCACGTCATTTGTTCTAGTTTAGAAACATATCTGGTAAACATTAGATGAGGCTCTTTTTACCACGAAAATAATATGTTTAAGCCTCCCAAAAAAATCAAGGAAATCCTAGGGACACACCAGGATAAGATAGAGCCAATAAAAATATGTGGAGCTCATTAAATCATATATTGAGATCTAGGAAAGTGTAAAAATTGTAAAAAAAAAATCTCAACATTCTAATCGATTTCTAAACACTTTCTAGAAACTTTTCAAAGTAAAAATATGAGACACAACTAGCATGAATGTAACACACAATAATTCTAGTTGCAATCATCATGGTTGCATCGCATACTTTGTTATGGAACTTTCCAAAATACGTTTCTATATTGATTAGAATATTTGGAGGATTTTTTGGATATTTTCCTATTTTTATAGAGGTAATCTAAATCTTGGAATTTCCCAAGATAATTTTCTGAACTCCAATATTTGGTGTCACTTGTGTTAATATATATCTATATTTTTTTCTCAATTTTCAGAGGCATTTCTAGGGTTTGAAAACTTCATCATGTGTTAATACCAAGTTTTTTTTTTTCAAACTAAAAAATATGACATGATTCAAAACACTAGAAAGACAACTTTTAAAATTCTAAAACTACTATAGGGGGTAATTTGTCTGATTTTAAAAGTTGGGGAGGTAAGATTCCTATCTTTTGAATTTAGGAGCTTTTATAGGAAAATCAAAGATGTGTTCGTGGGTTCAAATGGGCTTCATAAAAAAGAAGATATACAACTCAGCTTATTGAAGCACTGACTTTTGAATTTAGGAGCTTTTATAGGAAAATAAAAGATGTATAGGCATCACACATTTTTTTTTTTTTGAGGAAATATAGGCATCACACATTTTTTTTTTTGAGGAAATATAGGCATCACACATGAAACTCATATAAAGCGGCCCACTCATAACAAAGAGAGCCACTTATCTTGCCTTCGTACAGCCCACGCTATTGCGGTTGTGGGCCAATTCATCTAGCAGCATGGTTTCCTAGATTCTGTTCTATAATATCAAGATTTTCTGTTTTTTAAGAAAAAAGTTTTCAAATCGAAATGTTAAAAAGTAATTGTCCCTGATTTGAGGCTTTTGAGCAGGCCTTGGTGTGGTTTTGTTTGGAGGGAGTATGTTCTAGTGAAATTTAATCCTAGCATTTTTCGCAAAAATAATATCCTGTGAAAGAAAGAAGAATTATATATAACACAAAATAACTAAGTTAATCTATGTTCGCCAAACTACTGAGTACCTTTTATAGTGCTTATGTATATTCTTAAATTCTACCATCCATTTCCACAACGTTTATATAGCACCGCGTCATACATAACGTTTGGAGGGCCAGGTGACTTTTCACGGCATTGGATGTACTGGGATGGCACTCTGTTTTGGTACTCTGTATTCATGTCACCAGGATGTCATGGGATTTTTCTAACTACATATTTATTTGTAACAATTAATATACTCTTATATGAGAGGACATGTTTTAAAATATACGATTAATTTTCACTAGAACATACTCCCTCTCCGTTCTAAAATAAGGAGGCATCTCATACGTTGAGATGCCAATCATCATAAATTTGATCAAATATATATAAATATCTACTAGTGTTTATATTGCTAATAGACATCATTAGAGCATCTCCAACAGTTTGGTAAAAATTGTTTGCCAAATGTTGTGATTTAGCAAGTTGCTAAAATATGTAACAAGTGAAATAATATGTCATCTCCAATAGTTTGCCAATTTGAGTTGCCAAATTAAAAAATCGAGGCTTTCATTGAACCTAACCCAACTACCGTTGTTCACTACTTTTTTTTTTTTTTGAGGGCTCCGTCGTTCAATACGTGAAGGGCTCCGTCGCTCGTTTCTGTACGTATGTGGTGGCCTACTCTGCCAAATCTAGGGCGCCGCCCGGCCTTCTCCTCGGTGTTGTCTAGGGCGCCGTCCCGGCTCCTCCGTTGCCGCTGCTACTCCGGCCGGCCATCGCACAAGTGCAGCACAATCGCTAGTTCCTGTGCCCGACAACTGCATCACGAGGGGGTCAACAGCTACTAGGCACCAGCGGCAACAGGTTCCTCTGTCACATCAGAGCACACCGTATCAGCGATCAGAGCGATTCAGCGAAGCGATCAGAGCAAGCAGCATTCAGCGATCAGAGCATGTCGGTCAGAAGCACACCGTCTGTCCTCTGTCACATCTACCTACAGGACCATGCACGTCCATTCTCATTCACGTCGAAGGCAATTCAGTTTCATATAATCAACCAAGACCAAACAAATAATGAATTCAAGTGTAAATGTTTCTGAAATAATTAAACAAAGGTTCTAATGACCATAAACAAAAGGTGTGCTGAACTTAAACAAAGGGATCACAGATCTTACTATAAAAACATTGACAGCAGATCGATCATCACCAACTAAAACATTGACAGCAACCTTATCAAAGGCGGCATCAGTTGCTCGCGAGCTACAAACAGATCAAGATCAAGGCATCGTATCTACACAAGCAACATATATGGTACCTAGTCGAAGGTTGGGGGCCGGAAATTGGTACCTCATCGCGAGCTACAAACAGAGATGCAAACGTATCGAAGGTTGGGGCCAGAACTGCTTGGTACCTGATCGCGATGCGGTGGCGTTTCTCCAAGCGCGGCCGGGATTGCCGCTGATACTCCTCGCGCGGACGACGGAAAACACCGCGCCCTTATCCTCGCGCGAACTCCTCGTCGCGAGGGGAATAGACGCGCGGCCGGGACGAACTGAATATGACGCGCGAGGGCAAGGGAGGGAGATCTATATGGCGGCTGGGTTGAAACATGAGAGGGAAGAAGCGCCCGGAACTTTTTGCAGAGTGGAACAATGCAGTACCAGACACGAGATATATCTTTCAAAGAAGAGGCTTTTTTCGAATAAGCCAATCGATTTGGGACCTTCGGATCCATTCTTTTTCCTATTCAAAGATCAGGCCTTTGTATCCATGGCCGCGCAGGAAGGACGTCGGAGAGGCGTGGAAGATCGATGGGGAGTCGGATACGCGCGCGGAGCTCCTCGATGGCAAACTCTCTGAGATGGCAACCCCGTTTAGCAAACTGTTGGAGAGGGAATTTTTATGTTTTGCCAAAATTTGTAGGATGGCAACCTTATTTACCAAACTGTTGGAGATGCTCTTAGGTGAATAGCTTGTTTCAAAAAAATCATTAGGTGAATAGCGTCATGCATTTTAGTTAAACATAATTGTTTCCTTCTGAATTTAATAGATTTTTCTGAATATTTTTCTAGTTTTTCTGGAGCTCATTCCATTTTAAAATTATAATAATTTCATAACCTCTAAAATATTTTATGTTGGTGTCTCTTGTCCTAGCACATCTCTAGATTTGTTCTTAGTTTATTTTTTGAGGAACGAAGAAAAAAATGGCTTTGCGGGTTTGTCATGTCATCTTTTTTCGAGAACATCGTTGCATGTATTTCATTGCGAGAGGTGAACCGAAGTTCGAGTACAAGAGTAGTCGCAGGTATTCCCACGATTACCAACGAATACCACAACACAAACACAAAGTAAAGGGGGAACCCTCCACCTAACATCCCCAGCAAGCTGCACCTAATACAAAAACTCGACACCTAAGTAGCTAGTAGCGTGCGGAGTCGCAAAGAAAGACATGGCGGCAAAGCATCCGCCTGAACCCTGACGGCCAAGCATCCGTCCCCACCTCAGCGACCTCAACGACCAGCACCGGCGGAGGCGCGTCCTCGGTGGCAAATCAATCCGCTCCTCCGAGTCACAGGGGCCAAAGCCCCCCGGACCGCGGGCAAGGAGGACACATAGAGCACCTCGACGGCAAAGCATCCGTCGGAATCACCTCGGTGGCAAAGCATCCACCGGAAAGAGACCTGCAACTACAACAGACACTAGCTGGCATACCTAGGTGAGGAACATGAAGCACAAAAAGGTACAAGACAACGACCAACATGCGGGAGAAGCGTCGGGCAGCGAGCTAAACTTCAGCAACCATGGCGCCAAGGACATCAACGCCGCCGACGATGACGGAGCGGGAGCTACAAAGACGACGCCTTCAAGAAGGGTGTGGCACCAAAGGCGTCACCGTCGTCCACCCGACCACCGTCAGGTTGAGCTTTCGCCCGGAGCTCCATGCATCCGCGTCACCAAACGGCATGAGCGTGACGATGCCATCCACGCCACCACGGCGTCGATGACCCGCCGCCAGGGCCGCTGCCCACACCACCGCGGTGCAGACAGTGTAAACGTCTGGCCACGCCAACCAAACCGCCAGCACCAGAGCCGCAGCAGCAAATCCTGGGGCCTGCCAGCCCGAGGGCCCGCCCAGCCCGAGCCGACCGCCCCCCAACCGAAGTTGGGGGGGGGAGCATGCCGCCCAACGGCCGGCCATGAGCACCACTGCCTCCGGGGGGGAGGGGGGCACCGGCCACAGATCCGGGCTCCTGGGGAGCAGATCCGGCCGCCCCCAACCCCCTGGATGCCATAGCTGCGGCCTCCGGACGGGCCGCCGCCGTCGCCGCCCGGGAGACCGGCCACCACCGGGAAGGGTGGGTCGGGCACCACCACGCCCGGATCCGGCCGTCAAAGGCCCGGGATCCGGCGAGCAGCCGCCGGGCCGGCTCCGGCCCGCCGCCACACGTCGGGCCGCCGCCTAGGGTTGGAGGAGGAGAAGGAGACTAGAGCTTGGGGGTGGGAAGGAGAGGGGGACGGCGGACAGCACCACCACCGGGGCCTGCCGCGGGCCGCCGCCGCCGCGCAGGAGGGCGACGGCGGCGGCCGGAAAGGAGGAGGCGCGGGAGGGCCTGGGGCCGGCGGTGGGGGAGCCCCCGAGTCGCCCGAGCGGGGGTGCTCGGGGGAGGGCGAGGGGTTACGCGATCTATTTTGTCATGTCATCTAGCAGCTCCTATTTAGCTCGACCCAAACAACCAGAAAGACGTGTGGTCCCATCAAAAAAGAAAGACGTGTGGTCACGTATGCCGTGAGGTTCAGTGCAGCAGGTAGTGTGACCGTTTTTTTTTTTTTTTTAAAAAAAGGCCAAGATGGGCCAGGGACTCCTGTTTAAATAAATTAAAAGGGTAAGCAGTTACAAAGTTCAGAATACAAAGGCTGAAGCAGCCAAGTCAAGGAACCCAAAAAGAAACAATGAAAATCGAACAAATTACAAATGCAGTGCAAGTGCAATCCATGTTTCTGAACATGGTACATGCCTGCCTTCATCCTGTGTAGCAGCAGAACAACTTCTTCAGCGAAGTTGCCTAATATGAACAACTTCATAATCACAAATTCCTACCTAATGGCAAGTGCACTAGTGGTAGTGGTAGGTCGCGACGACGACTGCCACCATATATGAACACTAGGTGCTTCTCCCACTGGGTGCCGGTCAGCACACGGCTACATACCTGCCTGCTATTACAGCGAGCAAATCTCCCAGCCTTTTAAGAGGACAAACAACACTAGAGCAGCACAAAAACACATAGCAGGACAGCAGCTAGCTAGCCTGCTCAAAACTAACTACCATGCATCGCTCGGCTGCCAAGTCTTGGTTGCATCGCTCGGCTGCCAAGTCTTGGTTGCTGCTTCTCATCGCCGCCGCCACCTGCAGCTTCCTCCTCCTCGTCACCCATGCACAACAGGAGCTCAAGCGTCATGACCACCACAATACCAGGGTGGAGAGTAGCTGCACTCCGCTTGAGCGGGACGCCCTGCTGGCCTTTAAGAAAGGCATCACCCACGACAACTGCGGCCTCCTCGATTCATGGCGTCTAGGCCATGGTTGCTGCAACTGGACTGGCGTCACCTGTAGCAGACAAAGCGGTCGTGTCATCATGCTTGATCTCGGATATCACCAGATCTGGAATCGGTGCCCCCCGAGTATTTGTGACAATCTTATACCATGTTTGGTCGGCCAGATAAGTCCTTCACTGCTTTCTCTCGAGTATTTGGAGTACCTTGACCTCAGTTTCAATGACCTCGAGGGGCCTAACATGACTTTCCCAGAGTTCCTGGTCTCTATGATGAATTTGAGACATCTCGACCTCTCTGGCATTCAGTTCTCCGGCAGACTGCCATCTCTACTCTCCAACCTTACAAAGTTGGAGTATCTTGACCTGTCAAACAATAGTATTACAGGAACTATACCACCAGGAATAGGCAATTTATCTGGTTTGGACTTCCTTGACATGTCAAGCAATTATCTTAGCGGACATGTTCCTTCTACAATCGGAATGTTCCTTAACCTAACCACTTTGGACTTGAGCCACAACAACCTAGAAGGTGTCATCACAGAGGAACACTTATCCACTCTAGAGGGGTTGACACACATTGATCTGAGTTATAATTCGTTAAAGATATTGGTGGGTTCAGAGTGGATGCCACCATTTTCACTTGGAGAAGCACATTTTGCATCTTGCCAGATGGGTCCACATTTTCCAACCTGGCTGAAATCGCAAGCACAAATTGTGGTACTTGATATTTCAAGCACGGGTATAGATGATGAGCTACCAGATTGGGTGTTTACTACTTTCGTGTACTCTGAATACTTGGACTTCTCCAACAACCGAATTAGTGGAGCAATGCCTTCTGATTTGACAGCCATGGTGCAGCTGCAGGAACTTTATATCAGTTCAAACCTACTCAGTGGACAAGTGCCAGTATTGCCACGATGGCTCTCCAGATTGGATATTTCCCAGAACTCTTTATCTGGACCACTGCCAACAGAATTCAGAGCTCAATCTATACGGGAATTGATCATGTATTCCAATAACATCACTGGCCATATTCCTAAATATATTTGTGACCTGGAATCTCTACTTGTCCTTGATTTGTCCAACAATTCTATTGAAGGAGAATATCCGCGGTGTTTTGGGATGTCAAGTATAGTTTTCTTGCTCTTAAGTAATAATGCTTTATCTGGTAATTTCCCACCATCCCTCCAAAACTACTCGCGATTGGCATTCTTGGATCTCTCGTGGAACAATTTCTCGGGAACTCTACCGGTGTGGATTGGAGATCTGGTGTACTTACGATTTCTTCAGCTAAGTCATAACAAGTTCTTTGGTGATATTCCGATGACCTTCACAAATCTTATACGTCTGCAGCATCTGAATTTGGCAGGCAATACTATGTCAGGAGCCATACCGTCCTCTCTGTTGAGCTTACAAGCAATGACACAAAAACATCCCAAGAGACCTGGCCTTGACATGTATGTCTGGTACTCAGACTTACTAGGAAAATTTAAAGATGTCCTTTTTGTGGTATTGAAGCGGCAAGAACTGAAGTATGGTGCAGGAATTTTCAAAATGGTTGGCATTGACCTCTCACTCAACCAATTTACTGGTGAAATACCAGATGAAATCACTTCTCTAAATGGACTTCTGAACTTAAATTTGTCATGGAATCACTTGGATGGACAAATCCCTGAGAAGATTGGATCCATGAAGTCAATTTTTTTTCTTTTTTTTTTCGAAAGCACGCATGTGTGTGTATTGCTCTAAGAAAATAAGGAGTTTTAGTACACGTGCCCGGCGACAGCCGGGCGAGAAGCCACAACTATGGCAGACAAATTACACACGGACAAAAGTCACCGGCTTGAACGGTGGTGCTGAGAAGCCGTACTAACTTAGAAAACTAAATGTGCGGCCGGGCGGCGGCGCGCGACGCTTATCCGACGGGGTCGCCTGACCGCGCGCATGCCTTTTGAGCTGTGGAAACAGCTCCCTCATGTGCTCGCGCCGTGAAGAGGAGATGTCACCACCGAAGGCCTCGTGGAACCGGATTGCGATGGTTGGGTCCGGGGTATCGGACGCCGGCCGCCCGCACCACTTGTTGAGCATCACCCGACGAGCATCGCTCCCGGGCCGAGGATCGCGGTAGGCCGACTTGGCCATCGGGCGCGTGACACCGCGATGCGTGGCACCACTCGTCCTTGCGATGCACGAAGTCCGTGGGCGTGGCGGATCCGCCACAAGGGGAGGCACAAGAGGCTGCCTCAAGGTGTCGAAGAAGGCGTCGAGCGACTCCTCGGCCGGACCCGAGCAGGAACGTGGGTCGGCGGCGGCGAGGCGGGTGGTGTGGGCGGGTGGGGAGAACGGTCGGACCGGCGGGCTCACCGTCGAAGGCCCCGATCCACCCCGCACGACGCACGCCAACCGTCGAGGTTGACGTCAACGCGGCGGCTCCGAGCGCCGAAGACGGGCCGAGGCCACCGCGTCGGTGCCCGAGGGAGACAGGTCTCCACCTCCAACACCGATTGGCTTGCCTCCACCTCAAAGCATCCATGGGGTCGAAAACCCGACGCGGGGTAGGGTCCGCCACGGGTTGGAGAACCTCCCGTGTCGGCACCCCACCACCCGGCGAAGCGAGGCAACAACCTCCCTCCCGGACTGCGGTGCCACGGACCCTCCACATGGAAACATCAAACCTCAAGGAAAGGTGAGCCGGGAGGTCCTCCAGCGCGCGGCGTCATGAAGCGCAAGAAGAAGAAGAGGGGCCTTGGCAGCGCTCCCGTTGATGACGAGAGATCCCGCCGAGGGACGGATCTCGTCTCGGGGAAATGGAGAGGCCGCGGCGGCGGTGGAGGCGGCGGCGGAGGCGAAGCGGTCGTCGCTGCGGTGGATGAGGCACGTCGTCGCGGAGCAATGCTCCGCGGAGGACTCCCGGGCCGTGGCCACGGCCGGAGGTGGGACAGGCTCGCTAGGGGAAGCACATGCGCTCGTGCACGTCTTGGCTCGGTGTCCGACGCGCCAGCCGCCGCGGTAGCCGCGGAAGGGGAACGACACCGAGCAGCGACGGGCCACGAGCGAGGCGGATGAAGCGTAGTCCCACCGCCCACGGCGGGACCGGACGACGACGCACGGCGCAGCCTTCCGTGGAGATGACTTGCGGGGGAGGACCTCCCGCCACCCGTCCCGGCCCGGCGGTGAGGCCCTCCGGTCGGCCCCCAACCGCGCGGCCGGTGGGCGAGGCTCGGGGTTGGGTCCCGACGCTGTGAGCGGCCGGGCGCGTCGCGTGTCCGGCGCCGAGTCTCTGTGCGCGGCTCCGGCCGCGCGCGTCGGGCCGACACGGCTTGCCGCGGTGCGCCTTGCCGGGCCCGTGGGGCGCTCCGGGCGGCCTCGCGAGCTCCTCGCACGGGTGGCACGGCCTCGGGCGCCGGGCGCGAGTCCTCGCGTCGCTTGACGCCGCCCACGGCGGCGCGACGTCGCGCCGGCGACCGTCGCGCCGTGGAGGAACAGCAGCGGGCGGCGGTTGCGCGGGTCGTGGACGTGCCGTCGCCATCAGCAGCAGCGCACCGGTCCGGGACGAGCTCTCCCCCGAGCTCCGTAACCCGGTCGGGTCGGCTGGACATTTCGTCGAACAGGTTGTGGTCGTCGCGCCCCCCGGTAGTTGGGCCGAGCGGTCAGCTTCCGCGCGTTGTGCGGCGGAGGTCGGGGGAGGAGGTGGTGGTGCCTCGGACCGAGGCCGTGCCCGCCCGGCCGCCCGTCCGTCGCGGCCGCAGCCTCCACCCCCGGGAGGACGACGGCCAGCGGTGGGGCAGCAGCGGGCGTGGGGGATGTCGAGGTAGGGACGGGGGCCTGAACGCGGACGCCGAAGAGGCGCGGTCGCGGACGCCGGACGAGCAGGGCGTCGCGCGCCTCGTCCCGAGCCGGGCATGCCCGAAGACCCGGGCTCGGCCTTGGAAGGGGTCTCCCCGACCACCAACTGGCCGAGCCGCCGGGGCGAGAGCCGGCGGCCGAGAGGAGCGAGGAGGCCGGCGGCGGCGCGTAGCCATCTTCATCGTCGAGGCGTCGGAACAATGGCCGTCGGTCCACCGTCGCGCTTTGCTGCGCCCGGTGGACAAGGGGTGGAAGGGCGTGGCTAGGGGGAGAGAGAAGCTTACCGGAGGGGGAGGCGCCGTCGGGGCCGGAACAGCGGCGGGGCGGCGCCGGCAGCGGCGCCCTGGGTGGATGTGCCGGGCGCGGCCATCTTCGGGGTGGGAGCTTCCCGGAATTGTTGCGGAGCGAGCGGTGGACGGCGGGCTCGGGGGCGAGGTGGAATAGGTTCGGGGAGAGGGAAGGGAAGAGGATGGCCGGGCCGATCTACGGCGGGATGGCCGGGAGGCCGGCCATCGCCGGCGGCGGCGGGGCGGGCGGGTCGCGGTCGCCGCAACGGGCAGTCAGCTCTGTTCTATAGAAATGGGTTTCAGCAGCCCCTCCCCATGAAGTCAATGGAATCACTTGATCTCTCAAGGAACAATTTTTCTGGGAAATTCCATCAAGCCTGTCAGATTTAACATATCTAAGCTATTTGGACCTGTCGTATAACAACCTTACAGGACGAATTCCTCAGGGACGTCAGCTTGACACTCTGTACCTACAGATCCCATCCATGTATGACGGTAACAGTGGCCTTTGTGGTCCTCCTCTAAAGAGGAACTGTTCAGGCAGTAATCCACAAGTGACACACGGTCAGGTGACAAGCGAAAAATACTCTGAGCTTGGCTTCTTTTACATTGGCCTTGGTTCAGGTTTCATGGTTGGTCTATGGGTTGTGTTCTGTGCTATGCTATTCAAGAAAACATGGAGAATTGCCTATTTCCGCTTCGTCGACAGAGCTTACAACAAGGTGTATGTGTTAGTGGTTGTGACCTGTGGCAGGCTAGCAAGAGATGGTACTACGGACTAAGTACTCTGCTTGGAGGCAAAAGACTGTGCATATGGGTTGCAAGAATAAGTGAAGCTGCAGAAGGCTGTAGCAGCTTATGTTATCGTTTGTGTATCAGCAGTTTGAAGAATTGGCATCAATCTTTTCATCTTACCGAAAAGTTTGAGCATCAATATATACACTTGAGTGAGTCCAGCCGCCAGCAACATGAGCACGCAAATCCATTTTTGTTCTATTTACCTGTTGAAAACAAGACAGAAAGTTTCGATGGAAAACTCTTAAAAATGGATCCCGCCCCCCCTCTCTGTGTGTCTGGACTGACTACACATCTCATGGGAGATTTTGCTGTTTGCTGTCTTTCACATTTTCAACAAATCAGTGCTTGCCACGTCACATGATACACCATCGCATTTGAAACTCGAAATAATAAATAATAAAGTGGCCCACACATCGGAAATCCAGCGCACGCTATTGGGCTGGTGGGCTGATTCATCTAGCAGCATGGGTTGCTAAATAGAAAAAAGGATTTCAAATGGTTAAAGAAAGAAGTAATTGCCCCCTGATTTAAGCCTTTTAATTGGTTTGGAGTTCGCGCACGTACCTCTTCAGTCCCAAAGGGCTGTGCAGGGCAGGCTGCAGCTGCACACCACTTGCACTGCATGGCAGACAAAACTCACAGATGCTTTTCGTATTCTCTGAAAAAAAAACCCCATATTACTGAAGGAACAAAATATAACACAAAATAATTATCTATGCAACCCAAACTACAATGTACCTTTGCAGTGCCTAAATTCCTAATTTTGATAGTCCCATTCCAGAATTGGCATCCAGAGAATAGACCTTTTGCAGTGCCTAAATTCCTAACTTAAATAGTCCCATTCCAGAATTGGCATCCTGAGAATAGTTAAATTTTCCCCACAACGCTCTCTCGCAAGCAACTTCCAGTCACAATAAACATGCCGATATAATGGAGGTTAGACCCAGCGGTAACAATATTGAATAAACATGCCGATATATGATCTAAAATATGTTTAAGCACTGCTACACTTTAAAAAGGTTGACCAAACGAGTAAGGTGTTTAATTAGCTTTTTTGAAAGGATGCAGGATACAGTAAAACAGAAGGCAATATGAGTAAAACAATCAGTTCCCCGAGGAGACTGTTAAACCACCACCACTATTCAACTATTTAAAACCAAAACTTGGCAAATAAACAGCAGAACATCAGAGCTAAGGTTTAAAACGCCCAAACACACAATGTACCATGGGTACCTAAACACACTGTGTTGTACTAAACAAGAATCATCAATCAAGTAAATTAATCTGTAAACTTGTTCCTCCTGCCAAAGGAACATGAACATGGAATGGTCTGACAACATGAGAGCTACAACCAGAAAAGGTAAGTTACGAATGCTGACATATGATCCAAAGTGTATTCAAGTAATGCACTCAGAATTCAGAAAACGTTGAGCAACTGAAGTCAGAATTTGGAACGATGCATCTCCTTCAATAAAGTCTTACATAGGCTACTAATATAAAAGCATAAGACAAATATGCAGATTTACACCCATCCCGATATCCCAAACCCGAAACCTTCTAGTTAACTGCAACACGTTTGGCGAAGCGAAGAGGCACATCAAGGCACAGATGAGCAATAGCAGGGGCCCTGATAACCAGCACACAGTCAGAAGAATTCGAGCCACCAGAGATAGTTAAGCTCTTCAGCGTGGGCGACGCAATCTCAGAAAGATAATTCCATCTGCAGTTCTTCAGAACCAGGCTCTTCAGTGAGTTGGAGGAGATCGCGTGGATCGCACACATGCAGTCCTCCAGCTCCAAGTCCTCCAACAATCGGCACGCTGAGCTGACGTGCATCGTGAAACGGCAGTCCAGAGCCACATTGCAGAGATAGAGCCTCCTGAGGCGCCAGGAATTGGTGGCGGATCTCACTCCCTCGAGCTGACGGGGAGGGTCCGGGGTGCAGTACTTCATCGCGCGCCTGAGCCACCCGCCCGCCTGCTTATCGGCGAAGCTCGGCGCCCTGCTCTTGCTCACCCGCAGCCTCAGGGAATCCAGCATGGCGACGTTGCAGTGGTGCATCAGGGAATCAGCAAAGTCCTCAAAGTTGTCCCACTCAATGTCCTTGATGTCGTCGTCGCCTTCCTCCTCGTCGTCGTCCACATCCTCAATGTCGTCGTCTTCGTCCTCATCGACGAAATTGTTGTGGATGACGGGGGCAGGGTGGCTGTTGGAACGCTTGGGCGCAACCCTGAACTCGTCCTGGTCGACGTCGAGGCAGGGCGCCGAGCGCCAGAGGCGACGCCACCGCGTGGCCAGCACGCACGTCTGCACCGCCTGCCGCGCCTTCAGGAAGGCCATGATGGCGTGCAGCAGGCTGTCCGGCAGCGCGCTCAGCCGGTCCTCCAGGTCGCCAGCCGAGCTTCCGCCTCCGCTGCCGCTGCTGCCGCTGCCTGCGCCAGCAAGCCCTGCTGCGGCCCCGCCGTCAAGCTCCATGGTGTCTCCCCCCTCAAGCTCCATGGCGTCTCCTGCTCGAGCAGTTCCTCCATTAGAAGAGGAAACAAACAAGGAACGCAAGAAAAAAACAAAGAAAAACAAATCCAATCTAGGTCAGAGCACCGCAAAATCCCGTTCGATTACTATGCGAGTCGCGCTGCGAGATCGGATACAGAGCGAGATTCGAAGAGGCGGCGAAGCATTAGAACCGCCATCTCATCGGGAGATTGAAATCGAGAAGGGCTCACGAGCGCCGAAGGCAGACGAGTCACGCGTACGGGAAGCGGGGCGAAAGATGGGGCGGGCGGTTGGTTGGGGTACGGGTCTTACCGAGCGGCGCGGCGGGAGCCTGCGGTGGGGGAGGAGCCGCTCCGGCCGGAGGAGACGCGGCGGCCGTGGGGAGGGCGGCGGCGGCGGCGCCGGCGCGAGCGGGTGGATAAACCCTCGACGGCGAGACGGGGGGATTTGGGGGAAGAAGAGGAGAAGACTGCCGAGCTGTTATGGGCCGGCCCAATTGCTGCACCTTATTATATTCCATAATTTGGCTGTGGAGGATTCGTTTGTTTTTAAATTTTAACTAATTTAGGATCAAACTACACCTTTATTAAATATGGTGTATTTATTGCAACTAATTTAGTGTTGTATAAGATGTTGCTATGTTTTTTTATGAACTTGGTTAAATTTAGAAAAGAAAAATCCACTTAGGAAAAACAAAATGAATGAACTCATCTCATTCTTTCAAAGATCTCTCGATATTGATATGGATTTGTTAGCGATTTTTCACTACTAGTTGAAATTGAGGGTTAACTAAACCTTTAAAGAAACTTTAGTTATTGAAAATCCTAGATGAAGATATCTTCGATTTTTTTTTTTTAACATGAAGATATCTTCGATTGTCATTTTCTCTTGGTAGAAAAGAAGTGCAGGTCTTCTGAATTCCTGAGACTCTGCATATGACTGTGTGCATGCTTTTATGTGCGTAAATTACTTTTTATAGCACTAAACAACGCTGAATTAAGCCTATAATGTGCACATAAATTTCACATTAACCATTAGGTGAGAAGCCACATAGAAGGCCTGGGATAACAAAAACACTAATTAAGCTTGGTGAGTTTAATGTTGCTCTTCAAAAGATTCACTGAAATGCCCAGCAAAGTCTTGTGATAATAGGAGCGACAGCCATAGTTATATATGATTTCAAACTTGACGTTCTCACACAGCAAATCCAGGCCACGGGGATCTGAAGATGAGGCCTTGTTTCGTTTGTGTGTTCCATTCCTTTTGTAAGAATCATCTGGGAACTGTGGCCAGCATAAAAATGTAAGACAATGGACTATATTTGTTAAGTAACAAATAGTTAAACACCTAACAACAGTATACCTCGCAGCACCGCAAAGTGACCTTCTCCAGAATAGGAGAACTCCGAAGAAAGAATACCAATGTCTTAAAGTCATCTCTGAGATCACAGTTGTCCAGCAATAAGTTCCTCAGGTTCTTGAATTCTTGGAATCTGGGTTTCTTACCGAGCACCTGTAGTACATTAGATAGCACAGTAACATTATTGGAGTGAATAAATCAATAAAATGGAATATTGCAAGAGACAGTGAAGGCATACCCTCGTCCCGACTCCAGACAATGCCAAACTTGTCGAATTAGATATGCTACAGAGAAGCTTGAACTGGTTGCCATCAAGTTTAGTTCCACGATAACTCATTTTGTGACCCTTCAGATGAATGGAAGCCTTGGCAACGTATGGTGCTTTGTGTATCAAAACACCACCACGGAATTTATAGATCTCCACAGCTAGATGCAGATATGCAAGAGCGGGGGCCAAGATAACCAGCACACAAGCATCATTGTTTGAGCCGCCATCAATAACCAATGTCTTCATTCCAGGTGATATTATCTCAGACAGATTGTGGCATCCACAATTTTTCAGAACCAGGGACTTCAGCGACTGGGAGGTGATTGACTGAAATTCACAACTGCAACCGTCCAGCTCCAATTCCTCCAGAGAGCGACACACTGAACCAACACGCTTCAGAAAATCATTATCGAGAAGTACATGGCCAAGATGCAGCCTTTTGAGGCGCCAGAAATCGGAGCTCAATCCCTGACCAGGGTTGCAGTATTTCATGGCGCGACGGAGCCATCCTGCCGCCACTCTATTGCCAAACTCCGGTGCTCTGCTTGGGGCCACATGCAGCCGGAACGAATCCAGCTGGGCAACGTCACAGCGGCGCATCAGGGTGACGGCGAAATCCTCAAAATCCTCCCAGTTCTTGTACTTGGCGCTGGCGAGGTGCTCCAAGTCCTTGTATTGTTGCCGGTTGTCAGGATCAGCATTCCAGATGTCACTGTCGGAATCATCTTCGTAGCTAGAGCTGTCGTCATCATCATCATCACTGGAGACACAGAAGCCGTCACTGACGCAGAAGCCGCTGGAATGAGGCGCCTTGCTGTCGAACTCATCGAAGTCGACGTCGAGGCACGGCACCGAGCGCCAGAGGTGCCTCCACCGCGTGGCCAGCACGCAGGTCTGCACCGCCTGCCGGGCTTTCAAGAAGGACATGATGGTGTGGAGGAGGCAGTCCGGCAGAGCGCTCAGCCGGTCCGCGCCGCCGGCCGTGGATCCTCCGCCGCCGACGGAGCCACCTGCGCGGGCGCGCTTCCTGAAGGCATCCTCAAGATCCATGGCGCGCCCTGCCAGATCGAAGACGGCGCAAGGTTGGAAAAATGGCGAGGTATTTTGCTGAGTAACCAGTCAGGGGTACGTAACGGGGCGAAGGAAGGGCGGGCGGAGCAATGGGGCTTACCGAGGAACGCGGCTAGATTGCCGTGGGTGGTGAGACGCCGCCAAGAGAAGGGCGGCGGCGCCGCCGCGAGCGGCGATGAGGAGTCGCCTGAACCCTCGACGGCGGCGAGACGGGTTGTCGAGTTGGGGGAAGAAGGAGCAACAGGGCCGAGTAGTTCTGGGCCGGCCCAATTACTGCGCCGAGTTTTTATTCCTTTTTTAAAAATTTGTCAAAAAGGTGCTGGACACTCAGTTCATTCTGCCTGTCGTTTCTAAAAAAAAAAAAAAGTTTAATTAAACTTTTTGTATTTAATGGAACTAATTTGCAGTGTTTTAAAATGCTACTACGTTTTCTAAACTTGGTTAAACTTAGACGATTTTTTAATTTAGGACAAGCAAAACGCCTTACATGAGGAAAATAGAAAATAAGAGTTACTCCGTCCATTCTAACTATAAGTAGTTCTGACTTTTTTACATACATAGTTTTTCTATGCATATACTTCTCCGGATACAAAATCAATAGCTCCAGAAAAGATAAAATATCTCATAATTTGAGGAGGAGGTAGTATGTGAAAAAATTCAGTCTTTTAAAGATCTTTTGATATGACATTGATTTTTTAGCAAAATATTTCACTATTGTAAGAGAAATTGAGGGTCAACTAGACCTTAACTTTAGTTATTCAATCCTATATGAAGTTTTCTTGGATAACATTTTCTCTCTTGATAGAAAAAAAAATGTAAGTCTCCTAAATTCCTGAGAAGAAAATATTAGTTTTCAATTGCATACAATTGAAATACAAGTTTTTTTTTAAAAAAAAAATGGGCATGATACTTGTTCAAATGGTATATCAATATGAAGAAAATGATTGCTCAATAATCCCGATTCAATGAATTTTCCAACAACCTGCTTTTAGTTTTTTTTTTATTTTACAAATCCTTATGTGCCAATGAACTTCATCTTTTAAATTCGCAAAATTCTTGGACTGGCCTTGTTGGCTGTGATGAGGCATATAACCGTGTGTGCTTTTATTTGTGGGGCGATTACTTTACACAACACTAAACAATGCTGCAGTCTGGCCCAGTGATTGATCTGTTTCATTTGCCAGTACGTCGCCACCACACGAGCGAAAAAAAAAATTGTTGTAAAAGAAAACCTGATTCGCCTTAAACTCTATCAGTGTGTTGCTGTCGCCTGTGCTTTGGTGCAGTGGTTGCAATTCGACCTTTCTTTTTTTCAAATTTTAGGCGATTTCTGTTTCACCGACTCAAATTCTTACATCACCTGCATTTGCGACCCTGGGTACTTGTACACATGTTTAGGTTTGGCTGCATGAGAAAACCAACTGAAATTGGAACAAAGACCACTTAAATTAGATGGGATTTGGTTACAGATCTTGTGCATTGCAGAAATAAAACAGGGTGACCCAGCCAGACGTAACAGTCAGCACAAAGTTTTGAGCTCATCTGTAGTCAGACAGAAGATTGTCGATATACGATTTGGAATCATTTCAAAGCAGAGGGTCTCAATATATTTTGCACATACATGTAGTTTTTTTTTTTTTTGAGCAAAGCACATACATGTAGTTTGATGAGGTGGTGTATAGTTTGAAATATCTGCACACCAGTGACAAAAACACTGATGAATTTGAGTTGGTGTATAGTTTTCCCAAGTATGCACCTGTCTGCCAAGTCCCAAAGAGCCACAGGCCAAAAAAAAAAAAAACATGCGGTTTCTAGTATTTCCAGTGTCATTTTTCAAGATTGCAATGTTTTACAATTGGAGACGGTTTCAGTAGCAAAACACAAGCAAACATGTAAATAGCCAAGAGCCACACATACACAGAGTACATAGTTCTAAAGCCACCAGAAGCAAGGAAAAAAGTAGTAAAAATCAATAGCATATATAATCAATAGAGCAACCTTCATCACTTCGAAATTGGTCAAAAGTACATAGACTTGCAATCTACTGCATCTGAAGGGAACACATTGTGCGCACAAATTCCACATAGATGAACCCATCTGAAGGGAACCCATAATGTGCAAGTAAATTCTGCATGAGAACCAAAAGACGAGAAGCCACATAGAAGGACATGCATGTTAATACAGAGGGGTTTAAGATATTTTCTACATAGATTTAGGGGATTCATACACAAGATAATTGCACAGTGAAAGCTAAAATCCTGATGAATTCAAGATGGTGTATGGTTTTGGAAAGTATCTAGTCAGAGTAAGGCCTATTCCCCAGAAGGACAAAAAACAAAAGAAAACAAGCTATTTCCAAACCCATTTTTCAAGCTTTGATATTTTATGATAGGAGATAGTTTCCCAATATGTAAGAACTTAATCTTGCTTTGTCCATGTGGACAGCAGACACTGACAGTACATAGGGCTTAAAGCAGATATTCTACAGAGGCAATCACATCCTTAAGCATGGAAAAAGAGTAAAAGGCAATAGCAGATATAGTCAATAGAGCAAAGGTCTGCTTCACTTAGAAAGTAGTCAAAAGTATAGGCTTGAGATCTAGTGCATCTAAATTAAGCCTATAATGTCCACATAAATTCCACATGAACCATTAGGTGAGAAGCCACATACAAGGCCTGGGATAACTAAAACACTAATCCACTTTGGTCAGTTTAATGTTGTTCTTCGACAGATTCACTGAAATGCGCAGCAGAAGCTCCATAAGGTGGGGTCCATAGCCATCATTATATATGATTTCAACCTTGAGGTTCTCACACAGCAAATCCAGACCATGGAAAGATGAGATCTTCTTGAGTATGGGCGTTCCGAACTGTGGCAAGCATAAGGGATGTGAAACAATGAACTATGTTCATTAAGTAAGTTAAAATCAAACAACAGTATACCTTTTTGGGCCGCGTAGCGAATATGGGCTTCCGTGTAGTGGGCATTCCTTTCTTTTTGCTAGAATATTTCGGCAACTGTAGCAGCATCTTAGAAGATGGAGTCTTATTGAGTATGGGTGTTTCTTTCTCTTTGCTAGGATATTTCGGGAACTGTAGCAGCATAAAAGATGTAAGAGAATGCACTATGTTCGTTAGTTAAGTTAAAAACCAAACAACAGTATACCTTGCAGCATCGCAAAGTGAGCTTCTCAAGAATAGGAGAACTCCGAAGAAAGAATACCAATGTTCTGAAGTCATCACTGAGATCACAGTGGTCCAACAGTAAATTCCTCAGGTTCTTGAATTCTTGAAATTTGGGTTCCTTACCGAGCACCTGTAGTACATTAGATTAGATAGCACAGTACCATTATTCAAGTGAATAAAATGGAACATTCCAAGAGACAGTGAAGGCATACCGTTGTCCCAACACACTTCAATTCTAAATTTGTTGAATTAGAAATGCCATGGAGAAGCTTGAACTGATCACCAGCAAGATTATTACTGGAATAAAACCATCTGTGAGACCCTAGATGAATCAAAGCCTTGGCAATGGATGGCGTCTCATTTAATGAAATACCGCCATCAAAATTATCAACAACCACCTTCAGATGCAGATATGCAAGAGCGGGGGCCATGATAATGAGCACACAAGCATCAGTATTTGAGCCACCATCAATAACCAAAGTCTTCAGTGTGGGCGATATAATCTCAGAAAGATGGCGCCAATCACAATTTCTCAGAACCAGGTTCTTCAGCGAATCGGAGGTGATAGACTGAATTTGACAACTGCAGTCGTCCAGCTCCAAATCCTCCAAAGAGCAGCACACTGAACTAACACGCTTCACAAAATGGCTATCAAGGAGTAGATGGCAGAGATGCAGCCTTTTGAGGAGCCAAGAACCAGAGCTCGATCCATGCTTAATGGCACAATCGGGGGTAAAGTACTTCATGGCTCGACGGAGCCATCCTGCTGCCACTCTATCACCAAATTCCGGTGCTCTGATTCGGTCAATATGCAGCCTGAATGAATCCAACTGTGCAATGTTACAGCGGCGCATCAGGGTCACAGCAAAATCCTCAAAATGCTCCCAGTCCTTGTACTTGGTGAAGTGCTCAAAGTCCTTCCTGTTGGTGTAATTGACCAGATCGACATGGAATCTGTTGCGGTCATAATCAGAGGTATCATTGTCAGAGCTAGAGCTGCTGTCACTGCTGGAATCAGAGCTCTCGTCGCCATCAGAATCATAGTTCTTGTCACCACCACCACCACCAAAGCCAGAGTTGTGATCACCACCCGGGCCTGAGTTGTTGTCTTTAACAGGCACAGTCTTGAACTCATCAAAGTCGATGTCGAGGCACGGGACCGAGCGCCAGAGGCCCCTCCACCGTGTAGCCAGCACACATGTCTGGACCGCCTGCCGGGCTTTCAAGAATGACATGATGCTATGGATGAGGCAGTCCGGCAGAGAGCTCAGCCGGTCTGGGCCACCGTCCGTGGATCCGCCAACGACATCACTTATGCGGGCGCGCTTCCTAAAGGCATCCTCAGGCTCCATGGCGTGCCCTGCTCGGAGCACTTCCCCCGTTAGAGACCAACCAAACAACCAGCTAAACAAATAGATAAAGATACTTAAAAAAATCCATAAACACCACAAGATCCTGTTCAATTACTAGAAGAAGAGCCGCGCTGCTAGATGACGGCGCGAGATTTCAAAAATTGGCGAAGCATTTTGCTGAGTGAGCATTTTCAGATTGAAATGTAGAAAGGGTTCACGAGGAATTTGAAAAATGGCGAAGCATGTTCTCATCGGAAGATTGAAATGAAGAAGGGTTCACGAGGTCTGAAAGCAAACCAGTCACGGGTACAGGAACGGGGCCAAAAGATGGCGGTAGGGGATTTGGGCTTACTGAGTGCCACCTCAACCTGCCGTGGTGGAGACACGGCCGTCGGAGCCGGCGGTGCGAGCTGGGATGAGGGGTTCGATAAACCCTCGACGGCAAGACGGAGCCACGGGAATGGTTGGGTGAAGAGGACAACACAACGCCGAGCAGTTTGGGCCAGACCAATTGCTAAGGTCAAGTCTTTATTTCTTAAATTTTAAGGAGGTACGAATTTTTGCCATATTGTATAAGATTAAGTTGCTCAAGTCATCTCCATCTCCGTACGATGCTCAAAATAGTTGGCCCTGAAGCTTCATCCGATTCTGATTTTCTATGGAAGTTGATTCTCAAAGAGAAGTGATTCTGTGACCAAAAGTGATTAGCATAGACTCTTAAAATCATGATAAAAAGCCTCTTAGTTCATTTGAGAGAACAATAGAGAACCACTTCTCCTTGGAAAACTGTTTGGCAAAGATCCTGTTGGATTCAGTAGAGAATCAACTCTCAGGGATCTGCTAAACAGGGCCTAAAGTAATCCAGTAGACGTATTGTGATTAAATCAAACTTTGTGACTTACCTCCATTAAAAAATAAGGTCTTTTAGGGTTGTCCTGAGTTAGACCCATTTTAAGTTTGGTTACATTAAGTGTGCTTTTGGTAGAGATCTAGAATGTTGTAGAAACATTTGAGATTAAGGTTCTTTGAAAAAAAACCATTTTAGATGATGAATTAGAATCACTTCATGAGATTGTTTGACTAATAGGCTGGATTCTCATTGAGAAAGTTGTTTTTTATAGAGAAAACCATATAAATAAAAACATTGTTAAAAAAATTCAGAACTTTTTCTACATGAAGATCAACTTAAGTACAAACCATTTTAGTTTATTTCACTTAAACGATGAACAGAAAAATACAGTTGCTAGTGAGACAAGAGATGTACGTGAGTCCTAGCATGAATCTGTGGCAAAGCACCTTTTCGCGGTTCCGAGAGTTGCCAAAGAAAGGAGAATATCCTACCACACCAAAGCAGCTAATTGTATCAGACTCAACTAATTCAGGGATTGAGAAGGCATGATCCAAAAACTCTTTTGTTTTATGAACCCATTCGTTTGATATCCTACCACGCTTCCAACCACTATACACCGACCTTGCCCACGATCTGCCATATCTTATTTGCCAACTTGAGCCAGAAGATAGGAGCTAACCAGCTGCAAGCAGAGTCCCGGTAGTTGGCCAAGACTTGGAGGCCAGCTCACAGACCGCAGACAGAACCAAATAAAGCGGCAACAGGCAACCAGATCACCGCAAGGAACCTGTTAACAATTTGGAAATAACACAAATTGCTTTAGTCAAACAAAACAAAAATCCATATACAGCTAGTAACAATAGAACACTAACTAAAGACATAATAACAGATATCTTATTCAGCTAGCACACAACATAACTAGTGACTCGGAATGCAAAAAAGAGCAGCGAAATTCATTGACAGGTGACTTGGTCTGTCTAGATAGAGCAGCAGAAATAGCCACTGGACATAAACCAAGAGCACGTCACATCTAGATGCAAGCCTTGAAAGAACTGGAAGCAAAATCAATCTTCAGGCTGTTACTGCAACCAGGCTTTGATAGTGCAGTATTGGAGCAGGGATCACAACAGGTAGCAAGCAGATAGCACTTGATTCACCACAGCTAGTCTAGTACAGATGAAGAATATATATGCTACACGGTGGCTGTGGTCTGACCTTGCTGTCTGTCGGTGAGAGCCAAATTGTTGGGTGGTCCAGATTCCAGAAGCTAGAGTGTCAGTTGCTGCAAGGACAAAGAAGGTCAACCACCGGGTAAGATTCATCAGTCAACAGGGGCATGAATGAAGAAAATACAAGATGCAAAAATCGGTTGAGTTTCTGAAGATGGGGGGAAAATCTAGATTGCAATTGGTAGGAAAAGATGGAGCGCCTTACGGAGGTGGAGGGGGCGGCTGGCCGGCGGCGTCTTGGTCGATTGGGAAGACACCGTGGTGGTGGCTCGGGGCGACGGGAGAGGCTGGTTGCACGCAGCCGCCGTCCGGTGGATGGCGGCGGCGGTGGCGGTGGCGCAATGCTGGGTGGATCCGCGCGGCCCCTAGCTCGTGCGTGCCTGGCGGCGGAGGGGAGGGGAGGGGAGTGGATAGGGATGGCTGAAAATCTGTCCGTGGCACAAAGCACCGACGCGAGAGTAATTCTATCGCTCATTCAGTTTATTTATTTATTTTATTGCAACGAATCTAGTGTTGTAAGTTGTTGCTACATTTCTATAAACTTTGTTAAAAAAACATATAGAATTCTTAATTGGCAAATACCGTATCCATTTAATAATGCCGTACATTTAAGAAAAGTCAGTATGGTAGAACATGGCAAAACTCTTTACGCTACTCTGTTGTACTGGGAATGGCAACCATGGAGTTCAGATTTGTTCGTGTGTGTTTGAGGTAGCCTTTTTATTTTTTTGAAGGTCAGCCTTGTTGGGTGTGATACGACACATGACTGTGTGACTTTAATATATGGGTGTCAATACATTTTAAAAATCACTAAACAAAAACTGCAGTTTGGCCCAGTGATTGTTCTGTTTGCTTTGCCAAATGCCATCACACGAGCGAAGAAAAATGTCCTAAAAGACGGCCTAATTCGCCTGAAGCTCTATCAGTTCGTCTATAGTCAGCAGTCAGCACAAAGTTTTCAGTCCAAAATGATTTGAAACCATGTCACATCGGAGGCGGAGGGACTCAATATATTTTGCACAGACATACATGTAGAGGACAAATACAGGAGATATCTGCACTGATGAATTTGATATAGTTTCCTAAAGTATGTCCCTCTCTACACAGAGTACACAATGCTAAAAGCACCAGAAGCAAGGAAAAAAGAGTTAAAATCAGTAGCACAACTTAAGCACTTTGTCCATGTAACGAATTGCATCACACTTACAAATTGGTGAAAAGTATAGGCTCGCGATCTAGTGCATCTGAAGGGAACCCATAATATGCCAGAAATTACACATGTGAAACATAAGGCGAGAAGACACATAGAAGAACATGTATGTCAAAGCAGAGGGGCTAAAGATATTTTGCACATACATGTAGCGGACCCATACACAAGATCATCATTGCACTATGATGGCAAAAACAATGATGAAGTAGAGATGGTGTATAGTTTTCGTATGTAGTTACCTCCGCCTAGTCCCAAAGGCCCAGGAAAGGGAACAAAAACAGAAGAAAACATGTTATTTGCAGACCCATTTTCCAAACTGCAACATTTTATAATAGGAAACAGTTTCCCAATATGTAACAGCTTACGCGATTTGTACATGTAAGTGGATAGCAGATACTGACAGTACATAGGGGAAAAATCAGATATTTCACAGAGGCAACCACATCCTTAAGAAAGGAAAAAGAGTTAAAGACAATAGCTTATATAGTCAATAGAGCAAAAGCTTGCTTCACTTAGAAAGTATTCAAAAGTATAGGCTTCGGTTTAGTGCCTCTGAAGGGAGCCTATAATGTGCAGATAAATTCCACAAGAACCATTTGGTGAGAAGCCACATAGAAGGCCTGGGATAACAAAAACACTAACTAACTTTGGTCAGTTTAATGTTGTTCTCCGACAGATTCACAGAAACAAGCTGCAGAAGCTTGATAAAGTGGGGTCCATAGCCATCTTTATATATGATTTCAACCTTGAGGTTCTCACAGAGCAAATCCAGACCACAGAGCTCAGAAGATGAGGTCTTGTTGAGTATGGGCGCTCCTTCCGTTTTGTTAGAATATTTTGGGAACTGTGGCAAGCATAAAAGATGTAAGACAAGGAACTATGTTCATTAAGTAAGTTAAAAACCAAACGACAGTATTACCGCGCAGCACCGCAGAGTGAGTTTCTCGAGAATAGGAGAACTCCGAAGAAAGAATACCAATGTCTTGAAGTCATCACTGAGATCACATCTGTCCATCAATAAGCTCCTCAGGTTGTTGAATTCATGGAATCTGGGTTCCTCACCGAGCACCTGTAGTACATTAGATTAGATAGCACAGTAACATTATTGGAGTGAAGAAAACAGAACATTGCAATAGACAGTGAAGGCATACAGTTGTCCCAACACACGACAATTCTAAAACTGTCGAATTAGATATGCTACAGAGAAGCTTGAATTGGTCACCAGCAAGTTTACTTCTGACAGAAACAAATTTGTGAGCCCATAGACATATCAAAGCCTTGGCAACGGATGACACTTCATTTAATGAAACACCACCATTAAAGCAGTCAATCCGCATAGCCAAATGCAGATAAACCACAGACGGGGCCAAGATAACCAGCACACCGGCACCTATATTTGAGCCACCATCAATAACCAATGTCTTCAGTGTGGGTGATATAATCTCAGAAAGATCGTGCCATTCACATCTTTTCAGAACCAGGGTCTTCAGAGATTGAGAGGTGATTGACTGAATTTCACAACTGCAATTGTCCAGCTCCAAATCCTCCAAAGAGCGGCACACTGAACTAACACGCTTCAGAAAATCATTGTCAAGAAGCACATGGCAGAGATGCAGCCTTTTGAGGTGCCAAGAACCAGGGCTCAATCCCTGCTGATTGGCACGATCAGGAGTGCAGTATTTCAATGCGCGACGAAGCCATCCTGCTGCCACTCTATCGCCAAACTCCGGTGCGCTGCTTCCATCAGTGCGCAGCCGGAATGAATCCAGCTGTGCAATGTTACAGCGGCGCATCAGGGTCACAGCAAAATCCTCAAAAATTTCCCAGTCCTTGTACTTGGTGAAGGGCTCCCAGTCAGGATCATCAGAGGTATCACTGTCCAAATAATAGGTATCACTGTCGGAGCTAGAGCTGCTGTCATCACTGGAATCAGAGTTGTCGTCGCCACCGGAGCCAGAGTTGTGATCGCCAGCGCCACCCGAGCCCGAGTTGTTGTCAGAAACAACAGCCACTGTCTTGAACTCATCCTGGTCGATGTCGAGGCGCGGCACAGAGAGCCAGAGATGCCTCCACCGTGTAGGCAGCACGCATGTCTGGACCACCTGCCGGGCTTTCAAGAATGACATGATGCTATGGATGAGGCAGTCCGGCAGAGAGCTCAGCCGGTCCGGGCCACCGTCCGTGGATCTGCCGACGGCACCACTTACGCGGGCGCGCTTCCTGAAGGCATCTGCATCATCAGGCTCCATGGCGTCCCTGCTCGAGAGAGTTCCCCGTCAGTAAGAGGACCAAACAACCCAGCCAGCAGATGAGCAGAACAAATAATTTTCTAACAAAAATCCATCTACACGAAACACTACAAAATCCTATTCGATTACTAGAGGAGTTGCTCTCGAAGATCGGAGGGGGTGCGCGAAGCATTTGGTGAGTTACAACCATCGGAAGATTGAAATCAAGAAGTGCCGAAAGCAAACTAGTCCGGGGTACTGGAATGGGGCAAAAGATGGGCGGTAGGGGAATGGGGCTTACCGAGCACCGCAGCTTGAATCTGCCGTGGAGGCCGTGAGAAGGGCGGCGCCGGCGCGAGCGGCGATGTGGAGCTGCCCAAACCCTCGACGGCGACGGCGACGGCGAGACGGGGCGACGATTTGGGGGAAGAGGAGAGGAGCGCCCAGCAGTTCTGGGCCGGCCCAATTGCCGCGGCCCAATTTTCTTTCCGGAGGTGTTTTTCGAGAAATATGTAAGAGCACCAGTAGCAGGGCGCGCGCTTCCGCGCGCCCGTGCCATCATTTAGATAGACTCTGTTCATAAAGTTAGATACGGCATGCATTTATATAACATATTACACAAAGAGCAGTTGCATTTAGATTATATGCACAATATAGTGGATAGGAACACATTTTCCCAACAAAAATACTAAACTACATTTATAATAGAAGGCACGTAAAGAAAAGTCAACATGCTACCTTGAATTACTATGGCTATGCGAACTACATCCCAAAATAAAACTCCTGCATGTTCCAAAATATACCTAGGCAAACTAATAGTAGGTCTCCAAAACATGTATTTAAGGACAGCTTCATTGGAGAAGCTAACTGTTATCGTCCTTGTCCTTGATGTTGTCTGTGTAGCTCCATTTACCAATGACTTCTTTGATCTGATACTGGTTTGCCTCTCCATACTCTGTGAAGAACTTCATTTCCACTGAGGTCTATAAGATCACAAATTCAAGTATCGATTGAGGATAACCATAGATACATAGAAAATTGAGCATCCAAGGAATGACTGGTTACAAAATACCTAAACATGTACTCTTCCAGCATATGTGGATGATACTCTAAAATCTGCTCGCATATAATAAAAATAATAATTCTCAAGCACGGTGACTATACGTGTTTACACAAACAGGAATATGTATTAAAAGATAAGATCAACTCTCTAACATCATCTTTGGCCAGCTTCCTTATTTCAAATTCAAACTCAAGTTTAGAAATTGGGTGTCTTGATGGTTCACGTTCCACATTAGCAAGGGATGCAAAGTATGGATCAGCTAGAGCCTGAAATAAGATAAAATAATAGTATGTTATAACAAAATTCAAAATATATGTGTGGCATTTTTTTAGGGAAACTGTTAAAGCGGATCTAACAAAGGAAAAGAAAGTGTGTTCTGTTTGAGTTCACCTCTTCTGCAGTAGGCCGATCTTTAGGATCAAATGCAAGTAAACGCTCTAGAAGACGAGGAGCCAAAGGATCACATTTCGAAATTTATGAGTAAAGGGCACGTGATATTTTTTCCGCGTGTAGCTTAAGTATCTCCTGGCCTTCTCATTTCGAATCTGCAAATACGGTTGACGACATTATGGATGTTTTCTCCGCATGTGAAATGTCTAGGAGCATACATCACAAAATAAGCAAATAAATGGAGCCTGAAGAAAATATTTCACTGGCTTCAAATGGACTTTGTTGGCAAAATGGTGCTTTTATTTATATTATATTCTCATAGATCCTTTAATCAGAAGGTTCAGGCAAAAACGACACAGCAAGAATTGTGATGTGATACCTGAGATAAGGTCTCAGATGACGGAGTTCCAAGAAGATCTGTTATAAGATCTAATTGGTGTACAACATTCTTCCCAGGACATAATAGCCTTCCAGTGAGAAGTTCAGCAAATATGCACTAAATGCTCCAAATATCAACGGCAAATATGCACAATGCTCCAAATATCAACGCATTGGATAGATCAATTCACAAAAAGTGTGGCACGTCATAAATTTTCAGGACAACATTTAATAATTTCTAACGTTTTTTGGAGACCATAGTTTGATTTAAATAAAGAACTATAAAGCAGTACAGTTGGCCTGGAGCAAGGCATTAGCATTTGAAGAAATAGCGTGCGTACACATGCAGGCATAAAAATATGGAAATAAAATATTCATTAGTGAGTGGCACTTTTTGAGGAAGTCAGGTAGGAAAATTATATCGACGAAGAAAATAAAATGTATCACCAGCTTGTTTATAATTGGAAACAGAATAATACTCGGGCTAATTAATTGTTGCCAATTGTTTTAGGCAAATACCTTGATAAAAACTGAAACTATCCTTAGATCATATAGAAAATTGGAAATAGGCCCCTGCAGTTCAGCACATATATGAATTGACTGAAAAACTATTGCGGATTACATGAGAGCACCACTACAGGGGGGACAGAGACTCGCCTGCACAAATGATATGGCAAAGAAGCAAAGGCTGGGGAGAGGCTTTCCAAGAAGTGTATCTGTGCGAACATAAATAGTAAGATAAATAGTAACATGTGTGGTCCAACATTGAACGACATGGAAGCTTATTTAGGATGAGGCAACAAACGGACCTCATAACATGCTTCAGATGGAGAAACAACTTTCATGCAACAGAACGATGGTGTAACCAAAAGCAAGTTATGGAGGACCATATATAGGCATATGGTTTCGATGACCAAAATGGTAAAAAAAAATATTTGTTGCCTGGCAAACAAAAAAATAATAAACCCAATTAATATTGGGGATGATTGAACCAAAGCTCCAAACCTGAATAGCATTAATGAGAAATGACACGTAGCACAAAAGAAACATATGAACTGTACTGGTAATCTCATATGAAGTTTCTTCCTATCACAGCTCAGGCCACTACATCTGAGTAACACACTGAAAACAATCCAAGAAACACAAAGACTTGTAACTACAGGAACAAACTTTACAACTCTAATGCACTGTGTTTATGCTACCCACCTGACTGAACTGATCATCAGTTCAGAAACAAGAAAAGAGTTTGCTCCCAAGTCAACATTAAGTGGGTAAACATGCATTGGCCATTTCCGATTGGTTTAGAAACAGGAAACAAGCATCATTTGGATTAGAACTGAAGTGTCCTATCTCCTGCAATTTTTTTTCCTGAAAATTTTATTTGCAAACAAATAGTATATGACCCAGCAGTCATTAGTTCTAATTAGAATATGTGAACTGAATTATTTTCCCAACCACCAATTCATGTATCTCTGAATTCAATTGAACTTTGCAAGAAGGGTGGGCTGATATAGTTCAATCTCAAGGATATATTAGTCAGAAGATTAGACATGTAAAATTAATGCTTTCGCTAGTTGTAGAAGTTCGGAGTAAACTTGTACTAATGCAGAAACAAAGGTAATCACAAACTCAAATAGCACAAAAAGGTAACCCTTTCATGAACCCCACAGTATTAGCAAGGCAAAACTGATATCCAAAGTAAGGGAATGAAGCCTGAGACTTACATACCAATCAACGTGGTCAACAGTGAGCATCTTGCTGGGCACCAAGGAGCAGCTGGTCTCAAATATGATGGTCCTGCTGATGCCCTATTTGAACAATTCATACTGAGACAGTTAATAGATTAACAGTTACTTTTGTTAATCAACAATTTATACTAAGACATGGGATTAAGATCAGCTGCAAAGCACATATAAGCAAATACTGTATTATCTAGGCTTTCGTGCTTGTGGATATAGAATGATTAGTAGAAATAAATTGGAACATAGAGAGATTATAAGCTTGAATTGAAACATAGAGAGATTATAACCTTGAAGGAAAATATATTCAGCTACAAAGCAGGGCCATCCAACCTATCCAAGAAAGGGTTGTATAACATATGGCCCTCGGCATCAGGTGACACTGAGGGGAGCTGCTTCTTCCTGTTTGGCAATGCTCAGTCCAACATCAAGGTAAATCGCTGGGGTCCCTAAAATTTGATTCAGCTAGACATCAATATTTTTGGGTGCGCAAATACAAATGAAGCTATTCAGTTTTTTGTTATAAACCTGCAATCATTTTTATCTAAAAATAGCCATACACAAATTAACACATCTAGATGTGTAATATGACCTCTAGAAAGGAAGCTATCCAAATTTGAAAGGAATGATGCCAGGTCCATTCTAGTTAAGGTATTCACTTTTAATCATGCATGTTCCAATCTGAAAGGATTGATGTGAGGTCCATTCTAATTAATAGCTCCTCTCATAGCTGACCAACCAGGCTAGGAACTTCTCTGTAGGTTTTCATTTTTCCCATACTAAATTATTCAGTGCTTAAGAGTGTACCATAAAATTTGTTGGCGTATATAACAATACGAATTGTACTGAGTGTTTTTTGAAGTTGTCCAAATTGAACAGGAACTTAATACTTGGAACCATGTAACGGAGTAAGCATCTCTATTTACTTATGCTACACATAATGAGCAACAGATAGGGAAAACGTGGACTGCCTAAACAAAGTTTTAGGCAATGTTGCCCCTAAATCATTTTGGTAGACATAACATTTTTTTTAAAAAAAAGCAACACATCCCTATCAATGAAGATGCATAATAGCAGAACCCAAAAGGCCAAAACCAAGATCTTGTGCCCATAAACGAATTTGATGGTGAAAATAAGTGTCACCTTGGTCAGTTTTAGCAGGTTTCAACATGCATAAGTTGAGGTTTTCCTTTGCTTGTACGATTGAAAGATCCAGTCCTGAGAGAAAACAAGACCATAAACATTTAGTTTTAGCTCTGAAATCTGATGGAAAGGGAATTATTTGGTAGGAGGGCCTTTCCAAAAAGTTGACTATAACTCTCATTAAGCAATACTATTTCATGATGGGATAAAAAAAATGGCAGAAAGGAACCTGAGAAGCACTAACTTGCAAGGAGGAATCTATTTTACTATTTTATTTAAAGGAGAATGTCTCTGCTTTTATAAAGCAACACAAATCTATTTTAATATCAGGTAACTATCCTGCAAAAACATGGAGATGTCTTCCCAGGATAAAATAAAACAGCTTGCATGTATACCACTTGCACTCTACAACATTGTGTTACTTCCATAGTCTTCCTGTGGCAGCAGATCAAAAGTTGAGATACCCTATTGTCAGGATCACATATATAATCAGCTACATACACCAAGCTAGTTATAGCATCAAAATGTTTTTTATGTATCCAGACTTTTCAATGGCACTAAATCATTTGTAGTATATTTGAGTATAATTTATACTCGAGCAAATAGATCTTACGGCGATTGATTTTCGGGTGACGTGACACTTATAACTGTTTATTGTGCCCAAAGTCACAATTTCTAATAGCTATATTACCAAGGAAAACATCTGTTATATAACATTGAGAAATTAAATATCAGGTTGTAATTTGATTCGCAAGAGAGTAGCATAGCATGACCTCATATGCTCCTTCAGAGCAGGGTAGCACTAATTAACACCACAGAAGATGCTGAACATTGGAATACGGGCTAGGCAGCAGCACCACCACTCTTGTTGCTTCTTTGTATATGCACTCATTGGACACAAAACTGCAAGGAAAAAGATATGAATTTCTTAGTAATCTTGTTTTGTTCATGAACATGGAAAGCCTTTTTTTTTTCTTGGCCTCCCTAAACATCAATTCATTCTGGATGCAATGAAGCTATCCTATTTTTCGCCATGACTCGTAACCATTTTTATCTGGAAATAAAAAAACACAAATGAACCCATCAAGATTTGCTATAGAACATTATAGGCACTCGAGCAATGTATGAGCAACATTTAAAAAAAAAAAATCTAAGCAACAACTATGAAGGCATGCCACCCAGAATGGCAAAAAATTTTTTTGTTTGACTCGAAGTAGAAGAATAGGACCAGGATAGAACTAACCTTGCCTTGTTCACGACGAGCTGTGGTGCCGCAGCTGGGAGAAGGTTGCAACGCAGCCACGGCCGTCGTGCAGATGGAGCTAGAGTTTCGGGGATCGCAGGACACGGGGACCATGCGGAGCAGGCCGCTCGGAGGGGCAGCGACGACAATCGGCGACCGATGGAGACGACGTGCGTGCCGCTGTTGCTCAGCGACGACAATCGGCGCTGGCATGCCGCCGCTCCGCAGGTTGTCGGCCACGCTGCTGCTCCGCAGGCCGTGGGCACCGTGGCCTCGCCAGCGCCACACGCCGATCTGGCTACGGTTGTATGCAGCCACTCCGGTGGCCACCAGCGCAGCCCGGCGAGGGACCTGCCATGCCCGCCGTACCATAACCCTAACCCTAGAAACAAAATCCCCAAATCCCTAAGAACCCTAGAAATCAAAATCTCCAAATCCCCAAGATCCCTAGAAAACTTGTGAGGAGACGTGGAGAAAGAAGGGAGGGGCGACCTGTGCCACCGCCGCAGCGCCCACCCGTGCCACCTTGCCGGCACCGCCGCCGCGCGCCGCCGTGCCCCCGCGCTGCCGTGCCCCCCGCGACTACGGCCGGCCGGCGCGGCGCGCCGCGCGCGCTGCTCGCCACGCTCGCCTCGCCGCCGCGCCACCGGGGCCGTGGACGCGCCACTGCTCCACACCCGCGCCGTCGCTAGCGTTGGCTCGCTTTTTTTTTCGTGGGACGGGAAGAGACGGGAGGAAGGGATGAGGGCCGAGTTTTTTTTTTTTTTATCTTTGCCGTGCTATATATATTTGGTGTGGTGAGAGACGTGGTGGCTTTGGAGCAGAAGCCGGCTGAAGCTGGTAAAGAGCGCGAGAAGTTGCTTCCGTGGGAATCCGCTTCGAACGATCTGAACCACACATTCGAAGATCCGATGGCTGCGAAATTCGGGTGACGTGGCCTCGCCTCCCCTCCGGGGAGCCGTCCGGCCTTATACAAAGAAACAAAGTCAGTACAGGTGCATATACAAAAAGTACGGAGATGACCAATTGCATGGACCGCTGAAAGATGAAGAAGCACCATGTTGCTGCCCTCTATCCATTGCCTAACACAATAAAACCTAAAAACCCAAAAGGTGGATGAAAAAGGTTAAGCTCAATTGACATAAATATAGGTAACTCAATTCAAAAAGCAATTCGATAATTTTAGAAAGTCAATTCAACAAATTCGGAAAATCAGTTCCATAATACCAGAAAAGTAATTCAGTGTAAAAATTTACTGTAGGCTACATTCAGAATAAAGTAGGTCTGATTTGAAAACTCACCTAAAATCTACGGTCAACAGACACGGTTGTGGCTGCACCATGGGACAAGGAGAATCGCACCAAGAGCAGCAAAACGCGGCTAGCGTGAATCCTGCAAATGAAACAAAATCAAGTATGATTCTCTAAACCTGTTCAGAGACATTCCTACTGAGCTACATTATTCCATTCAAACAATCTTGAAGTCTATAGGATTGTAACACACAATCCCAGAAAAAAAAAACATATAATGACCAATTCTACATAGGTAGGCAATTTCAAGACGCTGATCATGAACTTCCCTGAAACATCAACTAAAAGTGGACCGTGCTGATTAATCAACTACATCAACAAACTAGTCCACAGGGTATGTGTGTATTAGTAAGGTTTGTAATCTAGTAATAAGCCTAAACATCTTGGCTAAATGCATTTGCTAGTTCATCAATCATGCTTATATGCCTTGTAATAGGCCTCAAATCTTGCCTCGATGTGGTCAGATATATTATTAGTAATTTAATAGCACTAGTTAAGCAATTTAATATTACTAGTTAAGTAATTTAATATCTTTAGTTAGGTAAGTTATTAGTAATCTGGCAGCAATTATGTGTATCCACCACCAAAAAAATATGCCTATAGAATGACGGATTCAAACTGTAGTCTAGACATGATTTGTGACGCGCAAAGGGTTGTGAGGGTCATTGCACAAGAATCAGGAGGCCATGCCAGGAATTATATAGGCTAATATCTTATATCCAACAGATATGCTACACCAAACAGACGATGGATACAAATTCTAGCGCAAAGGAGAATAAACAAAGAATGTTCTACTCCAGTAGTGATCATTATCTCTAAAGAAGATGGCATCAGATGTCCTTTTAGGTACGTACCCGTTCCTTGGAAATGAGGTTTCGGTTAACGACGAAGTGTATCTCATACACAAGGCGCTCAATCATGGCGATGATGTAGGAGCAGCGGGTCTCCAGGTTGATGGTCTTCTCCATGACGATAGTGATGATGTCACGGAAACTGGCTGGAGAGCTGCGCCTCCCTCTTCTTGCTGGTGACCTGAAGCTCACCTTTCTCCAGAATCTGAAGAAATAGAAGCAACAACCGATGAACGTCTAGCATGGGAATTGTGGACTAAATGTTGATTGAAGAGGGGATGGATAGGTACCCTTCCTTGATGCATATTTGGGTCTGGCCGTCGGTGCCGAAGCATCAATTGCACTCAAATGATGCCCAAAACCGAAGCTTGAAGGCCTAGCGAACAATTGGGATCCTTCTGCATTGCAGATAATTCATACACGATTGGTTATTTTCGAAAAACAAGTAAAGAACTACATGCCAGCTACTGTTTATACATACTATAAACAAATGCAGTGATATGCGTGAGATATGTGTTCATGAATCATCGTTGAGGACACATGGTTTTTCCATAACCATTGTGTGGACCTTTGTGTGATGAGTGATTGTCAACATGCCAACACAAGGCGTGTGTGTGTTCTTACTAACCGATGGCACGCGGATACGTGTCAAACAATAGTGTCTCTTGGCTCATGTTGTCTGCAGGTGTCGAGCTCGGAGACGGTGGTCGACGGTCGGTGAAGATCAAGTAGGGCGTGCCGTGCTGACGGACCGGGTGCGGTGAAGGGCGGACGTGAGGCTTGGATCGAGGGACCTGAGGACCGGGTGGCCAGCCGTGGTGGCTGACAGCTGGGACATCGACGAGCGCAAGTGTACACGGCGGGGATGCGTATGGGCTACGCTACTCGTGGAGGGTTTGGTGGTTTCGCCTCAAAACCATCGGCGGCGGGTTTCCCTGGTTTGCGCCTCAAAACCGGGGACGGAGGTCCCGGTGCGGACGGACGACACGTAGCGGCATCGGGGAGATTGCTTGGAAGCAAGGCTACCGGTGAGAAGGCGCGGTGGCCGTCGGATCAAGTGAAGTCTGAGTTGGACCCTTATGCCCCGGCTAAGTGGTGTGGCTCTTCATGTATCCAAGGGCAAAGAAGGAATGTAAAATAGGCTTGCCCCTATAAATAAAGGATGAGGGTCTCCCTTCCCCCTCACCTCAGTCATTTCCATTTTTCCCTTAGGTTTTTCCCTTCCTCTAGATGCTGAGAGAGAGGTCTCGCAAATCTTTGATTTGTACTCGAACCAGCGTGTATGGCAAGCCGAGCGCCGAGTCTCGCTGTTTCCTCCGTGAGAAAATCATTTGTGCCTCGTGTCTCGTGATGGATTTTGTGTTCTTCCCGAGTTGACTTTTGGGCCTCTTTGTTCTTCGCGTGTTTTCTCCGTTTCTAGACCGATTTGAGTCATTCTTCTTGCGTTGGATCGATCTATGACACAAGAGTGATGTTTCCACCAAAGGAAATCTGTTGATTCCTCTTGAGATCAAAGATCCACGAAATTTCCTCTCCGGGCGCTCAAGAACGAGTTTTTCCACCCCCTTCTTGATTTCTCCCTCCTCACTTCAAATTGGCCGATGATCTTTTGAAGATAGGCTCTCCTCTGCATAAGCAACAATATCCCCAAATTTGGTTGCAAGAGGTTTGGATTTGAATGAGTTAGGGACGGATCTTGGAGGAGGCGATTTTTGGGCGATTCAGTTTCTGGGATCGCGGACTGTCCGGCGTTGTACACGCGGACAGTCCCGGACCTCGGACAGTCCGGACCTTGTGCTCCGGACAGTCCGTTGTGTCTTGGTCAAGCCGAGTCCGAACTGGTTTCTTTCGGTCCGTTTTCCAAGGTTGTACCGCGGACGGTCCGGCCTCGTGACGCGGACAGTCCGGCGGGTTTTTTGTGATCGTGTCAGAACTGTTCCAAGCAGTTCTGTTCTTCGAGTTTGAACCGCGGACAGTCCGGCCGTGTGACGCGAACAGTCCGGGTCTTCGCGGTTTTTCTCGTGTACGTTCGACGCGCACGGAATTATAGGCGGACAGTTCGGCCTCCGAGCGCGGGGATACCCGACGTGCAAAACCCGGTGTTCGTCCGATTCTATCCCGAGCTGTTTGATTTCGGAAGTTTGCTCGCGGACAGCCCGACCCATACTCGCGGACAGTCCGACCCGAACTGTCCGGCCGAGAGCTCGGACAGTCCGCCGTTGAACCGACGGTGCGGTTTCTCCGGTTTGCGATCGCTTGTGCTCCGATTGTCTTTCCGTTTCTTCCGCTATCTGAGTAGTGATCCGCTGTGTTCCTAGGAAACATCCACCCTCTCATTAGGGCCGTGATCATTACGATTTGAGCGTCGCATTTTGGGGTTGCTTGTTTGGGCCTAGGACGTGAAAGTTTCGAAAGAAATTTTTGAGGCTCCCATTCACCCCCCCCCTCTGGTCGCCGTTACCGGTCCTTCAATTGGTATCGGAGCCGGTTAAGGATCACTTCACCTTAATTGGTCCATGATCCCCGAAGGTGACATCATGGAGAACCGTGGGCTTGGAAAGCCACCGCACTTCGATGGCAAGAACTATCCCTATTGGAAGATCCGCATGTCGGCGCATCTCCAAGGGATTGATTCGCGTGTTTGGGAGATCTGTGAGAATGCGGACTACGTGGTACTTCCTGCCCGTGTTGACCAAGAACAGATCGACCAATACAAGGTGAACAACACCGCGTAACTGTCTTATTTTCTCGCTCTTTCTATGGAGGAATTTGAGCGTGTTTCGATTGTGATATCGCTCGAGAGATCCGGTCTAGATCGCGAAATATCATGAGGGTACTGCCCATGTCAAGACCAGACTCTATGAGACACACAAAAGAGAGTATGAGAACTTTGTTCAGACCGATGGTGAATTTATTGATTCTTTGTTCACTCGCTTTCAAACCATCGTGAACAAGATGAGGGCAAACAACCCTCAGATGCCCTATGACGATCATCAGAGAGCGCTTAAGCTTCTATATGCTCTAGATCGGAGGGTTTGGGAAGTAAAGGTCTCGGCGATCATCGAATCACCCGGCTATGAGACTCTCACTGTGGATGAGCTGTTCAGCAAGCTCAAGTCCACGGAGATTGACCACCAGACGCAGGCGAGGATCAGAAATCCGTCTGCTCCTACCATGGCTTTGGTCTCAGGTACAGGAGTTCAAGTTCTTCAGCTAACCCTTCACAGCTGTCTTTTGCCTTGTCTTCTCTAGTCTCTCGATTCTGAGAGGAGCAGATGGAGGCTCTTGGGGACGACGAGCTCGCCTTGGTGATTAGCCGGTTCTCACGGTTTCACAACAACCGTTTGAATCGCCGGCGTGGCATCACCAAGCAAGGATGCTTCGGGTGTGGAGATCCCGACCACTACGTCGCCAACTGTCCCAAGGCCGACAAGAACCACTACAACAACAAGAACGACTACAAAGCAAGCGCAAGGACAAGCACGAGTCCTCTCGCACCCAAGTACAAGTACAAGTACAAGAGAGGATTCGACAAGGAAGCTGTCAAGAAGAAGTACTTTGAGAAGCAAGAGGCAAGGCGGCGAGCTTTCCTCGCATCCCTCGCCGATCTCGACGACGACTCCGACGGCTCACCTCCAAGTGATGATGAGGCCGAGCGAAGGTCGAGAACAAGTTCAACGGCCGTGCTTCTTCGCCGACTCCAAGCTTGGAGGCTCGCACCATGGCGCTCGACGAGTCTACCCCAAGCATTGAGAAGAACGACGACACCGAGCCCGAGGTAGAACAAAATCTCGAGTCCCTTGTCGCTGAGGTTGATAACTTGACTACCACTTTGCTTAGTCAAGATGCTTTGCTTAAGCGTCCGCTCGTGAGAGGAAAGAGTTCAAGGTTAAGTGGGAGCGTCTTTGTCAAAGAGCTTGAGTTTGTTAAGGAGTCTCGTGCCCATCTCTCGATGAGTCCGAGTGTGATGCTTGTGCCATTCATATGGCAAACCTAGCGATGTGCAATCTAAGTACGTTGCTCGGTAGATGAACTTGATGAGGTCGAGCTAAGCCTATCATTTTGAGTCCTTGCAAGTCTTGTGATGAGTTGAAGTCTCGAGCTAGGTGAGAAAATGACTAGGATTGCCATGCTAGAGAAAACTAGTCAAGTTTCTAGGTGTGTCTGTTGTGAAGCTTTGGAACTAGAACTAGGCTCTTGTAGGCATGACAAGAAAAGGGCCGAGGAAGAAATCACAAATCTTCGGTCCATGCTCAGTTGGTTGTCTTGCAGTGAACCGCAGCTTGGCATGATGATGAGTCAGTTCAAGAGGGGAACTGACACAACGGGTTTAGGCTTTGCTACAGGTGGGAAGGATGAAAATGTTTTTGGCAAGGTTGGTGAACACAGTGGTGTGAGTGCATCCGAAAAATCCACCAAGCCTTCCACTATTCCCAAGTTGATCAAAATCACCCCACCACAGCCTAACAAGCCCAATGTGAAAGATGGTGTGTTTGAGGAACCTCCCAAAGCTTCACCTCCAAAGCAAGTGTGGACTCCCAAGCCAAACCACCTAAGGAACCCACTTGACACACTTCCCGACATCTCTATTAAACCCCCTCCAAAGAACAAGCAAACCCAAAGAGTGACCCATACCCATGAGAGAGTGAGTAAACCACCACCCAAGTGAGAGGTGTATCACTGTGATTATTGTCACCATGACGGTCACTTGTTTGAGTTCTGCTTTCGGAGGAAGAGAGATGAGCGGCATGAGTATGAGCTTTTCCATAACTCTACTCATGGTGTGTTTGCTCCACGTTTCCAGAGGCACAGTGCTAGGCCAAGAGGTGCAACACCTCAAGGACCTAGGCCTCAAGGTGTGAGACCACGAGGTGGTCGTGCCCGGCGGGGTTCAGGTTTTTCTTATGACCTTGGATCTCGTGACCGTGGCTTTCAGTCTTACAGGATGAGCGGACCACGTTTTTCTCGTCGTGGTGATCGCTCTACTCAGATGGGACATGGCATGCATGATGCTTTTGCTAACACCTCTTGTGGGCGAATGAGCCAACACTGGTTTTCTCCTCAGTTCACTAACCCCAGTGTTGAATCATTTGCTCATCCCATGTCTCGCTATTGATGCAGGATGAAGGGCTGGAGAACACGTGGCTAGTTGATTCCGGTTGCTCTCGACACATGACCGGGAACTCAAAATGGTTCTCCAGCCTCACCCAAATGAAGTGTAGTGAATACATTACATTTGGGGATAACAGCAAGGGTAAAGTGCTTTCACGTGGTTCCATTCGTTTGAATGAGAACTTTGTGCTTAAGGATGTGGTTTTGGTTTCAAACTTGCACTTCAATCTGCTTTCTGTTTCTCAGCTTCTTGATGATGGTTTTGAGGTTCGGTTTAAGCCAAGACTTTGTCGTGTTCTTGATGCTCAGGAGAACCTCGTCTGCAAGATTGTGCCTTTTGGGAAAGTGTTTCGTGCTGATTTTTCTCGCTCATTTGGTCTTTCCCGCTGTTTGATGGCAAACTCCTCCTCAGAGCTCTGGAAGTGGCACCACAGACTTGGTCACTTGAGTTTCGACTTGCTTGCAAGATTGAGCTCACTTGATCTAATTCGGGGTTTGCCCAAGCTCAAGTTTGATAAGGATCTTGTTTGTCATCCGTGCCGTCACGGGAAGATGATTGCAGCTTCTCATCCTCCCGTGAACCAAGTGATGACCAAGGGGCCCGGCGAGCTTTTACATATGGACACTGTAGGTCCAGCTCGGGTCCGGCCGATGGTGGAATGTGGTACGTGTTGGTCGTGGTTGATGACTTTTCTCGCTATTCGTGGGTCTTTTTCATGGAAAGCAAAGATGAGGCTTTTACTCATGTTCATGACTTGATCTTAAGGTTGCAAAATGAGTTACCAAAGCATGCCATGCGAGCTATTCGCAAAGTGACAATGGCACTCGAATTCAAGAATACTCATTTTGAGACCTTTTGCTCATCCATAGGTCTTGAACATCGTTTTCCTCGCCATATGTCCCACAAAAAATGGGATTGTTGAATGCAAGAATCGGACTCTTGTTGAGATGGCCGGGACGATGCTTGATGAGCATAGGACTCCTAGGCGCTATTGGGCCGAAGCAATCAACACGGCTTGTCATGTTTCAAATCGCATCTTCCTTCGAGCTTTTACGAAGAAGACTTCTTATGAGTTGCGATTTGGTCGTTTGCCCAAAGTGAGCCATTTTCGTGTGTTTGACTGCAAGTGCTTTATCTTGAAGAAGGGAAACTTAGACAAATTTGAATCGAGATCTTCTGATGGGATTTTTCTTGGTTATGCGTCTCATTCGCATGCATATCGAGTACTTAACCTTGAAACTAACCGTGTCATGGAGACATGTGAAGTCACCTTCGACGAGACCGCACCTTGTTCTTCTCCCGTCTTTGAAAGTGCGGGTGATGAGGAGATGAACAAGAGTATTTTTGTGGAGGAGGAGCGGGGACGATGCCGATTGGGGTGATCCCGAGCCGACTCCACCGGCTGCCCCGGTTGACTCGCGACGACTACTTCGGTTGACGGCCCCACTGCTACATCCTCTACCACATGGGGGCCGTACGACCAGGCTCCTCAGCTTGTTCCAGCTGCACCTGAGGGAGCTCCAGCTGCTGTTGAGGGGGAGGTGTCTTCATCAAGGGAAGCACCACGACACATTCAGCATCGCCATCCTCCTTCAACCATGATCGGTAACATAAATGAGCGGGTCACTCGCAACAGATCTTATGAGATTTCGCACTTTGCACATTCTGCTTTTGTTGCAAATTTCGAACCCAAAGAAGTGGTTGAGGCATTAACTGATCCAGATTGGGTAAATGCCATGCATGAGGAGCTTGAGAACTTTGAGGGAAACCAAGTGTGGGTTTTAGTACCACCTCCACCTCAGTGTCATCCCATAGGAACCAAGTGGGTGTTCAAGAACAAACAGAGTGAGGATGGGGTTGTGATGAGAAACAAGACTAGGTTGGTTGCTCAGGGGTACTGTCAGAAAGAAGGGATAGATTATGAGGAAACCTTTGCACCTGTTGTCCGTTTAGAAGCCATTAGGATCTTCCTAGCCTATGCAGCTTCGAAAGGGTTCAAGCTGTATCAGATGGATGTAAAGAGTGCTTTTCTGAATGGGTACATAGATGAGGAGGTGTATGTGAGGCAACCCCCAGGTTTTGAAAATCCCAAGCATCCCGATCATGTCTTTAAACTCCACAAAGCCCTATATGGTCTCAAACAAGCCCCGAGAGCGTGGTATGAGTGACTGAAGTCCTTTTTGCTGGGCAAGAGTTTTACCATGGGGTCGGTTGACAAAACCTTGTTTCTCCTCAAGCATGGCAGTGACACTCTCTTGGTGCAGATTTATGTCGATGACATCATTTTTGGTGGTTCGTCACATGCTCTTGTTGCAAAGTTTTCAGATATGATGAGCAGGGAATTCGAGATGAGCATGATGGGTGAGCTGACGTTCTTTCTCGGTTTGCAAATCAAGCAAACTCGTGAAGGGACATTTGTACATCAAGGCAAGTACACGAAGGATCTTCTGAAGCGCTTCGACATGGGTGATGCCAAGCCACTTCAAACTCCCATGTCGACCACGACTGCCTTGGATGCCGATCTAGAAGGAGAAGTCGTGGACCAGAAGGAGTACCGCAGCATGATCGGGTCGTTGCTGTACCTAACGGCGACAAGGCCCGACATCCAGTTCGCCGTCTGCCTTTGCGCACGCTTCCAGTCTTCACCGCGCACTTCGCATCGCAGGCTGTCAAACGCATCTTACGGTACCTTCGCTTCACTCCCGAGCTTGGTCTATGGTACTCGACCTCTTCATCTCTTTCTCTTTCGGGTTATTCTGATGCTGATTATGCGGGTGATCGAATTAAGAGAAAGTCCACTTCGGGAACTTGTGAGTTTTTGTAACACCCCAAAATTTGCATTTTTGAAAATAGTGTAAAAATGATTTAATTTGAATTTTTGTGCTCATGAACACCTAGGTAAAGTAATAATTTTCATTAAACTAAAATTTATCATAGAGCTAGAAACATGTTGAGCATACATGCTGCTGCATTGTTTTATTGTGTGATGATTGGTTTTGATCCAAGTTCAAAAGGATTTCAAGATCAATTTAAAACTTATTTGAAAAGGTATTGAAAATAAAGGAAAAGGAAAAGCTTTTCATCTCTCTTACGTATGGCCTGAGACTCGTTTCTATATATACCCTTGCTCATCCGGTTTTGCATCGTATGAATCTAATCCAAATAGGGATGGGATCATATCATCCTTGAAGCCAGCCCAATAGAAATCAAGCCTGCCCGTTAATTCATGCCGTTCATGCAATATATGTATATACGCTTATATACATTGCCAACCCAACTTAGGTATATGCAGGTCTAAAATATGCTGTACCGGCCATGCTCTCCAAGTCTGGCGCAGGTGCCATCAGGTCAGCCACCGTCATCTCCTATCTCAAGTTCGTGGTCGCCTTGGACTCTGCTACCGGGAGCTAAACTCCGTGCCGTCCACGCCATCCATCCCCTTAAATACCGAGTGTCTCCTCTGTGCTTTCGTTTGCATCTATGCAGCGTCCTTGGCTTGTTCAAGCAGCAGCACCGCGAAACCCTAGCGCCGCCGCCTGCAAACTCGCCAAGCAGAAGCCAACACCGCCGAGCTCGAACTTGCTATCTCGCTGCTTTCATCGCCACCATCTCGCCGTCGAGTTTCTCTGTGCAGAAGCTGCCGCCCGCCGTCCGAGTGTGCTTGCCGAAGTCAGCCAATGGTATACGTCGTTGTCATCTAATCTAGATAGCTACGTTCTGTTGCCATCTCCTTGAACACCGATGTCCGCTGCCGTGCCGACGTACGTCCGGAGCAAGTCGCTCTCAATCCCGAGCTCCAGAGTAGCTGCAACCTAGGTCGTCGCCGTTGAAGCTCGAGTTGCCGCTCCATCTTCATCTTGGACGACGAAGAAGCGCTGCAGCCGTCCCCTCCGTCCATTGTTCCTCTGACAACTTCAATCTACAGACGAGTCCCGCATAGAGGTGACAAAGCTGCCGATGCTTTTTGCCTTCTCTCTTGCTCTCTGTTTGCTTACCGCCATGGAAACCATGCAGGAAGCCGTCGCCGTCCGCTTCTCTGAGTTCCACGCTATCTCCGTTCTTTGCCCGTCGTCGAGATCGACTTAGGTGAGACCACCGTTTTCTACTCCATCTCCCCGTGATCTATCACAGTCAAATATTTGTTTCATCGAAGCTCTAAACGATGTTCCTCTTCCTTGTCTTCTCTCTTCTCACGCCATTGCCAAACCCTGCAGAGCTGTTGAACCACACTGCTGATTCTCACGTCATCATCAACATCAAGATTTATTTGTCCGCCAGGACACAGGTGAGTTCACCGATCACCTTGCATGCGTGTTTAGTCTTAGCTCCGAAAACCCAAGACCGAGGCATGAACGTTGTGTTCATCGAAGTCCAGAAAAGCTCCATCGCTTGCTTAGCTTGATGACATCATATGATGACATACTTATGTTTTCTTGCCGTTATTCTTTGGAAAAACAAATCTGATAATACAATGCAAATACACATACCTGCAAATCATCCTGAGCCATCCAATCTGAAATCTACGTCCCAGATTAGAAGATACCCTTTCAATGGCTGTTTTGTTAAAGAGTCCTTGAGAATCTTCATAATCCCGCCCTCAGTCCTACACAGATTCAAAATCTGATTTTTATTTATTTTATTTCGAAATTAAGTTCCTGTTATTTATAAAATTGTCAATTGTCTTGTTTCACTCATAAAATCTCCGTTTTAACTCCGTTTTGGTCCATTCAAAATGCGTTGGATTCGTAATTTCGTAAGTTACGCATTAGTGCTACTGTTTGTTCCGTTTGTAGCTTTCAGATTTCTAGCTCATATTTAATGCATTATTAGTCCATAGGAAAAACTTAGAAAATTCATATCGTCGTCGTTATAGCTCCGTTTTCGGTGAAGTTGACGTCTATGTGATCGTAGAAACGATTAAAGTTATTTTATAAACTTTCCTTTCTATTTATTTATGATCGTTGTACTGTTCTAATTTAGTCCTATTGCTTGCTTCGTGTATGATTGCATAGATTGTTTGAGTGGTGTTCTACGACTGTGTCTTGTCGGTGAGTTTTACGTTGGCAATCAAGAAGTAAAGATCAAGAGGCAGATCTACGAAGGTTTGGACTTGAAGAAGGATCTAAGTTTAAGGCAAGTATAGTAGGACCATCCTTGTGTCCTATTCACTCTCACTAAAATTCATATGCATGTGTCCTTTGTCACCCTGTATAGGATTACCTAGTCTTGTTTTCCTGTTACCTTGTTAAACTCGGGCTATTGCATGTGGGTAGTGATGCTAGTGCTTCATAACATGATCTTGTAACTTGATTAATAGATTATGCAACAATTCTAAAAGATGACTTTTTAGCAACTTGGAATCAAGAGGGTTAAGGTGATTGGTTGTTTCCATTCACTTGATGTTCCCTCTCCTTAAGGACTTATCTCGTACGTGATCATACGGGATTTCACGTGCGCATTTGTGGGGGCTATATGGCTCGGCTCTAGTGCATTCAAGAGACCTTTTCTAGCTTGTGAGAGGGAGGGCTGAATTGGGTATAGGGCGGCTCCTCCATGGTGTGTATAGCCGGGTAGGATGTGTGCCACTTTGGGAGGAGGGATTCCCTATATTCGACGACAAGGCGACCCTTGCTTGTTAGACGAACTTTTGGGTGGCTTTATAGTGAGACCCTGCTCATTCACCTTGGTAGTGCCATGGGAATTGCAAACCCGAGCAAATGGGAATCACGACTCACATGTAAAGGGTACACCTCTGCGCAGAGTTAAATCGATATGTCGTCCGTGCCCACGGATAGGGTGGCCCTGAGACATTGCAGAATAGATGACCACTGTTATTTATGCTTAATGTTAATATTGATGTTAATTGTATTCTTTAATCATGTTTACTTGATCATGTGGTTATGGGAACACTACCTTGATGCTAATTGCTAAAATATGACATATACTTAAAAGCTACTTGCAGTTTAACCGTGTCAGCCATTTGAGCCTCATAAACCCCCTGCTATACTTGCGGAGTTCGACATGGACTCACTCTTGCTATTCCTACCACCTCAGGAGAAGTTTAGGCTTGTGGTCAACCAGTCAGTTTGGATCCAGTGGAGTGGAGTCAATACCCGAAGATCAGAGTTGTGTATCCGTTGTTTGTTTTCTAAGGTTATCTCTTTTTACTAAGTACGTTAAGCATTATGAATTGATACTACCCCTTATTTGTAGCTATATGTGAGATTTGACTTCTAATACTCACATATGGTGCATATCTGGTTTTGTCCTTAAAATCGGGTATTACAGTTTTTGGGTTCGTCGTTGATCTCTTGGTCTTCTCGCAAACAGTCTTCTATTTCCCAATCCACTTGTGAGGCTGAGTATGTCGCTGCTGCTGCGTGTTGTTCTCAGTTGCTTTGGGTGGTTGCTACCTTGAGAGACTATGGGTTGAACTTTAGTGTTGGGGGATAGCCGAAGCCTAGGCACCTGGCGTAGGCCGAAAGGCCCAAGTGATTCGGCGTGCGCCCATGAGATTCGGCGCGCTACCCTAATGCCCGCCTGAACTCGGCAGAAGACTCTTTCGGCGCGCCGCCAGGGACAACGGCGGGCGCGCGCGCGCGGGGAGGATTCGGCGGGGACGCCGAAACACCGCCTTTTGAGATCCTAACCACTCGTCTTAGCCGTGTGCAGGTGAAAGAGTGGCGTGAGCGCCTGATGACAAGTGGGGCTTAGGCGGTCGGCCACCCAAGAGACAAAGCTTAGTGCTACAAGCTTGACTGTTTAACCCTTCACCAGCAGTTGCATAGGGCCTTAGGGGGCAAACCCTAAGGGCAAAATCGTCTTGTAAATGCCTATGGGCGACTATAAATACGCCCGGGCGGCGCCTGTGTAAGGGGACGGATTCTTGAGTAATACATTGATCATCCACCTTCGTGTGTTATTCGTTTGTCTTTCGTTGTATTTCGTATTCGGGGTTCTAGGCTTCTGGCCCAGAACAACATTGGCGCCCACCGTGGTTGTTGCTCGCAACGACCATGGCACCGAAGGGAAAGGGTAAGCCCGGTCCTACCAGAGAGGCTTCCGCGTCTACGGTCGCGCCGGATGCCGGATTTCAGCTCCAGCCGCCAGGAGGTGCTTCGGCGTCAGCGGTGAATGCGGCGCCCGCCGGTACCGAAGCACCGGTTTTGCAACCAGCAGATCCGCCGGATCCCGAGGCGGGGGGCGGTGTCCATGATGCGGAAGTCGAAGACGAGGAAGAGGAGGAGCCGCCAGCGGTTGAGGATACCGAAAACGCGAAGCTCCTCAGAGTCCTTGAAGAGCGATCGTCCAAGGTAGCAGAGCTCACAGCGGAGCGAAATCGCCTGGCCAGCATCGTCGCCACAAGAAAGCGGGCATCGTCCACCCAGGCAGCTATCGATCAGGCAGCAGAATAGGAAGCAAGGCTGCTGCACGAGATTCAGAGCCTGCAAGAGAGCGGTTCCACCTCACCGAGGTACACCAAGGATGTAGTTTTCATCGGGGAAAAGCGCGGCGGCAGCACCGCCGAAGCTATAGACATGACATCTCCTCTGTCCATTGTTGACGGTCGTTAAGTATCAATTTTATACCGTCAATGAGGCAAAGAGAAAGGACTAATATGAGTTCATCTGTTAGATATAGGGGTTACACTAACAGAATTCCACGAGTTTTGGTGATTGTCTATTTCTGCAGGGGGTTATCAGAAAGAGAACCAAAGGAGGCCCACATGTCATGATTACATAGAGATAAAGATCGAACGGGTAAAATTGTATAATCTAGAAGACTCCAGAAGGCGACCCCTGAAGGCTGGGCCCCACCTGGCAGCCTGGCCAGTCGGCCGCCCAAGGGGGGAGTCGGCCGACTCCCCACCTCAGCCAATGGCGTTGAGTCTCGTGGATCCTGCCTCCACCGCCTTTGAGGATGAATAATTATCGTCCATTTAGGTCGGTTTGATCCGAGGGCTGTGGTTCATCCTAGGGGCTATATATTCGAGCCCCGGCCCCCCGGGTGAAACCCTAATTCATTCAAGAGTTCATTCTCTCATCCGAAGAATTCAGAGAAGCCGAGCCACCATCTCAATTAGAGCTCCATAGTTTAGTAGCATAGCTACATAGGAATAGATCTAGAGGGAATCAAGCCTAGCTTGGAGTCCGGATCTGTCGGAGTTCTTGGTAATTCCCCTCTACATTCTTGTAATATTCATCATTGTTCATGATACTATGAGTAGTACTTTATTCTATTCTATTATATCGACTTGACTTTGCTCTATTTGATTATGTTCTCAATTATATTGTTCTTAGTTTACTTTGATTATATGTTTAGCATAGTTGGACTAGAATTATGTTTATGCATAGGATCGTATAGCGCTTGCTCATTAGATCGATGGGTGAGTGGTAAATATTGTGTAGGCGTGGTGCCTAGACCGTATTTATCCGCGATTGCACCCTATATTCCGGATCGTGAGGTAGATCGCGGGAGTGACATCCCTGTTGAGTCCTTTGTAGCCCTTCTCCCGAGTATAGGTCTAGAGAACAAACCTATTACATTGAAGTCATTGCTATGTCTCTTGTCTTCTCTCGGTAATATCACTATGCATAGATGTAACCTTTTCCCGCCATGATTGCTAGATGTTCTTGCACTAATCATTGTATGCTTTGACTTTGTAGTTAGAATAACATAGGATTATACCCTAGATCGTCCTAGTCCATGCTAGTGTTATAAGCTTAGAGTGCTAAGTTGAGATGGCTTATTACTATTATTTTATGTGGCTAAATTCTCTCATTTATCTTATGTCATTTATCATTCATTCCTATATTTTATGTGACACTTACCCTGTATGAGATGATCGATACAGACAAGGTTAAGCTCTCCATTATCGCATGTGCATTGCTCATCACTCATTATCCAGTGCATTCCCTTCCCAGTGGTAAAATTATAAATAACGATACCTGGATTACTCCCGGTTAAAATGCTACGATGATATATTCTGTGCGCTTGCGGAACCATCTTTATTTCAGTTGCACTTAATAGACATCAACATCCATAGCGATACAGTGTCACCCGTGGCCCGTGGGCTACAAACCAAAGATACCGCAGTACAATGGCAGGTCCAACCCGAGGAAGTTCATTTCAAGTTACGAAGCGTCAGTTCATTCAGCAGGAGGAAACGATGCCATTCTCGCCAAGTCCCTAATCATGGCAGTCGAAGATGTCGCGCATGATTGGTATATGTCTCTGAAGCCATTGTCCATCACTTCATGGCAGCAGGCAAAGGCCGAGCTGTTAACCACCTTCCAGGGTTTCTAGACCGACAAGCAAACAACGGCGGATCTGATGAATTTGTACCAGCCAGATGACGAACTGCTATCCAAGTATTTGGAGAGAATCATTCAGCTAAAGGCACAGCTGCCGAATGTGTCGGATGACATCGTAATTGCGGCTGCAATAAAGGGTCTAAAAATCGGCCCGTGCGCCGAAGCTCTGTCTGGGGAACCCCCAACAACCATTAAGCAACTCTTCGACCAAATGTGAAAGTTCGCCAGATCAGAGGACGACCTAAACAAAAGAAAGGCTGCGCGTCACAGTTTCAAGCAAGCCACGCCGAAGAACACATCGCAGGCTCCCTCAAAAGCCAGCCAGCAGAGCAGTCTGGTTCATAATGTACAGCAGGATTCGGTTACTCAACCTAATGATTCGGCGCAGCCCTGTGGTCCCAAGCAAGGCGGGGGCCGGAAATCGAACCGCGGCGGTCGGGGGTGGCGGCGGAGGCCGTGGCAAAGGGCGCGGGAAGGGCAACCGAACCCATTATCGCGCGGTGTGTGGAGAAGACAAAGGCCATTTCACCAGAGATTGCAAGTACACCCAGCTCGCAAAGCAGCAGTGGGAGAAAGACGAATCTGCAATTTCAGCAGAAGCGCCGAAACACGTATATCACACAACTCCAGCCCCGGCGTATCACCAGCCTGCATTTCAGGCTTATCAATCTCCGTACACTTGGTATCATCCGAATTACGTGCAGTTTCAACAGGCCCAGCAGAACCGACAGCAGGTCGCCCCAGCGCCAGCTCAGCCTTCGGCCCCTCTGGAGAATCAGGCCCAGCAGCAGCAGGTGCAACCAGCACCAGAAACTTCAAGGGAGCTGCAGGTGGTAAATTCGGCGGCTCCGGTGAATATAATGCCGTCCAACGGTCACATTTATGCCATCACCGGAGGAACTAACCTGGAGCACGAAAACAAAAGGTCTCGTCGAGACTACATCAAAAGGGTGCACTCGGTTTCGGTCAAGTGCCCAGTCGCCAGACCCGCATGGAAAAATGAGCTAATTTCTTTCAGTGAGCAAGACATCCAGGTCCGGGATTACCCGCATTTCGACGCATTCGTCGCCACTGCCTATGTCGCCGGATATACGCTGCACAATATACTCATTGACAACGGCAGTTCCGCTGATATTCTATTCACCAAGGCCTTTGACGGAATGAAGCTCAACAGAAAAGATCTAGAGCCTGTCGGTAACGCCTTGTTCGGATTCGGCGGTCAAAGAATTGACGCCATCGGCAAGAAAACCCTCACTGTAGCCTTCAGCGAAGGTCAGAAGGTCAGGGCGGAAGAGATCACGTTCGACGTGGTCGACATACCATATCCTTACACGGCCATATTCGGCCGTGGCATCATCAACAAATTCGACATCGTCATCAACCAGGGGTACCTATGCATGAAAATGCCTTCCCCGGGCGGAATCATCGCAGTACATGGTGATCAGATAGCCGCCAGGAACATCGACAGCAAACCCATCCCAGGGTACAGCGCGGTTCACGAAGTCAAAGAGACCGTGCCCGATGAAGACCATGAGTTTCAGCATCATCAGAGAAAAGAACCGAGGGCAGCACCGTGTGAAGACACAGTTCAACTGCCACTCAGCTCCGGCAGACCCGACGAATGTGTACACATTGGCTCCGGCCTAAACGCCGAAGAGAGGGCCGAATTACTGAAGTTCTTGTCCGAGAACTGGGATGTGTTTGCATGGTCGGCAAGGGATCTGCAGGGGGTAAACCGCGAATTAGCGCAGCACAGACTGAACGTCGACAAGCAAGCAAGGCCAAGGAAGCAGAAATTAAGGAAAATGTCATATGAGAGAGCGGCGGCAGCCGAAGCAGAAGTGCAGAGGCTATTGGACGCCGGAGTCATCCGAAAGGTACAGTACCCGGAATGGCTGGCCAACGTTGTACTGGTAAAGAAAAAGAGTGGGAAATGGCGCATGTGCGTAGATTTCATGGATCTCAACAAGCACTACCCCAAGGACCCGTACCCGTTGCCACGCATCGACAAGTTGGTAGACATTGCGGCCGGGTGCGAAATGATGAGCCTCCTAGACTGTTTTTCGGGGTATCACCAAATATGGATGAACCCGGAAGACGAAGAAAAGACAAGCTTCATCACGCCCGCCGGAACGTTCTGCTATCGCCGAATGCCCGAAGGACTTCGGAACGCTGGACCTACATTCTCCCACATGACAGATGAAGCCTTTCGGGAGCAGAAAAAGAAAAACAATCTGGTGGCCTATGTGGACGATTTGGTTGTCAAGAGCGATGAAAAGCAAACGCACATTGAGGACCTCAAAGAAACATTCACCAGCCTTCGCGCCAGCGGATTGAAGCTCAACCCGGAGAAATGCATATTCGGCATACGTAAGGGAAAGCTGTTAGGGTGTCTGGTATCGGCAAGAGGCATCGAAGCCAATCCTGAAAAGATCGCAGCCATCATGAACATGAAGCCGCCAGCAAGTAAGAAAGATGTGCAGAAGCTCACGGGTCGCATCGCAGCCCTGAGCCGTTTTATCTCCAGGTCAGCCGAAAGAGGGTTGCCTTTCTTCAGGGTACTGCGGGAAGCTGACGCATTCGACTGGGGCGCCGAACAGCAGCAAGCGTTTGAGGACCTAAAGGCGTACTTGACCCAGCTCACCACACTTTCGAAGCCCGAGCCGAATGCCACACTCATTCTGTACCTCGCAGCATCACCAGCCGCAGTCAGCGCTGTGCTCGTCCAGGAAAGGGAGAATGAAGGAAAGATGCATCAGTTCCCAATATATTTCGTCTCTGAAGCACTGTCTGGGGCGAAGCTCAACTATTCCGAGCTGGAGAAAATTGCCTACACTGTCGTCATGGCATCAAGGAAGCTGAAACACTACTTTCAGGCCCATGTCATTCGGGTCCTTTCCGCACAGCCCTTGGAGGCCCTGTTCCGGAACGCCGAAGCAGTGGGCCGGATCGGGAAGTGGGCCGCCGAGCTGAACCAATATGCAATTCAATTCGGGCACAGGGCCGCAATCAAATCATAGGTTCTCGCAGACTTCATCGCAGACTGGACCCCAAGCGGGGACGACCCCACCAGGGAATTCTTCGAGCCCGAATGGACCGCACACTGCGATGGCTCCTGGTGCAGTGCCGGCGCGGGCATTTCGGCAATTTTAACACCGCCGTCGGGCCCGGCCATCCGCTACGCGGCGCGTCTGCAGTTCCTATCCACCAACAATTCGGCGGAGTACGAGGTAGTTCTACTGGCACTGAGAAAGCTGAGGGCCCTGGGGGTTCGTCGCTGCATTATCAAATCAGATTCGCAGGTGGTCGTAGGACACATTCAGAAGGACTATGTGGTCAAGGAGCCCGAGCTGGCTAAATACCTGTCCGCTGTAAGGAGAATGGAGAAATTCTTTCTCGGTTTCACCCTGAGATACATTCCCAGGTCAGAAAACACGGAAGCTGATGAACTGGCCAAAGCAGCGGCTCAGGTTTCACCAATGCCGCCGGATGTATTCTATCAGGTCCTAACGGCCAAGGTAGTTAAAGAAGAAGAGGAGAACCCAGCCGTCATCCACGCTATCGCAAGCGATGATTGGAGATCGGAGATCTGGGCTTACCTTCAGGGGACCTATGAGCCAGCAAGCAAGAAAGATGAGCAGCGCATGGCGTCCAGGACAAAGCAATTCTCCATCGTCGGAGAAAGCATGTACAAGGAGGGGGTAGTCGCCCCGCTTCTCAAGTGCATCGGCCGAAACGAGGGGATTCAGCTGTTAACTGAGATACATTCGGGTTCGTGCGGAGCGCACAGAGGCCCGCACGAAATCGCCCACAGGGCCATGCGGCAAGGATTTTACTGGCCAACCGCGGTCGAAGACGCGAAGAGCATTACAAGGTCGTGCAGCGGCTGCCAAATGTTCGCCAAGAACCAGAACGCTCCGGCGAATCCAACCAGGCCGGTATACCCCACTTGGCCTCTGCAGCGATGGGGGGTCGATATAGTGGGAGCTCTACCGCCGGCTCCAGGGAATCTGAAATACGCCGCGGTGGCCCTCGAGTACTTCACCAAGTGGGTCGAGGCCAAGCCCTAGGCTAAGATAACCTCAGGTACACTAACCAATTTTGTATGGCAGAGAATTGTTTGCAGATTCGGCGTACCTGCCTATATCACCGTCGACAACGGCAAGCAGTTCGACTCAGCTCAGTTCCGAACATTCTGTGAAGAGCTCGGAATCAAATTGTCCTTCGCGTTGGTGAATCACCCCGCGTCAAATGGAGCGGTCGAAAGGGCCAACGGCGACATCTTCGGCACCATCTCCAAAGCACTGGAAGACGCAAAGAAAAGGCGATGGGCTCAGGAGCTGGTCACAGCTGTCTGGGGCCACAACATCTCCAAGACCAGGGCAACAGGATTCACGCCGTTCAGGTTGCTATTCGGCGAGGAGGCAATCACCCCCGAAGAGGTGAAGCTCGGCTCATTCCGAACCGAAATCTCCCCGACGAATCCGATCCAGAGGATGGTGGAAGTTGAAGTCTCTGACTACAGAAAGAGCCAGGCGGCGCAGAACCTCGACGCCTACCATGCCGAAACTAAAAGCTGGAGGGACAAGAAGATCCTCAGGAAGAATTTTGCCCCGGGGGACATGGTGCTCATCGGGCGGCCCGGACAAAGCGGGGGCAAGTTACAGCCCCAATGGTATGGACCATACATCATCGCGCGGATGATCAAGACAGGCGTTTTCACCCTGGTGACCGAAGATGGTTCCGAATCAACTCACACATGGAATGCAGACAACCTGCGTCGATTCTACCCTTGATCTCATGCTCCACAAAAGGGGTTGTAATTTTCGTTTCTACTATTATTCACTACCACATTCTGTTATGACACCTAAAGACATTCCGGGCTCTGCACTCTTTTTCCTCACTGAGGTTTTTTTCAATGAGGCATCCCTTGTAATAATTGCCACTGCATTCGACGTTTTAACTAGCACCAAGTTGCTGCTGCATGAAATGTCTTCACCGAAAACGGCCAAGCTGACGAGTTTGGCCATATATTCGATATTCTCTCGTAGGTTGCAAGCAACCCATCCAGCCAAAAACGGCTGCAGGCAAGCTCCCTAAAATACAGGGGGCTCGCTGGTGTTCTCTAGCCAATCAAAGTGAGCAGAGCCCACCAAGAATTAAAACTGCCAATCAGGCGCAATAATGACAAAGATTTCTGTCAAACTACTAATGCACAGTTAGGTCAATGCATTTACAACCCCTAGGGCGCGGAAGTGCCTATATAAACACGGCATTCCCCCCAGACTTCCCATAAGTCACAAAGCCATGAAAAGTCTTGGTTACAAACCAGTGCATCCCCAAAGTCCTGGTTGCCAACCAACTAGGAATAGGAAGCACCAGGAGAAGGTGAATTCGGGGATTTAAGAGAAAGGCCACTTCCAAACCATCACCAACCGCATCTGGTTTCAGTGTTCCTGGCAAAGCCTATTCGGCGTCCACCAGGCCCTCACTAACCACGGAAGCAAACGCGCCAGGAGTCGCGTTCTGTTTTGCTAAACCAAGATTCGGCGGGCAACACTCTCAGTATACCACATATTGAGCCCGGATGATGGTACAAAGAAGCGCTTCATCAATGGCTGTTTCGGGAACCTACCCACCAACCACAGCCCAAAGTCCCTCGGTGGCCACTTTCTGGTCGTCACCCTCAGTCGCGGGGGTTTCGTCAGCCGAAAGCAAAAGAGCATTCGGCGCTAGTTCCCCTAGCTCCATAGCAGCACGCTCCGTCAAAGCACGACCCACTGGTTGATAGCGCGCGAGGCGCTCGGCATCCGCAGCAATCCAGCTCTCGGCGTCAGCAAAACTCTTCAGGGTCACTGTGTACATATCTGGGGCCCCAATTAAACCTGTAACATTGTAAAAGTCATAACCCCAGCACGGTAATAAGGAGAATGCAACATTCTTGTCCAAAACTTTCCAGGAAAGCAGCTAATTCGGCGTTTAAGCCGAAATGTAATCGCGCGTTCCTTCCGACTTAACCAAGTTGGGGGGACGGCGTTTTTGAAAACCAATCCGGCGCCCAAGCCGAAATGTAATCGCGCGTTCCTTTCGACTTAACCAGGTTGGGGGGACGGCGTTTTTCAAAATCAATTCGGCGTTTAAGCCGAAATGTAATCACGCGTTCCTTTCGACTTAACCAGGTTGGGGGGACGGCGTTTTTCAAAATCAATTCGGCGTTTAAGCTGAAATGTAATCGCGCGTTCCTTTTGACTTAACCAGGTTGGGGGACGGCGTTTTTCAAAATCAATTCGGCGTTCAAGCCGAAATGTAATCGCGCGTTCCTTCCGACTTAACCAAGTTGGGGGGACGGCGTTTTTCAAAACCAAATCCGATGTCCTTGCCGAATCCGCCATTAGCACCGAAACACACGCATCCAAATACGGCGAAGCCGAAATACTCTCAAAACAGCAAATGAGCTACGCCTAAAGCAATCCAAGCTTAACGAAACAAGTTTTACAAACACCGGGCATTCGGCTGCATACGCCGAATGCATTCAAATTCACAGAACCAAACACCAAGTTTGTCAGCGCCATCCGCGCAATCTCAAACACAAGGGGCTACGATTAAGTCTATTACATCCCGCGATCAGACGGCGGGGACATTCTCGTCAACGGCAGGGCCGGAATCTGGGGGCGCCGAGGCTTGGGCCGGGGCAGCTGAATTCGACGCAGGAGCCGGATTAGGCTGAGCCGAGGCCAAAGCCGCAGGGGCACCAGGCGCCGAACGGGGGAGCTCTGTCACCACGCGCACGGCCGTGCCCATGGTTGACGACCCTTCCCTTTCATCGCGAGCACGGATAAAGGCCGAGACCTTGGCCTTGATCTCCTTCCCCTCGTCCTCGTCCTGAAACAGGGCAAGTCACAACGGATTCACGGACAGCGGGTTCAGGTACCGAGATTAGGCAGACAGGCCGAAGCTCAGATTCATACCTTAGCGCGAGTAAGGGCCGCCCGAAGTAGGCTCAGGTCTCGGCCGCCAGAACCCCAGAAGCCATCAAAGAACCACTTCCTGGCAGCCTTGTCCGCGTCAGCATCCGGCGCCCAGTACGAATTAACGTCTTCGGCGGCCTCCACTTCGGTAAAGTGATTGCATTCGGCGTCCTTGAGGGATTTGCAAATGGCGCGCACGCTCTCAAAAGCAGCGTATTCGCGCCCAAGCTCGACAAGCCCCTCAAGAGCGCCGAGGCCGCCGTTTAGCAACCGAACCTTCTCCAGGGTAGAGGTTCCCGGGGGAAGGGCATGGAAATCTTCACCTACCCCAGAGATCATCCATTGCACAAGGGCTATGGCCTCGTCAACGGACAGCCCCAGGTTTTGGTGGTTGGCCCGATACCTCTCCAGCTTCCCGTTCGCTTCGTCCAGCGCCTGCTGCTTCTCCTTTAGCAGTTTCTCTTTCGTCTCCTTCTCAGCAGCCTCCTTCGCCAGCAAATTCTCGGTGACGGTGAGTTTTTCTTCAAGTTCCTTGGCTCGCCTTTCGGCGTGGGCCAAGGTGCCCTGCTCCTGCTTTGCCAGGGCGTCCACAAGGACGGTAGTCTGCAAACAAGCAACATAGGGTCAATCGGTTGGTCGCCCGAATCTTTCCAGGCGAAATCGCGTGTTGCGGGACTTACCGAGATAGAGTGGAAGTTGATGGCAGAAAGCAGCTTGCCGCGAGCGGTGGCCATCAAGCCTTGCTCAGTTTCGGTGGCGCTGAACGCGCCACTGCATTCGTGAGCAAAGGCCGCCCCCTCGGCGGGCGGCAGGACACCGGCAAGGCGCGGGTCGACATTCGCCACCAAGCGGCAATCGGAACTGACCCCTAAAGCACGAGCAACTCGGTAAGTTTCAGCCTGCTCGGAATTCCCCTCTTCCAGGGACAACGACCCCGAATACACCCTCATTTTGCCATAACGAATCCGGTCCACGTCCATGGGAACAAACCCATGACCGAACATTACGCTTTCGGCCATCTCGGGCGTCATTCGGGTCGTCTCCATATAAAAGCGAGACTTACCAAGATGGCGGTCGTCTTGCGAACCGCTATGCGCCGCGCCTTGAGTGCCAACGTCTTTTGCCGCCGCTTCCCGGTGGCTGGCTTCGGCATCCGCGGCCACGGGTTTCGGCATCCTCGCCGGAGCCAGCGGGTGCGTGTCGCTCTTGGCCTTCTTCCGCTTCCGGCCTCCGAAATCCAGGCCGCTGACAGCTGGGAGAGAGTTGACGTCCACATCACGGGGGCTCGGAATTTTTCACGACATGCTTTCGCTTCCTTCGTCCGGGCACCCGAATTCCTGCAACAGAAGGCGAAAGCAAAAATGCAAGTTAGAACCGAACGCGGGTTGAAAAGAAAATAAAAGGAGAAGAAGAAAAAATCTCCAAAAATCAAAACGAGAAAGGGCAAGCAAGGCTAGCAGCACGCGCAAAGCATCTAGTACCGTGTGCCCCGCCGATCCCTCAGGGGATTCGGCAATCTGAAGGGCCGGTTGGCGGCTTCGTTTCAGCAGTTTCGGCCAGGAACGCTCGGCCATTCGGCGACCTACCCGAATGTCTTCGTCCTCGACGGGCGCCGTTTGCCGAGCCCTCTCCTTCCGAGCGCGGTTTTCAGCTTGAGCCGTGCTTCGGACAGATGCCGAATGACGGCCGGTGCCTCGGCCGCTGCCGCGTCCTCTCCCGCGCCCCCGGCCGGGCACGGCGGCACTTGGCGCGCGCGCAGCCGCTGAAGTGCCGGCCGCAGCATCCGGTTCACCCGCCGAAATGGCTTTTCTCACCGGCGCAGGGCGGTCGGGGTACTCCAGGCTCATCAGCTCCCAGACGCGATTCAAGCGGCTCTTTTGACCGAGCTGGCGCAGCTTCATTTCGTGCTCCTTGTCCCCGTACGGACCGCATATTTGGTTGGCCCGACGCTCAATATCCGCAAGGAACGCCGAATCTGAGGAGTACTCAGCCGGTCGTTTCAGCACTAGCGCCGGACCTATGTAGCCTTTCTTTGAGGAGAAGCACGCGAAGCGCATGCCCCGGCTGAGCGGCCACTGGCCCAATGACAGCATCTCCTCCACCATGTCCTGGCTAATCTGGCGATTGGCAGTCAGCCGGTAAGATTCGGCAGCATCCCCGCTCACCTCATCCCCGGCGCGGAGCTCGCCCTGGGTAACCCCGACCATGGGAGTCATCAGCGACACCAAGCCGTGAGCTTTCGGCAGTCCCAGACGTTTCGCTTCGGCCACAGCCGAATCTTCACAAACCCGAATATAGAACCAATGTTTCTTCCAGTTGTCCCACTTGCTCTTAAAATAAGGGACTATGCATTCGTCAGCCTTCTTCTTCGCAGGGATAAAGTTGAAGGACCCGATTTCCATCCGGTAGTCCTTGTCCGACGAATACTTCCCATGTCGGTGTGATTCGTAAAGATCCACGAATAGGGGAACGCTCAGGGGGCTCCCCATCATCTTCATGCACATCGCGTAGACACTAAGTCTCGAGATGGCATTCGGCGTGATCTGGTGAAGCTGCAGCTTGAATCGATCGAGAACCAAAACCAGGAAGTCCTCCTCCAATGGAAAGTGAAGTCCAGATCTAAAGTAATCCTGAAACACCAGCGCCTCGTGGTCTCGGGGATCCGGGTATTTTTCTCCTTTCGGGGGCGCGCGGCACTTGGCTTTCTCGGCAACGGTCAAGTACCCATCCCGCACGTAGCTATCGAGTTTTGCGTCGTCAACATCTGATTCCCCAAGCAAACAGGACCACCCCACCAATTTGATGCGCTTCGCGGCAGGGCCCGAATCCGCATCAGCAACACCAGCACGTTGCAGAGGAGCAGCGCTATGGGTGTCCAGCTCCCCAGCCTCGAAACATTCGACGTCCACGTCCATAAAGTTCTCCCCTTCCGACTCAGAACCCGAATCTTTCTCAACCACAATCGGGGCTATCGCGCGTAGGGGGACCGCACGCTTCCCGGCCGCAATCGCAGCTCGGGGATTCGGGGCCGAGACGGACTCGCTCGACGATTCCGAGCTGGTTTCGGCCGAGCCGCCGGATCCAGTCCCAGTCCCACTAGGATCGCCGGATTCGGTGCCGTGGCCGGGGTCCGTGAGGTCAGGGTTTTGGCTATCAGTCGCCGACGAGCTCGCCATGTTAGTTTAGGGGTCGCCGAACTATAATATAAAACAAAAGAGCAAAACGTAAGATGCCTTCCGCAGCACTTGCCTAAGCAAAACAAGAAAGTCCCCGAACCCCGGCAACCGGCGAATGCACTAAAAGATACAAAGATAAAAGGAAACTCACCGAATTCGCAGTCGCCGCCGAATGCCTTTCGCGAATCTCGCCGAATGCTCCGGGTTCGCACTTCACGCGCGCGGGATGGACGGGGAGCGTGACAATGACGCCGGCCGCCGGGGGGGCCTTTTATAGGCGTGAGAAGCGACCGTTACGCGACGAAGAGTCACGTCGGGCACGCATCCCGAGATGACGGTTCACACATCCCGAGATGACGGTTCACGCTCTCCACACGTAAATAAAAAAAAACCGTTTGCACACTTCGATCCTGAGAAATGCCTCCTCGTGTGCAAATCGGGGACGGCGTTGGGCAATTCGGCCAAGGCGCCGAATCTAGTGACAGGTCATCCGCCAGGCGCGAAATGGTGCAGCCACGGGCCTTTCGGCACCCCAAGCCATCCGGCATCCTGTTCCAAGTCGGCCCCTGCCGAATCCCCCGAGCCGGGGTTCGACAGTCGCCGAGGGGCTACTGTTGGGGGATAGCCGAAGCCTAGGCACCTGGCGTAGGCCGAAAGGCCCAAGTGATTCGGCGTGCGCCCATGAGATTCGGTGCGCTACCCTAATGCCCGCCTGAACTCGGCAGAAGACTCTTTCGGCGCGCCGCCAGGGACAACGGCGGGCGCGCGCGCGCGGGGAGGATTCGGCGGGGACGCCGAATCCTACCGCCGAAACACCACCTTTTGAGATCCTAACCACTCGTCTTAGCCGTGTGCAGGTGAAAGAGTGGCGTGAGCGCCTGATGACAAGTGGGGCTTAGGCGGTCGGCCACCCAGGAGACAAAGCTTAGTGCTACAAGCTTGACTGTTTAACCCTTCACCAGCAGTTGCATAGGGCCTTAGGGGGCAAACCCTAAGGGCAAAATCGTCTTGTAAATGCCTACGGGCGACTATAAATACGCCCGGGCGGCGCCTGTGTAAGGGGACGGATTCTTGAGTAATACATTGATCATCCACCTTCGTGTGTTATTCGTGTGTCTTTCGTTGTATTTCGTATTCGGGGTTCTAGGCTTCTGGCCCAGAACAACATTTAGGAAAGTGCCTCTTTTCAGTGACAGCACTAGTGCCATTAGCGTTGCTAAGAACCCCGTACTCCACTCAAAAACCAAGCATATTGAGATCCGGTATCACTTCTTGAGAGACCACCAAGAGAAAGGAGACATAGACCTTCAGCCTGTGAGAACCCATGAACGGCTTTGCCGACATCTTCACAAAGCCCTCGATCAAACCCGTTTGCCCACTTGAGAGCGGAGTTGGGCATTTGCTAACCTTTTTAGAGTAGGGTAGCTGTTTCTTGATGTATAGTATGATCTTTGGCTTTCTTCTTTGCTTTTGTTTCTTTGGCTTTACATGTGTATCATATTGCATATCATCTTGTATCATATTACCTTTGTTGAGCTTCATGACTATAGCAAGTTTTGATTACATTCATGCTCTTGCTAGTATGTCTTGTGTATGTCACTTGGAGCTTGCGGCTTAGGCTTCTTCGATCACTTGTTACATGTTATGAGCTAAGCCTGTTTTATAAATGTGAATCGCTTAAATCTTGATGCAACTCGAAAATTGTTCACCTTTGAGATGGCAACTAGCATGTGTAGGTTTTGTGAGAACCTTGTTGCTTTCATGTGTATACTTGAGTTGCTATGTCTCATGTTTCTTGAGTCATTCACTTAGCTCGGATCTCTTGATAATCTTGTGCTAAAACTTGATGTCTAAGCTAAGAAATGATGGAAAGTTTTGAGTTGGATCTTTTTTCGTCCCACGGCAATGTCACGAGATTGCTTCTCATTCATTCGAGTGAGATGAACTTGGGCATTGTAGTGCTAGACCACAACCACTCGTGACGAGATAGCTTCCCACTTGCACTAAGGGATGAACTCGGCGTGGTTGAAAAACATGATAAAAACAATCTTTTTGGCGGACAGTCTTTGATCCTCTCGTTCACACATGTTTAAATGAAACCTTGTTAACTACTGTTTTAACTCTGATCAATGTTGTAGTTACAAGTGTTGTTAAGTGTATCTTTGAGACATGATGTGTGACCGTTATATGGGGTAGTTCACTCTTGTATACATGTGTTAGCACTTGTTTGATCTCCTTCTTATATGTGCCAGGAGCTATTCTTTTTGGTGAACACCTTTTATAAAATGCCCAACACCTGATCAAATGCTTATGTTTCATACTCCGTACCACTTGATCAGCTTGAGCATTGGTTTTGTCTTGTGCCATTTGCTATACACTTGCCATACTTGCTAGATCATCCATGTACTTAAATTGCTATACTTGTGAAGCTCTGTCATTTTGCATTTTTTTCATGGCATGATTTGAGGGGAGTTGCGCCTCTTTTGTCTCAATCTTGATAAGTGCATGTGCCAACAAGGGGGAGAAACATTCACAAATCCAGAGTTCATTGGTGAGGATGCATTTGTCAAGGGGGAGTTGCACTCCGGTTTGAGCTGTTTTTGCTAGATGTGTTGAGCCGTTGCCTCTTCTTGAGGGTCTAGCTGTTCTTCAGGTTTTCTTTGGTTTTCTTGGTCGCGTCGAGCCGTTGCCCATGTCTTTGGGGACCAAGTTGTGATCTCGCTTTGCTCATTGCAGATGACCTGTTTTCTGCTTTTTCTTTGGCTCTTGGTCATTTGGATGAGTTGTCTCTGGTTTGTGTTGGTGTTGACAATGCACTCATCAAGGGGGAGATTGAGGACACGTGGTTTTTCCATAACCATTGTGTGGACCTTTGTGTGATGAGTGATTGTCAACATGCCAACACAAGGCGTGTGTGTGTTCTTACTAACCGATGGCACGCGGATACGTGTCAAACAATAGTGTCTCTTGGCTCATGTTGTCTGCAGGTGTCGAGCTCGGAGACGGTGGTCGACGGTCGGTGAAGATCAAGTAGGGCGTGCCGTGCTGACGGACCGGGTGCGGTGAAGGGCGGACGTGAGGCTTGGATCGAGGGACCCGAGGACCGGGTGGCCGGCCCGTGGTGGCCGACACTGGGACATCGACGAGCGCAAGTGTACACGGCGGGGATGCGTATGGGCTACGCTACTCGTGGAGGGTTTGGTGGTTTCGCCTCAAAACCATCGGCGGCGGGTTTCCCTGGTTTGCGCCTCAAAACCGGGGACGGAGGTCCCGGTGCGGACGGACGACACGTAGCGGCATCGGGGAGATTGCTTGGAAGCAAGGCTACCGGTGAGAAGGCGCGGTGGCCGTCGGATCAAGTGAAGTCTGAGTTGGACCCTTATGCCCCTGGCTAAGTGGTGTGGCTCTTCATGTATCCAAGGGCAAAGAAGGAATGTAAAATAGGCTTGCCCCTATAAATAAAGGATGAGGGTCTCCCTTCCCCCTCACCTCAGTCATTTCCATTTTTCCCTTAGGTTTTTCCCTTCCTCTAGATGCTGTGAGAGAGAGGTCTGCAAATCTTTGATTTGTACTCGAACCAGCGTGTATGGCAAGCTGAGCGCCGAGTCTCAGCTGTTTCCTCTGTGAGAAAATCATTTGTGCCTGTGTCTCTGTGATGGATTTTGTGTTCTTCCCGAGTTGACTTTTGGGCCTCTTTGTTCTTCGCGTGTTTTCTCCATTTCTAGACCGATTTGAGTCATTCTTCTTGCGTTGGATCGATCTATGACACAAGAGTGATGTTTCCACCAAAGGAAATCTGTTGATTCCTCTTGAGATCAAAGATCCACGAAATTTCCTCTCCGGCGCTCAAGAACGAGTTTTTCCACCCCTTCTTGATTTCTCCCTCCTCACTTCAAATTGGCCAATGATCTTTTGAAGATAGGCTCTCCTCTGCATAAGCAACAACATCCCCAAATTTGGTTGCAAGAGGTTTCGATTTGAATGAGTTAGGGACGGATCTTGGAGGAGGCGATTTTTGGGCGATTCAGTTTCTGGGATCGCGGACAGTCCGGCGTTGTACACGCGGACAGTTCGGACCTCGAACAGTCCGGACCTTGTGCTCCGGACAGTCCGCAGGTCTTGGTCAAGCTGAGTCTAGAACTGGTTTCTTTCGGTCCGTTTTCCCAGGTTGTACCGCGGACGGTCCGGCCTCGTGACGCGGACAGTCCGGCGGTCTTTTTGTGACTGTGTCCAGAATCTGTTCCAAGCAGTTCTGTTCTTCGAGTTTGAACCGCGGGACAGTCCGGCCGTGTGACGCGGACAGTCCGGGTCTCCGCGGTTTTTCTCAGTGTCTGTTCGACGCCAAGACGGAATTATAGGCGGACAGTCCCCTCCGAGCGCGGACAGTCCGACGTGCAAAACCGGTGTTCGTCCGCATTCTATCCCGAGCCGTTTGATTTCGGAAGTTTGCTGCGGACAGTCCGACCCATACCCGCGGACAGTCCGACCCGGACTGTCCGGTCAGAGAGCTCGGACAGTCCGCCGTTGAACTGACAATGCCAGTTTCTCCGGTTTGCGATCGCTTGTGCTCCGATTGTCTTTCCGTTTCTTCCGCTATCTGAGTAGTGATCCGCTGTGTTCCTAGGAAACATCCACCCTCTCATTAGGGCCGTGATCATTACGATTTGAGCGTCGCATTTTGGGGTTGCTTGTTTGGGCCTAGGACGTGAAAGTTTCGAAAGAAATTTTTGAGGCTCCCATTCACCCCCCCTCTGGTCGCCGTTACCGGTCCTTCAATCGTATACTCACGATTTGCCTTGTACTGCAGACATGCAAAATGTGGCTGTAATATGAACAGCGCTCACAAAGTTCAGAAAGTTTTTGGTCCCCGATTTTTTGGCTTTGATTGTAACGAGGGGAAAAAATCAGAATGACTATAAGGTTCTGGAGATCAAGTGAGAAGAATCACAACTGAATACTAACGTGTTGCACTTGCACATCACAGTTCGCAACTTTATATCCTTCCACTTGGCAAGGACGCCATCACCGCTCGCCATAGGAACCAGCCGCCACTGCCTGCAGCCGTCGCCGCTAGCCAGGAACCAGCTGCCGCCGCCTTTGCCCTGGAATCCCACCGGCGTCGTGGGCTCGTGGCCCGTGCACCCGGATCCAGCCGCTGCAGCCACCCCGCACGATGGAATTCAGTCGGCACAGCGGATCGTTTGCCCGGAACCAGGCGCACTGCGGCCGTGGTGGAGGCAGGAGGTGGTACAGGGCTAGCGGATCGAGGGGTTGCCGGAATTGCAACTGCTGCCACAGACCCGGAACCCCGCCGGCGTCGCGGCCCGCGCGACCGGATCCAACCGCTGCTGCGACCCGCGCGACGGAACCCTAGCCGGAGTTGGGGAAGAAGGTTGGGGCATGGGCGTGGTCGCGTGAACGAGGAGGCGGAGGAGGAGGAAGAGGAAGAGGAGGCCAACCTTGTCGGTGCCGCCGCCGCCGCCGCCGCCGTCGTCTCCGGTGAGGGTGCGCAGGCGTGGGGTCGCCGAGGTGCTCGCAGAGGCAGCCGCGTCGTGAGAAAAATGGGGGGAGCAGGAGAAATGAGGAGGCCCAATTCGTGAGTTGTTCAATTGTGGCGTGTGCGTGGGCGCAACGCGGGCGTACAAAATGACAAAAGCACGCACGGTAGAAATTTAGTCTTAAACTGAGCAAGAAGCTACTGGGTAATCAAGACCTACAGAAGAGACAAGTAAGATAGTTGATGCTCTTGATAAAAGGCAAGATGCGCAAGCATCTAGAATTCATACCTTTTTTTATTGCCAGACAATTGCTCATTCTCCAACTTGTAACATGTTTTAGGAAAATTCGACCGTGGTAACATGATCTTTGTAAACTATTTGTGATGCAATGCCCTTTTTTTAAAAAAAAAAAAAAAAGATGATGCCCAAATTTATAAATATATATAAAAAGCTACTTATTTCATAACAGCATAAAAATGTAACAGCACCTTTCAAACACCATTTTTTTTTTTTTGCGAACAATACAAACACCAACTTAGGGCCTGTTTGGTTCCCCAAACTAAAACTAAAGTGGACTAAAATGTTTTAGTTCCTTTTTAGTTCACCTTGAGTGGCTAAAGTGAATGCATACAACTAAAGTGTTTTAGTCCCATTTTAGTCTTTGTGTTTGGCTTTTTAGTACTAAAATTTAGTTCACTTTAGTTTTAGTCCTAGAAACCAAACAGGCCCTTAGGCCACACCAAATTTGATCAAACTTGAAGAAGTTTAATTTAAGACAAACCTTAAAAAACATTATTATGATAATGAGAAATTATACAATAATAATATATAATTCATGCGTAGGTCAGCTAGTAATTAGTCAAAAAACTATGAGGTTTGATTTTAATCATAAAATACTTTTACTAATTTCTGTTTTTAATGGAGGGATTCCTTTAGAAACGAATCCTGCATAGCGAAGATTATATGGAATAATAAAAATAAAAACTCTGTCGCCGCAGCCCACAACAGAGCCAGCCCAGAAACACGACTCCTCTTCCCCCAATCCCCCCATCCCTCTTCCCGGCGGCGGCGCCGGCGCCGCCCCTCTCGCCGCTGCGTCTCCTCCGGCCGGAGCCGCTCCTCCCCCCACGGAAGCTTCAGGCTACGCCTATAGGTAAGCTCCAGTCCCCGAATGCACATCTCTCGCCCCGCTTCCCGTACCCGTGACTGATTTCCTTTATAGGCCCTCGTGAACCCTTCTTGATTTCAATCTTCCGATGAGAACATGCTTCTAATCTAACTCAGTAAAACGCTTCGCCGCTTTTTGAAATCTTGCGCAGTCTTCGATCTAGTAGCGCGACTCATTAGTAGTGGAACCTGATTACGTGGTGTTCTGTGTAGATGGATTTTTTGTTAAACATATATATTTTTTTATTTATTTGTTTTGCTGATGATGAGTTGTTTTGGTCCTCTAACGTGGGAACTGCGAACTGCTCCGAGCAGGGCACGCCATGGAGCTTGATGATACCTTCACGAAGCGTGCCTGCGTAAGTGACGGATGCTCGGCCGGCGGCCCGGACCTGCTGAGCTCTCTGCCGGACTGCCTCCTCCATACCATCATGTCCTTTTTGAAAGCCCGGCAGGCGGTCCAGACATGCGTGCTGTCCACACGGTGGAGGCACCTCTGGCGCTCGGTGCCGTGCCTCGACATCGACTTTGATGAGTTCAAGACAGTGCACAACAACTCGGGCTCGGGTGGCGATCACAACTCCGGCTCCGGTGGCGACGACAACTCTGATTCCAGTGATGACGGCAGCTCTAGCTCCGACAGCAGCTCTAGCTCCGACAGTGATACCTCTGAGTACGACAGTGACATGTCGAATCCTGATTATTTCAACAAGCACTTCACCGAGCGCAAGGACTGGGAGGATTTTGAGGATTTTGCCGTGACCCTGATGCGCCGCTGTAACATTGCACAGCTGGATTCATTCCGGCTGCGTATTGTCCGAAGCAAAGCACCGAAGTTTGGCAATAGACTGGCAGCAGGATGGCTCCGTCGTGCCTTGAAATACTGCACCCCAGGTCGTGCCATTCAGCAAGGATTGAACTCCGGTTCTTGGCACCTCAAAAGGCTGCATCTCTGCCATGTACTTGTTGATGATGATTCTCTGAATCGTGTTAGTTCAGTGTGCCTGTCATTGGAGGATTTGAAGCTGGACGATGGCACTTGTGAAATTGAGTCAATCACCTCCAACTCGCTGAAGACCCTGGTTCTGAAAAACTGCCGATGGCGCAATATTTCTGAGATTATAACGCCCATTCTGAAGACATTGGTTATTGATGCTGGTGGCTATAATACTGAGGCCTGTGAGCTTGTTATCTCAGCCCCTGCTCTTACATATCTTCATCTTGCTGTGGATGTTAATAAATTTCGTGGTGGTGTTTCATTAAACGAGGTGCCAACCGTTGCCAAGGCTTTGATTCGTCTACGAAGTCACAAATATAGTTATGCCGGAAGTAAACTTGGTGGTGATCAGTTCAAGCTTCTTTGTAGCTTATCTAGTTCTACAAATTTAGAATTGTCGGGTGTTGGAACAAAGGTATGCCTTCACTGTCTCTTGCAAGTTGCAACGTTCCATTTTATTCACTCCAATAATGTTATGGTACTATCTGATGTACTACAGGTGCTTGGTAAGGAACCCAGATTCCAAGAATTCAAGAACCTGAGGAACTTATTGCTGAACAACTGTAATCTCAGTCATGACTTCAGGACATTGGTATTCTTTCTTCGGAGCTCTCCTATTCTCGAGAAACTCACTTTGCGGTGCTGCAAGGTATACTGTTTGGTTTTTATTAATAATTAATTAACGAACATAGTGCATTGTCTTACATCTTTTATGCTGGCTACAGTTCCCCAAATGTTCTGAAGAGGAACATTTGCCCATACGCAACAAGATCTCATCTTCTGAGCTCCATGGACTGGATTTGCTGTGTGAGAACCTGAAGGTTGAAATCATTTATAAAGATGGCTATGGACCCTACCTTATGCAGCTTTTGCTGCAAATTTCAGTGAATCTGTCAAAGAACAACATTAAACTCACCAAAGTCAGTTAGTGTTTTTGTTAGTCCATGCCTTCTATGTAGCATCTCACCTAAAAAGTTCATGTGGAATTTATGTGCACATTTTTATTGGTTTATGTTTGACTAATTTAAGTGAAGCAGGCTTTTGCTCTATTGACTATATATATGCTATTGATTTTTGCTCTCTTTCCTTGCTTAACCTCTGCAAAATATCTGCTTTAAGCCCTATGTGTTGTACTGCTGTGTGTCGGTGTCCACTGCCCACCATCCACTTACATGGATTCTTACATATTGGGAAACTGTTTGCTATTATAAAATATCGCAAGCTTGAAAAATAGTTTGGAAATAGCTTCTTTTCTTCTGTTTTTATCCTTCCTGGACCTTCTGGGGACTAGGCAGAGATACATAGTTTCGAAAACTATACACCGTCTCGAATTCATCAGCGTTTCTGCCATCACTGTGCAGTTATCTTGTGTATGGTTCCCCTACGCGTATGCCTCTTTACGTTCATATTATGGCTTGTCTTCATATTATGACTTTGACCAATTTCTAAGTGATGCAGATTTTTGCTCTATTGACTATTAGGCTGTACATGCTATTGATTTTCACTCTTTTTTCCTTGCTTCTGGTATATGTACTCTTTTTTCCTTGACTATAATGTTCGTGTCTGTTTTCCTACCGAAATGTCTGCAATTTTAAAACATGGCAATCTTGAAAAATGGCACGAAATCCCATGTTTTCTTCTGTTATTTGCTCCCTGAATCCTCTAGCTGGCACACCCTCTTTTGCTTCTGCAGTGCACAAGATCTGTGATCAATTCCAGCACAATTTGTGTGTTTTATGTTCCAATTTCAGTTGATTTTCTTGTGCAAACAAAACCTTAACATGTGTAAGGATAAGGATTTAAGTCAGTGAAACAAACGCCAATGCGGGTGATGTAAGGATTTGAGTCTGCGAAACAAAATTGACTAAACTCAGCCATGCAGTACACACCAAGCACCAGCGACAGTGACCTGGTGATAGTTTCAGGCGAATTATGTCTACGTTGACAACATTTTTTGCACTCCTGTGATGGCATTTGGCAAAGCAAACAGATCAATCAGTGGGGCAATATGCAGCATTGTTTAGTGCTACTTTTTACACCCACATGTGAAACTCATAGTGTCATGCCACATCACACCCGTCAAGGCCACCCCAAACACAGAACTCCATGCACAACAGTAGCATAAACATTGTTTTTCAAACATAACCATTTTGTGCTCTCCATGTTCTATACCATACTGACTTGCTTATTCCCAAAAAAAAAAGAAAGAATGTTGCAAATATAAGAGATTAACTTCAGTTCATTGGCAGGAACGTAAGGATTTCGGGGAAAAAATTAAAGCAGGTTGTTGGAAAATCCATTGAATAAGGATTATGCGTCATCATTTTCTCCATGCTGCTATAGATTTGAAATAGATGTGATGCCCAAAAAGCAACAAAAGGCTTTATATTCTTTTTTGCAATAAAAAACTTGTATGGAATCATAATGAAAAGTTCATTTTTTCTCTCGAATTCGTAGGAGACATACGCATCTTTTATATCAAGAGAGAAAAAGTGCACATCTTTTATATGAAAAGAGAATGTTATTTGAAGAAACTTGTCTAGTTTTTTTTTCAAATAGGTGGGAAAAAAGTTACTTTAAAGGTGTACTTGACCCTGCAGTAGCTTTCAATAATAAATCAATGTCATAATAAAAGATGTTTTTGAAAGATTGAATTTATTCAAAGCGCTATTATTCCCTCATGTAAGGCGTTTTCTTTGTTGTAAGTTAAAAATTCTTCTGCGTTTATTCAAGGTTATAGAGAGAGCAATGCTAAACAACACCCAATTAGTTGCACTAAATAAGCTAAATTTAGTTAACTTTGGATATTTTTGTTTGGTTATTATCGAATAATAATTTTTTTACGGAAAAAACGTAGAATTATAAAAACCTATTCTTAGCAATTGGGCCGGCCCAGACAGAAGGGCGGCGTTGTGCTCCTCTTTCTTCCCCCAAATCGTCCGCCGTCTCGCCGTCGAGGGTTTAGGCAACTCCTCATCGCCGGCGCCGCCCTTCTCACGGCCGCGTCTTCCCCCCACGGCAGGCTCAGGCTGCGGCGCTCGGTAAGCCCCATTACCCTACCGATCATCTTTCGCCCTATTCCCGTACCCCTGACTGATTTCCTTTATAGACCCTCTTGAACGAACCCTTCTTGATCCCAATCTTCCGATGAGAACATGGTTCTAACTCAGCAAAGTACAATCTTTTGATTTAGCGCGACTCGGTAGTAATGGAACATGACTAAGTACAGTATTGTTTTGTGTAGATGCATTATTTTTTTTAAAAAAAAGTCTTTTGATTTATTTCTTTTGGTTTTGCTGATGATCGAGTTGTTTAACGTGGGAACTTCTCCGAGCAGGGCACGCCATGGAGCCTGATGATGCCTTCAGCAAGCGGGCCCGCACAAGTGGTGCCGTCGGCGGATGCTCGGCCGGCGATCCGGACCGGCTGAGCTCTCTGCCGGACTGCCTCCTCCATACCATCATGTCCTTCTTAAGCCCGGCAGGCGGTCCAGACATGCGTGCTGTCCACACGGTGGAGGCACCTCTGGCGCTCAGTGCCGTGCCTCGACATCGACTATGATGAGTTCAGCAACAAAGCGCCCCCTTCTGTCAGTGACAGTGACAGCTCTAGCTCTAGCTCTGGCTCTGATAGTGATACCTCTGATATCTCAGATTCTGACAGTGATAGATTGCTACCGCATCGTTTGAACAAGCGCTTGACCAAGTACATCAAGGACTGGGAGCCTTTTGAGGATTTTGCTGTGACCCTGATGAGCCGCTGTAGCATTGCACAACTGGAGTCATTCCGGCTGCGTATTGTTAGAAGCAGAGCACCGGTGTTTAGCGAAAGACTGGCAGCAGGGTGGCTCCGTCGTGCCATGCAGTACTTTACCCCAGATCATGCCAGTAAGCTGGGATTGAGCTCCAGCTCTTGGCTCCTCAAAAGGCTGCATCTCTGCCATATATTTCTTGATAATCATTTTGTGAAGCGTGTTAGTTCAGTGTGCCACTCTTTGGAGGAGTTGGAGCTGGATGGTTGCACTTGTGAATTTCAGTCAATCACCTCCTCCTCTCTGAAGATTTTGGTTCTGAAAAAATGTAGGTGGCGCAATCTTTCTGAGATTATATCACCCACACTGAAGACATTAGTTATTGATGGCGGCTCAAATAGAGGTGCCTGTATGCTGGTTATCTTGGCCTCCTCTGTTGCATATCTGCATCTGGCTTTGGATGTTGATAAATTTCGTGGTGGTGTTTCATTAAACGAGGTGCCATCCGTTGCCAAGGCTTCTATTCATCTACGGGGTCACAGACATATATATAAATTATATAATTTTTCCATAAGTAAACTTGTTGGCGATCAATTCAAGCTTCTTTGTAGCATATCTGATTCAATAAATTTAGAATTGTCGGGTCTTGGGACAACGGTATGCCTTCACTGTCTCTTGCAATATTCCATTTTATTCACTCCAATACACTGTTACTGTACTATTCTAATATAAAATGTACTACAGGTGCTCGGTAAGGAACCCAGATTTCAAGAATTCAAGAATCTGAGGAACTTATTGCTGGATTGCTGTGATCTCAGTGATGACTTCAGAACATTGGTATTCTTTCTTTGGAGTTCTCCTATTCTTGAGAAGCTCACTTTGCGGTGGTGTGAGGTATACTGTTGTTTGGTTTTTAACGTACTTAATGAACATAGTTGATTGTCTTACATGTTTTATGCTGACCACAGTTACCAGAATATTCTAACAAAAAGAAGGGAATGCCCATACCCAGTTTCCAAGAATTCAAGAACCTGAGGAGCTTATCTCTGGAGTACTGTGATCTCAGTGTTGACTTCAAGACATTGGTATTCTTTCTACGGAGTTTTCCTACTCTTGAGAAGCTCACTTTGCGGTGTTGCAAGGTATACTGTTGTTTGGTTTTTAATTTAATAATGAACATAGTGCATTGTCTTACAACTTTTATTCTGGTTACAGTTCCCAAAACGTTCTAACAACAAGAAACGAATGCCCATACGCAACAATATCTCATCTTCTGAGATTCGTGGACTGGATTTGCTGTGTGAGAGCCTCAAGGTTGAAATCATATATAATGATGGCCATGGACCCCACATTATTAGACTTATGCAGGGTGTTTCAGTGAATCTGTCGAAGAACAACATTAAACTCACCAAAGTTAATTAGTATTTTTGCTATCCCATGCCTTCTATGTGGCATCACCTAATGGTTTATGCGGAATTTGTGTGCACATTATTGGCTTAATTCAGATGCTCTAAATTGCAAGCCTATAATGTTTGACTAATTTTATGTGAAGCAGGCTTTTGCTCTATTGACTATATATGCTATTGATCTTTACTCTCCTTTCTTGGTTAAGTATATGAATTGCCTCTGTTGTATGTCCTGTGTGCTGGTGTCCACTGCCCACCGTCCGCTTACATGGACAAAGGTAGATTAAGTTCTTGCATATTGGGAAACTATCCCCTATTATAAAATATCACAGTCATGGAAAATGGGTTTGGAAATACTTGTTTTCTTCTATTTTTCTCCTTCTTGGACCTTCTGGGACTAGTCAGAGGTACATACTTTCGAAAGCTGTACACCGTCTTGAATTCATCAGCATTTTTGCCATCGCTTGTGTGTGCAAATATCATTAGCCCCATGCAGGTCTTTGCTCTATTGACTGTATAGGCTATTGATTTACTCTTTTTGCTTGCTTCTGGAGCTTTTAGCTCTATATCTTTCTTCTCTATCCCTACTGAGGGTCTACAGACTGCAGACAAACTGAAAACTTTGTGGTGACTACAGACGAACTGAATCCTCTAGCTGGCTCACCCTCCGCTCCCTCCGCTTCTGCAATGCATGGTTTTCTTCTGCAAACAAACCTTATGTAAGGATAAGGATTTATGTCAGTGAAACCAAATTTCTGGCAGCATTTGGCAAACATATGGCCAAAGTGCAGCATTGTTTAGTGCTACTTTTGGCCATTACCCAACAAGGCCACCCCTAAACAGAGGGAGCAAATCTGAACTCCATGATAGCCAGTACACAACAGTAGCATAAAGATTGTTCTGAAAACATAATAATTTTGTTCTCTCCTTGTTTTACCATACTGACCTGCTTATTCCCAAGAAAATAAGAATTTTGCAAATATAAAATATACGAAGGTAGTATTCAGGGCGGGGCTGGGGTTCGGGGATTTCAGTTCATTGGCACATATTGGGGAAAAAAGATTTGAAAGCAGGTTGTTGGAAAATTCATTGAATTGGGATTATTGTGTCATCATTTTCTTCATGTGGCTTTAGTATTTAAATAGATATATGATGCCCAAAAGGTAAAAATAAAAAGGTTAGCATTCTATGCAATCAAATACTTATATGAAGTCACGGTAAAAAGTAACATTCTTTTTCTGGAATTCATAGGAGACCTACGCATCTTTTTATATCGAGAAATGTGTACATCTTTTATGAAAAGAGAATGTTATTTGAAGACATGTTCATATGTTTTTATAGGTATATGTAGGATTTAATAAATAGAGTGTTTTTTTAAAGGTATACTGACTCCAAAAATTGCTAACAAGTCAGTGTCATATCAAAATATTTTGGCAAAATTTGCTAAGAGACTCTAAAAGTCACCCTTCTTTCAAAGTCCCGACCCCTCTTTTTTCAAAAAAAAAAAAAGGAAGAGAAAATGCCTCCTCTTTGCTAGTGAAGATACAAAATAGAGCAATTTGATAATGGATAATTTGATTGTTGTCAAATTTACTCCTGAACACTCTATCGATAAATAATATTCATTTCTAGCTTAGAAGCAGAGAGAAGAGTACCCCTCTTCCCTCTTCTTCCTCTCTCCCGTTATTTTCTTTCTCCTTCACACCAGATCCTGGTCTAGCCTATGAACAGTAGTAGGCACATAGCAATGGCAGGGAGGACAGGGTACAGGAATGGTTGGAGAGCAGAACATGGGTGCAAGGCAGTTGCGGGCGCATATCCAGCGGCGACCTGTGGACATGCAGGGGTAGACATGCATGTGGAGGAGGTGCCCGACAAACCTAGGTTGCTAGCGACGCCCGACAAACCTAGGTTGCTAGCGACGCGTCATGCAAAGGGTGCTAGCGACGCGTCATGCAAAGGGTGGGCGCTCGTGCGGCCGCGGCAACGGTGCGGGGAACGAGATCCTCTGCATTTGTTCTCTGCAGTCATAATCTGGACCATCCGTTCAAATCCAACGATGAAAGGTTGCGAAACTCATCTAGCAGGCCTATGGGTGGGTTATGGTGGCCCATCTAAGCCCATGAAAACAGGCGTACGCACCATGTTGCGATGCCCAAGGAGGACCGTCGGGGCGGCGTCCACACGGCGCTGGCCGCTAGCTGCCGTCTTCGCGGTCCTGGACGTCGCCGACGTGGTCCTCTGCTTCGTGTACGCCTTCCTCGACGGCGTCCTCGAGGACAGCTCCGTGCGCTGCTACTGCCACAGGAGCTACAACGACGGCGGCATCAGCGAGGCGTCGTCCGCGGCAGTGGATGCTGGTGACCATGGCCACGAGGAGGTCTCCGACCGCCGGAGCACCGTCAGGGACGCGATCTAGTTCATCCTGCTACTCGTTGTCGGCAGGAGAGGGAAGCCACCGGACGAGACGCTGGCGCCGTGCAAGTGGCGCAGCCCCAGGTGGTCTGACTGCGCGTGCAAGTCGTGCGTCGCGTGGCGGGGCGGCGAAGGCGAAGCCAGCGGCAGCGGCCGGCTTCACATCGTCGTCAAAGAGCCGGATTGGAAAGGCAATGTCCACGCTTGCGCACTAATCTTCTCTATTCCTCGAAAAGAAAAAATCAACTTCTCTGATTCGTTCCTTGCCATGCCATGCCAGAAACATGTACGCGTGCAAATCAGAGTGAGACGATGACCACTCCCGATGCCGAGAACGCCATTTTCGTGCACGGTTTCACGTCGCCGTCATCCTTCTGGACGGAGACCATGCTCCGGGAGTCCATCGTCGACGACTACAGGTTGTTCGCGGTGGATCTCCTCGGCTTCGGCCGGAGCCCCAAGCCTGCCAACTGCCTGTACAGAGTGAGAGACCAGGTCAAGGCCATCGAGAGTAGCCTCATCGAGCCATCGCAGAGCCTGATGAGCGGAGTGCCATGAGCTGCAGCGGCCGTGGTTCTGTTCCGTCGCGGACTTCGCGACGGCGGCTTTGTGTATGCCTTGCGCGATATTCTTGGGCTGATGGGCCGGCTCCTGGCCTGTTAGAATGGGTAAGCTCTCAGAATTATAGAACCACCGTTTGATAAACGGTTCAGATCATGACTGCAGAGAACAACTGCAGGGAAGGAATGCAGACAATCTCGTTCCCGGTGCGGAACCCCAGTGGGTCCTATTCTCCGGGACCCAGGCACGCGGGGGAGTGGGCCGGGGCCGGAGGCAGACCCAGGAGGTGCAAGGTGTCGGCACCGACGAGCTTTGAGCTCACAGCCACGGCGACAACATCATCGAGAAAGAAAAGAAAGGACAAGGGAAGAAGAAAGGAGCTAAAATGACATTTCCCCACTCTTTTATTTTATTTGGCGCAGTGTTAAGCTACAAATTTCACAACAACCAAAGTACCCACTAGAAAATCGCTCCATTTTGCATGCCCGCTAGCATAGAGGGATCATTTTCAGTGTCTTGTAGCTACTTTTGCCAAATATTTTTTGAAGGATTGAATTTAGGCTTGGTTTGGAATGGCTTTTGGGGGGGGCTTCTCCTTTTTGTCGGCGGGAATCCGCCGACAAAAATTACTAAAAAATAGGAGCTAGCGGACACAAGATTTCTAGCTCCATTCCCGCCGATAAAAATTACTAAAAAATAGGAGCTAGCGGACACAAGATTTCTAGCTCCACCAGCTCCAAACTCTGGCTATGCCGTGTGAGAGTGTTGCTACACTGCAGTACGTGGAGCGCCAAATGGCCCTATTCATATAATTATTAAAAAAATCTTCTTAGTTTGACTGATTTTCTAAACAATATACACCACCATCTTGCAACACTAAATTAGTTGAATTAAATATACCATATTTAATCAAACATTAATAAGGTTAACTTAGAATAAACCTAAAACACCTTATGTTTTTTAATCAAGGAATTATACACTACACATGCGCAAAAATTCAACTAATTATTATAAAAAAAAATATGAAGCTTATTTTGTTCACAAATACGCCTACTGATTTCGAGTGGAGCGATTACTTTAGACAGCTCGCAAAACAGAAATTATCTCTTCAAAAAGGACATGAATCCACCGTAGCGAAACTTTTCTTTTTTTTAGGAAAATAATGAAACAGCACGTGGAATAAAGAAATAAAATAAAAAAAACTCGATCTCGACAATTGGGCCGGCCCAGAAGCGTTGTGTGCTCCTCTTCCCCAAATCGTCGCCGTCGTCGAGGGTTCTTGAAACACCGGCGCCGCCGCCGCCGCCGCCGCCCTTCTCACGGCCGCGTCCTCCCCCACGGCAGGCTCAGGCTGCGGATCTCGGTAAGCACCATTCCCCTACCGCCCGTCTTTCGCCACATTCCCATACCCTGGTCTGCCATTTTTCAATTTTTCGATGAGAACATGCATCTGATTCAGCAATATGCTTCGTCGTTTCTCGAAATCTTGCGCCGTCTCCGATCTAGCAGCGCGACCATTCTAGTAGTCGAACATGATTTCGTTGTGTTTTGAGTGGATGGATCTTTCTTTTTAAGACAAGAAAAAAAATACATTTTTTATTTATTTGTTTTGATGGGTCGTTTGGTGCTTAAAACGTGGGAACTGCTCCGAGCAGGTTGACGCCATGGAGCCTGATGATGCCTTGAGGAAGCGCGCCCGCGCAAGTGGTGCCGGCGGCGGATCCTCGGCCGGCGGCCCTGACCGGCTGAGCTCTCTGCCGGACCGCCTGCTCCATACCATCATGTCCTTCTTGAAAGCCCGGCAGGCAGTTCAGACGTGTGTTGTCTACACGATGGAGGCACCTCTGGCGCTCGGTGCCGTGCCTCGACATCGACTTTGATGAGTTCAACAACAAGGCACCCTCAGGCTCCGACATTGATACCTATTATTCTGATGGCGACAGCTCAAGCTCCGACATTGATACCTATTATTCTGACGATGACACATACCAACCGTCCAAGTACAAGGACTGGGAGGATTTTGAGCATTTTGTCGCGAACCTGATGACCCGCTGTAACAATGCACGATTGGATTCATTCATGTGTATTGTTAGAAGCAGAGCGCCAATGTTTAGCGAGAAACGGGCTGCGGGGTGGCTCTATCGCGCCATGAAGTACATTACCCCAAATCGTGCCAGTATGCCGGGATTGAGCTCCAGTTCTTGGCTTCTCAAAAGGCTACATCTCTGCCAAGTACATCTTGATAACCATTTTATGGAGCGTGTTAGTTCAGTGTGCTGCTCTTTGGAGGATTTGGAGCTTGACAAATGCACTTGTGAAATTCAGTCAATCACCTCCGACTCGCTGAAGACCTTGGTTCTGAAAAAATGTAGGTGGCGCAATCTTTCTGAGATTATATCGCCCACACTGAAGACATTGGTTATTGATGGTGGCTCAAATAATGATGCATGTGTGCTCGTTATCATGGCCCCTGCTCTTGCATATCTGCATCTGGCCGTGGATGTTTATAGATTTTGTGCTGGTGTTTCATTAAACGCAGTGCCATCCGTTGGCAAGGCTTTTATTCATCTGAAGGGTCACGACGACAGTATTTTTAGCAGAAGTAAACTTGATGGTGATCAATTCAACCTTCTTTGTAGCATATCTAATTCAATAAATTTAGAACTGTCGGGTGTCGGGAAAACGGTATGCCTTCACTGTCTCTTGCAATGTTCCATTTTATTCACTCCAATACAATGTTACTGTACTATCTAATATCATGTACTACAGGTGATCGGTAGGGAACCCAGTTTCCAAGAATTCAAGAACCTGAGGAACTTATTGTTGGACCACTGTGATCTCAGTGATGACTTCAGGACATTGGTATTCTTTCTTCGTGGGTCTCCTATTCTTGAGAAGCTCACTTTGCGGCACTGCAAGGTATACTGTTGTTTGATTTTTTGCTTAATAACGAACATAGTGCATTGTCTTACATCTTATATTCTGGTTACAGTTCCCAAATCCTAGCAAAAAGAAACGGATTCCGATACGCAGCTGTCTCTCATCTTTTGAGCTTCCTGGACTGGATTTGCTGTGTAAGAACCTCAAGGTTGAAATCATATATAATGATAATGATGGGCATGGACCCCACCTTACCAGGCTTCTGCAGCATGTTTCAATGAATCTGTCGAAGAACATTAAACTCACCGAAGTTAATTAGTAGTTTCGCTACCCCATGCCTCCTGTGTGGCATCTCACCTAAGACCTAATGGTTCATGTGGAATTTGTGTGCACATTATTGGCTTAATTCAGATGCTCTAAATTGCAAGCCTATATGTTTGACTAGTTTTATGTGAAGCAGGCTTTTGCTCTATTGACTATATATGTTATTGATTTTTACTCCTTTCTTGCTTAAGTATATGATTGCCTATGTAAAACATCTGTTGTATGTCCTGTGTGTCGGTGTCCACTGCCCACCGTCCACTTACATGGACAAAGGTAATTAAGTTCTTGCATATTGGGAAACTATCTCCTATTATAAAATATCGCAATCTTGAAAAATGGGTTAATAGCTTGTTTTCTTCTATTTTTCTCCTTCCTGGACCTTCTGGGACTAGGCAGAGGTACATACTTTCGAAAACTGTACACCATCTTGTATTCATCAGCATTTTTGCCATCGCTACATTTTTGCCCAGCTTTAACATGCATGTCCTTCTATATGGATTCTTGCCTTATGGCTTGCCTTCACAGTGATGCAGATCTCTCTATATACTTTTTTTTTTCCTTGACTATAAATGTTCGCTTCTGTGTGTGTGTTTTCGTACTGAAATGTCTCCCATTGTAAAACATAACAATCTTGAAAAATGTCATGTTTTCTTCTCTTATTTCCTCCCTGGAGATCATTGGGATTAGGCAGAGAGCTACATACTTCTGAAAACTACAGACCAACTCAAATTCTTCTGCATTTTTTGTCACCACTGTGCAGATATCTCCTCTGTCGGTCCCCGTACATGCATGTTCAAAATGCCAAAATATCTTGAACCCCTCTGCTTTGATATGCATACCCTCTCAACTTAAGTTTCAAATCGTATTTCTTTCTCTATCCCTACTGAGGTTCTGACAGACTACAGACGAACTGAAAACTTTGTGGTGACTACAGACGAGCTGAGTCCTGTAGCTGGCTCACCCTCTTTTGCTTCTGCAATGCACAAGATGTGTGATCAAGTCCAGCGTAATTTTGTGTGTGTTTCTGTTCTAATTTCAGTTGGTTTTCGCGTGCAAACAAACCTTAACATAAGGGTAAGGATTTAAGTCAGTGAAACAAAATTTCAGTCCCCAGGAACGCAAATGACCAAAGAAACCGGTGGAGTAACAACCACGCTGTGCATCAAGCACCGGCGACAGTGACCCGGTGATACTATTACATCATGTTCTCCACTCGTGATGGCATTTGGCAAAGCAAACAGATGGCAAAATGCAGCATTCCTTAGTGCTACTTTTTATACGCACATATGAAAGTCATACACCGTCATATGTTTGCTTTGGCCATCACACGGTTTTTGAAAGTCATATCAAAAGGTTTTTGAAAGATTGAATTTAGGCCGGAGCCTCTGTGAAACATCCTCAATTTTCCACGAAGGGAAATCTCACAGAATGATATACATCAGTCGATAATCAATTCCATACATCGATCTATAAATCTAAAGAGTACAAATAGAGGGGTTTACATTAATAATTACAACGCCACAAGGCGTAACAAAGTATATCTAGCATCCAGAACAGCTTGAGAAGGCGGAAGTAACGCGGAAGCAACTTCAAACTCCAACTTGAGCGCAGGCACGAGACCTTCTAATCCGTTTGACATCACTGAGAAGCAGGAAAATCTGCACACCGCGGATGTGTGCGGCCATGGTCGGCACCGAATGAGCTTTAGTGGAAAAGAGAAATAAAGGGATCGGCGATCCTATAATTTGGTTGTGGTTTGCATCCTAGCGCATGCGAAGTAGCAGTAAATAGTAGCAATAATAATAATATAGTCAAGTTTAACACATTCCCATTCCCACACACATCCATCCATCCATCCATCATCACATCCATCCCAAAACCATCATCTCACCTCCATCACCACATCTCACACTCATGTCGGCAGACCAACTCCCTCTCGGTCTGTCTCAGCGGCCCGCAGCCCCCATCCCAGGCTCGCGACCGGAATGCTCGGGGAAGGTAGAACACTCCTCTCCTATCTAGTGAAGCAGAACACAGGACAGGTCCATAGCTGACAAGTCAGCATATGTATCGATCGATCAACCAAGAACACTCTGCAGAGGTTTTACATCCCACAAGATTAGCCATCATCGACGTCTCGAGTTATCTAGGCAGAATTCCGGCTGCTTGCTATAATATAACGATGCCACCCTACCTCTCAGCCCTGGAACGCCCCAAGTACCTCTGGGTGCTGAAACTGTGAAGTCATGAACCGTGCCCCGTTACGGTTCATACGTCTCTGAAGGGTGTGGGTCCATCGCATGCCCATACCTCCCTAACACTGCTCGTCTAGTAGTAGTGGCACCATGCTACCAAGTAGTCCAGCCGTCTCCCCATTACAAGGAACATGTGGTCTGTAAAGGAGTCTGAAGAAACCGAGTACTAGTAAGTCCTTAGGGATGACTAAGCCGGGATGTCTCCAACGGGGTTACCGTTCGGGTGCCATCCGGCACCACGTGCCACCACAAGCACCTTCTCCCTGAGCGGCCCACGACAAGCCCACACTCAGGGGTTTCCCCAACCACAAGTATACCCGCCACAGGTATCCGCACAGGAATGTCCAGTCCATCCCAGGGCAAGACTCGCTCCATAAGCTCGTCGTATATCCCGGCTCGGTCGACTCGACCCTCACCCTCCACGCACCCAAGTCACGCTCACAGAACCACCAGATCCTCACCAAGTCCACCAAGGCTGGCATCCCAAGCCAAGACCATTCCCGGGGTTCACCACCCGCATCACATCACAGATCCAATGCGAAGTGGAGTTAATAAGTATGGTGATATAAGGTGCAAGCAAGCAGAAAGGTGGTAATAATAATATAAGTGCGAGCGCAAAGCTGGGTAACATGGTGAAGGGTTTTCAATCAAGGGATATAAATGGCTCAGGCAATAGCATGCATCAATATACTAGCAAAGGAATAAATATAAAGCGCTAGCAGTTCTATTAATTATGCAATGTCTAATAGGATTCTCTAAAAGAAGGTGCTGCCATGACACCTGCGATGTCGAGGTAGTAGTGGTACAAATCCGATAGTAGTGGTACAAGTCCTCCTTCGTCGGATGTAGTCGATCAGCGGGCTCCTTCCTCATATCGTTCCTCCACGATTCGACTCTGAAAACGAGACGTAATAGTCGCGTTAGCGACTCCTATAAAATCCACAAAGAACCAAATGAACTGCAAAAAGATCCAAATGCACTCAAACATAGGCTCATGACATGGAGGAGGGTTTTAGAGCAATTATGATACTTGTTTCATAATTTTTAGAGCAAGAATAAATTTAATATGAATTCTAGAAGGTAGGAATTTGCTGAAAATAGATAAAGGAAAAAGGCATGGGGTTCACGTGGGCTTGCCCCTCGTCAGTTCGTTGAAGCAGAGTTGGGCTGGTTTGTTGCTGCTGGGCCGATCGGCTGACTCCGGCCCAAATCGGATGGTGCTTCCTAGTTGGCTTGGTCTGGTTCAGGCTTCGTGCTTGGGCTGGTGCACTGAACGGGTCTAGCAGGCCGGACTGGCTGGGCTTCAAGCGGCCATCCCAGGAAGCCTGGTCCTCTTACGTGTGAGCCAAGGAATTAGAGGCAGCAGTTGCGCCTCTGCTCGACGAATTATCCGAAGAGCTTGCCGTGAGTGAACGTGTCTAGTTGCCGGACGGCAAGGGCTGCAAGGCGCCGAGAGCAAGGCGTGATTGCAGTGATCGGGGGCGACGTGCCGAAGTTGCCAGACGGCGCTGCGTGCAAGTGTAGGCGTAGTCATGGCCATGGCCGTGGTCGTCCAGAGGCGAGAAAGGGCGAGGCCTACTCCGGTGTGGCAACGAGGCATGGCCGGTGTCGGTCCAGTGCGTGTGCCCATCCGTGTGTGATGTGTCAGTGTCAAATGATGGCTTGGCTACGGCATGGTCCTGTGTATATATGCTCGTAGTGGTACGTGCCATGGCAGAGCTGAGACTAGAATGCAGTCTTGTTATGTGTGCGTGTATGGCGCGTGCAAACGTGAGCATGAGCGTGATGCCGTGCATGGTGCTCGCGACGTGGGTTACCAAGGCAGGAGGCAGGTAGTGTGCTGAACGTGTGGCCATGGAGAACAGGAGCTGCTCGACGGCCGGGCATGTCAGTTGCGGCATGGCAGCGGCGAGGGAATGCGTCGATCTAGCAAGGCGGACACGAATAGCAGACCCCGGGCTCTTCTCTAGCAACCAGCTGGCGTATGGCGTGTCTCTCGACGTGGAGAGGCTGGTCGGGGTCACCACAGCGATATCCGACGGACGGTTGTGGCCGGTGCGCGCGCACCTTGGCGGCGCAAGGCACGACGACCGACGACGTTGGCACCAAGGAGAACCAAGAGCTCCAGGAAGGGTGCAACGGTGTTGCAGCGGTCAAAGAACACGGCACACGGCGTGATCTCAGGTCAATTACAGGGCGTCAGTGCGACGGTCCGTATGGCGGCGCTCGCACGAGAAGCGAGCTCGTGGCGGTGCACCGGTGGTGTGACGGCACCGCAATCTGGGAAACACAGGGGTACGCACGCTTCATCACCACCACGGCCAGGTCCAGGGCATCATGGCGATGCTCGACGGCAAGACATCACGTCGTGAGGCGACCGGAGCGAGGCTCGAGTGCAGCCAGTACGGCGGCGCTCCATGTAACACCGGTGGCGACATGGTCTACAGTACGGGGTCCTCTCTGGTGGTCATCAACTGGGCTTGTAATGCGCGTGGCGTAGCACACGACAGGGCAGTCTCGAAACCATGGTCCACGGGTCCATCCAAGGCTTGGTGTGGCCGAAACAGCAGCTCGCCGTGGCAGGGTGTTTCCACGGCGGCGGTCATGGCGGGAAACCACACCGGCATCCTTGACGCCGGGAGTCCGTTGGGCTATGGTCAGTCCGTGCGTGTGCAGGTGCGTGTTCCGGAGCCGGAGAAGGCTCTGCCTGTGCGTCCCTTGGTCTGGAACGCGGCGGCGCATATAACGGGTCCGAGACAGCGGCACGAAGGCCGGGCAGGCAACCATGGCATGGACAAGAAAGGGCTGATCTATGGCGTGTTCAACGGAGGCTTGCCGGCGGCGAAGGCCGGGACAGGCAGTCTACTGAGTCGAGGAGGCATGGGGCTGAGGTGCTCACCGAGGGATCTTCGTCATCACGCACGACGCAGGTTAGGGTCGAGGCCAGCAGAGTAGCCACGTCGTTGTTCCAGGGGTTCGGTTCATGGCTCGACGTAGGCGAAGTAGGGGTTGGTCATGGCGTCCGGGCTGATCTCCAAGGGTAAGCACCATCTCTTGCTTAGCATACGTTAACCATCGCAGCTGGGAGGACGGCCACCTGCCCGCGCTCCCGATGAACGCCACGTCGCGCGGCTGTCCCATCAAGCGCCCAAGACGCCGGAGCCTCCTCTGGAACCCTAGCCCTTTGGCTATAAAACCAGAGCCGTCGCCCTCTTCTTCCCAATTCCCTTGCTAAAATGTACGGAGAGAGAAGAAGGAAACGGCCGGGCGACGGGAGGTAGACGGCGTCCTCGGATATTTTCTCCTCTTCGGCTGGCAGGTGGGTCTCGAGGGCATGCAAGAGCGGCGGCCGTGGCTGTCGTTTCGTGCGCGTGCATCATACGCGAGAAGGGAATTGCGTCCCGTGCTGCTCACGTGAGAAGGTAGGGGAAATGGGCTGTGCGGCTGGTGCTCCACGAGTTGGGCCCGGGCCAAAGGAACGGCGATGGATGCTATTGAGTGCTGTGTCGGTGCATGATGCTGGGCTAAAATGTGGTTAATGTATGCTAAGCAAGAGCTAGTTAGCTTGTGCAAGATAGAGTTGTGGCAGCTACAGGAGCATGCATGATCATGATACGTACGGCTGCTTGATTAGTGTACACGCCGATTATAACGCTAGTGCAAACTATTGGCCAAGGGATAAAGGACTCCACTAGCCCAAGCTCAAGTATTTTTATGGGATGGGCTAGGACTGCGGCTTCACGACGTGGTCGTCGTCGCATTGGCGGTAAGCGCAGACGTCGTGGGTGGTGAAGTCAGATGGCCGGGGCTTCGGCTGTGGCATAATCATGAGGGCGATGACGTGACAAACTCCCGCGTCACGGCGTCGGCTTATGGACGGATTGAGCTCGGTCCAAGAGTCTCAGTCGTTGCTACGATCACTGGTTTGGGCCAAAGGGAAGGGAAGAGGGAGCTAGGCCAAGTGTCATTATGGTCAGAGTATGTTGGGATATTATTCCCATATTGGTGTATTTATTTATTATATAAATAAATATGTATGTGTTGATTTAAATAATCAATAAAAAATCCAATAAAATCCAAATCACATGTACTGAATCAAATGCAAATATGATGCTTGTAAAGTTAGAACATTTCATGTGGTCCCCTAGGTATAACTTGGATTGGTCCACTAGTATGGGTTGATTATTCTAACTAGAGTTGAGTAATAACATTCCCATGTGTGGGGTTATCTACATGAGAAGCAACAAACATGGGTTTGTTTAGAAAAAAATTTTGTAGTTGTGATTTTTGTGTTTGGTGAATTTTCCGGGTTGTTACACTCTGCCTCTTAATCATTGTTGCATCACTGTAGCGAGAAGCCGTTTTGATTCAGAGGACAAAAAATATATTAAGAAAGAGGAGCTGGTGGCTCCACCACCTCTAACTATACAATATCATCACTGCAATATAGCTGCAGTGCGTGGAGCGCCAAATGGCCCCCCTTAATTCATATAATCTAAAATTACTATTCCATTATGTAATGTTTTTGGTTTGTCCTAAATTAAAAATTCTTCTTAATTCATCCAAATTTATAAAAAAATATAACACCATCTTACAAGTTACAACACTAAATTAGTTGGGTCAAATATACCAAATTTAATCAAGTATACCAAATTAATCAAAGTTTAATAAGGCTAATTTAGAATAAACCTAAAACACCTTTGCTTTTTTTAATCAAGGAATTTTACACTACACAAACATATAAAAATTTAATTTTTTTCGAAGTTTATTTTTAATCAATATAGAACGTCAATTAATTTTGAGTGCAGCGATAACTTTAGAGACCTCGCAAAAAAGGAAAATATATATGGTTATAAATTTTCTTTTTTCTTTTTTTTTTTTTTTTTTTTGAGAATCGGTTAGAAATTTTCTGTTAAAAAAATGGAGACGAATCCACCCGTAGCGAAAAATTACGTGAAATACTTTTTTGAGCAAAAGAAAAAATTACGTGGAATAAGTAAAAAAAACAACTTGCTCTCAGCAACTGGGCCGGCCCAGAACTGCTCGGCGTTGTGTGCTCCTCTTCCCCAAATCGTCCCCCGTCTCGCCGTCGCCGTCGAGGGTTCTCTTCCCCCTCGCGCCGGCGCCGCTTCTCACGGCCGCGTCTCCCCCCACGGCAGGCTCAGGCTGCGGCGCTCGGTAAGCCCCCATTCCCGTACCCCACAGTTTTGCTTTCGGCCCTCGTGAACTCTTCTCCATTTCAATCTACCGATGCGAACATGCTCACCCAGCGAAATGCTTCGCCAATTCTTGAAATCTTGCGCCACGCTCTACCAGGTCTTTGCTCTATTGACTATATTACATGCTATATGCTACTGATTTTAACTCTTTTTTCCTTGCATCTGGTGCTTTTAGCATTGTGTACTCTGTGTATCTGTGTCTCTTGGCTACTTGCAAGTTAGCTTCAGTATTTTCCTACTGAAACTATCTCCAATTAGAGAACATCCTGATCTTGAAAATGGCACCAGGAATCAGTTTTCTTCTGTTCTTTTCTCCATGGGGCTCTCTGGAACTTGGCAGAGAGGTACATACTTCAGGAAACTATCAAATTCATCAGCGTTTTTGTCATCAGTGTGTAGATTTCTCATGTATGGGTCCCCTACATGTATGTTCAAAATATCTTGAACCCCTCCGCTTTGACTACAGCTAAAAACTTTGTGCTGACTACAGACGAACTGAAACCCTCTAGCTGGCTCACCTTCTTTTGGTCCTGGGATGCACAAGTTCTGCAATCAAATCCCGTGCAATTTGAGTGTTTTCTGATCCAATCGAATCAGGATTATCGTGGGAGCATTTTGTTCTCCATGTTATGTTTGAGTGCAAACATAGCAATTTTGCTCTCCATATGCTCTACCATACTGACTTGCTTATTCATAGAAAAAGTAATTTTGCAAATATAGTAGATGGATGGAGTTCACTGGCACACAAGGGGAAAAAAACCTGAAAGGAAGCTGTTGGAAAATCCATTGAATCAGGATTATTGCGGCAGCATTTTCTTCATATTGCTATTCCATTTAAACGGATACGATGCCCAAAAAGTAAAAATAGAAATGATTAGTGTTCTTGTATACAGTCGAAGGTGAAACCTGCACATCTTTTATATCAAGAGAAAATATTATTCGAAGAAACCTCATCTGTTTTCTTTATCCATTACGTAACTCATCGTTTTCAATATGTGTATTTTAGGTTTTACTAAAAAAAATTGTCTTCAAAGGTGTACTTGATCCTCATTTTGTCTTACAGTAGTGAAAATTTGGTAAAAAAAGGTTCAATGCCATATCGAAAGATCTTTATCTTTAAAAGACTGAATTTATTCATATACTACCTCTTGTAGACTGTTAAAAATTTTAAGACATTTTGTCTTTTCTAGAGATTTTGATTTTCTGTATACCTAGAGATGGTGTATATTTAAGCCCATATTTAAGAGTGCATAGAAAAGGCTATGCATCTAGAAAAACGGCTTATAATTAAAATGCATGGAGTAACTCTCATTTTCCTCACGTAAGGAGTCTTGTTTTGTCAAAAAGTAAAAACATGTCTAAGTAACTCTTATTTTCCTCACATATGCCCCTCTCAAACTCGCTCAGTCTCTCCCCATGTGAACGTCTACCTCTCTCTTATCTCCGACGACCTCCTTAGATCTGGCGGGCGGTGGCATAAAGTCTCTCTCTCTCCCCAACTTCAGCAAGCAGATCCAAAGGTGGATATGGAGGCTCCGGGCGGATGCACTGAGGTATATCCTCCTCGTAGACCCAAGAGTTAGGGTTCCCACGAGCTCCCCCTCTCATCTTTCACAACTCTGGCGAGCTTAGAAAGGGAAGATTTGAGGGGAGAAAGGCTAACCAGAAGGTGCGAATGGTTGCAAGGCAATTAGGGGCCCTGACGGCAATGGAGATGGTCGAGCTAGGTTAGAGCGGGTTTGTCGTGGCAACGGAGTTAGGGAGATAGGAGTAAGGATGCCACGAGCACGCAAGGGCTTGGCTGGAGCTCCGATGTTGTGGTTGTCGGCCAAGCCCTAGCGCGACGTGGCAAGGCGGGGCTAGTTGCGGGGACGAGTGCGAGGAGTAGAGCACGACACAACGATTGCCGATGAGGAGGAAGAAAGGGGAGGTGGTGAGGTTAAAAGCTGTGCATGCATATAATTTTAACCACGTCCCTAAGTTTAACCAAGTTTATAGAAAACATTTTAAAACACTAAATTAGTTTCATTAAATACACCAAAATTATTAAACTTAAATAAGTCTAGCTTAGGACAAACCTAAAGCACCTTGCATCTCCTTAATCGAGAAATTATACACTATGCATGCATATAATTTTAACTATTACTAGCCAATTTATTTGATCTTAATCAGAATATAGTCTCGAGCGAAGGGATTACATATTTCTCGAAAAACACCTCCGGAAAGGAAATTGGGCCGCGGCAATTGGGCCGGCCCAGAACTGCTGGGCGCTCCTCTCCCCCAAATCGCCCCGTCTCGCCGTCGCCGTCGAGGGTTTGGGCAGCTCCACATCGCCGCTCGCGCCGGCGCCGCCCATCTCACGGCCGCGTCTTACCCCCACGGCAGGCTCAGGCTGCGGTGCTCGGTAAGCCCCATTCCCCTACCGCCCATCTTTCGCGCCGTTCCCGTACCCCTGGCTAGATTGCTTTCGGCCCTCGCGAACACTTCTTGATTTCAATCTTCCGATGGGTACATGGTTGTAACTCAGCAAAATGCTTCGCGCACCCCCTCCGATCTTCGAGAGCAACTCCTCTAGCAGTCGAATAGGATTGTGTAGTGTTTCGTGTAGATGGATTTTTTTAGAAAAGAATATATCTATCTTTTTATTTATTTGTTCTGCTGCTGGGTTGTTTGGTCCTCTTACTGACGGGGGAGCTCTATCGAGCAGGCGACGCCATGGAGCCAGATGATGCAGATGCCTTCAGGAAGCGCGCCCGCGTAAGTGGTGCCGTCGGCGGAGCCACGGACGGTGGCCCGGACCGGCTGAGCTCTCTGCCGGACTGCCTCATCCATAGCATCATGTCATTCTTGAAAGCCCGGCAGGTGGTTCAGACATGTGTGCTGTCCACACGGTGGAGGCATCTCTGGCTCTCTGTGCCGTGCCTCGACATCGACCAGGATGAGTTCAACCGCATCGTTCTCTCTAGTGATGAGGACAGCTCTAGCTCTGATAGTGATACATCTGATTCTGACAGTGACAGAGACAGACTGATTGCTTTCAACAAGCGCTTGGACAAATACAAGGCCTGGGAGCCTTTTGAGGATTTCGCTCTGACCCTGATGAGCCGCTGTAACATCGCGCAATTGGATTCATTCCGGCTGCATATTGTTGGAAGCAGAGCACCGGAGTTTGGCGATAGAATGGCGGCAGGATGGCTCCGTCGCGCCATGAAATACTGCACCCCAGATTGTGCCAGTAATCTGGGATTGAGCACTGGTTCTTGGCGCCTCAAAAGGCTGCATCTCTGCCATGTACATCTTGATGACCAATTTCTGAAGTGTGTTAGTTCAGTGTGCCGCTCTTTGGAGGATTTGGAGCTGGATGGTTGCAGTTGTGAAATTCAGTCAATCACCTCCGACTCGCTGAAGACCCTGGTTCTGAGAAATTGTGGATGGCGCAGACTTTCTGAAATTATATCGCCCACACTAAAGACATTGGTTATTCATGATGGCTCAAATACTGATGCGTGTATGCTTGTTGTCATGGCCCCCGCTCTTGCATATCTGCATCTGGCTGTGTATGTTTATAAATTTTGTAGTGGTGTTTCATTAAACGAGGTGCCATCCGTCGCCAAGGCTTTGATTCATCTATGGTGTCACAAATATTGTTCCGGAATTAAACTTGCTGGCGATCAATTCAAGCTTCTTTGTAGCATATCTAATTCAATAAATTTAGAATTGTCGGGTGTTGGGACAAAGGTATGCCTTCACTGTCTCTGACAATGTTCCATTTGATTCACTCCAATACAATGTTACTGTGTTGTCTAATCTAATGTACTGCAGGTGCTCGGTAAAGAACCCAGATTCCAAGAATTCAAGAACCTGAGGAACTTATTGCTGGATGACTGTGATCTCAGTGATGACTTGAAGACATTGGTGTTCTTTCTTCGGAGTTCTCCTATTCTTGAGAAACTCACTTTGCGGTGCTGCAAGGTATATTTTTGTTTGGTTTTTGACTTAATTAGCGAACAAAGTGCATTGTCTTACATCTTTTATGCTGGCTACAGTTCCCAAAATATTCTAGCAAAAAGAAAGGAACACCCATACTCAAGAAGACCTCATCTTCTGAGCTCAGTGGTCTGGATTTGCTCTGTGAGAACCTCAAGGTTGAGATCATATATAAAAATGGCAATGGACCCCACCTTATCAGGCTTCTGCAGCTTGTTTCTGTGAATCTGTCGGAGGACAACATTAAATTGACCAAAGTTAAGTAGTGTTTGTGTTTTCCCCGGCCTTTTATGCTGCTTCTCACAATGGTTCATGTGGAATTTATGTGCACATTATAGGCTTCCTTCGGAGGCACTAAACCGAAGCCTATACTTTTCAATACTTTCTAATTGAAGCAGGCCTTTGCTCTATTGACTATATATGCTGTTCCTTTTTACTCTTTTTCCTTGCTTAAGGATGTGATTGCCTCTGTAAAATATCTGCTTTAAGCCCTATGTACTGTCAGTGTCTGCTGTCAGCTTACATGGACAAAGTGCTTAAGTTGTTACGTATTGGGAAACTGTTTCCCTTATAAAATATCTCAATCTTGAAAAATGGTTCCGCAAATCGCATGTTTTCTTCTGTTTTTTTTTTCTTCTTGGGCTTTTGGGGACTAAAGTAGAGTCGTAGAGGTGCATACGTATGAAAACTATACACCATCTTGACTTCATCATCGTTTTTGCCATCACAGTCAGGTGATCTTGTGTATGGGACTGTGGGCTCCCCTCCCCTACATGTATGTGCAAAATATCTTTAGCCCCTCTGCTTTGACATACATTTTCTTCTGTGTCTTCTCACCTTATGTTTCACATGTCGATTTTTTTTTTTTTCATATTATGGGTTCCCTTTAGATGCACTAGATTGCATGCCTATACTATACTGTTCACCAATTTCTAAGTGATGCAGGTCTTTGCTCTATTGACTGTATTATATGCTACTGATTTTAACTCTTTTTCCTTGTTTCTGGTGCTTTTAAGATTGTGTACTCTGTGTATCTGTGTCTCTTGGCTACTTGCATGTTTGTTTCAATGTTTTCCAACTGAAACTATCTCCAATTATAGAACATCCCGATCTTGAAAATGGCACCGGAAATCACTAGTTTTCTTCTGTTATTTTCTCCATGGGGCTCTTTGGAACTTCGCAGAGAGGTACATACTTTAGGAAACTGTCAATTTCATCAGCGTTTTTGTCATCAGTGTGCAAATATCTCCTGTATATGGGTGCCCGACATGTATATGCAAAATACCTTGAACCCGGTTTGACATGCATACCCTCACAACTTAGATTTGAATGCATATTTCAACCGACTACAGACGAGCTGAAAACTTTGTGCTGACTACAGACTAACTGAAACTGTGTAGCTTGGCTCACCCACTTTTGCTCCTGGCGTGAATGCAAAGTTCTGCAATCAAATCCCGTGCAATTCGAGTGTTTTCTGATCCAACTGAATCAGGATTGTCGGGGGAGCATTTTGTTCTCCATGTCATATTTGAGTGTAAACATAGCAAATTTGTTCTCCATGTTCTACCGTGCATCCGGACTTGCTTATTCATAGAAAAAGGAATTTTGAAAATATAAAAGATGAAGGGAGTTCACTGGCACACGAGGGGGGAAAAACTGAAAGGAAGCTGTTGGAAAATCCATCGAATCAGGATTATTGGGGCAGCATTTTCTTCATATGGTATACCATTTAAACAGACATGATGACGAAAAGGTAAAAATAGAAATGCTTAGTATTCTTGTATGCAGTCGAAGGTGAAGCCTAACATTGTTTTTCTCCAATTCGTACGCGACCTGCACATCTTTCTCGAGACCCTCATCTGTTTTCTTTTTCCACTATGTAACTCATCGTTTTCTATAGGTGTATTTTAGGTTTTAATAAAAAAATGTCTTTAAAGGTGTACTTGATCCTCATTGTCTTACAGTAGTGAAAATTTGCTAAAAAAATACAAATATCAAAAGATCTTTAAAAGACTGAATTTATTCATATACTACCTCTGTTAGAGCGGCATAAAGTCCTCTCTCTCTCGCGCGCGCGCGCACACACACACATCTCTGGTGACCTTCTTAGCTCCGGCGGACGGCGGCATAGACTCCCCCCCCCCCCCCCCAACTTCAGCGAGTAGATCCAAAGGTAGATATGGAGGCTTCGGGCGAATCTAGCAAGATATATCCTCTTCCTAGATCCAAGAGTTAGGGTTCCGATGAGCTCCCCCTCTCATCTTTCACAACTTTGGCAAGCTTACAAAGGGAAGGTTTGAGGAGAGAAAGGCTAACCAGAAGGTGCGGATGGTTGCAAGGCAATTAGGGGCCCTGACGGCAATGGAGATGGTCGGCTAGGTTAGAGCGAGGTTGTCGTGGCAACGGAGTTAGGGAGATGGAGGTCGTTGTGGCGGCGATAGGGGAGGAGTGCCACAGGCATGCAAGGGCTTGGCTGGAGCTCCGACGTTGCGGTTGCCAGCCAAGCCCTAGCGCGACCTGGCAAGGGAGGGCTGGTTGCAGGGACGAGTGCGAAGATTAGAGCATGACACCACGATTGCCGATGAGGAGGAAGAAAGGGGAGGTGGTGAGGTTAAAAGGCTGTGCGTGCATGCACCACCATTTTTTAGTCGCGTCCCTAAGTTTAACCAAGTTTATAGAAAACATGTTAAAACACTAAATTAGTTTTCTTTTTTTCGAGACCGTGGATATAGCTCGTTTTTCATTAAGCAGAAGAGAGTGGTCAATTGACCTACACATAGTTGATACAAAGGATTCGCAGGTAATCCAACGAAATCCTCAACACAAACACAAAGCAAGAAACATGGGGGACCCTCCACCTAACAACCTCTAGAAACTGAATCTGATACAAAGATCTTGACACCCAAGTAGCCAACAACGAGCGGAGCCAATTTATTAAACTTGGCAACCTAAATTAGTTTTCATTAAATACACCAAAATTATTAAACTTAAATAAGTCTAGCTTAGGACAAACCTAAAGCACCTTGTATCTCCTTAATCGGGAAATTATACACTATGCATGCATATAATTTTAACTATTACTAGCCAATTTATTTGATTTTATTCAGAATATAGTCTCGAGCGCAGGGATTATTTTAGAGAACTTGCCAAAAATAAAGTATGGTTAGAGCATCTCCAAGAGACATTTTAAAAGCATTAGTTAAATTCTATTATTTAGCCATTATGTAAAATAGAATAGTCATAAAAAACATATGTTAATCCAACAGCTTAGCTAAAATTTTCTTTTCTATATTTAAACTCGCCCAATCAGGCGGACCAAAGGCTTCTTGATCAAATCAACGTGTGGGAAGGGAGCGGCGCATGCGGGAACATGCATCCATGAGAGATGGCGAGCGGCCCAGACTATCCATCTTTGGATAGCGGAAATTACAAGATGAAGAGTTATCTAAATTGGAGAGTTATTTAGATAATAAGACAACGGGCTTCCCCGGTCAGGCTTGTAAAGCTCTACAATGACCTCACTGACACCAATAGAAAGGCTGTCAAACGTGTTCTACCTTTAAGAACCTTGGTTAGTTTATATTTTTGTTCCCATTTTTTCGTCACTGTTAAGCAATTTTTCTTTGAGCAGCAAGTAGTTTTTCATGTTTTCGTTAGCAATTTTATTAGTTTGTCAAGGCAGCTTTCTGGTGTTACATGTATGTACATATAAGATAGAACAAGTAGAGTTTTTTTGAAGCTGGCATTCATGTGGTTGTGACCTGCAATGCACACATTCTTCTTTTGTCCCCTCCTCTTTAAGCCAATTACCTTCCTAGCATGAATGAGTAAAGAACATACTCTTTTATTAACTGAACATGGTCTCTTGGAATCTGACAGCTCCTTCTTTGAGCCAATCATCTCTCTCACACATCTATAACTTGAAATCTGATAGCTTCTTCTATATCGAACTAATTGAGCCTCAGGATGAGCATGAATATTTTGTTAGGCTTCATCTTCATCCTAGTTTCTACTTGCAGCATACTGTTCACATTTCTGAATTATTTTTTCCCCACTGTTATTGTTGTCTTTCCCTTCTCTCGACTGAGTGTAATAGCCACCTCTATACTCCAATTGTGCTTGAATATCTGTATAGCTTTCCCATAAAAAAAAAAGAATATCTATATATCTTCTTCCGTGATGTCTATTTATTGGTCATAAGGAATTATTTCTTTCATTTAGTTGTCTTTCTTGTTCTGCATATTCTTTGACACCATTTCTTTCATAAGATGCTAATTAAGATCCATTTTTAGAGACCTGCATGCAAATCAGTTTTGTTTAGTACATCTATACAAGTTGGAGGAGCATGCTATCAGTGCTATCAATTTTGTTCAGTACTTTTGTATAGTTTGGACATTTTTTTCTTAGTTTTTCACTGTCACTGAAAAGATGCTATTACAATAAGTAGGACTGAATTGCTTTGTTCATGACTTCAGTTGAAATTTGACGCTTGGTCATGTTTTTATCGGTTCTCCAAATTAAGTGCTCATCTTGTACTTTCTGTTTTCTTGTAGGTGTCAGCTCAACAAGGAAGATGTGATATGAGTGGTGCATAACAACCATGTTAAGTGAGATTGGTGCATACAATATACATCGAAGATGTGCAATAAAGAATCTCATAACTGAACTGCAATATGAGTTGCATAATTGCAATATAACTGAATTGTGCAGTAGGTATAATTACTCATGTAACATAATTGAATTGTTTCTTCAAAACAACAAAATTGACTTTGCAAAAGATCTGAATTGCTTAGGGAAAAACCAAGCGATCTGTTTTCTAGTATAATAGATATGAATATGAGATGTCTGGGAAGTCTTACTGTAGATTGGTAGTATCTTCTTGCATGTTTCCTTTGTACGTTTCTGGTTGGTGGCAGCGTCCTAGGGAATGCGTAAGGTAAAAATAAGGTTAAGGAAACAAGCTTTTAGGTGTCAGCGTGGGCTTGGCCTCAGCTGGGCCTTTGCCCGGGACGCACGCGCTGCAATGCTTCTTTTTCCCGCGCTCTGGTGTTTTCCAGCGGCTGGCCCACTAATGGAAAGCAAACCCACTCACCCACGAATGGAAAGCTGCATATTGAGAATCTTTCTGTATTTAGGCCGTGCGTGCTGTAAGACAATAGCACCTCGTGCGTGCGTTGGTCAACTGATTCACCACATGATTTCCTTTCTTGCTACTAAACTGCATAACCAAATCTGATCTAAACAAAAGCATGTTAACTTCTCCCTTGTATTAGCTGCAAACCGTACCTACTGATGCACATAGAAATCTGGTTGATATCATTACTGATTTCATTTTCATGCTTCATGCCTTGACACCTGCACAAAATGAAAAAAAGTAGTCAGGACCCAACAGAATTCTTAACAGAAGCAATATGATTAGTAGAAAGAAACAGTAGTAGACTGTTCAAGGTCAGGTAATGGAACTACTTCAGCAAGTTTCAGGCGCAGTTGTGTGCACCTTAACCAATGCTGATGCTTCCTGCCAGAAAAATAAATCCCTCAATGGCAAACTGATGCAAACAAGATCCAAATTTAAAAAAGGTACTATGGTGCACATTCTAACAGTGCCAAAAAAAAACAGAATTTGCTTTCATAATGGTACTGAAGTACTAAACTAAAGACATTGAACTGCTTTTCTTAATACGCTGAACTGCTTTACCTTCTAAAATAAGGTAGCAAGTTGTTTTTTCCCGAAAGATTATTACTGTTATACTATCCTATCTGTATCACACTTATAAACTGCTAGCATTTTATATTCTCAGGTTATGGATCTTATCAAGCCTCCACCGGAGTTTGATGAAGACTTTTTGGATGGATTGGATTTGTAATTTAAGGGCCCAATCTTTTGCACTCAAATGCCAGCAATTTCAGAGATGCCTCAACCTGCTAACCCACAAGAGAACTGGCAGGCTTTCCCTGAAGTTGGTAATGATGGTTTAGAAGAGCCAGTTCCTGCAGGTTCAGAAGGGCTAGTTCCTACAATGTCTGAGATCAGAATGTCATTGGAACAACTGAACAAGAAACAATAGAGGACAAGGGTGAATGCTAAGAGACAGTTCTTTTGTGGGCAATTCTTTCTTTTGGAAGTCAAAGAGCAGTTCTTTTGGAAATTGAAGTGCACTAACACATTGACTAAACTATCGACATAAGGCAAACCGATGTGGGCAATTTCGATCCGGCAAAGACCGCAACCTATGAGGAACACCGAGTGCTTTGCCAAAATAAAAAAATTGGCGAAAGGAAGGAAGAGACGAATGTATAATATCTCTATGAATTCTATAGCTCATGAATTGATTTTATTACAGTAAAAGTTAATAGACAAAGAAGTTCGAACTACTTAATCCGTTCCAATTTATAAGACGTTTGACTTTTTCAACCAAAAGTTTGATCACTCATCTTATTCAAAAAATTTGTACAAAAACAGTCAAATTTAAGTTAGTATTGAAGAACTTTTATTAATAAAGGAAGCCATATCAAAAGAAATGATATTTTAAACAAAATTTTGAATAAGACGAACGGTCAAAATTTATGTTAAAAAAGTCAAATATCTTATAAATTGGAACGGAGGGAGTAATCATCACCGGCCTTAGAGCATCTTAAGTTCGCAAAGTACATAAATAATGGAGTCCTGAATTGTTCCATCAACATTAGACTAAACTAATGCTTAAATGCAATTCTGGACATGAAAGGAAGTCCAAGGACTCCAGATGAGTACCTTGATAGGATGAGCGTTGTTGTTGTCAACACTCAACAGAAGAGCTGTGAAGGCGGCAGCACAGCATGTCAGGCCGGTCCTAAATTCACAGAAGCCTAAAATAGTAAAATCATGCATCATTTTTAGTATTTTAAAAAAAAGCAATTTTTGCATTTTAAAAAGGAAATTTATGTAATCTAAAAAGGCAATTTATATATCTTATCCTAACTCTATGCATAGAGAAAATCTTGGTGGTTCATAAAACTAAGTTTCCAGGCATAGCATGCCATGGCACAAGCGCATCTATTTACCTGATAATGGCAGAAGAAGGTACTGATCTAAGAGTCAACATATGTAAAAACAGAAAAAACATACCATAGGAACCCCTGAAGACAATGAAGCATAGTGTTGTTATCCTCTAGTCATTGCCTAACACGAGCAACACCTAAAAAACCATGTTGGATGAAAGGTTTCGGCTCAATTGCCATAAATAGAGACAAAATCAGTAGGAGAGACAAAGAAGGTACAATAAATTCAACAAAGCAATTCAATAATTTCAATAAAGTAGTTCAATAAATTTAGAAAAGCAATTCAATGATTTTAGAAAAATAGGTCAGTACAAAGTACGATGTCAGGCTGTCATTCAGAGTAATATCAATTTCCTAGTGATCTTGCACCTCAAGAGTCACCATCCTCCTCTGCAAGGTCACTACATCACCCTAACAGCGTGGTTGTTAAAGCAATAATAGTGACATAAACAGAAATGAAGATCGATAGCTCAAGCATAAGGAGAAATGGGTGACGTCGTTCTAAAATAGGAGGTGTTACCGGACGTTAGTCCTTTAGCATCAGTTGTAATGGATACACCAAAGATACTTGTTGCTTGCTACTTAACACATAGGCACAATGTCAAGCTCTATAATTCAATCTATAACTGAAAGCCACAAGGGTTAGTGACACAGCCAGTGCATGCACGACGTTGTTGGTCGGCAAAGGGTAAGATGCACATGGCAACTATGCTAAAGGATAAGTTGTACTTACTAAAAGGGAAAACATGATAGTGTTCCACAATAAGGCAACTGGTGTCTGTGCTGCATCTATACCTTAGGCCTAAGATCATAAAGTCAAACCAAATGTGTAAAGGCAATTAAATGGAAAATCAGCTTGCGATTCACAAGGTGAGAGCGTTAGGCCAGCCTGGTAAGTGATGAAGGTGTTGAATTAGATTTGTAGAGCTACAATGTAACAAGACAATGAACAAAACAAAACATGACAAGGCATCACCAAAAATTTAAAAAAAGTTGCAGTAGTGGTACTAGGCGCTGCCCAATGTGGAATTTAGAAAAGCAATTCAATAATTTCATAAAAGTTCTTTAATAGATTTTAAAAAGTAGTTCAATGATTTTAGAAAAGTAGTTCTGTACGAAGTACACTGTTATGCTACCATTGAGAGTAATAAATACTGAGTAAACATTTTAGAAAATCCATAATATGAATAATGTATCCACTCCCAACACAAGCAGGGAATCACGATTAGAATAACTATCCATTCCCTAACCCAAGCAGGGAATCATGCAGTTGGCATAAAAGAAAGAAATCTGAAAGGAAAGGAAAGTTTCCGGGGTATCTGATCACTCACTAGGTGGTGTACCACAGGTAGACAGACTTGTCCCATATTATGATGAGCTGCTCCACCAGGTCGTCCTTGGTCAAGGCGCGGTCGTCGAGCGAGTCCCACATGGCTCATCCTCATCAGTGCCGACGACTACCGTCTCCATGTTGAACACGACGATCGGTCTTGCAGTCCAGCAGCACGCTAATGGACCACCCCGGAAGGTTGTGGCACCGCCTGTTGAACACCACCCGCACCGGCGTTGGTTTTGTAGTTGGACAGAAACATCGTGCAGGCGCCGCTGCTCGACTTGAACATGTACGCCTGAAAAAGGTGAAAACACAGCTCCACTCCATGAGCAACACTAACTCAACTCGATACGTTTTTATAGAACTTGGCTGTCTTTCTCGAAAATCCTGATGGACTAGATGGTGGGGTTACCGGAGACCAGCGCTGGCTCGGCTTGCTTGTTGGCCTTGTGCAGGTCCCTTAGGTGACCCACCCCATTTTGGCTGAGTTTCAGTTACAGAGAACACCATTACACATTCCAGAATGATCTACTGCAACAATTCTAGTACATTTTTCTTCCTCTTAAATAACTGTCATACTAGGGTTAAGAACATACAAAAGGAAAAGTTACAATGTTGTGTTGAGGTGCATGCAATGGTAAGTGATGAAAGTATTGCATTAGCAGTAGGTTAAAACTTAAAAATATTACAAAAATGCAGTAGAATGAGGGGCTGCACGGCTTTGTGAAAAAAAGAGGAGCTACGAAAGATAATAAACCTTGTATAACAACTCACAATAATTCAATCATAAACTTTTGGTAGCATATCAAGCAATGTTCCATTGTTCCCAATTGACGTACAACAGTAACTAATAAAATCTGATGGAGTGGTAAAAGCTCTAATCCTAGAGCAATACTAAGTACTACAACTTATAGTTGGTTCAATTAAAAACTGAGATAACCGGGCATATCTTATAATCTGTTATACAAATTGCCCCTAAATTGGATAGTATTGAGCAGTACTAATGTAGTACAATCATATTAGTTGATTCGATAATTTCAGGTGGACTGCACAATCTGTGAAAAACATTGGCTATCTGGTTGGTTGGTGAAAGCCTGAATGGCAAAAATTAGTAGCCAACATAACTGGTTCGATCGAAAACTAGCACCAAAGCAGCATATTGTTTTTTAGTTGTCTTATAGAATTGGATCCCTAGTAATTTACTCGCAATCAGCTCGACTAGTGCAACAAATTTGGACTAAGCATAGTTCAAACGAAGTGATGGCGAAAACGAATTGGCATACCGAACTTGAACACAGGAAGGCGGCGGATGAAGAGCTTGAACTCGTAGAAGCCACGGGTGGGGAGCCCCGACCTCCGGGTCGACCATGGGGGAGAGGAAGATGAGGAGGCCGAGCATGTAGATGCCCAGGCCGTAGGTGACGACGTAGTAGACCCGCAGCGCGTACACCGGCACACGGGGGACGACAAATCCACCTGCATCAGGTCAACGGCTCCGGCGGCGTGGCCCTCCCGACCCTCGTGGAGAGAGGAGAAGGAGTAGAGGTGGGGAGCTAGGCGGGGGAGGGGCCGGCGCCGATGCCGGCTGGGGAGGGGCTGGGCGGCCGGCGGCGAGGTGGAGCCCTTCGGGCATCGGGCTGTTCGCTAGAGAGAAAGGGGGAAATGAAAATGAAAATGGAGACGATGGGAAGGGGTGGAACGGCACGGGGTGCCTCTTCGCTTGTCCGTGGTGGATGTGGATGCGGCGTGCGTGCATGGTGGCAAACGCACGCACAGCCTAAAATTAGTCATTACCCTGTTTTATATCAGCAATAAACCCAGTGTGTACTGAATTGCTATCAGTCTTATGCCTAGTACAACGTATCTCAATTGCTAGCACTATCTCAACTGCTAGCACTGAATTGCTTGTGCTAAAGAACCAAATCATTCTTTTTTTCCCAGAAATATTGTATTTGCTATGAGTTCCATCAGATCTCAAGTTCTGGTTCATCCAGTACTGCTTTTTTCCATGTAAAATATTGTATTTACGATGGTGGCCGCGTTCTGGAATGGTGCAACAAAACAGACCTGGGGTTATATTTTTATAGCTGCAGTTGGGAGCAGTTTTATTAATCGACGCTTGGGCCGACGGGGGCTTGTTTTCTGTGTTTGCCTGCCGGTTTTATAAAATGTGTGCACGCTGCCAGTTTTACTGTCCCACGCGAAAAGGAAAGCTACTTTTCATGGTACTAATCCATTTTAGTGCATGCGTGCCGTAAGGCTAATGCACACCGTGCGTGCATTAGTCGCGTCTAATATCCTGCACTTGAGCAATGATAGGATGCAGTAATCAATATGGCAATCTCATGATGCTTTGACAAATGCCATGACACGTGTAAAGAAAATGCCGTAAAAGAAGGCCTAATTTCCCTTGAATCTCTATTGTCCGGAAGCTGGGGGATTAGTAGGTCGTATAGGTGTACTGCGTGTCTGTTTAATCGACTGGATTCTTTTGTTGGTTAAAGGTTCGGTCAGACTTGTTTCTCCGACTGAAATCCTTCGGTAATCCACACTTGCGTACCTGGTACTGGAATACATGCCAACACGGCAAAACACATTTACGTTCCTGGGGCTGGAATACATGTCAACATTCGGTTGCACGAGAAAACCAAATGAACTGGAACATAGAACACTCGAACTGCACGGGATTTTATTACAGATACTCTAAATTGCAGAAGCAAAACACGGTGAGCCAGCTACACTGTTTCAGTTCATCTGTAGTCAGGACCAAGTTTTCAGTTCGCCTGTAGTCAGCACAAAGCCTCAAGCAACATCTCTAGACACAAAAAGTCGTAAAACGCGGGTGAATTCGAGTTTGTGTATAGTTATTATCCAATGTATGTACCTCTCTGGCTAGTCCCAAAGATTCCCAGGGGGAGAGAAAAAAAAACAGAAGAAAACATGTGATTTCCGAGAATTTTTGGGTGTTCTATAAATGGAGACGGTTTCAGTAAGAAAACACAGAAGCAAACATGTAAGTGCACAGTTGACACAGACATCTTACTTTCTTCTGTATAGGTCTTGATTACCGAGTAGCTTTTTGCTCAATCTATATGCACTTGAGCAATGATAGGACGCAGTAACCAATATTGCAATCTCCATGATGGTTTGCCATCACGCTGTCACGATCCGGATCAAGACCGTGACGGATAACTGGAAATTGGAGAGAATTCGGGGAAGAACAGCAGAGAATTTGGGACGAATAGCAAGAATAGCACGGGATTAGGGTTTCAGACGAACGAAGTAGACGAGTTCAGATTCAAGGGTTCAATTCATCGATGCCTCTCTCGGTTACAGACCATGGCATATATGTGCCGATGGCCACACACGCACACCTACCGGACAAGGCCCATGAGCACGTTGAGGCCCAACCCAATAGGCCTAGCCTACACACACAGATCATGACATTCCCTCCCGCTTAAGCAGCAGCTTGCCCTCAAGCTGTGATCAATGTAGAATATCTTCCTTGGTGCCAAAAGTCTTCAGGGGTCTTCAATCATCAAATTGTAGAAGTGAAGTTTGCTGCAATATGCAAGGGAGCATGCTAGAACTGCAATGAGTGGAGGAGCTTTGTAAGCAGAATTTGAAAGACTATTGGAACTGCCCTTCAATAAAGGATTCTCCATCATGTCAAGAAAAGTGAAAATCAGATTGTCTAGAACATTATTGCAGTGCTCTGATCTCAGCAAATGAAAATCATCCACCACCTGCTGATCACCTTGACAGTCAAAATTTTCAGCAAATACTTGCTCCTGATTACTAGTTTTGCATTGATATGAGCCTGGTAGTAGCCATGTGCATAACCTTGAAGCCAACATAGCTAACCACTTAACTGAATACCATGGTGTCTGTAGCCAGTATACATCAAACACAAGTTGAAACTGATCAAGACATTTCCAGCTCAGACCTCTCACCAACTGCTCTGTCAGACTTGACTTCTCATCAACTAGCAAATGAATTATGTGGAGCTCAAGAATGACAATGTACAACACCCTGCTGCAGCCAAGCTCTATAGGAACCAATGTCAGACCAGTCAATGTACTGAGTTTTGCATCAGAAAGAACCCAGAAATGCTTCCCATGAACTGCACCCACATTATCTCTCAAGAAGCTCTCTGACAAGTCAAGCACGTCCCTAGGCTCGACAGTTCTGAAAGCACCCATGCTCTGTAAAGAGATCCCACGCTCAGGGCAGACCAAGTTGGTCTGGCAATCAACTTCACTGAAGTGCACACCAAACAACTGCACACTTGCTGGGGTTACTGTTCCATGCTCCGCCCAACGAATCATTGTGCAAGGTAACCATCCATACCATCTTAGTGCAAAGTGCATCTGCACAATAGACTGATAGTAACCGAACAACATCCCAGTAGGAACAGAATGGCTTCTCAAGATGTTCACTGCTACATGCCTTCCAAATTGCTCAGAGAAATCCAATGAATTTTGCAATAATTGCATGTCAGTTCGCTGCTGCATTGCGACCTTGGCATCCTGTAGAAACACCATTCTCCTCATTCCCAGAAGCAAATGCAATGGCCAAATAAGCAGATAGCAAGCACACGCAGCTGAGCAGTAAACATTATCCAATAATGGCACCAATATAAGGAGCTGAACTGCAAAGGAGAAGTTGAAGCTCAATATGGAATACCAATCAAAATCTGACCAGCTACAACACCATTTCCATTCACGTTGACCAACTGACTTGGAATTGTGCGTTCGTTTGACAACCACCCAATGCCTGCACTTCTATTTTGGCAATAACCAGTACTAGTAACAGTGACTGCTTCTCCATATGATCATCGCAGAAAGATGGCCATGGAATTGGCCTGATCTGACCCCAAGATCTCAGCATCACAAGCTGCATATATGGTGAAAACTTCCCTTTGGCAACAAAGTGGTTAGGAAGAAAATCGGTATACCTGCTCAGCATACCAACAAATGCCACCACCTGAATCTGTACAGGCACGACGAGCTTGACAACCTCATCCGCAGAAAGCTCTACGGCCTTTGCTAGTGACAGCGGGACCCTGCTGGTACAAGAGTGGTGGCTCCACATTTTATCGAGCACCTTCGCTGCATAAATGGAGTGAGCGCCTGGCCTGCTCAAGGCAGCAGCAGGGACCATAGAAGGCATGTCCAGGGATGGCACAGGTATCCGTGGAGTCGTTGTCGTGGTAGGAGTCGCCGAGGAAGATGAACGCGGTGCCATATTACACCGGTCTCGAGTGACGCCAACATGGCTCTGCATGTCGTCTGCGTGGACACGGACCTCCCAGCGACGACGAAGAGGATGACGCGTCGGAGTCCCCTGTGGCAGCCCCGCTCGAAATGTATGGTGGTGGTGGTGCGTGCGAAGCAGAGGCAGACGATGAGGACGAAGGCGACGTGGGCGTCGGTGCGTGAGCCCGCCGCTGTTCCTGCCCCGGTCGTTCACGTCACGGCTGACATCCATGTCGCGTTCGGATGTGCGCCTCGTGGTCGAGGCCGTGGCGCCGAGGCCCCGCTTCTCCATTGCGGAGCATTGTGCTCGCGCGCGCGGTGGCGTTGAGACGCGCCCGCTCCACCGGTGATGAAGACGGCGAATCTCGTGACGCAGAGCGCGCCATCGTGGCCGAGGCCGCATGCCCAGCCCTTGGACGCGAAGGCGTGGAGGCCGTCCCTGCCGTGGAGGTCGTCGGTGGGGCTGAACGACCTTGCTGCGCATCATCGTCAATGCGTTCCTCTTGCTCTGGGATTCAACCCTCGCAGCCTTGGTCCGGATTGGGAACACGCGGGTTCGGCGCGGCCGGGTGGAACGCGAGGCTTCATGACTGACGGCGAGGAAGATGGGCGCTGTAGGCGTGGGCGGCGCATCTGGTGTCGCGGACATGGTCGACGACGGCGCCGATGCAGGGGCGCGACCTGAGGGCGGTGCAGGTGTCGGCGGCGCAACTGCTGCCATGCCCGTCGTCGTCGGGATGGAGCACCTCGGTGAAGTAGTGGACGGCGACGACGAGGTCGGAGTAGCAGCGTCCGCCTGATCTCGCGAGCTCACGCCATGGATGGTGTCGAGAGTTTGCTTCATCATGTCGCCAAGTCCAGCGAGCTGCTTGGCGGCGTTGACGAAGGAGTCAAGTTGCTTCGCCATGGCATCGACCTTGGTGATGAGATCCTCTATCGACGACATTCGGGCAGGCGTCAGAGTGGATTCCGATTTGGGGAAAAAAATTTCCGGCCAAATCAACCAGGAGCTGGTACCAATTGTCACGATCCGGATCAAGACCGTGACGGATAACTGGAAATTGGAGAGAATTCGGGGAAGAACAGCAGAGAATTTGGGACGAATAGCAAGAATAGCACGGGATTAGGGTTTCAGACGAACGAAGTAGACGAGTTCAGATTCAAGGGTTCAATTCATCGATGCCTCTCTCGGTTACAGACCATGGCATATATGTGCCGATGGCCACACACGCACACCTACCGGACAAGGCCCATGAGCACGTTGAGGCCCAACCCAATAGGCCTAGCCTACACACACAGATCATGACATTCCCTCCCGCTTAAGCAGCAGCTTGCCCTCAAGCTGTGATCAATGTAGAATATCTTCCTTGGTGCCAAAAGTCTTCAGGGGTCTTCAATCATCAAATTGTAGAAGTGAAGTTTGCTGCAATATGCAAGGGAGCATGCTAGAACTGCAATGAGTGGAGGAGCTTTGTAAGCAGAATTTGAAAGACTATTGGAACTGCCCTTCAATAAAGGATTCTCCATCATGTCAAGAAAAGTGAAAATCAGATTGTCTAGAACATTATTGCAGTGCTCTGATCTCAGCAAATGAAAATCATCCACCACCTGCTGATCACCTTGACAGTCAAAATTTTCAGCAAATACTTGCTCCTGATTACTAGTTTTGCATTGATATGAGCCTGGTAGTAGCCATGTGCATAACCTTGAAGCCAACATAGCTAACCACTTAACTGAATACCATGGTGTCTGTAGCCAGTATACATCAAACACAAGTTGAAACTGATCAAGACATTTCCAGCTCAGACCTCTCACCAACTGCTCTGTCAGACTTGACTTCTCATCAACTAGCAAATGAATTATGTGGAGCTCAAGAATGACAATGTACAACACCCTGCTGCAGCCAAGCTCTATAGGAACCAATGTCAGACCAGTCAATGTACTGAGTTTTGCATCAGAAAGAACCCAGAAATGCTTCCCATGAACTGCACCCACATTATCTCTCAAGAAGCTCTCTGACAAGTCAAGCACGTCCCTAGGCTCGACAGTTCTGAAAGCACCCATGCTCTGTAAAGAGATCCCACGCTCAGGGCAGACCAAGTTGGTCTGGCAATCAACTTCACTGAAGTGCACACCAAACAACTGCACACTTGCTGGGGTTACTGTTCCATGCTCCGCCCAACGAATCATTGTGCAAGGTAACCATCCATACCATCTTAGTGCAAAGTGCATCTGCACAATAGACTGATAGTAACCGAACAACATCCCAGTAGGAACAGAGTGGCTTCTCAAGATGTTCACTGCTACATGCCTTCCAAATTGCTCAGAGAAATCCAATGAATTTTGCAATAATTGCATGTCAGTTCGCTGCTGCATTGCGACCTTGGCATCCTGTAGAAACACCATTCTCCTCATTCCCAGAAGCAAATGCAATGGCCAAATAAGCAGATAGCAAGCACACGCAGCTGAGCAGTAAACATTATCCAATAATGGCACCAATATAAGGAGCTGAACTGCAAAGGAGAAGTTGAAGCTCAATATGGAATACCAATCAAAATCTGACCAGCTACAACACCATTTCCATTCACGTTGTGACCAACTGACTTGGAATTGTGCGTTCGTTTGACAACCACCCAATGCCTGCACTTCTATTTTGGCAATAACCAGTACTAGTAACAGTGACTGCTTCTCCATATGATCATCGCAGAAAGATGGCCATGGAATTGGCCTGATCTGACCCCAAGATCTCAGCATCACAAGCTGCATATATGGTGAAAACTTCCCTTTGGCAACAAAGTGGTTAGGAAGAAAATCGGTATACCTGCTCAGCATACCAACAAATGCCACCACCTGAATCTGTACAGGCACGACGAGCTTGACAACCTCATCCGCAGAAAGCTCTACGGCCTTTGCTAGTGACAGCGGGACCCTGCTGGTACAAGAGTGGTGGCTCCACATTTTATCGAGCACCTTCGCTGCATAAATGGAGTGAGCGCCTGGCCTGCTCAAGGCAGCAGCAGGGACCATAGAAGGCATGTCCAGGGATGGCACAGGTATCCGTGGAGTCGTTGTCGTGGTAGGAGTCGCCGAGGAAGATGAACGCGGTGCCATATTACACCGGTCTCGAGTGACGCCAACATGGCTCTGCATGTCGTCTGCGTGGACACGGACCTCCCAGCGACGACGAAGAGGATGACGCGTCGGAGTCCCCTGTGGCAGCCCCGCTCGAAATGTATGGTGGTGGTGGTGCGTGCGAAGCAGAGGCAGACGATGAGGACGAAGGCGACGTGGGCGTCGGTGCGTGAGCCCGCCGCTGTTCCTGCCCCGGTCGTTCACGTCACGGCTGACATCCATGTCGCGTTCGGATGTGCGCCTCGTGGTCGAGGCCGTGGCGCCGAGGCCCCGCTTCTCCATTGCGGAGCATTGTGCTCGCGCGCGCGGTGGCGTTGAGACGCGCCCGCTCCACCGGTGATGAAGACGGCGAATCTCGTGACGCAGAGCGCGCCATCGTGGCCGAGGCCGCATGCCCAGCCCTTGGACGCGAAGGCGTGGAGGCCGTCCCTGCCGTGGAGGTCGTCGGTGGGGCTGAACGACCTTGCTGCGCATCATCGTCAATGCGTTCCTCTTGCTCTGGGATTCAACCCTCGCAGCCTTGGTCCGGATTGGGAACACGCGGGTTCGGCGCGGCCGGGTGGAACGCGAGGCTTCATGACTGACGGCGAGGAAGATGGGCGCTGTAGGCGTGGGCGGCGCATCTGGTGTCGCGGACATGGTCGACGACGGCGCCGATGCAGGGACGCGACCTGAGGGCGGTGCAGGTGTCGGCGGCGCAACTGCTGCCATGCCCGTCGTCGTCGGGATGGAGCACCTCGGTGAAGTAGTGGACGGCGACGACGAGGTCGGAGTAGCAGCGTCCGCCTGATCTCGCGAGCTCACGCCATGGATGGTGTCGAGAGTTTGCTTCATCATGTCGCCAAGTCCAGCGAGCTGCTTGGCGGCGTTGACGAAGGAGTCAAGTTGCTTCGCCATGGCATCGACCTTGGTGATGAGATCCTCTATCGACGACATTCGGGCAGGCGTCAGAGTGGATTCCGATTTGGGGAAAAAATTTCCGGCCAAATCAACCAGGAGCTGGTACCAATTGTCACGATCCGGATCAAGACCGTGATGGATAACTGGAAATTGGAGAGAATTCGGGGAAGAACAGCAGAGAATTTGGGACGAATAGCAAGAATAGCACGGGATTAGGGTTTCGACGAACGAAGTAGACGAGTTCGATTCAAGGGTTCAATTCATCGATGCCTCTCTCGGTTACAGACCATGGCATATATGTGCCGATGGCCACACACGCACACCTACTGGACAAGGCCCATGAGCACGTTGAGGCCCAACCCAATAGGCCTAGCCTACACACACAGATCATGACACACGCGTGCAAAGAAAAGAAGGCCTAATTGCCTTGGATCTCTATTGTCCCGAAGCTGAGAGATAATGTGTGACTGGTCTGGGAGATATAAGGTGAACTCGGTGATTAGGTCATAGCCTCTTAGGTGGACTGCGTGGCTGCTAATCGACTGGTTTCTTTAATTCTTTTGTTGGTCTCAGGTTCCGTCAGATTTGTTTGTCCTACTGAAATCCTTCAGTAATCCACGTTTGCGTACCTGGTACTGGAACACAGGCCAACACACATTTACGTTCCTGGGACTGGAATGCATGTCAACATTTGATTGCACGAGAAAACCAAATGAACTGGAACAGAGAACATTCGAACTGGACTGGACGGGATTTGATTACAGATGTTATTTATATATTGCAGAAGCAAAAGAGGCTGAGCCAGCTAAGCTTGAGGGTTTCAGTTCATCTGTAGTCAGGACCAAGGGTTTTGTTTTTTGTTTTTTTGTTTTTTTTTTGAACCTAGGATCAAGTTTTCAGTTCGCCTGTAGTCAGCACAAAGCCTCAAGCAATCTCTGGACCCAAAAGTTGTAAAAAGCGGGTGAATTCGAGTGTGTATAATTATCCTACCTCTCTGGCTAGTCCCAAAGATTCCCAGGGGGAGAAAAGAACAGAAGAAAACATGTGATTTCCGAACATTTTTGGGTATATTATAATTGAGACGGTTTCAGTAAGAAAACACAGAAGCAAACATGTAAGTGCACAGTTGACATAGACATGCAGTACACAGGGCTTAAAACAGATATTTTCCAGAGGCATTCATATCCTTAATAAGCAAGGAAAAAGAGTAAAAATCAATAGCATAAATAATAGTCAATACAGCACGCCTCAAAAAAAAAAAAAAAAAAAAAAAGTCAATACAGCAAAGGTCTTCATCACTTAGAAATTGGCCAAAAGTATAGGCTTGAGATTTAGAGCATCTGAAGCGAACCTACAATGTGCCACTAAATTCGACATGTGAACCATAAACGAGAAACATAAAAAGGCCTGGGATACCAATAACACTAATTAACTTTGGTGAGTTCAATGTTATTCTCCAACAGGTTCACTAAAATGCGCAGCAGAAGGTGGACAAGGTGGCGGCCATGGCCATATTTATATATGATTTCAACCTTGAGGTTCTCACACAGCAAATCCAGTCCACTGAGCTCAGAAGATGAGGTCCTGTTGAGTATGGCCGCTCCTTTCTTTTTGCTAGAATATTTTGGGAACTGTGGACAACACAAAAGATGTAAGACTTATAAACCATGTTGGTTAAGTAACAAGTTTAAAACCAAACTACAGTATACCTTGCAGTGCTGCAAAGTGAGCTTCTCCAGAACAGGTGAACATTGAAGAAAGAACATCAATATGTGGAAGTTGTCACTGAGATCACATCTGCTCAGCATTAAGTTCCTCAAGTTCTTGAATTTTTGGAACCTGGATTCCTCACCGAGCACCTGAAGTACATCATAGATACTTAGTACAATAACATTACTGGAGTGAATAAATTGAAAAATTTCCAGAGACAGCGAAATAGCGATGCATACCCTCGACCCGACGCCTGACAACTCTAAGCTTGTCACATTTGATATGGTACATAGAAGCTTGGACTGATCGTTGTTAAGTTTACATATCTCGGAGGTATAATATCTGTGGCCCTTAAGATGAATCGAGGCCTTGGCAAGGGATGACACCTCGTTTATCAAAACACCACCACGAAACTGGTAAGTCTTCACTGCCAGGTTCAGATACGAAACAGCAGGGGCCAAGATAACCAGCATACACTGCTGCGTATTCGAGCCGCCATCAATAACCAGTGTCTTCAGTGTGGGCGATGCAATCATGGAAAGATTGCGCCATCTACAATGCTTCAGAACCATGGTCTTGAGCGACTGGGAGGTGACCGACTCAATCTGACAACTGCAGTCCTCCAGCTCCAAATCCTCCAAAGAGCGGCACGCTGAATTAACACGCTTCATGAAGCCATTATCCAGAAATACATGGCAGAGATGCAGGCTTTTGAGGTGCCAGGAACCAGAGCCCACTCCTCCACGCTGTCCGGGCCGGTCTGGGGATGTGCAGTACTTCATCGCGCGACGGAGCCATCCTGCTGCCAGTCTGTCGCTAAACCCCGGTGCCCTGCTCCTATCAATACGCAGGCGGAACGAATCCAGCTGCGCAATGTCACAGTGGCGCATCAGGTTCACGGTGAAATCCTCAAAGTCCTCCCACTCCCTGTGCTTGCGCTTGCTGTTGCTCTCGTAGCTGTTACCGCCATAGACGATAAAATCAGAGTCGGAGCTAGAGTCGGAGCCGTCGTCGTCAGAAGAAGCCATGATGTCAGAGTCATCAGAGCTTTCAAGATCAGATTCGGAGCTGTTGCCGCCCGAATCAGGGGCGAGGATGAAGTCAGAATCAGAGCTTTCAAGATCAGATTCAGAGGTGTCGCCGTCAGAATCAGTACCAGAATTGTCCTCACCACCAGAGCCAGAGTTCTCATCACCACCAGAGCCAGAGCTGTGGTGAGCAACGGGCACCGTCCTGAACTCATCCGCGTCCACGTCGAGGCGCGGCACCGAGCGCCACAGGTGCCTCCAGCGCCTGGACAGCACGCACGTCCGCACCACCAGCCGGGCCTTCAGGAAGGACATGATGGTGTGCAGGAGGCAGTCCGGCAGCGAGCTCAGCCGGTCCGGGCCGGCGGCCGAGTAGTCGCCACCGCCACCGCCACCGCCACCGCTGCCATCACCACCACTTGCACGGGCCTGCTCCGCCTCCTCAGCCTCCATGGCGGCCCTACTCCCACACAGAGCAATTCCTCCGTCAGATGATGAAATAACCCACAACAAAAATTAATAATAAATAAACAAAAAACAAAAACCCTATTTCTATCTTCACAAAGCACAGCATAATCCAGTTGGATTACTAGGTGAATCGAGCTGCTAGATCGAGAGGCGACGCAAGAATTCAAGCAATGGCGAAGCATTGCCGAACAGGATGGGAGAGAAACCTTAATCGGGAGGCTGAAATCGAGAAGGGTTGACGAGGGCCGAAGGCAGTCAAGGCCTCGGGAAGCGGGGGCGAAAGAGGAGCGGGGCTTACCGGTGCCGCAGCGTGAGAAGGGGGAGGAGTGGATCCCGCCGGAGGAGACGCGGGCGTGGGGTGAGGAGGGCGGCGCCGCCGCGAGCGGGGGGAGGAGCGGCCGCCGAAAGTCTAGTCTCGTCTCCCTCTACGGCGGCGGCGAGGAAGCAGGGGAATGGGAGAGTAGAGCGCCGAGGAGTTTTGGGCCGGCCTGCAAAAGGCCCATTTTGGGATTTTTTTCTTTTTTCTTTTTTGCTTCCGAAATTTATCCATTTCTCGATTACGAACTTGTGTCTTGCAAATTTTATATCAGAGCTATTGCTACCTAGCGAACGAAACATTAGTCCTAATAGCTTATTTAAACAGAGATTTCAATAGCTGGGCAAGTTGTTGGCCAAACACCTACCTAATTAAAAAGTTAGATGCTCTTAAATAAATAAATAAATACACAAGTTTTTGTCTGTCATAAACCAATATAACTTGGTTGTTTGTTTCATTATTTGGCTTTTGACTAAAAAGTCCAAAGAGAAATTTACAAGCGATATGACCATTTATCTCTGCACTCAATTAATCTCTAGGCCTCAATTGACATGTTGTATACCTGTATTCCACCCTTTTTCAGCCAATGGCATCACGAGTTTAGGGATGAAAGGTGGGTTATCCTTGAACCCAAAAAACGATAATAAAAGGATAACCGGCCTTGCATCCTATGAGTAGTGTACCATTTATTGCCACACTTGTGTGCGAGTCCAAACGACTACCACTTCGGTTGTACCATCCACCTTGCCACCTTGGTAACACTAAGAGCATCTGCAAGGAACTTTACAAATGAGTTTTGCATTTGTTGTTGTTTACAAAGTCCCAAACCAAAATACAAAGTCTAAAAATAGGCTAACTCCAAGAGACTTTGCATTTGGACTTGGCAATTACCCAATTTGGTGCCAGAGGGAGGACCGGGCGCATGCCGAGGAGGGATTTCCACGCGCGAGAGGGAGGGGAATCGCGTTTGCCAAAGCGAGCGGCCTCTGCATAAATGCCAAACCGAGGCTGATAATTGCAAAGTTTGCACAAATGCAAAACTAATATGCAAAAACCATTGGAGCCCTCTTTTTCAGGTTTTTGGCAAATTCTCAAATGCAAAACTCATTTGCAAAGTCCCTTGGAGATGCTCTAAGGTAGGGATTAGGGTCCAAACGACTAGCATAGGTATGAGAACTTGAACAAGGTGGTTCGGACTTTTTGCTTCATCGGTCGGAGTGATACAACATCCATAGGAATATATTCCTAGAATCCAAACCATCTCATCCTAGATGGGTTGATACAATTCCATCAACCAAACGCTTTGAACCTAGATCTATCGGGGACTATTCCATACACATCTCATATTTGGTCCAAAATGTTAAATAGTTAGGCAAATTCCAGATTACTTTCCAGATTAAAACCAGAATATAAAAGCATGTCAAGATGATCAACTAGATTGAGCATGGCATGATTACTAGCATGACAGATTAACAGATCACACAAATCAGCATAATAAATCATGATATCGCATAACATGAACATGAAGACTAGTGCATACACGGCTCGTACACTAGATAGATTGATCATTGTGAACGACAAGATTAGATCACCAAGATTATACCTGCAAACTGTAGAAGTACTTGGTGGTCGAGATGCAAATGGAGATGTCTCAATGTTGATGTCGTCGAAGGCGAGCTCAATGTCGTCGATGATTGGCGGTGGAAGACTTCTCTGGACCTGACGACGAATAGGCCGGGACGTAGCGCCGCGGCGCCGCCTGACTTCGATGGAAGACGATCTGTCGTGAAGATTGGGAGCAGTCGCGTGAAGAGCACTTCCCAAAAACCTTATTCGCTTTCTCCCGGTGCAGGATCGCAAAGACAAGAGTTCCGGAGACCTACTGACCTGGTTGCTGGTGCACGCAAACAATCGGGCTGGAGTAGCTACGGCGGCGCCACAGCGAGAAGAGACAAAAACTCTATCTCGGCTGGAGTAGCTACGGCGGCGCCACAGCTAGAAGAGACAAAAACTCTATCTCAATTGGATGTGCTTTGGCGTGGCCGGTAGGCTGCTTATATCCCGACTCTGCAACTTGAAGGCCAAGAAAACCAAGAACCAAAACTACAAGGCGCCCCGCCCGGCGAGGCGAGCAAGCAAGCATGTATGGATTTCCCTTTCTCCTCCCCACACTACACTTGAGGAAGTGGAGAGAATTTCCATATTTATATATAGCTACCTCCACTTCAACTAGTAAGGTGGTACTAAAGAGTTTCCACACCCTCTCTTGCTTCTCATGAATGGGCCTTTGAGATTTCTCTAGAAATTTTAGAATTTGTTATTGGGCCAAGCCCATCTAAATTCCAACCCAAAAACCAAACACAACATTGTGCAGGCAGGCATCCATTCTATGCATGATTCTAAAATCGGAAAGTCTTTTTAGAATATATATAAGAGTATATGAGACCCCAAAAATAGATTTTGACCATTAGTTTCGCTTATAATATAAAGTTAGCGGCTAAAAAATCAATATCATCTTATAGGGTTAGCCACGGAGGGCTCCACTGAGGCGCCGCCACCGACGTTTTGTGCTCCCGCCGATGAGGTCGCTGGTTCCTTACGCCTCCGGCGGCCCTTGGGGCCTCGGATGTGCAGGGAACCGTGTGACCTTGACCGGCGGTGTAGATTAGATCCCTTTTCTAGGGTTAGGGTTTCCGGCGGCGCGAGCTTGGTGGAGGTGGCAGCGCAGCTATGGTGGAATAACGTCTTCCCGGTCTTCGTCCACCTCGTCGTCGCCTGCTCCGGTAACGATGGGAGGGAGGCCTGTGAGGCGGTGTAGGAGTCTACGGCGGCTGCTGTTTCGTCGTCGTGAGGGAGCGGCGATGCTCGTGCCGCGTTTAAGGTCAAGGCTACGATGGCGGCTGAGGGCATGGCGGCAAGATGGAATGCGGTGGGTCGAACTGCTGCCGGTGGCACGGATCGGGATTGAGCGAGCTTGGCTTCACTACGACGGCGGATGCCATCGTCGGTGCCGCTCTCATCGTTCCAACCTGGATTGTGATCCTGACGGATGGGTGCTCAAAGACTTCTTCGCCTCCGCGAGATTGAGCGTCTGCTGCTGTCCACCTCAACGCCGGTGGTTTCCTCCGGCTTCTGGTGATTCAGGTTTGGCGGCGTCGGCTGGTGTCAGCGATCTTCGTCGGCAGCGGATGTGGCCGGCTTCTTTTCTCGTACAATATAGGTTGGACAGCTATCCTACGTATCCTTATTCGGTGTACTTGTATTTGGACGATTAATTAATACATGTATGCATTATATAAAAAAATGAGTATATGAGACCCATCGTTTTAATTTGGAAGCGTCTAGGTATCATTTGGCTGATTTCTGTTAGGCCTTCTTTAGATTCCAAACTTGGTGGTCAAAATCTGCATAGTAAGTGTCCCGCTACACTGTAGCAATTTTGTTTTTATTTGGTAATAATTGTCCAAACATTGATTAATTAGGTTTAAAATATTCGTCTCACAAAGTACAATAAAACTGTGCAATTAGTTTTTTATTTCATCTATATTTAGTACTCCATATATGTATCGATATTTTGATATGATGGGGAATAGCAATTCTGCAAAGTGAATTTGGGAGCCAAAGTTTGGAATCTAAACAAGGCCTTAGTGTTTCGGTCAATTTTTTCTCAATCAATTAGGCTAATGCGCGCAATCACTCGCATGCTTGTGGTCCCAGGCACGATCCACTCCCTTCTCCTCCTGCTGCATGTGGCCGACGCCATGCATGCATGCTGAGAAATATTTTAAAAAATTAAAAAATTGACAGAAAAATGAAAATAAAAAATTTTAAAAACAGAACTCATTTAACTAAAACTAAAATGAAAAAATAATCAAACTAAAAATAAAAACCCTTGAAAAAACATAAAACATTTACTACTAAAATTTAATTGACGGAGAAAAGGGTTTCTACACCTCCCTCGTCTCCTGCTGCCTCTGACGCTTCCGGTTGGATTGGAGCCTCTCCTCACACGGCAGGCTGGAGGCTCCGGCCCAGGCGCTCGGTAAGCCCATTTCCTGGACCACCCATCTCTGCGCCGTCGACACGCATAATAATGTTGTAATACATAAGGACTATATCCTAGAAGGAAAGGAAAAGGAAGAATCCTAATTATAGTCCGTTTGTATGTGGGCTCTTACCAAAACTTTAGCCCTTGGCAGGACTATATATACGTGGGAGCTCTATGTTGTAATCATCAATATTTAGAGAAATAAAGAATAGTCTCCCTACCTTGTGTCTACTTGTTCTACTTTCATCTATCATGTTGATCGTGCTGATAACGTGTTATAAAACATGTTGCCAGCGGTTAGGACCCATTGTTCCATGAACGACGTGTTACTGTTGATGTTATGCTCGAGACAGGATTATGTCCAAAACTCCAAACCAGGCACGACTCCGAACCATATACGTAACCATATATGTACGAGCACTCTGCATATATATACAGACATAGATGGAATTTTTAATCTCTTACACGTGAAGCCAGCAGTAACGTATCCCTGCAGGATATACAAACGCACACACACATACATGTGTTGTATTTGGTACTGACTTGTAGTCGCGCTGCGGCCCGTATACCACACGTCGGAATGATTATATACTGGGCGTTAGGAGTCCTTGGCATCATCTCGTCTTGCATGCCTGAGTTGCATTTTTAGCCTCATGGGACACGGCTAGCATGCCGCAAAAATATCCTGCTAGTGTGTGATGATCCCATATAGCTCTAGCTGCAGGGAATCGTTCATGTCCTAATAGACAAGGAGATCTCTAGCCGATCCTAATAGTCAAAGTATGGTGCTCCTGGAGCCTCTCCCCGAACCCGGTGAGCTCCAGCCCCAGCCTCCCGCCGCCCTCCACCAGCCACCGCCAGCGCGGCTCACCCCCGCCACCCCCGCCCAAGCTCTCTCCGGCGCGCAGCCTCCCGAAACCAGCCGCTCGGCCAGCACCTGCCGCTCCGACGCGACACCAGCAGCCCCCCCAAAACTGCTCCGCTCCGCGGGCGAGGCAGGTTCCCTACCCGTGAAGTCTGAAGCATGGAAGAAGAAGGTATGCGTCCTGATCCCCTCCCGCCGCCCCGGCATCGCCTTCCAAGACTACCTTCTCCGCAACTTCTCTACCGCTCCGCCGCCCCGCCATGCCCCGGCTCCCGGCGGCTCCGACCGGCCGCCTTTGGGTGTCTTCCACCTCGCTACCTCCTCGTCCGTTCTTCAGGTATCCAACACCCTCTCCTACCACCTCGCCGCCCCTCCCGTGCTCCTCCGCGCCGCCAAGGAGTCCGGCGCCGTCTTCTCCGTCGAGGTCGCCGGCGTCGGAGTAGCCGTTGCAATCGCGCTCCGCGGACCGTTGGAACCGGCAGTTCAAACTCGCGCTCCACGTCACCCGCCACGCGGCCGAGTCCTACGTGGCGAAAATCCTTGACCCGGGGCTCGAGGTGGGCACGCGGCTCGTCCCGCTCCGCTTCCCGCCCCTGTCCCAAACTCCGCCCGGGACGGCTCTCTGCCACCCGCCGCTCCCGTTCTGACCCTCCCCTGCTCCCCTTCAAGGCGCAGGCCTGCCTGCCAGGGGACAAAATCCTCCTCCAGATCCGCTTACCTCATCCTCCTCCCCACCCCGTCCGCTCCCGCCGCTCCCCCTCCTCCCCCTACCCGACTCGTTCCGCCCGCGCGCCGCGCGCGACGTGACCGGCGGCGCCCTTGAGCCCAACGCCGCCAGCTGCCACCAAATCTCTTGTAGAGATGCGGTTGCCGCCATTACTCCGGCCACCAGCCCGCCGAAAACGTTCAAGGACGCGGTGATGGCGCCGGCAGCCCCTCCCCTATTTAAACGCTCCCCCCCTCGCTTTGTCCCTCCACCAAACATTGCTTCAAGTGCTTTGCTAGAGATCACTTTGCATCCGCGGCGCCCGCGATCCCGTTCGCTGCAAGAAGTGTGGGTGCTCCGGCCACATGGAGCGCTCTCCCGCAAGTCCCGCCGCCGCCGGGACACCCCGTGGCCCTTGGTCGACGGTGTGCCCGCCCGCTTTGCTCTCGGTCCCCCGATTCCTCCGACCGCTCCTCCATGACGCTCACGCCGCCTACCGCAACCTCCGCCATCCGCTCATCATCCGCCTACCGCTCCATCCTCGGCTACACCACCCCGCCGCCTACACTTTCCACCACCACCCCGACCGCCCTCGCCACTCCCCTCCCCACCCACCCCGCCCACCCCCACACCGGCGCCGGCGGTGGACCGCTCGGCGGTCCCCATCGCCCACTCCATGCGCTCGGCTGCCGGCGGGGGACTACCGTGGGATGAGTTCTCCGCCCACGACGTGGAGGACTCCCCGGCTGCTGGCGGCGAAGCGGAACCGGAGGACGAGTACGCTGCCTTCACCCAGCTCTCCAGCGACTCTGACCCGGCCTCCTTGGATCCCAACTCCGAGGCGGCCGGCGACACCACCAACACGGAGGACCTCGTCGATTCAGACGGGTCCCCGTTCCGGGTGGACTCGGACATCCACGAGGACGGCGCGGCGGCTGGAATCCTGTGGATGCCCCAGGGAGACCGTGGCCGGGTGGAGAGGATCGCGTACGCCTTCATCAGCAACGAGGGACCAGTCCACAACCCCGCGCCCTTCATCCACGACGCCGTCTTCTCCGTCGCCCCCACCATCAATTTTCACATGCTGCCCTCCTCCATTGGGCATATGCTTCTGTTTTTTGACAGCAAGGCGGACAGGGACGCGGTGGCGGCCCGAGCCCCATCATTCACGAGGAGGCACGCCTCACCCTGGAGTGCTCCGAGGAGACGTCCGGGCGGTTCACCGTGGACCTGCCATGGCTGGTGGCCGTGGCCGCCGTCGGCTTCCCCGACGACCACTGGAACGAGGAGGGGATCAAGGCGGCATTCCGGAGGATCGGCCGGTGATCGAGATCGACCCAACCGCATCGAGGCAAACCGGCGCTTCTTCCCCGTCGACCTCTCCTCCGTCCGTCGTCCTCGCCGGAGCCGCCCGTCGGGCATCCGGAAGACGTCGTCGTCGGCAACGTGGAGGAGGCCGCTCGCGGCGGGCGGCCGCCACCTCCTTCACCCTCTCGGTCTGCGCGCTCGGCCACGGGCGGCCCAGCTGGACGCCCTCGGCAACTTGCGAAGCTTCTTCCCCCGGCCTCCTGGGTCTGGAGGCAACGACAACGGCGGCTTCCAGGCCCCTCCTGCCCCAGCGACTGGCGGGCCTACGTCTGGTGGGCCTGCGTTTGGGCCGGTAAGGCCGGGCGCCTCCATGGGCTGGCTGTTCTCCCGCGGGGCTGGCTTCGGGCCGGACCTGCTGGACGAGCAGCTGGGCCGTGGTGTGTGGGCGCTTGGGAGGCCTGCCACCGGCCTGCGCGCCTGCCGTCTCCAGCTGGGGGGGGCGGAGCCCCGATCGGACTTGTGGCACCGCCTCCACTCGCCTCGCGCCGTGGTACGAGGAGGAGCTCGCCCCTCCACCGCCTCCTCCTCCGTCGCCGGTGGTGGACTCGGAGGGGCGCGCGCCGCCGCCGCCCCCCCAGGCTCCGCGTGGGCGCCCGCGCGGCCGTCGCCCAGCGCCGTCCGCCCCAAAACGCGCCAGCGCCCGCCTCGCCAAGAAGGAGCAGGCGCACTTCGTCCCGGTGGCCTCCATGGCTATCCAGCGCAAGGCTCTTAAGGAGAGCCTCTCCTCATGCTCGGCCGCCCTCAAGAAGCAAGTCTCCGGGCGCAACCTGCTTGGGAGGAAGAACCCGCTGGGCGCCCTCGACCTCGGCCGCCTGGCACGCGCTGCAGGACTCTCCTGCAAGGATCGTAAGGCGGTGGCGACCGCCGCGGCGACCCCCAACGTTTCCCCATGAGGAGCGGAGCGCCGGGTCCCCGGGCGTTTGGCGGCCGCCCCTTCCCCCACAGCCGCCTAGTTACCGTGTGTCGTGCCTTTGGCCGGCGCCACGACCTCTCCGGCTGCGCCCGTGAAGTCAGTGCGTCCGCCCTCCGTTAGTTTTTTCGTTTCGTTGTTGTTGTCGTTGCTCGCCGCCGCCGCCGCCCGCTCGTAGTCAGTCCGGGTCTACGCCTGTCAGCGTGCAGGACTTTTTCCACCATCCGCTCCGGCTGCGTCCGTGAAGATGGCCGCCTCTGTCCAAGCACGCCGCCGCCCACCAGTGTCCAATGAGTGCAAATTGTTTCGCTTACTCCTTAGTGTCATGGAATGTCCGCGGCCTCGGCCGGCAGGACAAGTGTGATGCTGTTCGCGACACGATCTCCCTCACCCGCCCTCACATCGTTTGTGTTCAAGAGTCAAAGCTCGCCGTGTTCGACCGGTTCAAGTGCGGCTCGTCTTCCCACCATACCTCTCCGGCTTCGCCTTCACCCCGCCGGACGGCTCCAGGGGCGGCCTGATCACGGTCTGGAACCCCTCTGTGGTCACCGCCGGTCCTCCCTCCTGGAGTGACTTTTCCCTCTCCGTGCCGTTCACCTCCACCACCTCCGACCATGCTTTCACCCTCACCAACATCTATGCGCCATCCGATCATCGTGAGAGACGGACAGCTTCCTCTCCGTCCGCTCTCCATTGCGCCCCCCCTTCCACGCACCGGCTCGCCGTAGGGGATTTTAACCTTACGAGGAACCCCGCGGACAAGAACACGTCCGGCTTCAATCCAGCTCTTGCCCAAGTTTAACCGCTCCATCAATGACCTCGAGTGGATTGAGATCCCCCGTTGGATAGATTGTACACGTGGTCGAACAAGAGAAGGTCCCCGACCCGGCTAGGCTTGACCGCGTATTCGTCAACAACGCGTTCGCCTCCGTCTTCCCCAACACCACGCTCTCCTCGCGCCTTGGTTCCACCTCGGACCATGTCCCCCTCACCCTGTCCATCCCCACCAGCGTCCCAAGGACCAACCGGTTCCGTTTTGAAAACAGCTGGCTTCTCAGCTCCTCCTTCCTCCCTTGCGTCTCCGACGCCTGGTCGCATGCCCCAGCAACGCAAGACGCGGCGGGCAACCTTGTGGCCCGGATTAAAGCCCTTCGCGGGGCCGCAAAAACCTGGGCCCGGGCTCGACGTCGCCCGCCCCACGTGTACTCCAACGCCGCCTTCATCGTTCTGCTGCTGGACCTGTATGAGGAGATGCGGGTCCTCACGGCAGGCGAACACCGTCTACGAGCTCTCTGCCGTGATCAGATGGCGTCGTTCATCGCCCATCGCGCCGCCTACTGGAAACAACGCGGGAAATTCAAAGCTCTCCGTGAGGGCGACGCCAACACACGTTTCTTCCACGCCAGAGCCTCGGCGAGAATGCGCTGCAATGGCATCCGCGCCCGGACGTCGACGGTGTGCCCGTAATCGCACACAACGCCAAGGTCGCAGCCCTCACCTCTTACTACTCCGATATCCGGGTCAAGGGCCGGCGTCCGAGTGGAGCTTCGAGCCGTCACAACTCTACGCCGGGCAAGCCGAGCCGACGCCTCCGCCCGATCGCCCCTTTCTCCTCTAAGGAGGCACTCCTGGCAATCAAGGCCATGGACCGGGACAGCGCGCCGGGGCCGGACGGGGTGGGGCCTGCCTTCTACTCCGCTGCCTGGGATGTGGCTCAAGACGCGGTCATGGCCTTCCTCCATGATTTCCACGATGAAAAGGCGGACTGCGCGCGCGTGAACCGGGCGCGATCGTCCTCATCCCGAAAACCCCGGCCCGCGAACACGCCATCGGCGTTCCGCCCCGTGTCCCTTCAAAATTGCCCCATCAAAATTGCCACCAAAATGCTCACCACGCGCCTACAACAGCAGATCGCCTCTCTCATTGATGTGGACCAAACCGGGTTCATAAAAGGCCGCTCCATCTCGAAAATTTCGTCTACGCGGCCGAGTTGGTCCAATGTTGCCACAAACGCCGCGCTCCCGCTCTCGTCGTCAAACTTGATTTCGCCAAGGCGTTCGACTCCGTCAAGCGGGAGAGCCTTCGCGATCCTTGAGGCGCGCGGGTTCCGGACAAGTGGACACGGTGGATGCGCGCGCTGCTGGTGTCGTCCAAGTCCGCCGTTCGGTGAACGGCTTGCCGGACCTTGGATCACACCTGCAAACGAGGGCTTCGCCGGGGGACGCCTTGTCTCCGTACCTCTTCCTCCTCGTCGCCGACGTTCTACAATGACTAATCAAGAGTGATGGGGGATCCAACACCCCATTGATGCCGACGGCCCCCGCACGGTCCTACGGACGCCGATGACACGATTATCGTGCTCCGCGCGGACGAGACCCGGCACGGCGTCGCGGCGAGCCAGCCGGATTGCTTTGCCTCCGCCACCGGCCTAGTGATCAACTACTCCAAAAGTACCGTCACGCCGATGAACGTGGACGGGCGGCGGCCTCCATGCCGCAAATGCCGGGCATTCGCGCGGGCGGTTTCCGCAGACTTACAGGGCTCCCACGTCGAACACCAAGGCTGCGCTGTTCGCGTTCGCGCCACCGATCGCTAAAGTCGACAAGTACCTCGCGGGGTGGAAGGCCTCCTTGCTAACTACTTTGCCGGGCGTGTGGTCCTTGTGAACGCGGTTGAGCGGCTTACCAACATACGCCATGGGGGCCATGCTCCTCCCACTGGGGTCCGGGACGCCATTGATGCTAGGAGAAGAGCTTTCCTATGGGCCGGGTCGACAAGACTAGCGGTGCAAAGTGCCTCATTGCACGGGAACGGGTGTGCGGCGAAAGAAGACGGTGGCCTCGGCGTTCGGCGTCTCGACACACAAAACGCGACGCTGCTCCTCAAACCGATTCACCGCCTTCATCACCCCCGTGAATCTGCGTGGGCCGGGCCGGGTCTTGGGACGGACCTCCCCGCACAATCTTGAAGGGTCCCTCGCCGGAGACCCCGGTGCGCCCTACGGCAACTCCTCCCGGCGTACCAAAAAATCACCCGGGTTACGGTGGGCAACGGGCAACACACGGACTTCGGCGAGACCACGGGCCGGGGACGCCCCCTTGTCCGACCTCGCCCGGCCCTCTTCGATCACGCAAGAGTCACCACGCCCACGGTGAGCGACGTTCGTCGCGCGGGCTGCGTGGCGTCGTGCGGAACGCCTTACCACACGGGCCGAGAGAAGAATTTGAGCTTCTCCTGTGCCTCCTCGACGACGTCGGGCTAACCGAGGATGATGATGAGCGCTCCTGCTGCTTTACCGCCAAGGGCGGCGCCTCTGCTCCGGCGATCTCTGAGCCTCGATGCGCGGAGATCAACCATGCCCGTCCTTCAAATTCGTCGGCGGAACCATGCTCCCCCAAGAGTCAAGTTGTTCGCGTGGACACTCACTAAAACCGCATCCAATGCAAAACAACCCCGAGGCGTAAGAACATCCTGCAAAACGCCACCGCGACGTCGTGGGCGGGCGGACGAGTCGGCCGATCACATTATCTCGGGCTGCTCCTTTGCCAAAGCCTTCGGGCGCCGTGTCGGTTGGCGGCCGGCTCGGATCGCCCCGGTGACGGAGCTCGGAATACATTAGCCCCTGCTCGGGTTCTGCGGCCGCCAAAAACACGATCCTTTGCTCTCTCTGCGGCAACTCGGGAAGCATCGCCATGACGTCGTCTTCCGTGGTCTTCCCCCGACATCAACAGGCTCCGAGCACCCGCAAAGAGGTGGCGAGCTCCTGGACCTGTCTCCTACCGAAAAGAACGAGACTCGCTACGTTTTGGCGTTCACTTACTAGTCGTAATCCTTCTCCCTCCCCTCGGTTGTATTCTCTTTGGATTGGCAACAAATGCCCTTCCACCCCCTAGCTTCGGCTAGCATCAGTGGAATGAAAATTCAGGTGGGGAAGAGTTCCTCCCCCCCGGTGTTTGTCTCAAAAAAAAAAAATCGTTCATGTCTTTCGACTGTACGTCGAGATTCATGTTTCGACCGCTCATATGGACTCGCATAAGTAAACTGGTATGGAGTAGCCTGAAGCTTGTTTCTAAAATATCAGACCATAATAAACGTATCTATCATGTTGTCTGCCTGGATTGAGTTCAACCCACCTGCGGCTCCTTGTCACCGCCTGATTTAGCCTGAAGCTGCAGTTTGCACATAATATGGACATTGCAAGTTTGTGTGGAGTCACTGAATGACTTAAAATATTTATTTTCTTTTGAATGCATTTATTTATCACATATTTTGAATAATATGCCATGTAGATATAAGATAAAATTTCTCTAGAAACATGGTATATGGTATATGAGCTCTCTAAATCATGCAGATTTTAGACCACCTTTGAGAGTCTCATATTTATTTTTCCTAGCATAATGAATTTTGGGATGAATGAATGTTTGGTACAAATTCTGAAATTTAGTATGTACCATAATCCTAAAAAATGCCAGGATGCTTCTAAGAATATTTTGAATAACCATCCATTACCTTTTTGCGCCTTATTACTACTTATTTACACGCAGTAAACCTATATACACATGATTTTATTATAATGATATATGCATACTTTCATGAAGAAAGAATATCGTGGACTTGGCTTGGATGGCATAATTATTTGTTATGGTTATTATTAAATCCATAAAGGATATTTGACTACCATTAAAGTGTAGTGATAATTACTCTCCAGAATGAGTATGCGGCCGGGAGAGGTAACAAATGAATTGTGGTACTCACCGAATAAGTAAAATCCCAAATTATGATTACAGAATATCATATTGCATTGAAATTTGAATTTCATGCTTGTATACCTATAGATTGAGGTATAATGCTGCTCTATAAATAATAGCTTGAAGCTTTATACTAAATGTCTAGAAGACAAGATGGTAAATAAGATTTTATCAATGCATATTCTCGAAGAAATGTCTCTTGTGTATAGAATATCACAGAGCAATGTAATACATGAAGTATTTAAATTTACCATTACTCAAACAGAAATTGAGTTGAATTTTTTGACAGCTTTATAAACCAGGATATTGTCAATTGTATTAACTTTGAATATGTGACTTGCATATATCATACTACTAGAAGGATTGAGCAAGCATGAAGCTGCTAGATGTCAAGCGTTGAAGCTAAGACATATAAGAACTTTTAAAGAATGTAAATCATGTGCTTATAAATTTGTTTTCTTTGGTGCTTGTTGACATTTCTAACGCCACTCAGTGTTAGGTTGTCATCCCCAACATGGCGCCAAAAATGCTGGTACTAATAAATGCAACTGCTTCTAGAAATAAATATGGGATCCGCAAGCGCACAGATAATACCGATGTAGCATTTTAACCAGGATTAATCCAGGTATCGTTATTTATAATTTACCTTTGGGAAGGGAATGCACTTGGATAATGAGTGATGAGCAATGCACATGCGATAATGGAGAGCTTAACCTTGTACGTATCGATTATCTCATACGGGGTAAGTGTCACATAAAATATAGGAATGAATGATAATTGACATAAGATAAATGAGAGCATTTAACCACATAAAATAATAGTAACCATCTCAATTTAGCACTCTAAGCTTATAACACTAGCATGGACTAGGACGATCTAGGGTATAATCCTATGTTATTCTAACTATAAAGTCCAAGCATACAATAATTAGTGCAAGAACATCTAGCAATCATGGCGGGAAAAGGTTACATCTATGCATAGTGATATTACTAGAGAAGACTAGAGACATAGCAATGACTTCAATGTAATAGGGGTGTTCTGCTAGACCTATACTCGGGAGAAGGGCTACAAAGGACTCAACAGGGCCCATCACTCCGCGATCTACCCCACGATCCGGAATATAGGGTGCAATCGCAGATAAATACGGTCCAGGCACCATGCCTACACAATATCTATCACTCACCCATTGGCCTATGAGCAAGCGCTATACGATCCTATGCATAAACATAATTCTAGTCCAACTAAGCTAAACATATAATCAAAGTAAACTAAGAACAATATAATTGAGAACATAATCAAATAGAGCAAAGTCAATTCTGATATAATAGAATAGAATAAAGTACTATTCATAGTATCACAAACAATGATGAATATTACAAGAATGTAGAGGGGGAATTACCAAGAACTCCGACAGATCCGGACTCCAAGCTAGGCTTGATTCCCTCTAGATCTATTCCTATGTAGCTATGCTAGCTCTAATTGAGATGGTGGCTCTGGCTTCTCTGAATTCTCTCAGATGAATGAATGGAGAATGAATTAGGGTTTCTCCCAAGGTCAGGAGCTCTAAATATATAGCCCTCTAGGATGCACCACAGCCCTTGGATCAAACCGACCTAAACGGACGATTATTATTCATCCTCAAAGGCGGTGGAGGCATAATCCGCGAGACTCAACCTGATTGGTTGAGGGGGAGGGGCGGCCGACTCCATGCCAGGGGCGGCCGCCTCTGGTCAATGCCAGCTGGGCCCTCGGTTTCAGGTGTCGCCTTCTGGAGTCTTCTAGAGTATACAATTTTACCCGTTCGGTCTTTATCTCTATGTAATCCCGACATGTGGGCCTTCATTAGGTTCTTTCCTGATAACCCCATGCAAAAATAGACAATCACCAAAACTCGTGGAATTCTGTCAGTGTAACCCCTATATCTAATAGGTGAACTCATTTTAGTCCCTTCTCTTGCTGCGTTGACGGTATAAATTTGATACTTAATCACCGTCAACAAACTCCCCCAAGCTTACCTTTTGCTCGTCCCTGAGCAAAGATAGACTCAGTGATGGATCAGGAGTTGCTACAATGCTTTCACTCCTCATAAGTACACATGGGTTCAAATAAGAACTCTCCTCTGGATTAGAGTGAACTATTCTGACTCAAAACTTACTCATATTACCTTTCACCATGGGGCTTGTAACCGTCACTTGGGTCTTGAGTAGTTGAAAGATAGAATGGTCAAGTCAAGCGCCATGTTTCTCGCTCTTTGATCAACTATTATTCCAGAGTTTTTGCAAGGTTTTGAAATAAAACTCAGAGTTCCTTGTATGAATCTTTTAGGTCTCTCATTTGTCGTATTTCTGGATCCTCTCCAAGGCATGAGTAGTGTATGCCTTCTCTCTTCTCTCAAAATATGTGGTATTTGTGGAACTAAGGCATAGTGGAAAGTGCCTTCTCTCTCTCACCCTACTTTCTAATAGGCTTATGTGGAGCTCATAGGTGGGGAGACACTAAAAACTCACTTGCATATATTACACAGTTAAGCCATGGATCCAAAGGAATTAAAATAATAATAAAGTCATATGTGCATGTGAATGAGGGAATGGGATGAATGATAGGATGATGATGATAAGGAAATGATTATGAGGGGTGATCACTTGGTGAACATCTACTTCTACACTTGCTCCTTTGGGGATAACATGACTCCCTTTATTCAGAAACTTTGAAACTTCTTGAAGGAAGGACTTGGCTACTCTTTCTCTCTCTTTTTTTTAGAGCAACCAATCCTCTGAAAACAAAAACTTTGGCAATGGGGAGTATATAACTTGAAATGATAATGACTGGAGCTTTTATGTAGGCAATGGAATGGCGATGATTATTTCTAGACGTTCACTCCCAGGATAGGAGTAGAACCTTTTTCTGGACGAAGTGAAATAAGTGGCGTATGTATATGTGGATGGATGGATGAATGGATAGATGCGTACTCCCAGGGTAGGAGTAGCATAAGTGCGTATCTCCAGGGTAGAGATAGCACAATATGTGGGAAAATGCGTACTCCAAGGGTAGGAGCAGCATAGGTGCGCATCTCCAGGGTAGAGATAGCACAATATGTGGTGGATATGGATCTATATGTAGGTGGCACCTCTAGGGACAGAAGTAGCACAGAATGGATGTAGTATTTATAAAATGGGTGCATGCTTCTGAAGACAGAAGTAGCATAGATCAATGTATGGAGAGCACATATTTTTGACTTTAACTGCATGACTGATTCCTTACGGGTCCATAGCATAACTACACTCAATGCCTTATAAAGACTACACTCAATGCCTACAATATGATCTATATAAATAGATAGGTTTTCCTAATCTAGTAAGCATGAATATATGGCTGTGGTAGGAATTTGAACTCTCATAATAAAGGAACTCATCATGCAGGAATTTAATATTTTCAAATAAATTCTCCAGAACTCTAGTATCTCTAGGAACAAGATGGACAGCAGCTCAAAACCTTCCCATATCATACCCGTCAACCACCTAGACTTAGATTAAGTGTTTGCTACCCACAAGTTTCAGGTTCAGAGCAAATCTCAAATCTAAACAGTTGTGTCTAAAACTCGAGAGAGTGCAAGGTTGAAAACTAGGTACTTGAAAGGAATTACGGCAGAGCAACTATTCATCATCTCCATATAGAGTTTATTCTAGGGAACTACTTTCAAAACAGATTGCAAGAGCTCTCCAAAAGTAGAAAATAAAGAAATCTTTCTGGGTTTCTATGGTTATGCATCTTTTTAGTTGTTTTAACAAAGCACACTCTAACAAGGTATACGTTGATAAGTTGGAAACACTTAGCTTGGTACACGGGGGATGCTCTCCCCCAAGCTGGATGTTGACATAGTCTGCTGATGTTGCTGACAGGTAATGAAGACGTTCCAGTCCTCCAGGAGTGTCGTAGATAGTTGCTGTTGGAGACAGCACTTAAATGTTGTGGGCAGCACTCCGACAGGGGACTGGATGTACTTATGCCTGTTAGCTCTTCTTGATCCTTGATGTTCTATGAAGCTCAAATAGACAACAAAGCTTGTGGAACTAATTAAGCGTTAGTGATAAAACCTCTAGGCCTTGGTTGTCTAGAACTTTTCTATCTTAAACTTATTCTAACGGGATCTCAAGAAATATTTTTATCTTTTTATTATTTAAGGAATGCGAGACGAGGGAAAGATAAATATCTTTGAGAAATTATTTTTGTGCCACCACGGTGAATGATTATCCACATGGGGCTTAACGATTTTCTAGATGCAAATGCACAACATTTTTATTTTCTTTTCTAATGCAGAGATAATAACACAATGATGCGACTAAGATGCAAGTAGGGAAATAAATATGCTAAGGTAAAAATATTGCAATGCTGAAAATTTAATGCTGATAAATACCAAGTTACCTCTTGGCGCGGCGTTCAGTGGTTTTAAGTCCTCCGAACAGGACTTGTTATGTTCGCTCATTTGTCAAGGGGCGCATTGGCTGGCGCCTCTGATGATGTCGCCTCGTGTGTAGGAATTGATTTTGATTTTACTTTTACCTTCCACACCTTCTTTGTTGGAGAGGATGACCTTGAGGAGGAAGCTTCTTGGGTTACTTGGTTTTCTTCTGGTAGCACCTCTTCGGGTTCTTCTATAATGTTCTTCTCTTCTGGGTACCAATCTTCATATCTAGACACTTCTCCCTCATAGTCAGCCTATCCATCGTAGTGATGTTCTTCTTGTTACGCGGGTACGCTGCCTTCTCCTTGCTCTGTTCTTCTTGGGCTCCTCAGTGATTATATAATTATTGTTGAAGTAGCGGCGTACCTTCTCAGTGGGAAAGTGGAAATGAATCTCTTCTGTTCCAATATAGATGATAGCTCTGGTGGTGTTCAAGAATGGTCTTCCTAGGATGATCGGAGGGTCGTAGTCATCTCCCATATCGATGACTAGGAAGTCTGTGGGGATATAGTGGTCATCTATCTGGATGAGGACGTCCTTCACTTCTCCTTCGACGAAGCGAAATGTCTGATCTGCCATTTGTAGCTGTGCATAGGTAGGCTCCAAAGGCATAGTGCCATATAGATATTCATAGGTTACCTTGGCCATAATGTTGATGCCCGATCCAGTGTCACAGACAGATTTATTGAAAGAGCTTCTGTTGATGGAGCATTGAATAGTTGGGACACCTGGGTCATCTTTCTTGATCAGACGTGGGGACCTAAGCAGGTGGTCATGCTCCTTGTGGACTGCAGTGACCATCCTCACTGTCTCCGTCTTCTTGGTCTTCTTATCCTTGGTCTTGTTCTTGGCTGGATTCTTCTTCTTCTCATTGTTCTGCTGATGAGGGTGTGCTGGGAACTGCAGCACTTTGTTCTTGAAGAAGAAGGTCTCTCTCTTGCCCTTGATGTTGAAGATGATCTTGGCAGTATTGGTATACATAATAGCTCTAGCAGTGTTTAAGAGTGGTCATCCTAGAATGATGGGGGACCTTTCGTCACTGCCTGTATCCACTACTACGAAGTCTGCAGGAACATACGAGTTGCCCACTCGTACACATATGTCTTCTAGTATTCCCAAGGGGACACGGAGTGACTGATCTGCAAGCTGCAAGCACATGGTTGTGTATACGAAGGGGCATCTAAATAGCTTCTCACACCCTTGGTTGTGTATGCACCGAAATCATAGATTGCCTCATTGAAGTTGGCATCTAAATAGCTTCTCATATATCACCCTTGGCATGATGTTGATGCTTGCACTTTCTATATTGAAATCAATAGATTGCCTCATTGAAGTTGGTACTTGCACACGAGACTCAATGGAGATCGGAAAAGCCATCCATTCTATTATCGATGATCTCAAGGGCTTTGTCATTTGACGGCTTCTTAGACAAGTTGTCCATCAACTTGCCTTGATTCGGCACTAACTCTCTCAAAGGCGGTTGATTGTAATTATTGTAGGAGTGTTACCTTGATAGTTGCCACGAATAATTGCACCGAGTAGTTAGGCCTCTCTTTGTTGATTCCAACCTTGATTCTGGTGAGGACGATAGTAATTGTTGTTGTTGTTGTTGTTGAGGTAGTTCACGTCCTCCTTCGGCTACGGGCGGTTAGCACCTGTGTGCCCAGTCTCTCCACACTCTTCACATGTTATGCGAGCATCATGTATATGCATGACTTCTTTCTTCTCCGTGGCTCTCTCATCGAGCCTCTTCATTAACAGGTCCATTTTGGCAGACAGCATGTCTACCTCCTTCAGCTGGTGCATTCTTCCTCCTCTCTTGCGGGTCTGAGTTCTTTCTTCACTCCAACCTTGGTTGGATGCCATCTTCTCCACAAGAGTTGTGGCTTGAGGAATAGTGAGTGATAAGAATGCACCTCCAGCAACAGCATCCATAGTCTCACGTGTGCTGTTGCTGAGCCCATGGTAGAAGAGTCTCATCATATTGTTGCTGAAAGCTTGATATCTTCCCACGAAGAGCATTTGTCTTGCCCATGGGAAAGAACTTCGCCAAGAAATTGGTGGAACATAGTGCCCACGTAGTATTCTTCTCCTTATTGGCGTAGAACCACTGCTTCGCTCTCCCCAGAAGTGAGAATGGGAAGAGGTGAAGTAGTATAGCATCTCTGGGGACATCCTTGATAGTGAATGTGCTACAAATCTGTAACGTCCCCCCTCTGAGGCCGGGCCCGCTTACATCTGGCCGCTTAACTAGGATATAGACTGTGTCCTCACAGATCAACACCAGTCTTTTCTGTGCACTTTGTCCTCACTCATGCGCACCCGGGAAGAACTTCCCGGTCGATCACCCATCGCTCCAGGCCAAGCACGCTTAACTTTGGAGTTTTTACTAGATGGGCTTGCGGAAAAGAAGTTGCAACTTGTTGATATGAGTATCCTATTAATCCTGTTAAGCTCTGGGCCGGGGTGTTACAAAATCTCCAGGAAGTATTGGAGATGAGCACTAGCATCTTCATGGGCCTTCCACGAACCGGCTTGCTTGCACTATGTTGATCGGCGCAGGCTTGAGCTCAAAAGCTCTATCAATGTCCGCTTGGTGGTCAGAGCGAATGTTGTCCGTAGTGGGAGCCGAGAACTCACGGAGTGACTTGTTCGCCATGGCTTCAAATGCGGTGTCAAGTCTCGAACAAAAGATTGACTTTACGCTTCCGACAAACTTTCAAGTTGAGTTGATGATGATGATTGATTGGTCTTCTTCAACTTGCTTCTGGCTTTCCTGAATAAAGCTTCTGGATTATCAATATAATTGTCAGGAAGAGTTGTCTTGATTACCCTGCATAGAGATACACAAGTAGACAAAACAAGGGTAATCCTGTAGAGAAGGGTTAGTATGACAAAGACAACTCAATCACATTATCTAGTGCAATGCTGCTCATTATCCATTGGCTTTCAACCTTCCCCGGCAACGGCGCCAAAAATGCTTGTTGACATTTCTAACGCCACTCAGTGTTAGGTTGTCATCCCCAACATGGCGCCAAAAATGCTGGTACTAATAAATGCAACTGCTTCTAGAAATAAATATGGGATCCGCAAGCGCACAGATAATACCGATGTAGCATTTTAACCAGGAGTAATCCAGGTATCGTTATTTATAATTTTACCACTGGGAAGGGAATGCACTGGATAATGAGTGATGAGCAATGCACATGCGATAATGGAGAGCTTAACCTTGTCTGTATCGATCATCTCATACAGGGTAAGTGTCACATAAAATATAGGAATGAATGATAATTGACATAAGATAAATGAGAGCATTTAGCCACATAAAATAATAGTAACCATCTCAACTTAGCACTCTAAGCTTATAACACTAGCATGGACTAGGACGATCTAGGGTATAATCCTATGTTATTCTAACTATAAAGTCAAAGCATACAATGATTAGTGCAAGAACATCTAGCAATCATGGCGGGAAAGGGTTACATCTATGCATAGTGATATTACCGAGAGAAGACTAGAGACATAGCAATGACTTCAATGTAATAGGGGTGTTCGCTAGACCTATACTCGGGAGAAGGGCTACAAAGGACTCAACGGGGATTTGTCACTCCCGCGATCTACCTCACGATCCGGAATATAGGGTGCAATCGCAGATAAATACGGTCCAGGCACCATGCCTACACAATATCTATCACTCACCCATTGGCCTATGAGCAAGCGCTATACGATCCTATGCATAAACATAATTCTAGTCCAACTAAGCTAAACATATAATCAAAGTAAACTAAGAACAATATAATTGAGAACATAATCAAATAGAGCAAAGTCAATTCTGATATAATAGAATAGAATAAAGTACTATTCATAGTATCACGAACAATGATGAATATTGCAAGAATGTAGAGGGGGAATTACCAAGAACTCCGACAGATCCGGACTTCAAGCTAGGCTTGATTCCCTCTAGATCTATTCCTATGTAGCTATGCTACTAAACTATGGAGCTCTAATTGAGATGGTGGCTTTGGCTTCTCTGAATTCTCTCAGATGAATGAATGGAGAATGAATTAGGGTTTCTCCCAGGGTCAGGAGCTCTGAATATATAGCCTTGGATCAAACCAACCTAAACGGATGATTATTATTCATCCTCAAAGGCGGTGGAGGCATAATCCACGAGACTCAACCTGATTGGTTGAGGGGGAGGGGCGGCCGACTCCATGCCAGGGGCGGCCGCCTCTGGTCAATGCCAGGTGGGCCCCCGGTTTCAGGTGTCGCCTTCTGGAGTCTTCTAGAGTATACAATTTTACCCGTTCGGTCTTTATCTCTATGTAATCCTGACATGTGGGCCTTCATTAGGTTCTTTCCTAATAACCCCCTGCAGAAATAGACAATCACCAAAACTCGTGGAATTCTGTCAGCGTAACCCCTATATCTAATAGGTGAACTCATTTTAGTTCTTTCTCTTGCTGCGTTGACGGTATAAATTTGATACTTAATCACCGTCAACAGTGCATTAAGTTTTAATTCCCGTTGAATTAAGTAATTAATGGTTAATTTATTGGCTTGAAGGCTAATATGAAATATTTAATATTCTTAATTGTTACCTGAAGTAATATACGCTAATTTCTCATGGAATAAATTAGATTTATATGTTTTACATATAAATAATTGCCTATATTGCCTATCTAAATAAGTTTTGCATTATTTTATCCACAAAGCCTCAATTAACCATGAAGGTTAGTTCTTTGTGCACCACTACTTTATAGGTAGAATGGAAACTGTATTTCCTAGAAGCACATGAACAATCGGACTATATTGGCGTATGAATTGCTCTAGAAGGACAAATTTAGCCAAGAAATAGTATAATCCTAAAACTAAGTATTTAATATTTTTAGCCCAAGAACTTGAAGTTTTGTTCTACCCTATATATGTGAATTTCATGCCATAACCAATGAATACTAGAAGTATGATTGGATTCTATGGAGCATTAGAAGTGTTTATTCATAGATGATGCAAGAAGCATATTACTGCTTGAAGTAATAATGGCATGAGAGGGAGAAATTTTGGGCAGAGGCATAAGAAAATATGGATAATATATATTTAATAGGCATAGCCTTTCTAAATCTATTTTACGTGCATGTATCGGGACTTGAAGTTTCGCCCGCGTCCCTTCCGGCCGAGTTAACTTTTTCTACTGCACTATACACAAGCTTGTAGCTTTGTATTTTTGTTGTTATCTATTATGTTGGACTGAATACCAATATTCCACATTACATATGCGTGTGTATTGCTATGTTATTCTCTCACTGAGCAAAACTATCTCAACTCCTGCATGAATATAAGCATAGAAGCTATAGTTGTAGCTAGTAGCTACCTCTGCACTTCCCTCATAATGAAATTGGCTAGCTAGCATGCTATGTCTATATGGTTTCCGTTGAACTAAGAAATATGTTGCTTTCAATGCATTGTATGCATAAGCAAAAGATTGATCTATGACCATGTAGCCTAAGATCGGGGGAGTAAGTTAATATGTTTGCTCAATGAAGACTAACTCAATTGATTGAATGAATAATTATGGATGATGATGGATAACATATTTATGATGATTTGGGATTTATGAAGAAAAGGCATCAAGGGAATTTTGCATTAATGGCAATTAGAAAATTCTAGAAGAAATTCCATGTGAATTGGACGTTGTGTATTTTATATATTTGAAATATATAGTCTTTTTTTTAATGTATGAGTACATGGATCAATTATTTTGACTAAATAATAAAGAAGCTAGACAATGAAATAGTTTTATAAACTATGATATGTGCACATCAGGGGGAGAACATCCCTGAGTTTGAAGGAATGTTGAACATTCATGCACTATGTGTATTCTAGCTCACTGCATACAATATAGAATAACCCCCATGTTTAAATATGTGTGTGAATATTTCCCATAAATTTCACCATAGCATACTTGAATGGGCCTCCGCTTGTAGTTGGAGATACATGAATATGAATTATTGTAAGCCCATCATAGGGGATTATTTTGAAGTATGCTATTAAAGATCTAATATTGGCATTAGGGGGAGAGAAAGCCTATTTTAAATGCCAAATATTATTTCCTTGAGAAGGACAATGATCTAGAGAAAATATTCCTTGAAGCTTGAAGCAGGAATATTATCACACACTAAGTCAACTATTAGTTTGACTAATGCTCTTGTGAAGCATGAAGCGGAGCATATGCCAGATATTGAAATGAGAGGAGTAATTTGAAGTTATAAACCGGAAGTTTTGTTTACTAGTAGTAAACTAATTATTGTATACTATCAAGCTACAATCTATGGGGACGCTTATGAATTATAGTTTTAATATATAGTTATTGAATAGAAATAAAATAAAACTCCTCCATTTTCATGAAGGGAACACCTCATGAATAAGGTTGAGCACCTCATGAAGAGGATCATCATGAAGATGGAATCCAACACACTAAGTGCGCACATCATTAGTGTTGGATATGCAGAACAATGAAGTATCTCTTGTTTTTGGGAAATAACAAAGAGACAGAATAATCTCATATTATAAGAATATTGGAAGAAAATAATAGTTGTCGACAATGCTACCTCTATAATTGCACATGTTTCTCTTATGAGAACCTGGATCCGGAAATAAAGTCCATGGCAAAGTCGCTTGTAGCAATTATATCGGGTCAGTGAAGAAATGCAATTGAGGATGAATCTCCTACTAAGAAGAAATAAATGTTCTGCTATATCTCTAGCAAATGAAATTGAATGAATATGGAATATGCAGTTATTTTGTGGATTATGAAAATCCATATAATTCCTGAAGAATATAAATCGCAATATATGAAAATTAGATCTCATACAAGTATTATAAAGTCTAAGGTACAATACATTCATGAATGAATATTAAAGACTCTGGAAGAGTATATCCTAGAAAGAATAGTCATCAAATGACTTTATAGTGAATAACACTATCTCATTTGTGTATATCACTTAATAATCTCTCATGTAATAGAATGAGAACATCCTTAAAGGAACTAATCCATGAAGGATTAACCAGTCAATTCTTGAAGAAACACCATTTATCCCTGAAGTGAATATAGACCCGAGAGAAAGAAAATGAGGAATTCTAAACACCATGAAGGTGTCATACAAACATTCAGGAAGTGTAAAGCTAAGCAATAAAAATATTGATATCCTCTGATACCATAGAAGGTATGAGAATAGTGGTGATTTGGCATTTGAATTATCCCCTAAATGCCAAATGCAAGGCTGGATTTATTATTTAGTGGTAAATCAAAATCTCGAAGATTTGCAGACATACAATTTGAAAATCCACTAAGTATCCAAACTCTAGTACAAGTTTGGTACACTATGTAGAAGATATTAAATATTAATTTATTTACCCCCATAAACCTCTGAAAGGATCTATTTCCCTGAAGGACAAATTTTATTTGTTTTGCACAACTAATAAGTGGTTATTTATGCATGAAGCATATTGCTCTTTGTTATACCCGTATAATTCGTAGAAGAATTATGAGCCAACTTTTGAAAGATATAGTATTGTGGTACTGTATACCACTAATTAAGCATACATTTATGAAAAAATGTGGTTTGAACCATGAAGTTCATATGATGGCTTTATGAGGGGAGCAATTTGATTAAATCTACCTTAAAAGTACTTAAACCACTAGTGTTACAAAGATCAAGTAGATTATATATTTGCAAAAACGTTGGAGTTTATGCATAGATCATGAAGATCAATATCTATTCATGAAGAATACAATATCCCGAAGAATATATTACCAAGAAGGTTAAATGTTGTACTCTTTTTTCCTATGTGAGTTTTTACTCGAAGGTTTCTCACACAAGGTTTTTAATGAGACAACATGTGCAATTCAATTAACGAATGCGATGTACTCTTTTCTCCTGAACATGAGGAACAAATCAAAGAAGATTGATTAGTACTCACAGCACCAACAAGAAGTACCAGGATCTATTTGTTTTACAAATCAAATGGTACATGGCAGTCACCTCGTGGCAAATTAAGCAGCTAACTGGCCTAACCTTTGCACATTCCTAGTGTTGGTAGTAGGTAAAATGAACATAAAGTGCAACCATTTTCAGCTACAAAGTAAACATCGACAGTTTCCAAATACCGCCGCCTTCCACCTACCTTAAGACAGTGATGTCTCGCTCTGACCCAAACTACAACTGATACCCAACCTTTATAAATCAATCACCGTATTCAAGGGTATGCAGTATGTGTGTATTATAGGAAAAAAAAAAATCAGGTGTGCACTCGGATCTTGTCAAGTAAAAAGGACAACCAGCTACAAATGAGTAATATGTGAGAAAAGCAATCGACATACCCATAGGAGTCCAATAACTGTGTCTTCACTAAGGTCATACTGTTCTTTGAGGGTGAAGAGTGCATCCACAAAGTGCTGCTTGGCACCATTCTCCTTGAAAGACTTAGCGTGCTCCTCAATGATCTTCATTGTCAGGCGGTCCCTTTTCTCATTGTGAGTTTTGTGAAGCTCCTCATTAAGTGGGCACAACCATCTCAAATACCAAATAAACTCAGCAACAGAGAGAGATGCACCAATCTTGATCCCATTGCTCACAGTGGTCTTAAACTCACGCCCTTGTTCATCAATGTCACCGTTTGCATTCATGAACCGCTTCCCAAATGCCAACCTTGTTATGTTGTTGAAGGCCACCATAGAAAGGTGGTTCCTCACTACCAATGGTTTCCTCCATTACCTGGATACAACATAAGATTAAGCAATAGTTTAAAACTATATACTATGATGAAGTGCCTGACTGATTTTGGGTTCTAACTGATTTGGTAGCAGACTGTTTCCTAATGTCATCCATAGAAATATGTCATAATTCCTTTTCTGTAGATCCATGAAATACATTAATGGACCAATGATTGTTTGATAAATAATATAAAATGCTATCATGGGCGATTAGTTTGCAACTAATATTACAAAACAGGAATGAGAATAAGATAGTGTACCCAGGCATTAACATAGTCCGGACTTCAGAATTTCAGACAAATCCAGGTATCATTTTTTGCAAAATGCCACAAGGCAAGCTGCTCCCAAATCCAGGTTGCAAAAGTTCTCTCAGATTGCACAAGGGAACTACTCCCTCCATTCCAAATTATAAGGCATTCTAAGAATCTTGGAGAGTCAAAGTTTTTCAAGTTTGACCAAAGTTATAGAAAAAACTATAATAACTTGTGACATCAATTAGGTATGCAATAAAAATATAAGTAATGAAGAATCTAATGGTACTTAGTTGTCATCATAAATATTATTATATTTTCGTATAAATTTGATCAAACTTAAAAAACTTTGACTCTTCAAGATTTTTGGAATGCCTTATAATTTGGAATGGAGGGAGTACATAATTCTGCATTAATTCACACCTGAATTGTGCATACCGAACATTGTCCGGGATCGAGAGAGTTTGGAGCAGTAATGAGATCTCAGCTTACTCACCGGGAGCCGTGGCGGCGCGGTGGACGGACTCGACCATGGCGGTGACCTCGTCCTCACGGATAGGTCGCAGCGCCTCGAGCCGCTTGGGCGTGAAGAGCTCGAGGTTGCAGAGCTTGCGCACCTTGATGTAGTGCGGGCCGTAGTCGGCCCAGATCAGGTCCTGCCCGTTGTTGCTGAACCGCTGGGTGGTGCGGTTCCGCGGCCGGTCCGCCAGCTGCTTGTCATTCTCCTTGAGCACCTCCTTGGCGAGCTCCGAGGTGGAGACGACGACGTTGAGCCCTGACCCGAACCAGACGGAGATGACGGGCCCGTACCGCTCCGCCCACTCCTGGAAGCAGCGGCACTGGATCGGCTTGATCTGGCGCAGGTTGCCCAGCACGGGCCACGGCCGCGGGCCCAGCGGCAGGCGGCCGAGGCGCAGCCGGTTGAGGAGCGCGAGCGAGAGCGGGATCAGCACCGCCGCGAGCGCGACGGAGAGGAGGAGGGAGGCGTCCATGGCTGGGAGCCTGGGCTGCTCGTCGGCGGGCGCCGGGGTTGGTGGGAGATGGTGGTGCGGTGCTCGCCGAATTTATAGGGCAGGAAAGGAAGAGTGGAGACGGGGAGATCGGGGCTTCATGGGCTCACGGTTAAGTATATAAATGCCTGGCCGCTCATTTGTCCCTTTCCACTTTCTTTCAGCTCACTGTTTTTTTTTTCTTTTTAGATAATTTATTAGATATAATTTTTCTTTTTCCCTAATATAATTCAGGGATAAGATGCCAGGCATCTTTCTGTAAAAACAAAGCAAATAGTGATTGGTTTGACATTTTTTGCAACTGTGATTGGTTTGACTTCTTAGCTTAGTGGTGTGTGCTCTGCGCGAATCAAGCACAAAAACTTTCCCAAATTTTTGAGGGCCAGAGTTCATCAATGACCAACCCCTGGAGAGGGAGGATACCAGGTGCTCCCGCTGATTTGAAGACTTGTTAATAACTTTGGAGGGGTCCCAACTACACAGGAGCACATGACTAGAATGCGATCCAACCCACAAGGCCCGTTTGGCGTTCAAAACGGTGGAAACTTGTGGCGTTCAAGGCCTTGTTTGGATTGCAAATTTTTTATAATTTGGACACTGTAGTACTTTTTGCTTGTATTTGATAAAAATTGTTATAATCTGGATTGCAAATTTTTTATAATCTGGCACCAACTACTCGATCAGCTTTGAGTATGTTAGGGTCCAGACTTGGCCACCACAATCACATCTGGCTGCAGGTGAAATAATTTATAATTATTTTATTCCCTTTGCCCGATAGCGTAAATCGTTGTACAGCTTCGACCTAAGTTTATAAAAAAATAATACATGAACATCTACAACATCAAACAAGCTTCATTAGATACACTAAAAAATATATTTTGACATTTCACTTACTCTTTCTGAGTTTCAGTCCAAAAAAATGCAATTGTGAGATTCGTGCCGGTCAAACTAGCTCAAGTTTGAGCAAGTTTATAGTAAATAGTATTAGCATTTATGTCTCCAAATAAACTTATTTCAAAATATATTCTATAACTATCCAATGATATCTATTTTGTGTTATGAATGTTAGTACTTTTTTAATATAAATTTAGTCAAAGTTCAAATTGCTTGACATCTCAAAAAGCGAGAATTGCATTTTTTTCATGGATGGAGACAATATTTGATTTGATGTCATAATTGTGAATATTTTTTTATCTATACATTGAGAATTGGACAGGTTTTAGTTAGAATTAGGCTCTGTTTGAATGGACCGAAACTAGTTGCTAGTCATGGCTAAAAAATAGCCTCCTAAAAATCAGCAAAACTAGTTATTAGTCGATGCATGTTTGAACCCTAAGTTAATAGTTTGCCCTTTCTATTAGCCCTATTAGTTGAGTTTTGCTGAATAGTGAACTACGTACAACTAGTTGAGGTTATGATTAAACTTTAGCCCCGACCATATGAGCCCTCCTGTTTTCGATCTAAAGTTTAGCATCTAATTCTGCCCATGGATCCAAACATGTCTTACACTGCACGATAGGCAAACTTTAAGGCAATTAAGTGTACTGCTACCAGTTGACTTTAGTTATATTTAGTACTCTTTTCAATGCATCGGTCGTTGGAGTAGTATTGTGCAAATTTTCTTTTTTGCTGCTCATCTGCCCTTGATTATCCCATCTGTCCCCAAATGCCTCTGTGGACTGCACCCAGTTACTAGCTCTAGCTTACACTTACACAAACATGGCGGAGGGGGAACAGCAGGAAAACAATGGCGGACCTCGTGTTGGGGTTGGCAAAGTCGGCGGTGAAGGAGACCGTGAATCTAGCCAAGTCGGCTATCGAGGAGGAGAAGAATTAAGCTGCAGACACCGGTAGAGAACGGACTTTTGAACCTCGCAATTAGGCCCGGCTATTTTTTTTGGCCCGGGACTAAAGGGTGATTTAATCCCGGTCGGTGTCTCCAACCGGGATTAAATCCCGTGGCCAACGGCTCCGGCGCCAGCTTTTGCTGATGGGTGACTTGGGACAGACTTTTGGTCCCGGTTCGGAATATTAGTCCCGGTTGGTAGCTTTGACCGGGACTATATATGCACCTTTAGTCTGGGTTTGTAGCACAAACCGGGACTAGCTCTCCAGCCATATACACCACCTTTCTTCCTCCCACAGCCCGAGCCATTGCCACTTCTCTGTTCTTGCTCGTCGCCGGCGCCTCCTCTCCATCCTCTTCGGCCATCTTCGATTTGCATCGGCTCCTCCATCCATCTTTCGGTTCTAAAGGTCAGTAACTTCTTCCTCTTCAGTTTCAACCATGTCATTTCCCATTTGGTGGTCTAGACAAGGAGGATTTATGGTTTTTGTGTAGAATGGCTATTATGGTGCATGTTTCTTGATGTTTATGGCACTTTAGCTCAAAATTGCTTGATAGATGCATAGTTGGATGAAGAAAAGCTTATAGTAGTTCATGGAAACTAGCTTCACCTTTCATTGGTAGTATATGTAGTGGTGGCTTAATCAAATTAGGAATTATTATATATATTTATAGCTAAATAATTTTAATTTTATATATGGTTTTCATTTATACATTGGACAATGAGGAATTTATAGTAGTTGCTGTAAATGAGTAGGGTCTTTTGCGTGGTTGCCCCTATTCTGGAGCTCAATAACTCGTTTGCCCTCGTTTTTTACGTTTTGCTCGTTTGCCCCTGCTTTTTAAAAACGAAGCCGCTGCTTGTCCCTAATCCGTGAAGTGGACTTAACACCGTTAAGTCAAGGGTAAAATAACTACAATGCCCTCAACATGAATACTAGTGTTAATTGCTTGTTTGCCCCTGTTTTTTTTGGCAGATTTACTTTGCACTTGTCTTTAACAAATGACAATATATATTTTCTACAAATTCAAATTCAACATAATATTTGCACATAATTTTTTTCTTTAAGAGTACGTTTACATACTTTAAAATATATTGTATTTATACAGTTTTTGGAACATAGTATATCCATATACTTGAGTGTATATCTTTTTTTTTTTGCCAATATACTTAGGTGTATATCCATATACTTTGGGAATTAATTTAGTATATCCTTATACATCGAGGCAGCATGCTAGTATGTGGACATATTTTTTGATGCGAGTAGTACATACACATGTACACAGTATGCCTGTTGAAATTGACATTAGGTAGCACCTAGTATGATCAGATCAGATGCGGGCAGTGGATGCGGATCAGAGCAGCTTCACTCAGACGGAAACTCTATTTGATGATAATGTGTAGTCTCATATTGAAGTCCGATCTGAAAACAGTTGTGAAAAAAAATCAATGCTAAAAAATCCTAATGGAATCTAAATCCATCGGATGAGTACTCAAGAATCTGCACTACAGAAAATGAGGCATCCGTTCAACAGGAATAGCCAAAAAAGAAATGAATAACTGATGCGTGGATCTGGATCAGCAAAGGACAGTAGGAGCCACCGTGCGCTTCCCCATCCACCATCGTTTTCATTCACGAAACAACAAAACTAGTATAGGTATACGAACATACCAACTTGCCGGAGGCCACCGTCCTGGGCACCATGCTCGTGGGTCAGCCAGGTCGCAGATTTGACATCGGCGCCCAGGCCGCACAAGCCTGCGCCGCACACGGCGCCCAGGCCGCGCGACGCCGCTCCCCAGGCCGCGCGACGCCGCTCCCCACGCCGCGCGCCCAGGCCGCTCGAACCCCTAGACGACGGCGCTCGGCTTCGGCATCCAGATACGGTCTGGACTCGGGACGGGGACGGGGACGACAGGAGCCTGACCGGGTGGGAAGTAATGAGATAAGGGGCACTTTAGTCTTTTGGCCTTTTCTCTTTTTTTTTTTCTTTTTTTCGAGCACGTTATCTAACAATAGCTAACAGAATAGGAAAACAGGGGCAAACGGAGATTTCAGTTTCAAAAAACAGGGGCAAACGAGCAAAGTTAAAAAAATGAGGGCAAACGAATAATTGAGTCTCAGAATAGGGGCAGTAGCGCAAAAACCCGTAGATGGCGACTGCTTCTGGTTCCTCGGGCTCGCATGGAGGTAGGCGATTGAGGCCGGACTTACCGTTGCTTCCTTGTGGCAAGTGTAAAAATAAGGAGAAGATTGTGCGGGAGTACCGAGTGGGGAAGGGGGGGTCCCAACCATGGTCGTATCTTCTACACGTGTCCGGATCGCAATGTGAGTTGTTTATCTTGTCATGTGGTTTGCAGGCATACTGTTCATGCTGATGCGTATTATATTGATCATCTCATTTATTTTCGTGTTGTATATGTAATTTTTCAGTGGGATGGCACATGATCATGCATGGGATGGTACTGGGAGGAGCAATATGTTACGCGTGTCAAAGAGTATCTTGCATCTCAGGAGCCTATGGTGGCTGATGAGAGTGCAAGTGTCGATGATGATGAGTTAGTGAGCCAACAGAAGGGGCATGCGACTGCGTCCTATGATGGTGCAAGTGTGGATAATGAGTCCGCGAGCAAGCACAAGGAGTCCGTCGATGATCTGTCTGTTTTAGTTGGAATAGGCTGTGAAATCCTTTATGTGCTTAAATGCATTGCAGGTTTATTAGTTTGTCTAGTGGTACTTAGGATTGTACACCTTTTTATGTAGCCTCTTCAATAAATGCACCTTTTAAATGTTAAATGATGGAGAGAACAATTTAGGATCTTCTTTGATGTGGTGTATGTGTCATGTAATGCAGATGAATCGGCAATGGATGTACAACGCTGACCGCCGCTCCAGAGACTTCATGCAAGGCGTTCATGATTTCTTAAATGTTGCAAGCGCGAACAAGCGGAATGGTTTCATGTGCTGCCCATGTGTTGTATGCCGGAATGAGAGGGATTTTTCTTGCACAAAGATCCTTCAAGAACACCTGTTTAGGTCGGGTTTCATGCCAAACTATATTTGTTGGACTAGGCATGGAAAACGCGGTGTTATAATGGAAGAAGATGAAGAAGAACAAGGGGATGATGACCAAATTGTTCGTGGTTTCGCGGAATACAACGACGCCTTTGGTGATACTGAAATGGGAGAAGATGAACAAGAGGATCTGCCCGACGATCTTGGTCAAGCCATCCTTGATGCACAGAGAGATTGTGAACTTGAAAAGGAGAAGAAAAAGTTCGACCGTATGCTAGAAGATCACAAGAAATTGTTGTACCCAACATGTGAAGAGGGGCAGAAAAAGTTGGGCACCACACTAGAATTGCTACAATGGAAGGCAAAGAATGGTGTATCAGACAAGGGGTTTGGGGAGTTACTGACTATCCAAAGGAAGATGCTTCCGAAGGATAATGAGTTGCCCGCCACTACATACGAAGCAAAACAGATCCTTTGCCCTCTAGGGTTAGAAATCAAGAAGATAGATGCGTGCCCTAATGACTGCATCCTCTACTACGACACACATGTGGACAAGGATGAATGCCTGATATGCCATGCATCGCGATATAAGATCAGGCCAGATGACCCTGCTGGTGACGTTGAGGCGGAGGCCAACAACAACGTCCCAAAAAGAAAATCTCTGCCAAGGTGATGTGGTATGCTCCTATAATACCACGCTTGAAACGTTTGTTCCGAAACAAAGATCATGCAAAGCTGCTGCGTTGGCACAAAGAAGACCATAAGGTAGACAATATGTTGAGACACCCCGCTGATGGGTCCCAGTGGAGAACAATCAACAGAGAGTTCCATGATTTTGCAGATAAGGCAAGAAACATAAGGTTTGCTCTGAGTACGGACGGCATGAATCCTTATGGGGACCAGAGCAGCAAGCACATCACTTGGCCTGTTACTCTATGCATCTATAACCTTCCACCATGGTTGTGCATGAAGCGAAAGTTCATTATGATGCCAATGCTCATCCAAGTCCCAAGGCAACCTGGCAACGATATTGATGTCTACCTGAGGCCATTAGTAGATGAACTTCTGCAATTATGGAAGAAGCCGGGTGTACGTGTGTGGGATGAGTACAAACAAGAACACTTTGACCTGCGAGCCTTGTTGTTTGTTACAATCAATGACTGGCTGGCTCTTGGTAATCTTTCAGGACAGTCAAACAAGGGATATAATGCATGCATGCACTATTTGAGTGATATTAAAGGTATATTCTTGAAAAAATGTAGAAAAGTCGTGTACATGGGTTATCGACGTTTCCTTCCAGCGAATAGCGTCCTAAGAAAAAAGGGCAAGCATTACAAAGGCAAGGCAGATCATCGACCAAAGCCTAGCAATCGCAGTGGTGAGGATATATTCAATATGGTGAAGGATATAGAGGTAATACATGGGAAGGGACTGTTGGCGGTGCTTAAACTCACTTCTAACCCCGCCAACTTTAGTCTAGGCAACACTAAAATTCACCTAGAATAGGCCTCTACTCTAACTATTTCCACAGTGTGGTGCAGATTCTCTGTTTTGCAGGACACACCTGAAATACACCCAAAATGGACCAAGACATGAAGAAAAACACTTGTGTAAAAACATCTTTTATTTTTGGTCCAAGCAAAACAAGAGAAAAAGAGGAGAAATCCAACTTCGAGGCCAAACCAACCAGAATCACCAGCATGGGCCGACCAGGGGCCCAACAAGGAGGCAACCGACCAAAGCTGAAGGCCGTCTGAGCACGGCCCAGGCCCAGCTTTGGTTGGTCGGTTTGTTTGCCGCCTCTGATGGTCGGTTCGGGGGTGTTTTCGACAATTGCCCTGCGGAAACCGACCATCCCACTCCTATATAAGCATGGGCAAGCCTCCCCCCTTCAACAACAATTCACTATTCATTTTAGTTCTCACTCTTCACCACACCTCCATTCTACAAGTGTACAATATAGAGAGTAGAGCCACCCTACCTAGCCTAGCTAGAATAGAAGTAAGGAGTGAGAGAGGAGAAAGAGTAGAGCATCTCTCGAAGAGAGCTCTCGGGAAGCTAGTCTTCCACGAGGCGGAGTGCCGGATTTGTCGGCTCCCTCCTCGCTTGTACCTCTACGACGTCTTGCTACTTGAAGTAAGACATCGTGTTTATCTTTCGGTAATACCTTTGAGTAAGCTATTCTCGCTTGTTATCTTCTTGCGGGTTCGTCGTTCGTCCTTGTGATGGAAGCTCTAGTAAGAGGACCCCTGATAGAGACGGGAGCTCCTGATCACCGCTAGAGTTGTAGCAACTGGCATAGACGTGGTGTCTAGGCTAGAAACTACCTTCGTTTGCTTCGTAGCCCACGGTTGAGGTGGTAGGCGGCAGGTGGTGACAGCCCTGTCCATCCCTTGTAATCCCCCACATCCGGTTATGTCGTGGAGCCTCAGGCCGGCATCACCTGGCAGACCAGGTGCGATCCGGCGCCCGAAGTAAGAAGTATAGCATCAAGTTTAGCCATCGCCTAGGACTTTACCCTTAGAAAACCTCACTACCTAAGCTATCCGACTCCATCTCTGGGCACCCTCTGTTTAGAATTAACTCACAGGCCGTTCTTCATGAAAGAAATACGATACCCGCCGTTGCAAGATCCAGCGGAATTGGGTGGACGCTTTGTATAATCCCACAGTTGGGGCGAATTTGATGTCCCATTCCTATGCATCTACGTGTCTAGGAATGGAGTCATTTACTCCAACAACACGGTCCTTAAGAATACCAGATTCTATTCAAAAAGGACTAGGGATTGTACATAATGTGACACTCCACCATGGAGATGTCGAAATGTCCCTGGACTTTCTTGTCTTTGACGTCCAGGACTTTGACATACTCATTGGGCACCCCCTGGAACCACTCTTTGACAATCCGTCAAAAACAGCGAATTTGATGTCCCATTCCTATGCACTTACGTGTCTAGGAATGGGGGAAATCAACATGAAACTAGGGAGAGAAACATTCCCGATTCAAGTCACTAGAGCCGGGAACTCGGTGGCCGAATCTCCCTAGTGTGCCCATAGAGGTTCTAGCGGTTGACATGTTTGAGTCACCCGAATCGTCTTTAGACAAAGATGCCGAGTTCTTTGTAGAAGAAAAAGACGAGTTCGGGGAGACAGTTGACCTCCCTATAGGGGAGAAACCGCCTAGACCTCCAGTTGAGCTTAAGCCCCTACCCAAAGGCTTATGCTATGTTTTCCTGAACGGCGACTGTTGACGGTCGTTAACTCATAAAATTAACCGTCAACTTAGCATGCAATTGGACCTATTTATAAATACTTGATAGATATAGGGTTACCACCGAGAATTCCACGAGTTTTGGTGAATATCTATTTCTCGGGGTGACAAACTGAAAACTACCCAAGATGGCCCACATGTCGGGTTTACATAGAGAGAAAGACCGAACGGGTGAAAAAGTATAATCTAGAAGACTCCGAAGGCGTCACACGAAACACAGGGCTCACACAGCACCGTGGCCGGTCGGCCGGCCCGGGGAGGGGAGTCGGCCGACTCCCCATCTCCACCAATCGAGGTGGAGTCTCGCGGATCCCGCCTCCACCGACTTTGAAGATCAATAATTATCGTCCATTTAGGTCGGTTTGATCCGAGGGCTGTGGTTAATCCTAGGGGGCTATATAAGCGAGCCCCGGCCCCTCGGGTGAAACCCTAATTCATTCTCCAATTCATTCAAGACTTCAATCCAGAGAGAGAGTTAGATAGAGAAGGGTCCCTCGAATGGATCTATCTCTATAGGGTATTAGTATCAAGAGAGATTGAGAGAGTATAGAGTGGAGGTAGATTTGGAGGAAGCCCTACTGTCGGTGTCTCCTCTCCGGTGTACTGCGGGATCAAGTCTCCTAACCCGAGGCTTGGTTTCGAGGATCATTCGGCAATTCAACTTCTAATACTAGTAAGTTCGTTGTTATTATTTTATCTTTGGTTTACAAGTTTACTTTATTCGCTTCGCGTTGGGAATAGAGTAATCGTTCTTTAGCATAAGCGTGGTGCTTAGGCTAGGTTCACTTGTAGATGCTCCCTATTCGGCCGGAACTGTGGTAGTAGTGAGGGAAGTGACAATCCCTTTATTACCTTTGTAATCCACTTCCCGTTGGTAGGTAAGGTAGGTCCTTTGTGCCCGGTTTAGCATCCTTTGCGGTGTCTTTTCCTCAGGTACCCCCTTAGAACAGTAGTCTCAAAGCTTGCCATAGGTTAGAAGAAGACTGACGAAGGAGTTCTCTCTATATCGCTTAATTCTCACTTGACTAGCAGCCCAGGGGTAGAAGTAAAGATCGGGTTAGTCTATTGCACGTTTTCTCTTAGCGGATAAAAACAAATACGATACTCGGGATTTATCTCCCGGGTGAAGTGCTCACCGATATCCGTGCGCTTGCGGATTATTTCTCTTTGATTCTTTCGTGTGCGTATCTAGTGTCAACAAGCATTTACGCGCCGTTGCCGGGAGAAAGACGGTCTCGCTTAGATAACCTAAATCTTGCTCTACCTTGTACCTATACTTTTATCTTTTTCTTTCACTTTACTTTTTCGTACATTTTATCTTTTTCTATCCTTATGGATAACTCAAATTCCATTCCTATCTTTCAATTTTCTCGCACCCACGGAGACCGGCCTAGTGCCACATGAGTCATCACAACCTATCCAAACACCTAGCTATAGGCCGAGTCCGCGGTTGATTGCATTGGTCCAAAGCCTATCCTTTTCAGGAGAAGGAGACGAAAACCCTTACCTTCACATTAGAGACTTTGAGCAAACATGTGACTGTCTTCGCATAGAGGGCATGTCCGACAAAACCCTCCGTTGGAAGCTATTTCCTTTCTCGTTAAAGGGAAAAGCTAGACAATGGTATGATAAAGCTGTAGGTAAGCAACAAGGAGATTGGGGGTCCTTACGCTCCAACTTTTGCCTAGATTTCTATCCCATCTCCCAAATCGTTGACCTTAGAGTCAAGGTTCTGACTATTAAGCAAGAACCTGAAGAATCTTTGGCCTCATCCTGGAATCGTTTTACTACACTTTTAGCATCAGCCCGGACCTTAGTCTACCAGATCCTATTCTTTTACAACACTTTTATAAAGGTCTCGAGTAGAGACAAGTAGAAAATTGCTCGACACAACTTCGGGAGGATCATTCTTGCATATCCGAGAAAGCAAGATCAATCCTAGACCAAATCCTATCCAAGTGAATTGGACTACCTCCTAGAAGTGGAACCTCAAGTAGCCGAAGACAAACATTTGCCGATACACCATCCACCTCAGCTAATCCATGTCTTGAGCAAGACAAGGAAGACATTCCACTTCCTGATTTTATGCTAGATATTGAACCTGATCTGTTTTCCAAATTTGGAAACATCTTCAACTATCACAAAGTGAAGAAGCCACAAGGCAAATATCACCCAATCAAGCCATGCAATATTGATGAGGATATTCCAACAGGAAAGACCTCAGGAGAGTTAGTGTCTGTTATGAGCAATGAATGGTTAGAAGAGTCAGAGCTTTCCTCAGAAATAATTCGTTTGAATTCATCTTCTCTTCCCATTCATTGCATGATTAACAATGATCGCATAAATGCTCTTTATAATCCAGTTGTGGGTATAAATATCATGTCTACCACACTAGCAAAATATTTGCAAAGAAACATGACATTGACCCCAACAGTGAAGTTCATAAGAAATCTTTCAAGACAAATTCTTCCTTGTTTAGGAATCCTACATGTCCTACCACTCCGGGTAGAAGGAACCCTGTTCACTTAAGCTTCTATGTCTTTGACATAGGGGATTTCCACTTTGTTGATAGGACAACCATTTAGAAGACTTCTTTATGAAGGACAAACCGGGAAACTAAACATTTGTTTAGGCAAGAAACTCCAGTTTGCAATGTCCATTTCACACTCTTTAAATGCTAGGACCGAGCCCTATCCACATTATGATCCATTGGAGGAATTTAGAGCAGACCTCTCTAGAATTCCTAGTTAAACCAGAATTAGAAGATGAAGCGAGATTCTTCATAGAAGAAGAAGTCGACCCTTCGAGAATGAACCATTAGACGAGTTTACCCTACCACCTAGGCCTCCTATTGAGTTCAAACCTTTACCAGCCGGTCTTAGATATGCCTTTCTAGGAAATGATCCAGACACTCCTGTCATCATAAGTGATACTCTCACTCAGGAGCAGACTTTTCGCTTAATGGCTGTCCTAGAAAAACATAAAAAAGCTTTTGGCTACTCACTCCAGGACTTCAACGGAATCAGTCCTGCCCTTTGTACCCATCGCATTCCCACAGATCCCGATATTCCACCATCCAGAGAACCCCAACGTAGGCTCAATAATACAATGAGGGAAGTTGTTAAGAAAGAAGTTTTAAAACTGATACACGCTGGGATTATTTACCCCGTGCCACACAGCGAGTGGGTCAGCCCTGTCCAAGTTGTGCCTAAAAAGGGAGGCATGACTGTTGTCCAAAATGAGAAGAATGAGTTAATCCCACAAAGAACCGTCACAGGATGGCGAATGTGCATAGATTATAGAAAGCTTAATAAGGCAACAAGAAAAGATCACTTTCCTTTGCCTTTCATTGATGAGATGCTTGAGCGATTAGCCAACCATTCTTACTTTTGCTTCCTTGATGGATATTCTGGATATCATCAAATCCCTATCCATCCTAATGATCAAAACAAAACGACCTTTACATGCCCTTATGGAACCTTTGCTTACCGTAGGATGTCTTTTGGGTTATGTAATGCACCAGCTTCTTTTCAAAGATGTATGATGTCTATATTTTCTGATATGATTGAAAAGATTATGGAAGTTTTTATGGATGACTTTTCTGTTTATGGAAAAACTTTTGATGAGTGCCTTGAAAACATAGATCGAGTATTACAAAGATGTGAGGAAAAACACTTAGTCCTTAATTGGGAAAAGTGTCATTTCATGGTTAGAGAAGGAATAGTGCTAGGACACTTAGTGTCTGAAAGAGGCATCGAGGTAGATAGAGCCAAAATAGAAGTTATTGAACAACCGCCTCCTCCTATCAATGTGAAAGGAATTAGAAGTTTCCTTGGTCATGCTGGTTTTTATCGTAGATTCATAAAAGATTTCTCTTACATCGCTAGACCTCTTACCCGCTTATTGGCTAAGGATGCTCCTTTTGACTTTGATGATGCCTCGCTTACAATCATTTGAGATCCTTAAGAAAGCGCTCATCTCTCGCTCCAATCATTCAACCCCCGATTGGACTTTACCTTTTGAAATTATGTGTGATGCAAGTGACTACGCCGTAGGAGCAAGTGTTAGGACAGACTAAGGATAAGAAGCATCATGCAATAGCTTACGCTAGCAAAACTTTGACTCGGACCTCGCCTTAATTATGCTACTACCGAAAAAGAGCTCCTAGTCGTTGTCTTTGCTAGCGATAAGTTTAGATCCTACTTAGTGGGTGCTAAAGTGATTGTTTACACCGATCATGCCGCTTTGAAATATTTGCTCACTAAGAAAGATGCTAAACCTCGTTTGATAAGATGGATTCTATTACTCCAAGAATTTGATCTAGAAATAAAAGATAAAAAGGGAGTAGAAAACTCGTTGCCGATCACTTGTCTAGAATGCGCTTTGAGAAACCACAGGAACTACCCATCGACGACGCACTCCGGACGACATGCTCTACGGAATCAACAGATCCGACCCCGGTATGCGAGATATTGTTAATTTTATGGTTACGGGTTACGTACCACCGGGGAGGCAACAAAAGGAAACTTATCCAGGAGAGTCGTACTCACATATGGGATGAGCCCTACCTCTTCCGAGTGTGCTCGATGGCCTCTTTCGAAGATGTGTGCCCACCGAAGAAGGAATCAAAATCATTGAAAGATGCCACTCATCACCATATGGAGGCCATTATGGGGTGTTCCGTACACATGCGAAGATTTGGCAATGCGGATTTTTCTCGGCCAACAATGTATGATGACACAAAAGATTTCATTCGGAGATGCGGTCCTTGTCAAAGACATGGCAACATTAACTCAAGAGATGCCATGCCACTTATCAACAACCTTCGATCGAGCTCTTTGATGTCTGGGGAGTTGATTTCATGGGACCATTTCCACCATCGAAGAAATGTGAATACATCCTCGTAAAGTGGACTATGTGTCCAAATGGGTCGAAGCTCGCCATGCAAAAAGGCGATAGTTCAAGCTCCAAGAAGATGTTCGAAGAAATAATATTCCCAAGATTTGGAGTCCCAAGGATAGTCATAAGTGATGGAGGATCACATTTCATCGACAAGCGTTTTGAGCAATACTTATTGAAGCATGGAGTACGCCATAATGTTGCTACTCCGTATCATCCTCAGACAAGTGGCCAAGCAGAGACATCAAATAAGCAAATCAAGAATATTCTTCGAAGACAAGTGAATGAAATGGGAACCGCATGGAAGGACAAGCTTCCCGATGCACTATGGGCATATCGAACAAAGCATACAAGACACCTATTGGGATGTCACCATATCAACTAGTCTATGGAAAGACATGCCACTTACCAAGAGCTGGAATTCAAAGCTCACTGGGCCATCAAGAAGTGGAATATGGATCTAGAAGCAGCAGGAGAGAAGAGGAGGATGCAAATCTCTGAATTAGAAGAATGGAGAGAGAAAGCCTATCACAACGCCAAGATATACAAAGAAAGAGTGAAAAGATGGCACGACAAGAGAATCAAGATCAAGGAGTTCACACCCGGAGACAAGGTATTACTTTTTAATTCCAGGGTCAAACTTTTCGGGCAAGGAAAGCTTCGAAGCAAATGGGAAGGACCGTTCAAGTAGTAAGCTCATCATCGCATGGAGCCGTTACGCTCGCAACAACGAAGGTACGATATTTAAGGTAAATGGTCAACGCCTTAAAATATTTTTAGAGCCCATTGAGGAAATAGGTGAAATAGATGAATTAAACTTCTTTCTCAATTAGGTAGTTGGGCCCGACCTTTTTACTTTTCGTTTTTCGGGGTCCAGGGTATTTTTCCGAACGACAAAAATATGCTAATTAGGTTGCGAAAAGCCCCGGCAGGGAGTCCACCCGCCGAGTCGGCCGACCCATAGGGGGAGTCGGCCGACTCATGGACTCCCCATTCACCGCCGCCTTTTGCATTCGTGATCCTTCCATACTCTTCCTTCAGAATTTTTGCCGATTAGGGTTTTTGAGATTACGTTGACGCGTTATTCCTTCGGAGATTCCCTTTAGATGCCCTTTAGATGCCTCTCCATCCCCCCTATATAAAGAAGCCCAGCCTCAAGCCAACCTCATTCCATCTAAAGCTTCCTCCTCCTAGCATCAAGCTTGCTACGCAAAGAATGGCGAAGTCGAGCGAGAATTTAGATAGGAGATTGATCCGCTTCGGGATTGATCTCAACACCATCCCAAGAGAAGAGCCCGAGAGCAAGGCCATCGTCCTTGCTAAGCCCAAACCCCTAGCCTCTATTCCTCCAAAGCCTCAAGCTTACGGTCATAGCTACTTCGCTCAACCATTCATCGCCGCACCCAAACCTTTGCTCCTTGATGGACCTCCACCAAAGGGTCCTATTGTGAAGCTCCCAGAAGGCACCAAGATCCTCCCTCCTAAGCACAATGAGATGCTTATGGGAGTGAAGACCAACAAGCAAGGAGAGATCGTCTGTGCTAAGTATAGCACTGGAGAGCGCTCGTATTTCGAAGGAGTCCGTGCTCACCCGAGTAAAGTGAAGTTCGTCCCTCCGAAGGAAGCCCCGAAAGCAGCTCTTGCCGCCTCAGAAGCTCCAAGGAAGCGTCGCAAGACCGTTGCGAGACTTAGAGAAGGAGCTAGATACTCGCGCGACGTTATTGCATCTCTCGCGAAACGCCCAACATATCCAGAAGAGCAAAAGAGCATTGTCACTCTCATAGATAGACTTCGTGCGCAAGAGAAGAGGACGGATAAGTTAGAAAAGAGGTTAGACGCTCTAGAAAAGCGAGTTGATTAGATAAGATTTATCTTAGCATCGAAAGGCCTAGTGTGTTTAGATTAAAAGTTTTAGTTTGCAAGAGTGCTTAGTTAAAGTTTCGATCTTAGTTCTTTTCAATACTTGTAATCCAGGCCTTAATGAAGATGAAATAAAGTTGTTAGTTATATTTATTATTGCATATGTGTTGCCTCTTTTGTCTCCACCTTGTTGTGAATGAAGATAACAGGAATCTAGTGTGGGGGAGGCAACCGACGGCGAAACTAACGGAGATTAGCGAACCAAGTAAAAATATTTGAGAACATACGATGTAAAGATCATGCACGACGAAGCGGACCCCGAGGGGCCACTGCGAGTCGGCCGCCCCACATCCGGGTCGGCCGCCCATGGGCCGGGCCCATTTGGCTCCGGCTTTCGTCCACGATCGTTTGCTTCCCTACGTTTCAAATTTTATACCGATCACGTTTTTCCGATTCGTTTGGGGAACACTTTGAATTAAATCACCCGATATATATACCGAGAAGGTAGATTATTTTAATCATGACCCCAAGATAGACTCACACCATGATAATTCCCGGGAATCCCCGTTGCCGTTGGGAACGTATTTTATAGGGACCCGTTTTACTTAAGTTGTTGAGGACAAGTGATATAGCATGGACCATGAGAACCGATTTCTTGATGTCTAGTTGCTTGGAGAATTTCTTTTCGAAAATCTTAAAATGATTAGCTATACTTCTCCTCTCGTGGTTATAAATGCCTATAGAGCCTCGTCGACAAAATTCTCGAAAGACCAAGACATAAGCTTTTATTTGTGTTGAGAATAGTCTTGGCGGTATTAGAGCCTTAGAGAAGGGTCTCTTACTCATATGATCAAGTGCACTTACACCCACATATATCTCGCTACTCCTACACCGGGAGTACGCAAAAACATGCTTTCCGCCATTCATCCATCTCCTACACCGGGAGAGGATACATACACTTTCTAGGATTTTTATATGCTCCAAGGATTGTTATCACCATCCAAAGTATGTTGAAAGAAGATTATTATTGTCATCATCATCATCATGTTCAAGAAAGTTATTGTGTCCAAGATTGAGGCATGGGCTATGCAAAAATAATGTTGTTAAAAAAAAGAGAAAAGAGAGAAAAAGAAAGAGAAAAGAGATAGCCCATGAGCTCTTAAGTATTGTGATCCCAAGAGAAGGAAAGTTCAAAGAAGCTCAAAGAGCTATTCAAGAAAAGATCAAGCAAAGCAATGTTCAAGAGAAGAGTAGGAGCATCATTATCATAAATTTAGCCACCAAATATTCCACACACTTGCACACACTTGATCTAGAGTAAGGTCCCCCTCTCCTTGGTTCCCGTTTTTGGCTAATCAATATACACAGTGAAAAATGCTATTCCTTGAAATACCCTAAAAACTCCACATAAGCCTTAGTAGAATAGGAGGCATACCCTTCTACATGCCTCAAGTGAGTTCCATAAATACTACATACATTGAGAGATTTGAGTGCTCTATACATAATGGTGAGTTCTACAAATACCATATATAATGAGTGATTCGAGTGTGCTACATGATGGAGAAGGGTAAGCTAAATTTTTTCTTTGCAAAAATGTTATAAAAACTCCGAGTGACAGGATTGATAGAAGAAGGATCTCTACTTCGCGCTGTTCCATCTTTCAACTCCCCAAAGTGCAATGGTAGACACTTTGAATCCCGCAGTACATGTATGATCAGGAATAATCTAATGTTGATGTCTTAGTTTGAGGCTATGCTTAAAGTAATCCATCCTTTTCCTCGAGACGAGTAAAAGACAAGTGTGGGGGAGTTTGTTGACGGTCGTTAACTCATAAAATTAACCGTCAACTTAGCATGCAATTGGACCTATTTATAAATACTTGATAGATATAGGGTTACCACCGATGTAATTCCACGAGTTTTGGTGAATATCTATTTCATAGGTGACAAATTACTGAAAACTACCCAAGATGGCCCACATGTCGGGTTTACATAGAGAGAAAGACCGAACGGGTGAAAAAGTATAATCTAGAAGACTCCGAGGAAGGCGTCACCGAAACTCCGGGGCTCACTCGCACCGTGGGCCGGCCGGCCGACGGGGAGGGGAGTCGGCCGACTCCCCATCTCCACCAATCGGTGGAGTCTCGCGGATCCCGCCTCCACCGACTTTGAAGATCAATAATTATCGTCCATTTAGGTCGGTTTGATCCGAGGGCTGTGGTTAATCCTAGGGGCTATATAAGCGAGCCCCCGGCCCCCCGGGTGAAACCCTAATTCATTCTCCAATTCATTCAAGACTTCAATCCAGAGAGAGTTAGATAGAGAAGGGTCCTCGAATGGATCTATCTCTATAGGGTATTAGTATCAAGAGAGATTGAGAGAGTATAGAGTGGAGGTAGATTTGGAGGAAGCCCGGCCTGTCGGTGTCTCCTCTCCAAGTGTACTGCGGGATCAAGTCTCCTAACCCGAGGCTTGGTTTCGGGATCATTCGGCAATTCAACTTCTAATACTAGTAAGTTCGTTGTTATTATTGTTCTTTGGTTTACAAGTTTACTTTATTTCGCTTCGCGTTGGGAATAGAGTAATCGTTCTTTAGCATAAGCGTGGTGCTTAGGCTAGGTTCACTTGTAGATGCTCCCTATTCGGCCGGAACCGTGGTAGTAGTGAGGGAAGTGACAATCCCTTTATTACCTTTGTAATCCACTTCCCGTTGGTAGGTAAGGTAGGTCCTTTGTGCCCGGTTTAGCATCCTTTGCGGTGTCTTTTCCTCGGTACCCCCTTAGAACAAGTAGTCTCAAAGCTTGCCATAGGTTAGAAGAAGACCGACGAAGGAGTTCTCTCTATATCGCTTAATTCTCACTTGACTAGCAGCCCGGGGTAGAAGTAAAGATCGGGTTAGTCTATTGCACGTTTTCTCTTAGCGGATAAAAACAAATACGATACTCGGGATTTATCTCCGGGTGAAGTGCTCACCGATATCCGTGCGCTTGCGGATTATTTCTCTTTGATTCTTTCGTGTGCGTATCTAGTGTCAACAAGCATTTCGGCGCCGTTGCCGGGGAGAAAGACGGTCCGCTTAGATAACCTAAATCTTGCTCTACCTTGTACCTATACTTTTATCTTTTTCTTTCACTTTACTTTTCGTACATTTTATCTTTTTCTATCCTTATGGATAACTCAAATTCCATTCCTATCTTTCAATTTTCTCGCACCCACGGAGACCGGCCTAGTGCCACATGAGTCATCACAACCTATCCAAACACCTAGCTATAGGCCGAGTCCGCGGTTGATTGCATTGGTCCAAAGCCTATCCTTTTCAGGAGAAGGAGACGAAAACCCTTACCTTCACATTAGAGACTTTGAGCAAACATGTGACTGTCTTCGCATAGAGGGCATGTCCGACAAAACCCTCCGTTGGAAGCTATTTCCTTTCTCGTTAAAGGGAAAAGCTAGACAATGGTATGATAAAGCTGTAGGTAAGCAACAAGGAGATTGGGGGTCCTTACGCTCCAACTTTTGCCTAGATTTCTATCCCATCTCCCAAATCGTTGACCTTAGAGTCAAGGTTCTGACTATTAAGCAAGAACCTGAAGAATCTTTGGCCTCATCCTGGAATCGTTTTACTACACTTTTAGCATCAGGCCCGGACCTTAGTCTACCGAGATCCTATTCTTTTACAACACTTTTATAAAGGTCGAGTAGAGACGGTAGAAAATTGCTCGACACAACTTCGGGAGGATCATTCTTGCATATCTCTCGCCGAGAAAGCAAGATCAATCCTAGACCAAATCCTATCCAAGTGAATTAGACTACCTCCTAGAAGTGGAACCTCAAGTAGCTGAAGACAAACATTTGCCAGATACACCATCCACCTCAGCTAATCCATGTCTTGAGCAAGACAAGGAAGACATTCCACTTCCTGATTTTATGCTAGATATTGAACCTGATCTGTTTTCCAAATTTGGAAACATCTTCAACTATCACAAAGTGAAGAAGCCACAAGGCAAATATCACCCAATCAAGCCATGCAATATTGATGAGGATATTCCAACAGGAAAGACCTCAGGAGAGTTAGTGTCTGTTATGAGCAATGAATGGTTAGAAGAGTCAGAGCTTTCCTCAGAAATAATTCGTTTGAATTCATCTTCTCTTCCCATTCATTGCATGATTAACAATGATCGCATAAATGCTCTTTATAATCCAGTTGTGGGTATAAATATCATGTCTACCACACTAGCAAAATATTTGCAAAGAAACATGACATTGACCCCAACAGTGAAGTTCATAAGAAATCTTTCAAGACAAATTCTTCCTTGTTTAGGAATCCTACATGTCCTACCACTCCGGGTAGAAGGAACCCCTGTTCACTTAAGCTTCTATGTCTTTGACATAGGGGATTTCCACTTGTTGATAGGACAACCATTTAGAAGACTTCTTTATGAAGGACAAACTGGGAAACTAAACATTTGTTTAGGCAAGAAACTCCAGTTTGCAATGTCCATTTCACACTCTTTAAATGCTAGGACCGAGCCCTATCCACATTATGATCCATTGGAGGAATTTAGAGCAGCCTCTTTAGAATTCCTAGTTAAACCAGAATTAGAAGATGAAGCGAGATTCTTCATAGAAGAAGAAGTCGACCCTTCCGAGAATGAACCATTAGACGAGTTTACCCTACCACCTAGGCCTCCTATTGAGTTGAAACCTTTACCGGCCCGGTCTTAGATATGCCTTTCTAGGAAATGATCCAGACACTGTCATCATAAGTGATACTCTCACTCGGGAGCAGACTTTTCGCTTAATGGCTGTCCTAGAAAAACATAAAAAAGCTTTTGGCTACTCACTCCAGGACTTCAACGGAATCAGTCCCGCCCTTTGTACCCATCGCATTCCCACGGATCCCGATATTCCACCATCCGAGAGAACCCCAACGTAGGCTCAATAATACGATGAGGGAAGTTGTTAAGAAAGAAGTTTTAAAACCGATACACGCCGGGATTATTTACCCCGTGCCACACAATGCGAGTGGGTCAGCCCCGTCCAAGTTGTGCCTAAAAAGGGAGGCATGACTTTGTCCAAAATGAGAAGAATGAGTTAATCCCACAAAGAACCGTCACGGGATGGCGAATGTGCATAGATTATAGAAAGCTTAATAAGGCAACAAGAAAAGATCACTTTCCTTTGCCTTTCATTGATGAGATGCTTGAGCGATTAGCCAACCATTCTTACTTTTGCTTCCTTGATGGATATTCTGGATATCATCAAATCCCTATCCATCCTAATGATCAAAACAAAACGACCTTTACATGCCCTTATGGAACCTTTGCTTACCGTAGGATGTCTTTTGGGTTATGTAATGCACCAACTTCTTTTCAAAGATGTATGATGTCTATATTTTTCGATATGATTGAAAAGATTATGGAAGTTTTTATGGATGACTTTTTCGTTTATGGAAAAACTTTTGATGAGTGCCTTGAAAACATAGATCGAGTATTACAAAGATGTGAGGAAAAACACTTAGTCCTTAATTGGGAAAAGTGTCATTTCATGGTTAGAGAAGGAATAGTCTAGGACACTTAGTGTCCGAAAGAGGCATCGAGGTAGATAGAGCCAAAATAGAAGTTATTGAACAACCGCCTCCTCCTATCAATGTGAAAGGAATTAGAAGTTTCCTTGGTCATGCTGGTTTTTATCGTAGATTCATAAAAGATTTCTCTTACATCGCTAGACCTCTTACCCGCTTATTGGCTAAGGATGCTCCTTTTGACTTTGATGATGCCTCGCTTACAATCATTTGAGATCCTTAAGAAAGCGCTCATCTCTCGCTCCAATCATTCAACCCCTAATTGGACTTTACCTTTTGAAATTATGTGTGATGCAAGTGACTACGCTGTAGGAGCAGTGTTAGGACAGACTAAGGATAAGAAGCATCATGCAATAGCTTACGCTAGCAAAACTTTGACTGGACCTCAGCTTAATTATGCTACTACTGAAAAAGAGCTCCTAGCTGTTGTCTTTGCTATCGATAAGTTTAGATCCTACTTAGTGGGTGCTAAAGTGATTGTTTACACTGATCATGCTGCTTTGAAATATTTGCTCACTAAGAAAGATGCTAAACCTCGTTTGATAAGATGGATTCTATTACTCCAAGAATTTGATCTAGAAATAAAAGATAAAAAAGGAGTAGAAAACTCGTTGCCGATCACTTGTCTAGAATGCGTTTGAGAAACCACAGGGAACTACCCATCGACGACGCACTCCGGACGACATGCTCTACGGAATCAACAGATCGACCCCGGTATGCAGATATTGTTAATTTTATGGTTACAGGTTACGTACCACCAGGAGGCAACAAAAGGAAACTTATCCAGGAGAGTCGTACTCACATATGGGATGAGCCCTACCTCTTCCGAGTGTGCTCTGATGGCCTGCTCAGAAGATGTGTGCCCACTGAAGAAGGAATCAAAATCATTGAAAGATGCCACTCATCACCATATGGAGGCCATTATGGGGTGTTCCGTACACATGCGAAGATTTGGCAATGCGGATTTTTCTCGGCCAACAATGTATGAAGACACAAAAGATTTCATTCGGAGATGCGGTCCTTGTCAAAGACATGGCAACATTAACTCAAGAGATGCCATGCCACTTATCAACAACCTTCGATCGAGCTCTTTGATGTCCGGGGAGTTGATTTCATGGGACCATTTCCACCATCGAAGAAATGTGAATACATCCTCGTAGCAAAGTGGACTATGTGTCCAAATGGGTCGAAGCTCTGCCATGCAAAAAGGCAGATAGTTCAAGCTCCAAGAAGATGTTCGAAGAAATAATATTCCCAAGATTTGGAGTCCCAAGGATAGTCATAAGTGATGGAGGATCACATTTCATCGACAAGCGTTTTGAGCAATACTTATTGAAGCATGGAGTACGCCATAATGTTGCTACTCCGTATCATCCTCGAGACAAGTGGCCAAGCGAGACATCAAATAAGCAAATCAAGAATATTCTTGAGAAGACAAGTGAATGAAATGGGAACTGCATGGAAGGACAAGCTTCCCGATGCACTATGGGCATATCGAACAAAGCATACAAGACACCTATTGGGATGTCACCATATCAACTAGTCTATGGAAAGACATGCCACTTACCAAGAGCTGGAATTCAAAGCTCCTTTGGGCCATCAAGAAGTGGAATATGGATCTAGAAGCAACGCAGGAGAGAAGAGGAGGATGCAAATCTCGAATTAGAAGAATGGAGAGAGAAAGCCTATCACAACGCCAAGATATACAAAGAAAGAGTGAAAAGATGGCACGACAAGAGAATCAAGATCAAGGAGTTCACACCCGGAGACAAGGTATTACTTTTTAATTCCAGGGTCAAACTTTTCGGGCAAGGAAAGCTTCGAAGCAAATGGGAAGGACCGTTCGAAGTAGTAAGCTCATCATCGCATGGAGCCGTTACGCTTCGCAACAACGAAGGTACGATATTTAAGGTAAATGGTCAACGCCTTAAAATATTTTTAGAGCCCATTGAGGAAATAGGTGAAATAGATGAATTAAACTTCTTTCTCAATTAGGTAGTTGGGCCCGACCTTTTTACTTTTCGTTTTTCGGGGTCCAGGGTATTTTTCCGAACGACAAAAATATGCTAATTAGGTTGCGAAAAGCCCCGGGCGGGGAGTCCACCTGCCGCGAGTCGGCCGACCCATAGGGGAGTCGGCCGACTCATGGACTCCCCATTCACCGCCGCTTTTGCATTCGTGATCCTTCCATACTCTTCCTTCAGGAATTTTTGCCGATTAGGGTTTTTGAGATTACGTTGACGCGTTATTCCTTCGGAGATTCCCTTTAGATGCCCTTTAGATGCCTCTCCATCCCCCTATATAAAGAAGCCCAGCCTCAAGCCAACCTCATTCCATCTAAAGCTTCCTCCTCCTAGCATCAAGCTTGCTACGCAGCAATGGCGAAGTCAGAGCCAGAGAATTTAGATAGGAGATTGATCCGCTTCGGGATTGATCTCAACACCATCCCAAGAGAAGAGCCTGAGAGCAAGGCCATCGTCCTTGCTAAGCCCAAACCCCTAGCCTCTATTCCTCCAAAGCCTCAAGCTTACAGTCATAGCTACTTCGCTCAACCATTCATCGCGCACCCAAACCTTTGCTCCTTGATGGACCTCCACCAAAGGGTCCTATTGTGAAGCTCCCAGAAGGCACCAAGATCCTCCCTCCTAAGCACAATGAGATGCTTATGGGAGTGAAGACCAACAAGCAAGGAGAGATCGTCTGTGCTAAGTATAGCACTGGAGAGCGCTCGTATTTCGAAGGAGTCCGTGCTCACCCGAGTAAAGTGAAGTTCGTCCCTCCGAAGGAAGCCCCGAAAGCAGCTCTTGCCGCCTCAGAAGCTCCAAGGAAGCGTCGCAAGACCGTTGCAGACTTAGAGAAGGAGCTAGATACTCAGCGCGACGTTATTGCATCTCTGCGAAACGCCCAACATATCCAGGCAAAAGAGCATTGTCACTCTCATAGATAGACTTCGTGCGCAAGAGAAGAGGACGGATAAGTTAGAAAAGAGGTTAGACGCTCTAGAAAAGCGAGTTGATTAGATAAGATTTATCTTAGCATCGAAAGGCCTAGTGTGTTTAGATTAAAAGTTTTAGTTTGCAAGAGTGCTTAGTTAAAGTTTCGATCTTAGTTCTTTTCAATACTTGTAATCCAGGCCTTAATGAAGATGAAATAAAGTTGTTAGTTATATTTATTATTGCATATGTGTTGCCTCTTTTGTCTCCACCTTGTTGTGAATGAAGATAACAGGAATCTAGTGTGGGGGAGGCAACCGACGGCGAAACTAACGGAGATTAGCAAACCAGTAAAAATATTTGAGAACATACGATGTAAAGATCATGCACGACGAAGCGGACCCCGAGGGGCCACCTGCCAGAGTCGGCCGCCCCACATCCAGGGTCGGCCGCCCATGGCCGGGCCCGGTTGGCTCCGGCTTTCGTCCACGATCGGGTTTGCTTCCCTACGTTTCAAATTTTATACCGATCACGTTTTTCCGATTCGTTTGGGGAACACTTTGAATTAAATCACCGATATATATACTGAGAAGGTAGATTATTTTAATCATGACCCCAAGATAGACTCACACCATGATAATTCCTGGGAATCCCTGTTGCTGTTGGGAACGTATTTTATAGGGACCCGTTTTACTTAAGTTGTTGAGGACAGTGATATAGCATGGACCATGAGAACCTGATTTCTTGATGTCTAGTTGCTTGGAGAATTCTTTTCGAAAATCTTAAAATGATTAGCTATACTTCTCCTCCGTGGTTATAAATGCCTATAGAGCCTCGTCGACAAAATTCCGAAAGACCAAAGACATAAGCTTTTATTTGTGTTGAGAATAGTCTTGGCGGTATTAGAGCCTTAGAGAAGGGTCTCTTACTCATATGATCAAGTGCACTTACACCCACATATATATCTGCTACTCCTACACTGGGAGTACGCAAAAACATGCTTTCCGCCATTCATCCATCTCCTACACTGGGAGAGGATACATACACTTTCTAGGATTTTTATATGCTCCAAGGATTGTTATCACCATCCAGTATGTTGAAAGAAGATTATTATTGTCATCATCATCATCATGTTCAAGAAAGTTATTGTGTCCAAGATTGAGGCATGGGCTATGCAAAAATAACGTTGTTAAAAAAAAAGAGAAAAGAGAGAAAAAGAAAGAGAAAAGAGATAGCCCATGAGCTCTTAAGTATTGTGATCCCAAGAGAAGGAAAGTTCAAAGAAGCTCAAAGAGCTATTCAAGAAAAGATCAAGCAAAGCAATGTTCAAGAGAAGAGTAGGAGCATCATTATCATAAATTTAGCCACCAAATATTCCACACACTTGCACACACTTGATCTAGAGTAAGGTCCCCCTCTCCTTGGTTCCCGTTTTTGGTTAATCAATATACACAGTGAAAAATGCTATTCCTTGAAATACCCTAAAAACTCCACATAAGCCTTAGTAGAATAGGAGGCATACCCTTCTACATGCCTCAAGTGAGTTCCATAAATACTACATACATTGAGAGATTTGAGTGCTCTATACATAATGGTGAGTTCTACAAATACCATATATAATGAGTGATTCGAGTGTGCTACATGATGGAGAAGGGTAAGCTAAAGTTTTTCTTTGCAAAAATGTTATAAAAACTCCGAGTGACAGGATTGATAGAAGAAGGATCTCTACTTCGCGCTGTTCCATCTTTCAACTCCCCAAAGTGCAATGGTAGACACTTTGAATCCCGCAGTACAGGTATGATCAGGAATAATCTAATGTTGATGTCTTAGTTTGAGGCTATGCTTAAAGTAATCCATCCTTTTCCTCGAGACGAGTAAAAGACAAGTGTGGGGAGTTTGTTGACGGTCGTTAACTCATAAAATTAACCGTCAACTTAGCATGCAATTGGACCTATTTATAAATACTTGATAGATATAGGGTTACCACCGATGAGTAATTCCACGAGTTTTGGTGAATATCTATTTTCGCGGGGTGACAAACGGTGAAAACTACCCAAGATGGCCCACATGTCGGGTTTACATAGAGAGAAAGACCGAACGGGTGAAAAAGTATAATCTAGAAGACTCCGAAGGCGTCACCTGAAACACGGGGCTCACACCGCACCGTGGCCGGTCGGCCGGCCCGGGGAGGGAGTCGGCCGACTCCCCATCTCCACCAATCGGGTGGAGTCTCGCGGATCCCGCCTCCACCGACTTTGAAGATCAATAATTATCGTCCATTTAGGTCGGTTTGATCCGAGGGCTGTGGTTAATCCTAGGGGGCTATATAAGCAGAGCCCCCGGCCCCCCGGGTGAAACCCTAATTCATTCTCCAATTCATTCAAGACTTCAATCCGAGAGAGAGAGTTAGATAGAGAAGGGTCCCTCGAATGGATCTATCTCTATAGGGTATTAGTATCAAGAGAGATTGAGAGAGTATAGAGTGGAGGTAGATTTGGAGGAAGCCCGCCTGTCGGTGTCTCCTCTCCAAGTGTACTGCGGGATCAAGTCTCCTAACCCGAGGCTTGGTTTCGGGATCATTCGGCAATTCAACTTCTAATACTAGTAAGTTCGTTGTTATTATTGTTCTTTGGTTTACAAGTTTACTTTATTTCGCTTCGCGTTGGGAATAGAGTAATCGTTCTTTAGCATAAGCGTGGTGCTTAGGCTAGGTTCACTTGTAGATGCTCCCTATTCGGCCGGAAGCGTGGTAGTAGTGAGGGAAGTGACAATCCCTTTATTACCTTTGTAATCCACTTCCCGTTGGTAGGTAAGGTAGGTCCTTTGTGCCCGGTTTAGCATCCTTTGCGGTGTCTTTTCCTCGGTACCCCCTTAGAACAAGTAGTCTCAATGCTTGCCATAGGTTAGAAGAAGACGACGAAGGAGTTCTCTCTATATCGCTTAATTCTCACTTGACTAGCAGCCCAGGGGTAGAAGTAAAGATCGGGTTAGTCTATTGCACGTTTTCTCTTAGCGGATAAAAACAAATACGATACTCAGGATTTATCTCCCGGGTGAAGTGCTCACCGATATCCGTGCGCTTGTGGATTATTTCTCTTTGATTCTTTCGTGTGCGTATCTAGTGTCAACAGCGACACCCAAACTCCTGTCATCATAAGTGACCAACTTAGTGATGAGGAGACAACCAAACTCATAGCCGTCCTAGAAAAGCATAAGTCGGTCTTCGGGTATTGCCTAGACGATCTTAAGGGGATAAGTCCAACGCTCTGTGTAGGTTGAACAATGCGATGCGAGAAGTCGTGAAAAAGGAAGTCCTAAAACTTTTTCACGCCGGGATAATATATCCCGTACCACATAGTGATTGGGTTAGCCCAGTCCAAGTGGTACCCAAAAAGGGAGGAATGACAGTCATTGAGAACGCTAAAAACGAACTCATACCTCAATGAACTGTCACCGGATGGCGAATGTGCATTGATTACCGAAAACTTAACAAGGCAACAAAGAAGGATCACTTTCCGCTCCCCTTCATTTATGAAATGTTGGAACGGTTAGCGAAACACTCCTTTTGCTTCCTTGATGGGTATTCGGGATATCATCAAATTCCCATCCATCCGGATGATCAAAGGAAAACGACCTTCACATGCCCCTACGAAACGTATGCGTACCGTAGGATGTCATTCGGGTTGTGTAATGCACCCGCGTCATTTCAACGGTGCATGATGTCTATCTTTTCAGACATGATCGAAGAAATCATGGAAGTTTTCATGGACGATTTCACCGTCTATGGAAAAACTTTCGATCATTGTCTTAAAAATTTAGACAAGGTCTTGCAAAGGTGTCAGGACAAAGATTTGGTACTTAATTGGGAAAAGTGCCATTTGATGGTCCGAGAGGGCATTGTCCTGGGACACTTAGTGTCCGAGAGGGGAATCGAGGTAGATAAAGCTAAGATAGAGGTTATCGAGCAACTACCTCCCCCGGTAAACGTAAAAGGAATCCATAGCTTCTTAGGTCATGCGGGGTTCTATAGAAGATTTATCAAGGATTTTTCGCAAATCTCTAGACCCCTCACGAACCTATTAGCTAAAGATGCTCCTTTTGAGTTTACCGATGAGTGTTTGAAAGCATTTAACACTCTCAAGCAAGCACTCATCTCTGCACCTATCATCCAACCTCCCGATTGGTCTCTACCTTTTGAGATCATGTGTGATGCAAGCGATTATGCTGTTGGTGCAGTCTTAGGCCAAACCAAAGATAAAAAGCATCACACAATAGCTTATGCCAGTAAGACTCTAACAGGAGCTCAGCTCAATTATGCTACAACAGAAAAAGAGCTTCTTGCTGTAGTATTCGCTATCGACAAGTTTCAGTCTTACTTAGTGGGCGCGAAAGTGATCATTTACACCGATCACGCTGCCTTGAAATTCTTGCTCACTAAGAAAGACGCGAAACCACGCTTGATCCGCTGGATTCTTTTGCTCCAAGAGTTCGATCTAGAAATAAAAGATAAGAAAGGAGTAGAGAATACCGTAGCAGATCATTTGTCGCGTTTGCAAGTCACTAACATGCAGGATCTGCCCATCAATGACTTAATTCATGACGACATGCTATTGGCAGTGACGGACTCCAACCCCTGATATGCAAACATTGTGAATTACATGGTTGCAGGACATGTACCACCTGGAGAAAGCAGGAAAAAGCTGGAGGTTGAGAGCCGTCGTCATCGTGGGATGACCCGTACTGTACCGAGTGTGCTCGACGACATGCGAGAAGATGTGTGCCGACAGCGAAGGGATGCGAGATCATTGAAAGCTGTCACTCGGCACCATACGGAGGCCACTATGGAGTATTCCGCACTCAAGCAAAAATGGCGGTGCGGATTCTTCGGCCAACGATGTATGCCGACACCAAAGAATTCATTCGGAGGTGTCGGAAGTGCCGTTCGGGGTGGCATCACGGCTCGCAACGCAATGCCCCTCCACTTCAACCTTCAAATAGAAATATTTGATGTGTGGGGCATTGACTTCATGGGACCCTTCCAGATGTCCCAAGACTGCGAGCACATCCTTGTTGCTGTCGACTATGTCTCCAAGTGGGTGGAGGCCATGCCATGCCGAGCAGCTGATGCAAAACATGCCCGAAGAATGTTCCACGAAATAATCTTCCCTAGCTTTGGTACACCACGCATGGTGATAAGCGATGGAGGATCACATTTCGTTGATCGAACCTTCGAGCATTCCCGAGAGAGTGGGGGCAAAGCACAACATCGCCACACCATACCACCCACAAACCGGTGGCCAAGCCGAGACCTCGAACAAACAAATCAAAAACATCCCGAGAAGACGGTCAACGACATGGGGAAAGGATGGAAAAGTAAGCCGCCGGATGCACTCGGGCATACGGGGATCGCTTACAAAACCCCCATTGGCATGTCACCGTTCCAGCTTGTGTATGGAAAGAGCTGCCATTTGCCAGTAGAACTCGAGCATTGAGCCTACTGGGCAATCAAAAGTTGGAACATGGACCTCAAGCTAGCCGGAAGAAACCGCCAGCGGCAGATCTCTGAGCTTGAGGAATGGCGAGAGAAGGCGTACCACAGTGCCAAGCTCTACAAAGAGCGAACAAAAAGGTGGCACGACAACCGGATAAAACCCAAGGAGTTTTGGTAGGGCGATAAGGTCCTGCTATTCAACTCCAAGGTAAAATTATTCGGTGAAGGAAAGCTTAGAAGCAAGTGGAAGGGGCCATATACCGTTGTCGACACATCGTTTCATGGCGCAATCACGATCCAGGACAACAACGGTAACATCTCAAAGGTAAATGGCCACCGCTTAAAACCTTTCCTTGCGCCTTTTTATCGTGCAAGGTTAGACCAAGAAATTGATAGAATAGATTTAGTCATGCCAGATAATTCCTTGATTTAATTCAAGGCATGACTTTCATTTATTCTATCTTTCTTGTGTCTATCTAAAAAAATTATTTTATTTTTATATGTATATTTTGTGTGGGAACCCTGTAGTTTCTATCTATTTTCTCTCTAGGATTTTTCCCACACAAAAATATTTTTATATGTCCAAAATATCAAAAATCTTCTAGATTTTCAATCAAAATCAAATTTTCACGCCGTAGAATCGAAATCACCAACAAATTCGAGTATCAAACAAAGCATCGCCGAGATGGAAGAAAACCGGGCCGAGCGGCGCCCAGTGCGGCGCGGCCGCGCCTCGCGCGCGCCGACCGGGGCGCCCTCTGGTGCCCGATTTTCTCTCATGTCTTTCCTGTGCTGTGCTGATGCTGATGATCATGGTGATTCTGATCCTGATGCGAAAGAGATGCGGGGATGGCTCATTCTCTCCTATAAATACCACCCTCCTCCTCTAATTCTCTTCACACCAAAACAAACCTTGTCTTCTACCTCTCTCTCTCACTTTCCAGCAGCATTTCTAGCCTTAGCCATGGCCTTAGTCCCTACCAATACCGGGTTCAATAGGGAGAAAGCTCTCTCCTTCGCTAGAAAGTTCCTAGAGAGGAAGAATGAAGAAACCCCGGAGGTCACCTGTGCAACTCCATTGAAGGGCGGCAAGGGTGGCGATGCCTACCCAAGCAAGCGCTACAAAGCCACGCCAGCCGGATCTTTGTCTTTCAAAGCCCCAAGTTTCTCCTACACCGTAGGAGGAACGAATCTGCCAAATGGAAGGCAAGGGAAAGGGTTGTTTAGCAAATCCGGGGGTCGCTACCCATGTGTCCCTCACCTCGTTTGCGACCCACCTATCCAAGGGCAGCCTGACGGCATCTTTGGAGAAGATCCTCCGAAAAAGAAAGAACCTACTAGAGCAGAATTGAATAGGAAAATCAAAGAAATTTCTAGTTACATTCGCCACCTTAGGGGAAGGTTGGCAGAAGGGCGAACTTATGAGGTCCAACTCCAGGACGAAATCAACTCCTATCACGTTGAAATGTTCGAGGAGTTGAAGGAAATGGCTCATAAGCACGGAGTCATGCACGCCCTTGAAGAACCTCGTCTCTAGTAGCTAGGCACGCGCACGTTTTTCCCTTTTAAATCATTTCTCTTTTAAGTGTTAAATTCCCTAAAGTGTGCCTATTGTATCAAGCTTTGATTATCAATGAAATATTTGCTATATATATATATTGTGTCTTGTTTCCACTTGTTTTTGTGTGCATTTTAAGAAAAAAAAGACAGGTACAAAAACAAGTGTGGGGGAGGCACCTCGCTCCTTGACGCGCAAAGATTTTCGACACGACAAAAATACAAGTTTGCACGCCCTCTCACTCCCTGCTAATTCTCTTTAATTGCTGAAAATAAAATGAATAAAACTAAAAATGTTGCAAACTCCATCTCCTATTTTCACCAATCGAGAACGAGTTGCATACTTTTTATTCCTTGCTATCTTGATTGTGTGAACAACCCGTGCAATAGGGACCCCATGTTTTATCTAAGTTATTGCGAGATGAGATATAGTAGAATGATATGAGACTTACCAACTTGTGCAATGGACTTGGGTATTTTTATTTTTTTTTTTTTGCAAAAATTCAAAACTTTTTAGCAATTGCTCCTCGTGTGATAAGTGCTATATCCTACCAGAGCCAAATTTCTACGCTTTCACTTATGCAAAACCTGTTTTAGCCACTTATAGCGATGTCAAGTCTTGAGATTCTTGCTAGAGATGGCCTTATCCCCAAGATCATTGCATTCACCCACCAAATAAATATGCCGACTCTCACACTGAGGGCCGCGCACTCATTTCATCCACCATTCCACCAAAAACGCTCATTTCTTACACTGAGAATTGAGCACATATATTCCACATTTTCTCCCTCTTCCACCAAAATACTCCTGTCAACAAGTCATGCATCTCTCTCTCCATCATTTATGCAAGAAAGGTATGGATTGTTATTAGAAAAATCCTACAAAGAGAAGCATAGTTCGTGAATAAGGAAGAGTTCTTTTTCTCCAAGGTCTCGAGATAGAAAAAAAAGAGAGAAGAAAGAAAAAAAAAGAGCAGCAGAAAAAAAAAGAAATAACGCAAGTCTTAAAATTGTTCTTCAAAGTCCATACCTTCTTGCATTTTCATTCATCAAGAGAGAGACATGATCAGGAGTCCACAAATATTTTCTACACTTACACTTGCACTTGCATCATCTAGGGATATGGCCTTCTCTTCATGACATCCAGCTGGCTTGACATTGAAACTCTGTTTATCATCCATACCCAAAACTCCACAAATCAGCCTGTAGTGGTAGGATGATCAAGAACACCTGGATAGGACTAGCCACATGAAAAAGAGCAACTTGAGAATATCACATGAGGAGCTAAAGCTAACTTTTGCGAAAATTCTAAAACCCTGAGTCTCAAAGCATGGGTAGTGTGAGTTGACTTGATTTCAAGCTATTCCTCCTTCAATAGCAGTAAGATAACTTGGTAGCCACCATGAATGTTCACAAATGCAGGAAAAGCTCGGAATAATCTGTATGCAGGTCAACTCTTGGGAGAATACAACCACCTAGTTCTTCATCCTTTACTCGAGGACGAGCAAAGAGCTAAGTGTGGGGGAGTTGTTGGCGGTGCTTAAACTCACTTCTAACCCCGCCAACTTTAGTCTAGGCAACACTAAAATTCACCTAGAATAGGCCTCTACTCTAACTATTTTCATAGTGTGGTGCAGATTCTCTGTTTTGCAGGACACACCTGAAATACACCCAAAATGGACCAAGACATGAAGAAAAACACTTGTGTAAAAACATCTTTTATTTTTGGTCCAAGCAAAACAAGAGAAAAAGAGGAGAAATCCAACTTCGAGGCCAAACCAACCAGAATCACCAGCATGGGCCGACCAGGGGCCCAACAAGGAGGCAACCGACCAAAGCCAAGGCCGCGGGGCCCGGCCCGGGCGTAGCCGCTCCCCGAGGCGGCGCGAGCGCGCGGCGAGCGGCCCAGCCCGGCTTTGGTTGGTCGGTTTGTTTGCCGCCTCGATGGTCGGTTCGGGGGTGTTTTCGACAATTGCCCTGCGGAAACCGACCATCCCACTCCTATATAAGCATGTGCAAGCCTCCCCCTTCAACAATAATTCACTATTCATTTTAGTTCTCACTCTTCACCACACCTCCATTCTACAAGTGTACAATAGAGAGAGCTCTCGGGAAGCTAGTCTTCCACGGGGCGGAGTGCCGGATTTGTCGGCTCCCTCCTCGCTTGTACCTCTACGACGTCTTGCTACTTGAAGTAAGACATCATGTTTATCTTTCGGTAATACCTTTGAGTAAGCTATTCTCGCTTGTTATCTTCTTGCGGGTTCGTCGTTTGTCCTTGTGACGGAAGCTCTAGTAAGAGGACCCCTGATAGAGACGGGAGCTCCTGATCACCGCTAGAGTTGTAGCAACTGGCATAGACATGGTGTCTAGGCTAGAAACTACCTTCGTTTGCTTCGTAGCCCACGGTTGAGGTGGTAGGCAGCAGGTGGTGACAGCCCTGTCCGTCCCTTGTAATCCCCCACGTCCGGTTACGCCGAAGAGCCTCAGGCCGGCATCACCTGGCAGACCAGGTGCGATCCGGCGCCCGAAGTAAGAAGTATAGCATCAAGTTTAGCCATCGCCTAGGACTTTACCCTTAGAAAACCTCACTACCTAAGCTATCCTACTCCATCTCTGGGCACCCTCTGTTTAGAATTAATTCACAAGCCGTTCTTCGTGAAAGAAATACGATACCTGATTACTCACCGGGTGAAGTGCTATAACGGTGATTTCTGTGCGCTTGCGGATTTGGCTGCTCACGCTAAGAAATGCCAACAGGGACCTGGCAGCCAACCCGTTCCAAATGATGCTAACAAACAAGCACCAATGTGGAAGAAGAAGTCCATATTTTGGGAGCTACCGTATTGGAGAGTCCTAGAGGTCCGCAGCGCGATCGACGTGATGCACCTAACGCAGAATCTTTGTGTGAACCTACTAGGCTTCATGGGTGTTTATGGAAAGTCTAAGGACACACTAGAAGCACGACAAGAGCTTCAATGTATGAATCAACGAGACAATCTGCATCCCGAGAAGAAAGATGATGGGCGCTATTACCTTAGTCCTGCCAGCTACACTCTTAGCAAAGAAGAGAAGGAAATCATGTTCGAATGCCTAAGCAGCATCAAGGTCCCATCTGGATACTCCTTGAATATAAAGGGTATAATAAATGTCCCAGAAAAGAAGTTCACAAACCTGAAGTCCCATGACTGCCACATACTTATGACAGAGTTGCTTCCTGTTGCATTAAGAGGCATCCTACCTCCAAATGTACGATTAGCCACCGTGAAGCTATGTGCATTCCTCAACGCAATTTCACAAAAAGCAATCAATCCAGTGGATCTAGTTAAGCTGCAGAAGGATGTGGTACAATGTCTTGTGAGCTTTGAGTTGGTATTCCCACCATCCTTCTTTGATATCATGACACACCTCCTAGTTCACCTAGTAAAAGAGATTACTATTCTTGGTCCCGTGTACCTACACAACATGTTCCCCTTTGAGAGGTTCATGGGAGTGATAAAGAAATATGTTCGCAATAGAGCACAGCTAGAAGGAAGCATCGCTAAGGGCTATGGAACAGAGGAGGTCATTGAGTTTTGCACTGATTTTATTCCTGACCTGAAGCCTATTGGTGTTCCTGAATCACGGTATGAGGGGAGACTGAGTGGGAAGGGTACACTAGGGAGGAACTCATATGTAAGCAATGGGGATGATTCTTTCATTAAAGTGCACTACACGGTTCTGCAAAACTCCACATTGGTGCAACCTTATATCGAGGTACCATTTATGTTCTGAGAACGTGGGAAAGACTGAAGCATGGATTAGACGTGAGCACCTTTCTACTTTTGGCACTTGGTTGCGAAAACAATTTCGAGGTGACGAGACTAGATTTGCAACTGTACATGTTGGCAAGGGAACCATCGTGGAATGTCTCTACATTTAAAGGGTTTGAGATAAATGGCAATACGTATTACACGATGGCACAAGATAAAAGGAGCAGCAACCAAAACAGTGGGGTCTGCGTAGATGCCATAGACCCAAATGGGAACAAGGGAAGATATTATGGCCGCATAGAGGAGATATGGGAACTTGACTATGGAGTTGATCGAACCGGCAAACCATTTAAGGTCCCTCTATTTCAGTGCCAATGGGTGAAGTTGAGCGGAACCGCGGTACAAGTTGACCCTAAATACGGAATGATAACGGTGGACCCCAACAGTCTTGGGTTCCCAAACAAGCCATTCATCTTAGCCAAAGATGTGAACCAGGTGTTCTACGTTAAGGATAAGGCAAGCAGACCTAAGAGAGGGAAATCAAAAAACAACGAAGGTGTCACAGACAATGAGCCAAGGCGCCACATAGTTCTTTCAGGAAAAAGAAACAGCGTGGGAATCGAGGATAGGACTGACATGTCTGAAGATTATAAAACGCATGACGGATTTCCACCCTTCACAGTGAATGGTGACCCAAGTATCCTACTAAATGCGGAGGATACTCCATGGTTACGACAAGATCATAACCAAGGGACGTATGTTAGGAAGAAGTTTGTTGTTGTGCCTGAATGGTATTGTGGTGTATCGTTTGAACTATATTTATTACCACATATATGTAATAATATTGTACAATGAGATTTTATTGATGGCTGCTTTACATTTGGCCAATGTGTGCCTAAAAACTCAATGATCTACGTCAATTAGTTGTGAAAACTAATTTCCAGCTGATACACAAGTGTTTGAACAATTTTAAGTTGTAGCATCATTTTTGCATTATTGAAATTGTCGTTTATTAAGTCTACTACATTAAACATTAGTAAACTTTTTCCAACTTTATTCAAATATTAGTAAACAACATTGCGGGATTACGCCTAAGATATTTTTTTCAACTTTTTTTGGCTAACTATTGACTTACCAGCCAATTTACAGTGTCCTGCATTTATAAATTGACATTTAAAATCCAATTATTACACTCCTGTGTTTTGGCGGGAGCCAAAACGCAGGCACTATTAATCCCGGGTGGTGTCACGGCCCGGGACAAAAGGTGGGCTGCATTTTGGTGGCCCACCGAAACCCAGCCTTTAGTCCCGGGTCGTGAGACCAACCGGGACTAAAGGGGTCTTTAGTCCCGGGTCGTAACCCCAACCGGGACTAAAGGGGGGGTGGAATAAAAGCAGCCGCTCGCGGCCAGCTCCTTCCTCGTCCCCCGCAATCCCAATCTCTCAGCTCTAAACCTAAATCGCTCACCGCCGACCGCCGCCGACCGCCGCTCCGGATCTCCGCCACCAGTCCCTCGACTCCGCGGGGGATCCCCGACGCCGGCTCGCCACCACCGACGACGCTCCCGACGCCGGCTGCCACCCCCAATGCGACCCCGACCCACGACGCGCGCGTCGTCACCGCCACCACCTCCACTCCCGACCCCGGCTGCCACCCTGACGCGACCCCGGCCCGCGACGCGCGCGCCGCGTCACCACCACCACCTCCGCTCCCGACGCCGGCCGCCACCCCGACGCCAACCCCGCGACTCGCGCGCCGCCTCGCCACCACCGACCGGCCGCTACCCCGCCCCGACGCCGGCCTTCCGCCACCCTGACGCCCGCCGCCACCATGACGCCCGCCGCCACACCGATGCCTCCCCGGGTCCCCGCCGACCGCGCGCGTACGTCGTCTCCGCGCCGCGAGGCTGGGCGCCACCCCGACACCGACCCCGACTCACGCAGCGCCGCCTCGCTCCCGCCACCACCGACGACGCCCCGGGCCCGTCGGCCGGGCGCCACCCCGATGCCCCGCGCGCGCCACTCCACCCGACGACCTAGCTCCCACCACGCCGGCCCCTGACACGCATAGGTTGATTTTCTCTAGAATTTTCATCAAATTGGGACATAGTGTTTCTTCTTCACTGAAATTTCTCTATGTTAGTAAAACTTCATATTGATTTTTGTTGTATCCCTTGTGTTGTTTGATTTTCATCAAATGATAAAATTAAATTATAGGTTTGGTTTTCATCAAATGACATTGGCTAGCTCTTGGTTCCGGTAACTTTGACATATATAGGTTTGGTTCCGGTCATGATAACTTTGACATTCGTACTTCAAATTGTATAAACGATATGCATGTTCCAATCTTGTAATTGTCTTTGTTGTGAGCTTACTGTAATTTTATTATTGCTTTATGGTAACGCATAATCGCTAAGGAATGACGATTTTCATATATAGTTCATAAAAATGGGTGATCCGATGAACAACTGGGACTTTACTGAAGAGATGATGAACATCATCCGTTCGGGCGACGGATATGTATCCCCCATCAATGAAGTCGGTCGCGTAGACGATTATTTAAATTTTGATTTCCAAGAACTAGTGGGAAACCAAGGGCAAGGACAAGCGGACCGTGTTGTGGACGAAGAGCATGCAGGTGCTGAGGAAGAACAAGCAGGTGCTAGCATGGAGGTAATATATACATATATGTACATGTGTACCATAACACTTTATTGATGCTTTCATATTGTATGTTTGATATTAGATTAGCTACATTAATTTTCCTTTTTTATTCTATGTGTAGCCCTCTAGACAAACGACCTCGACGATTTCAACCGACGAGAAGAGAGTCAGAGGGGCGAGTGAACCGGTCAAGGGCCACTTCACCATCACTAAAGTTAACGAAGAAACCGGCGAACCGTTGGAGCCACCAAAAATTGCAAACAAGTATGTGAAGAACTGTGGGGCTCTTGTCAGGGCAAGGTTATCAATCAACACTCATGAATGGAAAAAGAGGAAGGAACTTCCAGCCAATGTCAGTTTTGTCACTGACCGAGACAAGGAGCTTCTCTGGAATGAAGTCAAGGCACATTTTGCTTTCCCAGCTCATCTTACGGAGCAACAAATAGAGTTAGTTAGGTGCTGGACTTTCAAGAAGATGGCCGAGCTATTCCGAGGTTGGAAGAAGAGCCTGTTTCAGAAATTTGTGAGCAAAAATATTACTCTAGTTTTTTAATCCGAACAGCCGATACAAACATTTGGAGGCTGACTGGCAAGAATTTGTTGAGTACAATACGTCAGAACATGCTACGGAAGTATCAAGAAGGAAACGAGAGAATGCGCAGAAAAAGGAATACCATCATATTACAGGATCTGGTGGGTATAAGAGTGTCATTCCCAAGTGGAAGAAATGAGAGGAGGAACTGCTTGACAATGGGGTTGTTCCAAAATCACTCATGTGGAACGACCGTTGCAAGCAATGGTTTTTTGGGCATGGGAGGAAACTAGATGCAGACACGGGGGACTTGATATATGCTGGGGAACTTGCACCCACTGTAGAGAGACTTATTCAGATGATAGATGCCGCTGCACGTGGTGAGTTCCAGCCGTGCAGAGAGAAGGATGAGCTGACTTTTGCCCTCCAGAATCCTGAACACCCAGGGCGAACACGTGGCAAAGGTTTGATTGCATGGAGACAAGGCTTCCCAGAAAATATTGATATGTACAGAAGCCGCCAACCAAGGAAGGATGACGAATTAGCACGGTTGCGTAGGTTAGAGGAGGAGTTGGCTGCATCAAAGATGCGAGAACATGAGAGGGAAGCAAGGACTGATGCGAGGATCCAAGAGGAGGTCAGACGACAAGTGGCGCTACACATGAGTAGCATGGGCCATCCTACACCAGATCAAGGAGTGAGCCCCTCTCAACGAAAAAGTAGCTGTGCTTCCGCTGAGTTACCACCTGCACGACGGGATGACGAAGCAGTACAACACTTCCCCATGGATAACATCACGGAACACTTTACGACATGTGAGCTACACATCCCCAGTGGGGGTAGCACAGTGCTAGTGGCTCATGGTTATGTCTCTCCCAAGGATCCTAGCAAGACACCAAGGTTCCATGCTAGTCCGGTGATTCCACCTACACATTATAGAGTCAGTGTGGATAGAGCTCTACATCATCATTCCCGACCTTGCGTCAGCTACGAAGGAACCTTCGCCACCACTTGATAATAGAAGGTGCGGGATGCATGTTGGCGGTCCTTAACTCCGATTTTTACCCGCCAATTATAGATCATTATGGGGGAAATAAATATTTTATTACACATATATCTTTACTATTGACCTAGTTCCACCTGTGCTTGGAGAAAATATTGTTTTGCAGAAAATACACCGAGTGCAGGAAATTTCGGAATAAAAGTACGCTTTTCAGAAGGCGTAAAAGAGCAAGAAAACAAGGGCCAGCCACCTGGGGTCGAGATGGGCCAAAAGCACCACCACAGATGCAACCCAGGAGGCGGCCCAGGCCCACCAGCCAAAGACGGTCAGGGGGGCGGCGCCACCCAGGCGCGGGCGCGCCTAGGGCGCGCGCACGCCAGCCCTGCCGCCAGGTGGGCCCGGCCAAGGCGGTTTGCCTCCTTCCATCTAGGGCATGACGGTTTCGCTGGTGTTTTTACACCACTACCCCCGAACCGCCTTTAGGGGGCTATAAATGAAGAGGAGAGGCCCCCCCCCAACACACACACACACCATTTGGAGCCATCTCTACACCTCTCACTTGTTCTTTAGTTTTAGCATTAGTCCTTTGGAGCTAGGCAAAGCTCCTTGGAGAGCTTGTCTCCAGGAAGAAAAGCTACACTCTTGGTATAAATCTATGGAGCGTTCTTCCTTAGTCAAGTTCTCATTACATTTATATAGTCGTGCTTATGAACTAGAGTATAGTCTAATACACGACATATTCGGTGATCAAGAACTAGGCCATAGTTCTTGTGAGAGTTGTTCATCGTGTTCTACATTGTTCTTCATTGTTCATATGTTTTACTTGTTTAGATTAGATTGTAGAAGAGGAATAGCGGTTTGATGTACCTTCGGGTTTGCCTATGTCTTAGCTCATCCATCCGTAGGTTGGGAGTCCTGGGGGGACGTAGGTAGGTCCTTAGTATGCGGGCGTGGTGTCCGGATGTGAGGGAACCTTTGGATATGTCGGCATGCCACGGTTGAGGTGGTAGGCGGCAGGTGGTGACAGCCCTGTCCGTCCCTTGTAATCCCCCATGTTCGCATGTTGAGTAGGAGTTCGTAAATGCCGCCATTGACTGGCAGACCAGTTGCCGCGGTCTCCCCATATTCCTAGTCTATAGTCGAGTCTTAACTTGTATAACATGTGGAATTAGTTGTTCTAGCATTGACGATATAGGACCTGCCTGCTTCATGTAGATTATTCTTTATTCTTTATTTTACCTTTATTCCTTTGAGATTGCTCTGAGTGTGTGTCCACTATCCAAACTACCGTATGCTTACCCCTGTATAGCTCATTGGTTGGTTTCTCCTCATGCTAGATATTATATTCATACCCACGCTAGATTACTTAACTACCCATGCCTTCCTTTGGGAAATTATAAATAACGATACCCTGAATACTTCCGGGTGAAATGGTGCAACGATAGATCCGTGCGCTTGCGGATATTTATTCTAATAGTATGTGATCTATCTCTTGGCGACTCTTGCATGGTTGCTAGAACCTGTTTCTAGTAATTATGTCAAGTGATGCCAATTTGCGTTTCTGGCACTGTTATCAGAATTAGGCTCTAAGTCTGTTTTGGTAATCGCGCTAAGAAATGCCAACAAGCATTTCTGGCGCCGTTGCCGGGGAAGTCATGGAAGTTAAGCATCTAGCAGCATGGATATGCATATAATATAAAATGAGAAATGACAATGTCTATACAGGCTAACTTTTATGTTTTCTCCTGTTGCGGATGAAAACAGGATAGTGCATGACCACTTTCTCTCTGCCGGAAAATTTCAACTCAAATCCGGAGGCACTCCTAAGGAGGAAGAGGACTCGTGCCCTTTCCTCTTCTGCTACTCCGCCGACAGATAAACCAGTCACCGTCGCACCTACCACGCCGCACTTCATGGCCAAGTCCCTGCGCGAGTTCTCTGTCCCCAATCTTGCCAACGTGCCCACTGGGCCCGCTGTTAACTTGGGAGACAAGAATTTCGAGCTTAGGACTGGGCTCATTACCATGGTGCAGGCAAGTTCATTCTGTGGACTGCCTAGTGAGGACACCAATGCCCATCTTCAGCGTTTCTTGGAGATATGTGACACCATCGTCATCAAGGATGTCGCACCTGATGCAATCAGGCTCAGGCTCTTCCCTTTCTCCCTTGTGGGAAAGGCGAAGACCTGGTTCTACAAGGACAAGACCGCTGTTGACACATGGAGCAAGTGCTCCACCGCGTTCCTCGCTAAATTCTTCCCCATGGGCAAAACCAATGCCCTACGGGGAGAATCGCCAACTTCCAGAGTCGCCGGAACCCATCCCTGAGGCATTGGAGAGGCTCCAGGAGTACATCCAGGAATGCCCTCACCATGGGATGGAAAGTTGGCTGGTGCTCCAAAACTTCTACAATAGGTTAACACCCATGTCGAAGGGGCACTGGACGCCGCCGCTGGCGGCGCCTTTCTATCATTAACTGTTGATAGCGCCACGGCACTAATCAACAAAATGGTGGAAAACCAAGCTTGGGGGGAGGACCATGCCCCCACTAAAGGACAAAAAGGTATGCATACCGTGAAGGAGGCGGATATGCTTGCCGCAAAAATAGACCTACTCCTGAAGAAGATTAACGGTGGTGCCATCAATGATGCATCCGGCACCGTCAACGCCATGGACGCTCGCATGACATGCGAGGTCTGTGGTGAAGCTGGACACTCGGGGAATGACTGCCCCGAGACCCGTGAAGAGGCCGCCTACCTCAACAATGGGTTTCGCCAGCAACAAGGAGGAGGAAATGGCTGGAACAACCAGTCCCGTCCTCCATTCCAAGGTAATTCGAATTACACCTCCGGGTTTAATTCGAATCAACCTTCATTGAAGGACCTGGTTTACGGCCAAGCCAAGATCAACGAAAATCTCACCAAAAAGATGACAAAATGATAAGATCTTGGAGAACATGAATAACAAGATAGAGGGTTTATCATCCGCTGTCAAGAATCAGCTGAGCTTCAACAAGATGATAGTGACCCAGCTCGCCCAGATTGCCGCAGCGATCCCAACAAATGCTGACACGAGCAGGATCCCGGGGCAACCCGAGGTCCCGCCCGAGTCGGTGAACATGATCGCAATAGGGTTTGGTCACCCTGTTAAGCCAAGCAAGTTTGGGGGAGGAATAAGAGCACCGACAGAGCAGGTCGGTAAGTATTTTCTTGCTACTCGAAAAAAAGAAAAGAGAGAGAGAGAGAGAGAAGAAAAAAAAATATTTATATATATAAGAAATATGCCCCGGGAAAGAAAAGAAAAAAAATAGAGAGAGAAAGTAGAACTTCTTCTCTGAAAAAGAGAGAGAGAGAAGAAGTTTTATTTTGAAAAAAATATATTTTTTCGAACCGCCGGGGCAGAAGCACCAATGGCAAGCGCCGAGGGCTAGCCGTTGGCGCCCAACGGCCGAAGGGGAGCAGCAGCGGGGCCTGCCTGGGCGCGCGAGCGCCCGAGGCGCTCCCGCGCCAGTTCTGCGGCTGTGGGGCCTGGGCCGGCGGCCAACGGCTCCGAGCCGTTGCCCCCTCCCCCTCATGCTGGTGCTTCGCCTATAAAAGGAAGGGGGTGGCCGGGGGAGCCCAACCACCTCCCATTCTCACACTTCTCACTCTCCTCCACCCCCACTTCCTATGCCACAAGCTTCCACTAGCAATTTTGAGCAAGAGCACAAGTGCTAGAGACTAGTCTCGAGTGTGGAAAATCAACTTCCACTAGTTCTTTCGCACCCGAGAGCTAGCCACTGGCATAGTCCACCATGAGCGACTATGGTTCGTGGGGGTACGGTGAGGGCTCGAGCTCTTACTATGGTGCCCCCTACGATCCCGAGGTGTCCGAGGAGGAGGCACCACCTGCGACCCCCGAGCCCGAGGGAATCTACGCAGTCGACTGGCAGACCAGTTGCCGCGGTCTCCCCATATTTCTAGTCTATAGTCGAGTCTTGACTTGTATAACATGTGGAATTAGCTGTTCTAGCATTGACTATATAGGACATGCCTGCTCCGCGTAGATTATTCTTTATTCTTTATTTTACCTTTATTCTTTTGAGATTGCTCTGAGTGTGTGTCCACTATCCAAACTACCGTATGCTTACCCCTGTATAGCTCATTGGTTGGTTTCTCCTCATGCTAGATATTATATTCATACCCATGCTAGATTACTTAACTACCCATGCCCTCCTTTGGGAAATTATAAATAACGATACCCTAAATACTTCCGGGTGAAATGCTGCAACGATAGATCTGTGCGCTTGCGGATATTTATTCTAATAGGATGTGATCTATCTCTTGGCGACTCTCGCATGGTTGCTAGAACCTGTTTCTAGTAATTATGTCGAGTGATGCCAATTTGCGTTTCTGGCGCTGTTATCAGAATTAGGCTCTAAGTCTGTTTTGGTAATCGCGCTAAGAAATGCCAACAATGCATTGTTTTTTAAAATATTCATTTTCAATTGTTAATATATATATATATATATATATATATATATATATATATATATATATATATATATATATATATATATATATATATATATATATATATATATATATATATATATATAAGCAAAAAACTAAATACTAGCGCTCAATTTAATTAATCTCTCAGTATATATATACAGGTCTCCACCAGTTCTTCCAGCACAAGAAGATCATCATAGTGCTATTGACGATGCTGCTGATCTGGATGATGATCATGCCGCTTTTGACGGTCATGATGATGCACCCCAGGGCGCAGGTGCATCTCCGCCTCCATCTCCAGTCCTTCCATCTCCAGCTGCATCTCCATCCCCATCTCCAGCTCCGTCACCCCCTGCTCAGAAAATGCAGCCGAAGAGGACCTTATCGCAATCGATCACGTCCCCTATGCCCGAGAAGAAATCAAAAGGGGGTCGTAAACAAAAGGCAAAAACTGCGGAGCCACAACCTAATGAGGAGGTTGATCCCTATAAAAGGGACACTGCAAGATGAAAGAAAGGTATTCAGGAAGAGCGAGAACGGGCGCTTGAGCTCAAGAAGAACCCACCACTTCCTCCGAATGCACTAAGGAGAAAAGTAATGGAATATCAGTGTAAGATGCGTAAGAGAAATAAGTCCCCGCCATTGTCAGACTATGAACGCACACTTGTAAAGTGTCACGAGTCCTACAGTAAAAAGGTGCAGAAAAAGAAGACATGGAAAGAGGTTGCTCAGCTCGGCCAACAAGCGAACCAGTCTCTCGCACCCTTAATTATTCATAATGATCGGGCCCCACCACAAGTTATTGGTTCTTCGGGGTATAGCACCGATGATATTTCGGCTGCGTATGGGGGTCCAGTTCCCCCAGAAAAGCTCGCAGAGTTCCTGGCGTCCGCGGTGATTAC